>JAPQWS010000027.1:0-1200000 GCA_028651295.1 Catharanthus roseus
TTTGTTTGCGGGTTTTTAAGTTCAAAAGTTGAAACCCATCTTATTTGTGGCTTAGAGGTTCGTAGATGGTTTGTGTTTGTTGTTGCTTTGTTGTGTGGCCATTTGGTGACCAAATGAGCTAAGGATTTCATAGTTTTTGTTCAATGAAAAACTTGCTTAGTTTTTCCATTGGGTAAAGCTAAATTTTGAGTTTTGACTTGGTTGGTTTAAGTTCTATTAAAATGGATTTTGTTGACCGACCATAGGAATGCCAAGGGGTAGGTGGGAGCGGTGAGTTACTAAAATTTGGATTATATTTAATAACTTTTTGATTTAGAGAAACTTCATTTTTCTTCTCAAAATTAAATTTTGCTTTAGTTTTTTTTATATGAGTTTTTTTAATGCAAATACTTATTCGAAATTAATAAATGTTGTACTTAAAATATAATAAGTTAAGGTTATCTTAGATTCAAATAGTTTTTATTATAATATCTTCTTCATAAATTTCATTTAAAAGCTAATGAATCTAAACATGTTGGGATATAATGAATGTCATTTTAAATTTTAAAATTATTAATTTTTTTTCTTTAAAACCTTTATGTTCATAAAAAAAATATAATTTTAATTTGAATAATTTTTGGTTCATACAATTTTGGAAAACAATTATACAACAAACCGACCGAGTATACGTGAAAGAAGACTAATACATGACCTAAGACAAAAATACTCATCAAACTTAACGACTAGGGGAAACAAGAGAAGCAACTAGGGAATAAAGCCTTTTGTCACAGCAACCGGAAACACTTCTACAAAGAGACATAATGAGATTTATTTCATCCCCAAATAGTAAAAACACTTCTTATTTATTAACATTTATCATCAACTCTTGCAGGTTTTTTTTTATAGTAAAACATGCAAAACACAGTTTCCAAAACACGTTGAGGGTCCTTGCAGATATCCCCACCACCCCTACCTTGTCTTCATTCCTGTGCATCCTCGTATTTGGGGATGAAATTCATCCCTAATCCCAACTCAATACCCCTAACTAATCCACTTCCCTACCAATCTCAGGATATGCGAAAAAATGTGATGGAAGTTCGTCTACAGTAAAATATAAGGTGACAGTGACAAGTGTTTCTCATTGCTAGGGTAGTAAACTTGCTTTTAGTACTTTTATATGTCTTAGGAAGCACAAGTTTTACTAGATTTTTTTTTTCTTTCTCTCCAGTTTTTCTCGCTTACAAACTTCACTTTGTCCTATGTAATAAATCTTTGAAAAAATTAGTAAAATTACAGAGAAGCAGATATAGGTGGTAGTATCAAGGTCTCTAATTTCTAGGGTTCTTAAGTTTTACTTCCAACATAAGGTATTTATAAAGTACAATAATGAGCCAATCCTAATCTCTAATTAGCTAGGGTTATCTAACATGATATTGCCCTAATAAAAAGGCCCACTCTATAACTTATTAATTTTGTAATTTTGATCTTATTATTTTTTAATCAAATAACTTGGACACAATATTAAACAACTCAAACATTTAACTAATCCACCAATCAAAACACTATGTGATAAAACAATATATATTTACATATATATATATATATATCTATCTTTATATAATTATATGATATATATAATATCTATATATATGTATGTGGGTATATATATGATTGATGTACACACAAAAACGGATATATATGATTTAGTTAAAATCTTACGAATTTCCATATATAATTCATATAAATATAGATGTTTTAATTACGGGTCATGCAATTTTATTTTAAATAATGGATCATTTTTCTACAATATTTTTTGTATGCAGCTAATGATTGAGGTATAGAACCTATATTAATTCTAAATTTACACCTCTTGATTGTCCAAACTTTCATAATTATAGTGATAGTAAAAAGGACCGAAGTGGAGAATCAAGTACAAAATTTTCAACAAAATCACTCTAGAATGATTCAATTTTTTAGAAAGACGATAGTCTACCTACGAAGGGAGGGTAATTCGGCAAAGAAGATGATATAGTGATGACGACAGAAATGAAGAAGACGAGAGGGAAAAGGAGAGGAAGGAACAGGAGAACAAGAATCAAAATCCTTCTTTTTGGATGTCCAAGAAGAAAGATAAAATGACTCTGAAGGTCATAAATAGAAATTTGATTCTAGAGGGGATAATATTTTTCTATAATACTTGTTGCAAATTTTAACAAACTGGTAATTTTTTGGAAAACTTAGTGAAACCAATGTAACTTACCTAAAATAATAAAGTTAGTGGGCTTAGTGAAATCTTATAAGTATATTTATAATTACTATAAGCAATGAGATTTTGAAAACCTAAAGTAAATGTTTATCATAAGAAATGAATAAATTATGGGGACATTTTGAGAAATTAATCATTTATGTTACATTTAGAGAAACTCAATTAAATTGAACAAAATTAAGCTAGGGTTCATAGACAAATTATATATGTATATTTATAATTATTATTACTAATTTTATTAGGAAAAAGTAAAACAAATATATATCATAAAAAAATGAATAAGCTATAGGCTCATTTTGGGTAAATTAGTGATTTTGTTAAAACTTAATAAAACTCATGTAAATGAAATAAATTAACAAAATTCGTAGGTTTAGAGACAAATTATAACTATTTATATAAATATAAGTTGTTTTATTTTAAAAACTAAAATAAATGTATATCATACTGAATGAATACATTATGGATTTTGAAAAGCTGGTGATTTGTTAAAACTTAGTTAAACTAATATAAATTACACAAAATATCGAAATTAGAGGGTTTAGACACAAATTATAAATATATTTATGATTAATATAAATAGGTGTGTTCGGAAAAATAAAATAAAGGTTTATAAGAACAAAAGAATAAGTTATGGGGTCATTTTCAAAAGAATAGTGAAATATGTGAAAATTTAGAGAAACTAATGAAATTACATAAAGATATGAAATTAGAGGGTTTAGATACAAATTATAAGTATATTTATAATTAATATAAATTATTGCTTTTGGAAACCTACAATAAATGTTTATCACAAGAAATGA
This sequence comes from Catharanthus roseus, assembly GCA_028651295.1. NCBI lineage: Eukaryota > Viridiplantae > Streptophyta > Magnoliopsida > Gentianales > Apocynaceae > Catharanthus > Catharanthus roseus. The sequence continues at coordinate 3,046 of JAPQWS010000027.1, forward strand.
GTAAGTTATGGGGTCAATTTGAGAATATAATGACTTATGTGAAAATTTAGTGAAACCAACGTAAAATTAGAGAAATTTGAGAAATTAGTGGCTATAGGGGACAAATTATAAGCATATTTATAATTAATATAGGTAATTTTATTTTGAAACAATAAAATAAATGCATGTCATAACAAATGAATAAGTTATGTGGTCATAACAAAAAAATAAGTTATGGTGATGTGAATTCCACATTTGATTGCAAATTTAATCTGTCATCTTCCCAAGATCACTTCATTGATGAAGGACATCTATTGAAGATTTTGTAGTTCGAACACTCCACTAAAAGAACACGTGAGAGACTAAGCCACATATACCCAATATTGAGAGGAGGAACTCTTCCAAATTTGATAGCAAGAACCTTACCGAAACTACGGCCCTAAAATCCAATGTTAAACCACCAAAGGAAGGGACTTGCTTCCACTGCAATGAACCTGGTCATTGGAAGAGGAATTGCAAGCTCTACTTGGAAGAAAAAGAAGAAGCAAAAGGCCGGTGAGACTGCGCTTCGTGTATTTTCGTTATAGAAATTAATATGTCTACTCCTACTTCATGGGTATTAGATACCAGATGTGGAGCTCACATTTGTGTAAATGTGCAGGGACTCAAAAGGAGTAGATCTTTGGCAAAGGGAGAGGTGGACCTACGAGTTGCAAATGGAGCAAAAGTTGCTGCTGTAGCTGTAGGGACATTTGATTTACTTTTGCCTCTCGGGCTTATAATTGAACTTAAAGATTGTTATTATGTTCCCTGCTATGAGTAGGAACATCATTTCAGATTTCTTGTTTGGATATTGATGGTTTTGAGTTTAATACTAAGAATGGTAAAAGTTCTATTTATAAAAATGCTATTTTCTATGGGGATGCCTCTTTATGTAATGGACTTTACATTCTTAACCTACATGATTCCATTAGTAAGCCCATCTATAACATAAATACAAAGAAATTTAAATCTAATGATTTAAATCAAACTTACTTCTGGCATTGTCGTTTGGGCCATATAAATGAGAAACGCATATAAAAACTCCATCAAGATGGACTTTTTATCTTCGATCGACCTTGAGTCTTATGAAAAATGTGATTCTTGTTTATTGGGAAAAATGACTAAAAGTCCATTTACAAGGCAAAGTGAAAGGGCTACCGATTTATGGAACTTATACATACCGATGTATGTGGGCTAATAAACACACAAGCCGGAGGAGGTTTTCGGTATTTCATTACATTCATGAGATGATTTCGATAGATATGGTTATGTCTATCTAATGAAACATAAATCGATTCCTTTCAAAAGTTTAAGGAATTTCAAAATGAAAGTACTGAGAATCAACTTGGAAGGAGTATCAAATTACATCGATCGGATAGAGGTGGTGAATACTTAGGCCAAGAGTTTGACGAACATTTAAAAAAATTGTGGGATATTGTCACAATTAACTCCACCCGAGAACACCACAATGGAATGGTGTGTGCGAGCAGTAAATCGAACTCTATTGGATATGGTTCGATCTATGATGAGTAAAAGCAGATCTTCCAATTTCTTTTTGGGGTTATGCTCTAGAAAGCTACTGCATTCATATTAAATAGAGTTCCATCAAAAGTCATTCGAGAAGACACCATATGAGATATAGACCCAGGAAACAACCTAGTTTAGCATTTCTCAAAATTTGGGGATGTGATGCTTATATGAAGCGATCATTATCCGAAAAAACTAGCACCCAAATCGATAAGTGTCTATTTGTGGGATATCCTAAGGAAACTAAAGGATACTACTTTTATCTTCCATCCGAAAACAAAGTGTTTGTTGCTCGGAACGGAATTTTCCTTGAAAGGGAATTCGTTTCCAAAAGACTTAGTGGGAATAGAATCCATCTTGAAGAAGCTCGAGGACAGCGGACCATTTACGAGCCCGAGTATGGATACTCGGTTGGACTCACGTATTCATCACGAGCACGAACCTTTGACACAAGGGCCAAGAAGGTGCTGGTAGGATTTCTCGGATACCACGAGAGATATGGATTTCTTGTGGTCGAGGATCATAATATTGATCTTATTGATCAAGGTGAACCTAATTCCTACGAAGATGCTATTCATAGTTCCGAATCTAGCAAATGGCTAGAGGCTATGAAATCGAAATGCAATCCATGCATGATAATCAAGTTTGGACTTTGATTGATCCACTGAAGGTTGCAAGACCATAGGGTGTAAATGGGTTTTCAAAAAGAAAAGCCGACATGGATGGCAATGTGCACACTTACAAAGCACGATTGGTAGCAAAAGGGTATAGACAAACTCATGGTATAGACTATGATGAAACCTTTTCTCCGGTTGTAATGCTTAAGTCAATTAGAATTCTACTTGCCATTGCAGCATATTATGATTATGAAATATGGCAAATGGATGTTAAAAGCTGCTTTTCTTAATAGAAATCTCTTTGGAGGATGTGTATATGACACAACTCGAAGGTTTTATTCATCCTTCGAATTCTAGTAAAGTGTGTAAACTTCACAGATCCATTTATGGCTTGAAGCAAGCATCTCGAAGTTGGAATCTTCGTTTTGATGAAGCAATTAAAGAATTCAATTTTATCAAGAATGATGATGAACCTTGTGTCTACAAAAGGGTTACAGAAAATGCAGTAGTCTTCTTAGTACTCTATGTCGATGACATCTTGTTAATTGGGAATGACATCCCCACTTTGCAAAGTGTAAAAACTTGGTTGGGGAACTGTGTTTCAATGAAAGATTTAGGCGAAGCAGCCTATATTCTAGGCATTAGGATCTATCGAGATAGATCTAAAAGCTTATTGGCCTAAGTCAGAGTGGATATATTGACAAGGTATTGAAAAGGTTCAGTATGCAAGATTCTAAGAGAGGATTCTTGCCAATGTCACATGGCGTTAAACTCAGTAAGTCTCAAAGTCCTACCACAAGGGAGGACACAGAACGCATGAGTAAGATTCCTTACGCTTCCGCAATTGGATTTATCATGTACGCCATGTTATGCACTCACCCAGATGTCTCGTATGCATTAAGCATGACTAGCAGATTCCAGTCAAATCCTGGTGAACCGCATTGGACTGTAGTAAAAAACATTCTCAAGTACTTAAGAAGGACTAAAGAGATGTTTTTGATCTACGGAGGTCACGAAGGAGAGCTTGTTGTAAATGGTTAGACGGATGCTAGCTTTCAGACTGATGTAGATGATTTTAGATCGCAATCTGGATTTGTGTTTTGTTTGAATGGAGGTGCTGTGAGCTGGAAGAGTTCAAAGCAAGATACCGTGGCCGATTCTCCTAGAGAGGCTGAGTATGTGGCTGCTTCTGATGCAGCCAAGGAGGCCGTGTGGATCAGAAAGTTTATCACCGAACTAGGTGTAATTCCTAGCATTGTGAACCCAGTGGACCTATATTGTGATAATACAGGAGCCATTGCACAAGCTAAGGAACCTAGATCTCATCCACGATCCAAACATATTCTCAGGCGTTTCCATCTCATTCGAGAAATTATTGAGCGTGGAGATGTTAAAATTTGCAAAGTAGACACCAATGACAATGTCGCAGATCCATTGACAAAGCCACTCCCACAACTTAAGCATGAGAGTTATACTAGGTCAATGGGTTTGAGAGTCATGTCAAATTGGTGGTAGGTCAAGTGGGAGATTGTTAGTATATGCCCTAAGACCAATTGACTCACATTTATGATTTATGAAGCATGTATTTTTTGAATTGTATTTTATGCTCATGGTCATCAAGTATGTGACTTGATAGTAAAACCCTTATAGCTAATAAAATACTATTCTTGTTTGTCCCTAGTTTATTACATCTTGTAAACTAGTGTGAAGTTGATTGATGGTCAAGTTTTCTTGATCATGAATATGAGATATAAAATCAATTCATAAATACATATTGAGAATATTGTACTGGACATGACCCAAAGAGAAGAAGAAATATTGCATGGGTTTAAGTTATAAGTATTTCTTCTCAGTTTTATATTTGGTGTCCTTCGACCTAATGTTTCTAATGTTTCTTGCATGGGGAGAAAAATATGTTTTGACATAGTCAAACATCACTTTTAATTAGGTGATCATTATGATTATTGGTTGGCTTATTTTCTCGTCATGGCTTGAATATTGGAGATAGTGAAAGGGATTTGTCCCTCTTTTTTTAGAGAGAGATATCCATGGGCCCCTTGATAAGGAAACTGGAAAATATGCATGGCCATGCTCAAATAAGTATTAATAAGGTGTTATTAATATTATTTGTGGGAACAGTCTGCCTGGTGATCAAGTAAATGGTTAATTAAGTTTTATAAAGATGACTTGATCCATGCCCTATACTTAATTAGGATATCGTGTGACAAAAGGACTAAATATTAAATCTGATGCTAGGTTATTATTACATTTACTTAACTTTGGTAAGCATAATGTCTTGCTATAGGCCGCTTATGTTTTGTGAAGACATTTTTCCATTCACTGCCAACGTTAAGTGAACCTACAGGGTCACACGCATAGACGATCCTGTGAGCATAATGTCCACGTTCAATGAATCTAGATTGTGTCTAGATTCGTTGAACGTATACAAAAAGGGAATCAGATTCCATATTGTATTTTCTGGTAGGTTAATAAGTAATTAATTTTATTTAATCGAATAAATGAAATTAATTACTTAATATTACTCATCCAACCGTTGGATGATTATAGGAATAGACGGACGAGATTAAATTGTCATTAGATGACGGTTAGGGTTTTGTTATTGACGACTATAAAAGGTTATGTTAACCTTTTCTTGATGGCCGTCCTTTATCCCGATTAAAGAAAAACAAAACCCTAAACCCTAGAACGGCGATATAGTATCTAGCCTCCTCTCTCCAAAATACGACCGATTACCGAGATAGTCGGGATCGGTTACGAACGGCTTTCGGAACACGAAAGGGGCTAGCATCCCGATCGCTCGCGAGAGGAGTTCGTCGCGTGGATACTAGTAGAGGGCGAAGCGTACAAAGCAGCTCCTCCACAACGAACAATCAAAACATTGAGGTAATTTCAATCCAATCGATTTTTCTAGTATGTGCGGAGTCCCTGTTGGTGGATTTTCCGTAGTTTTATTTTACTTTGTTTACGCCTACTGGATTCTAAAAAAGGCTGCACGTCTACTTACAAGAAAAAGTAAGTGTGTGACAATAGGCTAGCATCAGAGAAGAACATTTGGCCAGTGCCAAGAATTCTATGACAGTGTTACTGTCTTGCAATTTACTTAATACATTATGTATTTTAAATTTCATAAAGGTTATATGTTTTACTTCAAATTCACTTTAATATGAAATCCTAAATATTTTCGACAGGTAGACCTCCTCCTATCTCATGTCCATCAAATGTCGTAATTACTAGGCCAACAAAGGTAATTCGTGAAATCTACCGCATACTTTATATAGTTCGAATTAAATGGTAGATACTGATATTTATTAATATAGGAACAAACCATTGTTTAGGGAACACTAAATAAGAAGTTAAATATTTGCCACTTAACTTGAGCCGATACAGCAGCTATACCTTATAAATGTTTGAGCATAGATCGGTCTTCCTGGTAAGTTTGAAATTCCCTCTTTATTTCATGTGAAAGTTATTAAAATTTTTAATGTAATGGAAATTTTAAAATGAAGGTTTTAATAAGTACAATTTTTCTTGATTGATAAAAAGTTTAAATTGGCAATGAATTACTACATTCGATGAAGAATGGCAAACTTATCATTAATGAAAAGTTTGCGTGCACATCATTGTTAAGTTCGAACGTATAGGTTATTTCAATGCATTAAAAAAAAGTGTGGTTCAGAAATTTGCCGAACCTCTTAGTCCAAAAGTTTGGGTTGTGATACATTATTTTTCTTCAGTTTCACCCAACATAATTAAATTCTCTTTTAATTTTGTCGACTTCACTAATTAAAAAAATTCAACGTTTTAACCACCTAATTGATTTCATTTAAAACTTTCTTCAGCTTCACTGATTAAAAAAAAACTTCAACTTTTCACCCACCTCATTGATTCCTCTTCAATAATTTATGGCCGCGTACGTTAATCCCTATCCACAAACTAAGCAGTGAATTAGGGACCATGTGAAGAATCAGAGATACGATTTTACCCCATCCTTTAACTTCTAGTCCAATCCTTGCACTGCATTTTGTTTACCAGCAGCAACAAGGATAAAATCACTATGAATGCCATAACTGGGAATAACATTCTGGAGTGATTTTCTTTTTGCTCTAACGGTATTATTGTTTGCACATTATTATGCTCTAAAATTGAAACCCATCTCATTTTCGGCTCAGAATTTTGTGGATGGTTTGTGTTAGCTATTATTTTATTTTGTGGTTGTTTGGTGGCAAATTGAGCTAAGGATTTCATAGTTTTCTTAATCAAAGGAAGTTTTTGTTCAATGAAAACTTGCTTAGTTTGTCTGTGCGGTAAACTAAATTTCAAGTTGTGACTTGGTTGATTTTAGTTCTATTAAATGAGTTTTGTCGACTGACCGTAGGCATGGCAAGGAGGCGGTTGGGAAGCGGGGACTAACTAAAATTTCGGTTATATCTAATAAATTTTGATTTAGAGAAATTTCATTTTTCTTCCCATCGAGGGACATGTCTACAAAGCAACGAAACGAGATTTCTTTCATTTCCAAATAGTGAAATGATTTCATATTGATTAACATTTATCACCAACTTTTGCGGTTATTTCATGGAAAAAAAAATTTCCAAAATACGTTGAAGTCCCCATCGATATCCCATCACCCTTACGTTTTCTTCATGCCCTTGCATTCTCATTATGGGGATAAAATTCATCTCCAATCCCAACCTAACTCCCTTAATTAAGCCCTATTCCTACCCATCTCAGGATATTAAAAAAAAGGTGATATATGGTAATATAGAAGGTGGGAGTGACAAGAGTTTCTGATTTCTCGAGTAGTAAACTTACTCTTAGTACTCTAGTAGGGTAGTAAAGTATTACTATTTTTTTAATTTCTTTATCTCCAATTTTTTCGCTTATGAACTTCTCTTGATCCCTCGTAATTCATCATTGAAGAAAGAAGTAGAATTACAGAGAAGCAAAGATAGGTCGCGATAGTCAGGGTTTCGGATTTCTAGGATCCATAAGTTTTAATTCAAACATAAGGTATTTACTAAATACATTAATGAGTCAATCCTAGGCTCTAAAGAGCTAGGGTTTTCTAACTTGATATAGCCCTAATGAAGAGACCCATTCCGTAACTTATTTAATTTTTTTATTTGGACCTTATCATTTTTTTCTAAAATAACTTGGACACAATATTTAACAACTCAAACATTTAACTAATCACCAATTCAAAACACTATGCAATTAAGTAGTATATATTTGTATATATGTACATATATATGGATGTATATGTATATATATATATGTATGTTATATATAAATATAATTTTAGCAGCATATTTAGGTTTTATGATCGAAGTCCTTCGTTATGTAGTTGCTAACTTAATGTGATTAAGAAAATATATCTACTCATCATTCAAGCGATTTTTTATTAATCCTAATTAACTAATATTTCCCTTAGTAAGATCAAAAGTTAAAAGAATAACAATTCCTTGTTTTAGTAAATAAAGCTAAACAATGAAACAACAAAACTCCTTACATGAAGTCAATTACAAGAACAAACAAATAACCTAATGGAAAACATTTAAAATGATCATAATTTTTTTTTAAACCACAACTGCTTTTAAATTTACAAAATATTCATTTTGTCGGTTAGCCTTTTCTTACATGTATCCTCATCTACTATTCAAGGTAATATTTCCATTGGTTTTTCCCAATGCTATTTTTGATGAAAAATGCATTTGCAGTTTCCCTTGTATCTTTATCCCTTTTTTCTTTCCAACAAAAAATTCCCATGAATTCCTTCGCCTTTCTCTTTTGTTCCCTATAGAGACGATTACAAATTCATTATGTTGCTATATTGTTTAGATCTGGAGCATGCTCTAATGTCGGTAAAGGTAACACTCCTTCATTCTCCTTTAGCTTTCATACAGGAACCACCCTAGAAAGAATTAGCATACTATAGGTGGGGCAAACAACCGCCGAAGGAGATGTCATTTGCACCTAATTATTCTATTTAGTTTGTGTCCTTAGGCCACTCTTCAAAATGGAGAGAATCTCTTGCCTAAAATATACATATTTTGTAATTGGTGCCTTATGATTGAGGGTAGTTAGGCGAGTTGCAAGTCCTGACATTTGTAACTGGAAAGGTTTATATTTCTACACAAAAAAAAAAATAAAAAAATAAACAACAGAACTTCGAACATGAAAATTTGATGAAAATATGGATAAGAAATTTGATATCTAAGAACATCAACAATACGACAGTAATCAATTTCTTTTGCAAAACTTAAAAACAATCAATGTTGAGGCATCAACAATAATCAAGGTATGTATATTTATATTATCCTATCAAAAGTTTAGGCAATCAAGAGGTGTAAATTTAGAAATACTATAGGTTATATATCTCAATCATTCATTAAATAAGAAAAATGATATTGAAAATAATGATCCATTATTTAAAATCAAATTGTGCAACCTATATTAAAGAAATATTTATATTCTTATCTATAATATATGGAAATTCATAAAATTTTTACTTATTTGATGCATAAAAAGCTACTTCCAATGTTATTTACGTTAGAGATAGAAAAGACATTTTGAGTATACCACATGCTTCTTTACAAAATGTAACTTTGGTTTTGCATTATAATTAATGGTATTCCTTAGCTAAAGCTACATAGAATGTTGGACAGAAGTTTAACTAATGCATGAAATGGGTACATAAAACTGGTTCTTCAAGTAATCTAGGTAGGGTTTAGAGGAAAATTTTATGGCTGCTAATTTTTCAAATAGTGCAACGATACTTCGAGAAAATATTTTATTAGCTTTATCAACAAAAGGAAATCTCAAATAGAGTTTACAGGGTTTCTCCATTGATTTCCGTTTCTCAAATATAGAATAAAGTCAAAACACAAAAGCCTTCCATGTTGAGGAAGGGAGAGAAGAGCAATGTCAATAATTAGAACCCTAAGAAGGAAGAATGTGACTTTATAAAGTAGAACTGATTATGTGGGGCTTATAAAAGATAAGGTGTGAGCTGCTTTTCGAAACAAAGAACAAGAAGATGATACAACTACTTTTTTATTATCATTTCTTGCTATCTAATATTTAAATATTTTGTTTCTTTGGTGTAATGTAAATTATGTCTATTGTTGGTCGAGTCATTGAATCTTCTCCAAAATGCTTTCTAAATACGAACATAAGAAAAAAGTTAGTCATGTTTCACTCGTTCTTCTTATATAATTTTATGATAAGATTATATATGACATCCTTGAGGAAATTTCTTCTTCTTTTTCTTATTTTCTTTCCAAATCGCGAGGAAAACAAACTTTTTTCCATACTTATTTTTCTAAAAATAAAAAAATGTTTAGTCAAATTTTAAACCACTAAAAACATATAATTTACAACATTAGTCACAATCTTCCGTAATTTAACACTTTAATGTAAAAAAAAACATAGACTTACGAATTCTTACCTCACACAACCGATGATCAAAACGAATCAATCTCATATGAAACTCCAATTTAAGAAGCCTATAACATAAAAAAATAAAAAAATAAAAAAATAAATTGAAAGAAGGAACTAGTGTAGGGTGGCGGCAACTAGGTTTTGGGATAGCTAGGATCTCTAGGTTTAATTCTCACATAACGTGTTTATAATTGGGCCCTAAACTCTAAAATCTAATGCACTAGGACTAATCTAACTTTATCTGGTCCAAATAACCGTGCCCACTCCTATCCTAATGAATTTTTTTAATATGGCCCAATGTTTCTCATATGAAATAACTTTGACCCCATTTTAAATAATAAATATATTTAACTAATTAGTTTCCCAAGTAATTAAGTAGGTCTTTCTTCTTATTCTAGCCCGTATGCACATATTGCACGACTTACTGCTCCCGGACATGTCCGTAGTTTAATAATTAAAGGAATACATATAATTCTAAAGAGTCCAAACCCAACCTTATCAAGATAAACTTATCTTAAATGATATCATAATGATTAAAAAGATTAATATCTCCAAAACAATAAAGAAAAAAACAAAAAATTTTGACGAAAGTTGAATAAGTATTCTTGAACTTGTAAAAACATTTACATTGAGATAGAAAGAAATTTTCCATAGCTGAGCGCACCATCTTCCTAATTGTGTATACTAACTTGTTTTTTCAGAAATATAGCATTATCATGTTCGAGTTCTACATACTATAAAGGTTGTTTGGAAGTAGAGTACTCTAAGCGTAAGATGGTTGTTTCTTTGCATACTAATGCTTCGCTTTTAAATTATAATTGTATTGGTATTTCGTTTAGTTAAATTAGCTTAGAATGTTATCTTGAAGTTTTTTTATTGCATTGAAGTTGGTTACGGGAATGTAGTTCTTCAAGGAATTTTAATACATTTAGGAGGAAGATTTTACGGTTTCTAATTCTATAATGGTGCGAGTAAAATTCTAAAAAAAAAAATTAGACAGCTAAAGAAACTAGAAAATATATTTTCATCCACCATTTACATCGGTTCTTTGTTGATTCTCATAGACTTAGTATGGTAGAAGAAACAATTTATTATTTGTTCTTTAATGTATATATAGTGCGAAAAGAACATTAGAATATGCAAAAGTGCACTTATAAAATCTTTTAAAGGTTATAAATTCGAAGCAAAGATTTAGTAGTGAAATTAACAAAGAGGAAAGATTTGATACTTCATAAAGTTGCAATGATATTATTGGGCTTATGAAACAGCTAAGATCGTCCAATACATCTTCTAGTACACCCTCTAGTACCCTCATTTTAGTAATTTTATCAATATAAATCCTATAGAATAACAGATGAACCCTAAATTCTAATAGATAATCCCTAAGGGAAAATTTCCTGTTCAAGTATGTGTACTAGAGAGTGTACTTGAGAATGTACTAGACAAACCTTAGTGCTTATGAAAGATTTTCTGTGAGCTACTTCCAGAACACAAGTACAAGGAGATTGGAATACAATTTTTTTTATCATTCTTTCTATGAAATCCCAAGATATTTTGATTGCTAGCAACGTAAATAATATCTAGTGTCGATCATTTAATCTTTTTTAAAATGCTTTTCAAAATAAGAAGATATCTTCCTCATGTAGTAGAAAAAAGATAACACTATTCCCTCTTTCTTCTCTTTTCGTTCCATTTATGATAAGAGTATATAATGGAATCCTTATGGAAATTTCCTTGTTCACCCAAATATTTTAAGCAACTACCCACAAGTACTATTATTATTACTATTATTATTATTATTATTTGGGTGAAGTGTACTAGTGATGCTAAAACTTTTCTGTTTTTTATTTCTGACCCTGAACTAAAAAAACGCTAAGTCCGTTACCTCAAACTTTCCCAATGAATAAATTTGACTCTTTAAAACGTATTAATTTTGCCCTTCTATTAATTTTTGTCAACATGTCATATTTACATGATAATTCCCACGGGCATTTGGGACCGAATGAAACAAAACAAATAGTGTGGTTTTATTTAGCAACCCTTAATCCAAGACAAAGGTGCAACAGTGACGGGAAGGGAAAGGGAAAGTGGAAGGGGAAGAAGAAAATGGGGGGAGGGTTGTAAAATTATGACGGGAGGACAAAGAAGAGGAAGAAGAATCGAGGGCCCGAATGATATTACAGGAGATGGGAAAGAAGAAAGAGGGAGAGTATTACAGAGTACGGAAGAAGAAGGAGATGGCAGCGCGTGAAGGTCAGAGGAAGTAGGAGGATGAGACCGCTAGCTCTTACAGCGGTGACAGTGGGTTTGTTGGCATCGATTGGCAGTGATGATGGTGGGAACGAAATTCTAAGCATCAAAGAAAACATCATATGGTTCAATCTTGTTCAAGCCATGAGAAATATTAGGTACTTTGTTACAAAAATTTTGCTCGAAGAAAATCAAAGTCAGTACCCGACATATAATATTAGAAATTAATAAAATTTTATTGATTTCCTTTTGGAGAAGCTAAAAAAGGAAAATCTTAACGAATTTTAATTTGGGGAAAGAAATCTTTATTTATCAAAAACTTAAATTTCAGTTCCGGTTGTTTTTTTTTCCAAACTATTAACAACCCTAGCTATGGGCCACTTTTTGATAAGTGATTTTTGTTCAAGGGAAAAAATAAGAATTAAGTTCATGGGTAGAATGTGAGCTAAGTAAATCGTGTGGGTTGTTTTGAGAAATAGAAAGCCAAAAATTGATACTTTTGCCACTCCAAATACCCCTTGTGGTCGGCACAAAATCTTTTTTGTTGCTCCATCCTATTTTGTGGTAGCGAGAAACTTTTTGGAAAAAGTTTTTAGTTCAAGAGTAAAAAATGCAGAATGAGTTCACGGGGAAAGTGCGGTTTAGACAAATAGTGTAGGGGCATTCTTTGTTAACTTCCCTAAAAAACTGAATCTTTTAAAAAAGCAGTAAAACATAATTTGGATAGTCCTATCCTTGCCTTGCTAATCTTAGGTCTAACAGGGGAATTAGGGACTGAAGTGGAGTATCAAGTATAAATTTTTCAACAATATTACTCTAGAAAGATTCATTTTCTGAGAAAGACGATAGCCTACCAACGAAGTGAGGGGAATTCGGCAAAGAAGATGATGTAATGATGACGACAGGAATGAAGAAGACGAGACGGAAAAGGAGAAGAAGGAACATGAGTACAAGAATCAAAACCTTTCCTTTCGGATGTCCAAGAAGAAAGACATATTGACTCTGAAGGTCATATATGGAAATTGGATTCTAGAGCGGATAATATTTTTCTATAATACTTGTTGTAAGTTTTAATAAACTAGTACTTTTTTGGAAAACTTAGTGAAACCAATGTAACTTACCTAAAATAATAAAGTTAGGGGGCTTAATGAAATCTTATAAGTATATTTATAATTACTATAAGCAATTAGATTTTGAAAAAGTAATATAAATATTTATCATAAGAAATGAATAAATTATGGGGTCACTTTGAGAAATTAATCAATTATGTTACATTTAGAGAAACTTTATTAAATTGAACAAAATTAAGCAAGGGTTCATAGACAAATTATATATGTATATTTATAATTATTATTACTAATTTTATTGGGAAAAACTAAAACAAATGTATATCATAAAAAAATGAATAAGCTATAGGGTCATTTTGGAGAAACTAGTGACTTTGTTAAAAACTTAATAAAACTCATGTAAATGAAATAAATTAAGAAAATTAGTGGGTTTACAGACAAACTATAAGTATATTTATATAAATATAATTAATTTTATTTTGAAAAATAAAATAAATGTATATAATAACGAATGAATACGTTATGAATTTTGAAAAGCTGGTGATTTGTTAAAACTTAGTTAAACTCATATAAATTACACAAAATATCGAAATTAGAGGGTATAGACACAAAGTATAAATATATTTATAATTAATATAAGTAGGTGTGTTTGGAAAAATAAAATAAATGTTTTATAAGAACAAAATAATAAGTTATGGGGTCATTTTCAAAAAAATAGTGATATATGTGAAAATTTAGAGAAACTAATGTAAATTACATAAAAATATGAAATTAGAGGGTTTAGATACAAATTATAAATATATTTATAATTAATATAAATTATTTTTTTGGAAACCTACAATAAATGTTTATCACAACAACTGTGTAAGTTATGGGGTCAGTTTGAGATCTAGTGACTTATGTGAAAATTTAGTGAAACTAATGTAAATTACAGAAAATTGAGAAATTAGTGGGTTAAGGGACAAATTATATGTATATTTATAATTAATATAGGTAATTTTAGTTTGAAAAAGTAAAATAAATGCATGTCATAACAAATGAATAAGTTATGTGGTCATAACAAATGAATAAGTTATGGTGATGTGAATTTCCCATTTGATTGCAAATTGAATCTGTCATCTTCTCAACATCACTTCATTGATGAAGGACATCTATTGAAGATTTTGTAGTTCGAACACTCCACTAAAGAACTTGTGAGAAACTAAGCCACATATACCCAATATTAAGAGGAGGAACTCTTCCCAATTTGATAGCAAGAACCTTAGGGAAACTACGACCTTAAAATCTAAACTACACAAATTATAACTATAATCAACTCTAAAAACAAGAACTCCTAGAATCAATTAAACAAGGAATTAGAAATAATCAATTGACTTCCATAGATTATTAATCTATATAATCAACTGTTTACAAATTGAGGAAGCAGATCCTGAGAAGCTAATTAAGATGAGTTGAAAAACATTAGAAACCATTGGAGGAAACTCTAAATTCATATCATCAATATTAACCTTAGTTGTCCAGAAGAGGAGGCATAAGTAGGTAATTGTAAAGAAAACCTACTCCTCTTCCTAAAACCTAATAAGTATTAGAAACATCTAACTACCCTTCTAATAAAAGTTAATTACAAGCAAGGAAATCAAGAAACCAATAATTAACTAAAAACTAACTAATATTGATTAAAACTAAAGTGTAGTCTTCAAGTTTTGATTGTTTGTCCTGAGACCTACCGAGGGCGATAGGGTGAGAGCCTACAGTCGCCGCTAGGTCGTCTCCTCAATATTCCCTTTGTCCAGAGGGCTACTGTGGACAATAAGGTCGGAACCTATCATCGTCAGTGGGCTCTGTTTTCTTCCCTCCTTTTTTCTTGCACCTTTTTCGATGGCCAGGAGATTCTAGTTTTATTTCGGTGAGCATCTTATAAATTTTATGAGTCTTATAAGTCTTGTAAATACCTCCAAGCTTTCTAATTAATCCAAGAGTTCCTCAATTGAAGCCTCGTCCATGCTTTCTTCAATCTTCTACTTGCTCCTAAGGAAAGTGTTCAATATTTTTTTGTTGAATTCATATCATATGGGGTCATTAAAAAAAAACAAAAAAAACAGCTCGTCTAGCATTTTATTAGGTGAAGGTCTCTTTAAGGTTCAAGACATCTTGTATGGCTCATGAATTAAAAAGATCCTACCTGGTATACAACAAGCCATTTGTGTTGGGTTGAATTCATCTAAGAATGACTAAATGTTTTTAAATCACAAAAAAAAAAAAATATATCGCATTTGCTCACAAAAAGATTAGCCTATTTTTTGTTAAAATAAAAAGAGGAGAAGAAAAAATCATCAAGTCAGCTCACTGAGTCACCAACTTGTTTAAAAGAATTTAAAAAAAGGAAAGAAAGAAAGAAGGAGCATGAGCTCACCATCAACTTGTTTGGTTTTTTTTGGAAAAAAAAATCATGTCGGATCGCTAGTCGCCACATTGTTTGGTAAAAATACATAAAAAAAAGAAAAGAAAAAAGAAAGAAGGTTGATGCACTAGCACTTGTTTGCTGGCTAGTACTAACAAGTGTATGAATGTTCTAACTTATCTACCTCAATTAGCTAGCTCATCTACTAACTTAAATAGCTTAGCATTCTTCATTTTTTTACAATAAGAGAGAGAGAGATATGAGTTGATGAATGAAAGACATAATGTTAATTTTTTTACATATAGGATTATAGGAGAGTTGCTTTTAAAATTATCAACTTCAAATTATAAAAGTACACTAAGTACCATTATGTAAATTTACGTCTCCATTTTTGTTAAATTTACTAAAATGTCCTCATTTGAGGCAATTAGTAACTTCTTCAAAGGAGCACCCCCCCGGAAGCACACACTATAATAAGAGGTAGAACTTTATTGGTAGCGTACTCAATCAAACGGGTGATTTTTTTCCACGACTACGGATCCCATACTACCTACCCCCCCATAAACCGAAAATCCATAACC
This sequence comes from Catharanthus roseus, assembly GCA_028651295.1. Lineage (NCBI taxonomy): Eukaryota > Viridiplantae > Streptophyta > Magnoliopsida > Gentianales > Apocynaceae > Catharanthus > Catharanthus roseus. The sequence continues at coordinate 18,971 of JAPQWS010000027.1, forward strand.
CCCAACTACTACGGGAATGCTTTCGTTTAGTTGGCCTATGCCTGTTTGAATAGCCTCGATTAATCCTGTCTTTCTTTGATAAGAATCAATACGATCTTTTTAAGGTTCCTCCTCCGAATGAAATTCAATGGGATCTAGAGAGACCATGTCTTCGATCGAAAGTTCTATTCTATCTGAACTACTCATTTTCAAATGATATCCACATTGTTCACAAATATTCATTTTGGATTTAAAAAATTTCTTATAATTTAATCCATAACAATTTTCACATTGAACCCACAAATGCCTATATTTTTGAGTTACATCGATATCATCAGAACTTTCTATAGTTAAATCACCAGTACCTTCCGCGCGGGTTTGTATATCCGAACCCTCCCTTTCACCATTAGTTAGACTTTCTTCACCATTAGTTAGACTTTCACCACAAATGGACCTATAAATGTAACTATCACTGTAATTATCACTATCACTTACCATGGAAGTATCGATACAGATTTGAGACTGAAGATAACTGTCAATGCAACTATTAATATGATTATTCCAACTATATTGAGTATCATACATGTAACGATTATAGTAGGTATCTTCACTCGTAGATCCATTATGCAGATAACTAGAATTCCGATAACTAGAAAAGGAACTTTCTAGTTCACTCAGAAACGAATGATTGTTGTCAATCTCAAAAATTGGATTTTCAATATCAAAATATATGGAATAACTGTCTCCATTACTATCCTTAACCAAAAAAGTGTCATCGGGGATGAAATTCTGAATGTCTTTGACCTCGAATAAACCATCACCATTACTGTCACTAGAATCGTCACGACCCCCCCAAGTCTGAATATTTTTAGTTGTATCTTTTCTATTCGAATCTTCAATTTCACTGGTATTTTCAATAGGACCAAGACTATCCATTGATTTATTTAGCCCACACCCACGTTCTAATTCCTTCTTAAACAACATCGAATTAAACCACCATCTTTCCATAGAGTTTTCTTGCCCCCTATTTGCATGAAAATACAATAGATGAATAGTCACTATTTTGGACAATATATATAAGTTTATCTGGCGATGTTCCTATGGCATATGTTAATACGGAGAAACTCACGATACTTGGTGCAAAAAATATAACAAAAAAGCACATTAAATAAATATGAAATGATTGTAGTAATTAATAATCATCCATATTTATTTACCTTAATTATTCCAATAAGACTCTTATTAATCTCTCTACCCCTAACCATTCCCCATTCATCCTTCCCACCCCCAAAAAAAGGAAAGAATCTAGGATTGTCTTTTTTATTTCGTTTTATATTATATTATTCCTTCTCGTTTATTTTTTTTCTTTGGGTTTATCTTTTATTTTGTAGGTTTTATTAATACAACATACCGAATAAAAAATAAACCCTAAGGAGCCATGATAAATCCTAAAAGTAAAATATATTATGAAAGGAAATGTTATAGACAATCCCAAGTGATGTCTTTTCCGAGTTGGGGTGAGAGAGAATATTAAAGAATCTGATTGATACAATTAAGGTAAATAAATTTAGGTGGTCATTATTTGTGCGAAATTTCCATATGTGCTTTAATTAGATATATATACATATACATATATACGTACATATATATACATATATATACATATATATAAGGCTTTGTCTAACCTGTGCCCCTATATATGGCACACATTAATATAGATAAACTCAAACTATGTTTGGTAAAATATATATAAAAAAAAAGTCTTAGTAAATAAACTATGAAATTTTGCACTAACTAATAATTATTTATATTTATTTATCTTAATTGTGGCAATCAGAATCTTTAATTCTCTCTACCACTGCCCTTTCCTTTTATAATATATTTTTTCCTTAGGGGTTTATTTTTTCCCATAGGGTAATTATCTTTTATTTGTTAGGTTTTAGTGATACGATATGTGAAATAAAACGTACAAAATAAAAACTAAATCCTCAGGAGGAAAGATATACCATAAAAGGAAGTGCTATAAACTATCCTAAATACTTGAATTCTTGGGATGGAGGTGAGAGAGAATATCAATGATTCTGATTGATACAATTAAGGTAAATAAATATAAGTGATTATTATTAGAGTGTAAAATTTCCGTAGGTTATTTAATGCGATTTGTGTAACATTTGAATCATCGAATACAGTGTTAGTTTATCAGTATTAACATATAACATAAGAGCATACGTAAGACAAACCCTATATATATACATAGAGAGTGAGTGGGAGAGAAAGAACACTCAAAATAAACAAAAATAAAGGCTTAAAGAAGCCTCAAAAGCTTGTCATTGCAAATCAGTTGTGAATTTTCCTAAGAAACCTACATTGGCAACTCTGAATAAGAGACTGGAGTTAATAGATTATTTTATGACAGAAATGTCATGAAATGTTTAAGAGTGAAATTGCTAGAAAACTAAAAAGTGTTTGAAGATAAATGGAAATTGATGATGGAAGAAATGACTAAAATGTTAGAAGGATTTGGGAATAATGTTGCCACAAAAATAAAAAACATATGAGATTGTGATATAGAATTGGAAGGTGAAGTGGGTTATGATCATGAATATGTCGTGAGGCAATGGGATCTTCAAAGGGTATTGGCTCCTCGGTGTATGTCTTCTTACCATGTAGCATGTCGTCAATGTTCAAGGAGGAGATAGCTTGGGGAGAACTTTTTTGTAACCTAAAAGAAGAGGAAAACAAACACCTCCACCAATTACGAGAAAAGATAATTGGAGACCAGCAAATACAGAAGTTGTTGATGACGGTTCTTGACGTCGATGATGTTCAAGATTACTAATAGAATCAGCTTAGAAGTTGACTAAAGTTGTCAAGAAGTCACAAGTACAAAAAAGAGGAAAGATGACAAAATTTGGAAAGAAAGGTTGGGGTGGAAAGGCATAGGCTAGCATCAGAGAGGAACATTCTACTAGTGCCAAGAATTCTTTGACGGTGTTGTTATCTTGCAATTTATTTAATACATTAGACATTTTAAATTTCATAAAGGCTATTTTTTTTTTAACGTAAAGTTCACTTTAATGAGAAATCCTAAATATTTCAGCCAATTAGCTCTACTCCTGTTACGATTGCTAGGCCGTCAAAGGTAATTCGTGAAGTGCTACATACTTAATACAATTTGAATTAAAAGATAGATAATTATATTTATTAATATAAGAACAAACCATTGTTCAGGGAACACCAATAAAGAACTTAAATATTTGCCGCTTAATTGGAGAAGATAGAACAACTATAGTTTAGAAACGCTTGAGTGTAGATCAATCTCCTTGGTAAGTTTGAAATTCCCTCTTTATTTCATGTGAAAGTTTCTAAATTCTTTAATGAAATGGAAAATTTTAAATGAAGGTTTTAATAAGTACAATCTTTCTAGATTGGTTCAAAGTTTAAATTGGTAGTGAATTACTATATTTGATAAAGAGTGCAATGGCAAACCGATCCTAAATGAAAAGTTTTGCATCATTGTTAAGTTCGAAAGTCATAGGCTGTTTCAGTGCATGAAAAAAATTGCGGTTAAAAAATTTGAAGAAGCACTTAGTCCAGAAGTTTTCTTTCTCTGAACTAGGTTTCTGGTACATTTTTTTCTTCAAATTTACCCCACATAATTAAATTATCTTAAATTTTCTTCCGCTTCACTCATTTAAAAAAAGTCATCATTTTACCCACTTAATTGATTTATCTTAAAATTTTCTTCATCTTCACTAATTAAAAAAAAACTTTAATTTTTTACCCACCTTATTTATTTCTCTTAAATTATTTATGGCCTATACTTTAACCCCTATCCCTAAACCAAGCAGTTAATCAACGACTAGGTGAAGAATCAAAGATAAAATTTTGCCCCATCCTTGCACTCGTATTCCAATCATTGCACTACATGTTGTTTGCCAACAACGACAAGGATAAAATCACTGTGAAGGCCATTAATGGGAATTAGATTCTTTAGTGATTTCTTTTGCTATGACGATTATGTTGTTTACAGGTTTTTAAGTTCAAAAGTTGAAACCCTTCTTACTTGGGGCTTAGAAGTTCGTTGATGGTTTGTGTTTGTTGTTGCTTTGTTGTGTGGCCATTTGGTGACCAAATGAGCTAAGGATTTCATAGTTTTTGTTCAATGAAAAAACTTGCCTAGTTTTTCTATTGGGTAAAGCTAAATTTTGAGTTTTGACTTGGTTGGTTTAAGTTCCATTAAAATAGGTTTTGTTGACCGACCATAGGAATGGCAAGAGGGTAGGTGGGAGCGGTGATTTACTAAAATTTCGATTATATTAAATGACTTTTGATTTAGAGAAACTTCATTTTTCTTCTCAAAATTAAATTTTGCTTCAGTTTTTCTATCCGATTTTTTTTAATGTAAATACTTATTCGAAATTAATAAATATTGTACTTAAAATATAATAAGTTCAGGTTATCTTAGAGTCAAATATTTTTTATTATAATATCTTCTTCACAAATTTCAGTTAAAAGCTAATGAATTTAAACATGTTGGGATATAATGAGTGTAATTTTAAAATTTAAAATTATTATTTTTTTATCTTTAAAACCTTTATGTTCATAAAAAAAATATAATTTTAATTTGAATAATTTCGGTTCAGACAATATTGGAAAACAATTATACAACAAACTGCACAACATAGGACTAGTATACAGAAAGCAGACTAATACATGACCTAAGACAAAACAGACTCATCAAACTTAATGACTACATGAAAAAAGAGAAGCAACTAGGGCATAAAGCCTTTTGTCACAGCCACCGGAAACACTTCTACAGAGGGACATAACGAGATTTCTTGCATCCCCAAATAGTAAAAAGACTTCTTATTTATTAACATTTATCCTCAACTCTTGCAATTTTTTTTATAGTAAAATATGCAAAACACAGTTTCCAAAACACGTTGAGGTCCTCGCAGATATCCCCACCACCCCAATCTTGTCTTCATCCCCGTGCATCCTCGTATTTGGGAATGAAATTCATCCCCAATCCCAACTGAGTACCCCTAACTAATCCACTTCCCGACAAATCTCTAGATATGCGAAAAAATATGATGGAAGTTAGTCTATGGTAAAATATAAAGTGGCATTGACAAGAGTTTCTGATTGCTAGGGTAGTAAACTTCCTTTTAGTACTTTTATATGTCTTAGGAAGCACAAGTGTTACTAGATTTTTTGTTTCTTTCTCTCCAGTTTTTCTCGCTTACAAACTTCTCTTTGTCATATGTAATAAATTATTGAAAAATTAGTAAAATTAGAGAGAAGCAGAGATAGGTGGTAGTATCAAGGACTCTAATTTCTAGGGTTCTTAAGTTTTACTTCCAACATAAGGTATTTATAAAGTACAATAAGGAGCCAATCCTAAGCTCTAATTAGCTAGGGTTATCTATCATGATACAGCCTTAATAAAAAGGCCCACTCTATAACTTATTAATTTTGTAATTTTGAACTTATCATTTTTAATAAAATAACTTGGACACAATATTAAACAACTCAAACATTTCACTAATCTACCAATCAAAACACTATGCGATAAAACAATATATATTTACATATATATATATACATATATATCTATGTTTATATAATTATATGATATGTATACATATCTATATATATGTATGTGGGTGTATATATGATTGATGTACACACAAAAACGGATATATATGATTTACGTAAAATCTTACGAATTTCCATATATAATTGATATAAATATAGATGTTTTAATTATGCGTCATGCAGTTTTATTTTAAATAATGGATCATTTTTCTACACTATTTTTTGTATGCAGCTAATGATTGAGGTATAGAACATGTATTAATTCTAAATTTACACCTCTTGACTGTGCATACTTTCATAATTGTAGTGATAGTAAAAAGGACTTAACAAAAACGGTTAAAAGTTCTATTTTTAAAAGCATATTGAACTGTTAGGATGGAAGTGCTTCGTTATGTAATTGCTAAGTTAATGTGATTAAGAAAATATATCTAGTCATCCTTCAATTGATATTTATTAATCCTAATTAACTAATATTTCCCTTAGTAAGGTCAAAAGTTAAAAGAATAGCAATTTTCCTTTCAATAACTAAAATTACATAAAAACTGAAATTTTAAAACAAAAAATTGTACATTATCCCATATTTCTCACCCTCGAAACAAGAAATTCAATTACAACAAAAGAGAAATGACCGAACTGAAAAAATTTAAAATGACTAAAATTTCTTTTTCAAAACCACTATAGCTTTTAAATTTACTAAATATTCATTTTGTCGATAAATCTTTTCTTACATGTACCGTCCTCTAATGTTGAAACCAATATTTCCATTGGTTTTTCGCTATTTTCGATGCAAAATGCTTGTGCAGTTTCCTTGGCATCTTTATTCCTTATTTCTTTCTAACAAAAACTTTCCAAGAATTACTTTGCCATTTCCTTTTGCTCCTTGGAGAGACAATTACAAATTCTTTATCCTGCTATATTGTTTAGATGCGGAGCATGCTCTAATCTCGGTGAAGGAAACACTCCTTCATTCTCATTTACTTTTTGTATAGGAACCATGCTAGAAAGAGTCAGCATACGAGAGGTTGGGCAATCTACCACCAAAGGAGATATCATTGGAACCGTATTATTCTTCTTAGTTTGTATACTCATGCCACTCTTCAAAATGTTGAGAATCTCTTGCCTAGAAGTTACGTGTTTTATAATTAGTGCATTACGATTTGAGGGTGTAGTTAGGGTGTATTACAAAATGTCAATTATTTATGTAGGAATTTTGGGCCTTGAGTCTTCCCAATACTTTCATTTTCCAGCCCATCTTTGACCCAATGATGACTTGGGCCTCAACTGAAGAGTAGGTGCCCATTTGACTAGATCAAGAGATGCCAGGCCAGACCGGGTCGGGCCACCTGGGCTGCCATTGGTATCTCTCCCTCTCTCTCCCTCGTTTCCGGTGCAGCCTTTTCTCTTCTCTTGGGAGTCATTCTTCTCCTTTTCTTTTATGTCTTCTTTCCTTCCTTGATTGTTGGTTTTCCCGACTTGTCTACTACCTTTCTTCTCCGCTACTTACGCTCTCTGCTCTCCTCCGTCCGTCGGCTTCCCTGTGACGTTATTCTGCCGTTGGCTTCCTTGGATCAACTTCTGATCTTTTACTTGATGTGTTTGATAGAGAGCCGCAAGAAAGAGAGATAGAGAGAGAGAGAGTGTGTGGCACTGGTGACTCTTGTCACTGTTAAGGCTCAGATATTAGGGTTCCGATCATCCCGTCACTTACCAGCAACTCCTCAACGCAGCCTGTACAACTCAGTTAATTCTCGACATCCTTTTCTTTCTCGGTTCGTCCCTGTTCCCACTGGCGGACGTTGTCTGCTAAGGCAGTAAGTGTTTCTCCTGGTTTCTCGTATTTTCGATTATTAGTATTAGTTGTTTATTGTTTTACAGCCCTAAAGTGTTTTTATAGGCTTTCCTTTGATCAGAGAGGAAGCCTATGTAATAGAATAGTTTTTGTTTCTTCCGCTATTTTTGCTTCCGTTTTTGGCTTGTAATAGTAAATAGCTTCTGTAATAGTAATTAGTTTCTACAACAAGTGGTATTAGAGCCGCGGTTCGGCTCACCAGCGCCGGCACCATCGACGGTTCCAGATTTGAGGAACTTTGAAGTTTCTCTTTCACTCTCTTTCTTTTTCAGTTATTTACTTTTTTTGTGTTCTTTTTCTTTTTTGGCATGCCGCCGATTATTGCTACTGTTTCTGGTTATATCATGTTTGCCGCCAGTTATCTGCTCTATTTTTCGACTTACCGCCGTTTCGTCTATTCTGTGCCTCTGTTGCTTGGCTTGCCGCCGATTGTGATTGCTATTACTGTTTTTCTTATTGAATTGTGTTATTCTTCAGTTGTGCTGTTTACTATTTTTGGTATTGCTCTTGTCACTGTTCTGCTGCTGCTGGTGTGTTTTTCTCGTTGTTTTATAAGTTTTTCAAAAACTATAAAACCCAAGTCTCAGTTTGAATCAGTGAGATTTTAAGTATCTCGTGTCTTGGCGCGTTTTTTGTAGTTTTTTCAAAAGTTTTTATTCCTTTTGTTCTTTGTCTTTTTTTATTTTTGTCGAGCCGATTCTATTGCTGCCATGTTTCTCGTTATTTTAGTTATATTGTTTGTTTCTTAGGTTTCGTACTTCACATTGTTGCACCATTTCTTTAAAAAAAAAATGAAAAAATCAAGCAAACTAAAACAAACCAACGCTGTTTTCCTTTGAAATTATATTTTACTATTTTTAAAAAAATCGGGGCAGTTTTATTCTTTTTCACTTAAAACTTTTTCTCAAATCTTTCATTTTTCCTAGTCATTTAATAATACTTATTTACCTTCAAAACATGTCAGTTCCAAAATTTGAAACTGATAAGTTTGATGGCAAATCTGACTTTGTAATGTGGCGGAGGAAAATGAAAGTAGTTTTGGTACAAAATAAAATTGCACCCACTATCTGTAGCCCAGAAGAGTATCCGGAATCTTGGAAGGGTGAAAGTCTTTCAGAAAAACTTGGTGATGCTCACAGTTGCCTCACCATACATTTAATTGATAATGTTTTACGAGAAATTGATGAAAAAGACAATGCTTTTGAAATTTGGACAAAAGCTGGAAAAACTATATTTGGGAAAATCACTTTCAAATAAAATTTATTTAAAAGAGCAGACTTTTTCGATTTTAAAATGAGTGGGTCAAAAACACTTTCGAGAAAATATGCATGATTTAAATAAAATCATTTTGGAACTTCAAATCGTTGGAGAAAGCATCTACGATGAAAATATTGCAATCATTATATTAAATTCCTTACTCGAATCTTTTAACGATGTTAAATCCGCTATTAAATATGGCGGGAGATGATTTATCTCTTTCCGATGTTAAAAATGCTTTGAAATCTAAGGATTTGGATTTACAAAAAGAAAATAAATCTCACGGCGAAAATCTTTTCGTGCGAGGAAGAGTTGACCGGAGGGAACCTCCTAGTCACCATTTTAAAAGTAAAGGGCGATCCAAATCACGAGAGAAAAACAAAGTAAAGTGTTTTTATTTTGGCAAAGAAGGCCATATGAAAAAATAAGTGTTTTAAATGGATTAAAGATGAAAAACAACGTAAACATGGTAAACGGAGTAATAAAACTGAGAAAACCTACGATTTTGATTCAGATGGTAATTCTATGTTTTCAGAGGTTTTATGTGTGTCTCTTTCTCCTTCATGTTCTGAGGTTGTTGATCATTGGGTTCTAGATTCTGGTTGTTCTTTTCACATGACACCCAACAAAGACTCATTTTCTAATTTCAAACCATTAAATCAAGGAAAGGTTTTATGGGAAATAATCAAGTTTGTGATATTAAAGGTATTGGTAATGTTTTCATCAAAATGCATGATGGTGTGACTAGGAAACTCACTAAGGTGAGATACGTGCCCGACTTACTTCGGAATCTTATCTCTCTTAGTTATTTGGACTCTTTGGGTTTTTCTTTTAAATCTAAAAACGGTATTTTATGTGTTTGCAAAGGAAACCTAGTCATGCTGAAAGGTTTTAAAAGAGAAATCTTATACATTCTTCTTGGTAAAACGAGTTGTAACTCCACTACATTAATTTCCAAAAACTATTCCTGAGAAAACTATATTGTGGCACCGGAGGATCGGCTACATTAGTGAAAAGGGACTTTATTATTTACAAAACCCAAATCTTTTGTGTGCTAACAAAATTGATTCTTTGGATTTTTATTACCACTGTGTTTTGGGAAAACAACACAAAATCAGTGTTTCTACCGGCACACACAAGTTATCTGCTATACTTGATTATGTACATTGTGATCCGTGGGGACCTGAAAAGGTTCCAACTTACGGTGGTAATGTTTATTTCTTGTCAATTGCTGATTATTTTTTTCAGGGCATATTTGGGTTTTTTCTTTTTAAAAACCAAAGATCAAACTCTTGAAAAGTTTTGTTTAAAGTCATTCTCGAAATAAACTAAAAACTATCAGGACCGATAATGGTCTTGAATTTTGTAACCAGAAGTTTTCTGATTTGTGTGCATCGCATGACATTCTACACCATAGAACGGTTGGACATAACCCACAGCAAAATGGAGTTGCCGAAAGGATGAGCGTTACCATTATGGATAATGTTAGATGTCTCCTTGTTTCTTCTGGTGTCCCTTTCTGGGGGTAAGCTGTTAGTAGAGCAGTATACCTCATCAATAGATCCCCATCTATAACTATAAACTTCAGGACTCCTATAGAACTATGGTATAGTAGACCACCTAACCTTTCCAACCTGAGAGTTTTTGGATACGCAACTTTTGTACATCAGAAGGAGGGCAAGCTAGATCCCAGGTCTAGAAAGGGATTGTTGATAGGATATCCTAGTGGAGTGAAGGGCTATAGAGTTTAGTTAAAGGATGAACTAGGGACGAGGGTTGTTATTAGTAGGGATGTTATCTTCAATGAGTTAGAGATGCCCTGTATTAGTGATAAACCCATCTCCAATAGTCCACCAAGTATTCCCACTCTTAGTAGTATTCCTGTGGAGGTAGAGGTCACCTCTATACCTTACTTAGAACCTGTACAAGAACCTGAAACCAATTCTGAGCTTCCTGTTCCGTCTAGTTGCACACCTGGTCCTCCTAGTATTTCTGAAACCTTGATCCTGTTTTAGAAGGTTCTGATGAGGAGGTAGAACATCCTGAGGCTCAGGCTCAAGCTCTTAGAGATTCCCAACTTGCGAGGGATAGAGTCTGTAGGGTACCTAAGGATCATCCTCGGTATGGTTACTCCTACATTATTTCATATGCATTTGCTATTGCATCTTATGTGGAAGAAAAAAGAACCCAGTTATGTTTTTTACGAGGTTTTGAAAAGCCCCCAATAAAACTTGGATTCTTGTTCCAAAACCCTCAAAACAAAAAGTTAGCCGATTGCAAATGGATTTTTAAAATAAAAGAACTCGAGTCTACTAAAGAATCTCCTAGGTTCAAGGCCAGGTTGGTTGCAAAAGGTTTTTCACAAGTTGAGGGCATTGATTTTAATGAAATTTTTTCTCCTATCATTAAATACAAAACGATTAGGATTATTCTTGCTCTTGTTGCGTTTATGATCTTAATATGGAACAACTTGATGTTAAAAGCTGCTTTATTAAATGGTGATCTCGAAGAGACTATATATATGCGTCAACCAACGGGTTTGGAGGTTAAAGGTAAAGAACACATGTCGTGTCTTTTGAAAAAAGTCCTTATACGCACTTAAACAATCACCACTAGTAATGGTACAAGAGGTTTGACTCCTTTACGTTAAAAATTGGTTTTTCTAAAAGCAACTATGGTAGTTGTCTTTATTTTTTCTAGTACTAATATTGATTCTCGTTTGTCTATTTATTGCTTTATGTGGATGATATGCTAATCGCTTGCAAATATAAAGTTAAAATTGACGATTTGAAATCTTTGTTGAAATATGAATTCGATATGAAGGATTTAGGTATTGCATTAAAAAATTCATGGGATAAGTATTTCGAGAGATAGATCGTTCTCTCTTTCTATCTCAAAAGCCTTTCCTTTAGGAAATCGTATCCAAATTTTCTATGCACCTATGTAAGCTCGTTATAACTCATCCGGCGAGCCACTTCAAACTTTCGACAAAAACAGTCCTAAAATCGAAAGTGAGAAAAGAGATATGGCTAATATTCCTTAAGCATAGTCATAGGTTCAGTTATGTACTCAATGATATCTACTCGTCCTGACATTGGTTTTTCTATAAGCCTTCTCAACAGATTCATGTCTAATCTTGGAAGAGATCATTAGGCTACTCTCAAGTGGCTATTGCGTTATCTTAACGGAACTTTAGATCGGGGTTTACATTATCACAATTGGTCTGATTTTGAATTAATTGGATTTGTTGATTTTGATTTTGCATGTGATAAGGATGGTAGAAAATCTACCTCGTCCTAATTCTTTACCTTAGCGGGTAATTGCAGCCAGTAGTTGCCTCATCAACTGCTGAGGCTGAGTATATCGCCGCAACGGAAGCCATCAAAGAAGCCATCTGGCTTCAAGGGTTATTGAATGAATTATAAGTTTTACATTCAAAAGCTATTATTTATACTGATAGTCAAAGTTGTTTATATTTATGTAAAAATCCGGTTTTATCATGAGCGAAACAAACATATAGATGTCAAATACCATTTTATTAGAGAAAAGGTTTCTAGTGGTTTAATTGACATAGACACGATTAGGATTGATAATAATCTTGCAGATTTTGGTAGTAAAATTGTAAACAACGACAAGTTTATGTTTTATAGGGATTTCCTTCACTTGGATGCGGTTTGATTCACTGTAAGTTCAAAAAACGGTTGGAAAATATTGTTCGATGTGGAGATTGTAGGCTTTTTAGGCCTTGAATCTTCCTAATATTTTCATTTTCCAGCCCATCTTTGACCAAATGATGACTTGGGCCTCAACTGGAGAATAGGTGCCCTTTTGACTTGATCAAGAGATGCCGGGCCAAACCGGGCCGGGCCACCCCGGCTGCCCGTTGATATCACTCCCATTTGATCCCTCTCTCTCCCTCGTTTCCAGTGCAGCCGTTTCTTCCCTTAGGAATCATTCTTCTCCTTTTCTTTTACGTCTTCTCTCTCTGCTTCTTGACTGTTGGTTCTCTTGACTTATCTCACATCTTTCTTCTCTGCGGCTTCTACCGCTACTCTAGTCCGTCCGACGGCTTCCTGTGACGTTGTCACTGCCGTCGGCTTCCTTGGATCATCTTCTGATCTTTTACTTGGTGTATTTGAGAAAGAGCCGCAAGAAAGAGAGATAGAGAAAGAGAGAGGGAGAGAGAAAGAGAGAGAGAGAGAGAAAGAGAGAGTGGGTGTGGTACCGGTGACTCTAGTCACTATTGAGGTTCGGATCTGAGGGTTCCGATCATCCCGTCACTTACCGGTAACGCCTCGACGCGATCTGTACAACTTAGGCTGCTGCTCGGCGTCCTTTTCTTTCTCGGTTCGTCACCGTTCCCGCCGGCGGTCGTTGTCCACCGCGGCGGTAAGTATTTCTCCTCGTTTTCTTATTTTTGATTATTACTATTAACTGTTTATTGTTTTACAGCGCTAAAGTGTTTTTATTGGTTTTCTTTTTTTTTATCGGAGAGGAAGGCCGTGTAGTAGAATCGCTTTTGTTTCTTTTGCTGTTTTTGCTTACGTTTTTGGCTTGTAATAGTAAATAGTTTCTGTACTAGTAATTAGTTTCTACAACGATTTATATATATATGTATATATACACACATATATATACATATATATCTATACATATATACATATATGTATATATATACAAAAATTTAGAGTAACTAAGATTGGTTTCTCCTAATTGGGTTTCTGGTACATTGTTTTTCTTCAGTTTTACCCCTCCCTTTAATTTATTTAGCTTCACTAATTAAAATTCAACTGTTTACCCATTTATTTGATTTCCCTTAAAATTTTCTTCAGCTTCACTGATTACAAAAAGAAAAAAATTCAACTTTTCACCAACCTATCCCTAAACCAAGCAGTCAATCAGACACGATGTGAGGAATTTGAGATACGATTTGGCCCTACCCTTGCACTACATGTTGTTTGCCAGTAGTGGCAAGGATAAAATCACTGTGAAGGCCATAAATGGTAAAGAGATTATTGAGTGATTTTTTCTTCATTGACAGTTATGTTATTTGCATATTTTTATGTTCAAAAGTTCAAACCCATCATATATTCGGCTCAGAAACTCTAGATAGCTTATATTGGCTATTGTTTTGTTGAGTGGTCGCTTGGTGTCCAAATCAACTAAGGATTTCATAGTTTTCTTAATCAAAAGAAGGTTTTTGTTCAATGTAAAACTTGCTTACTTTGTCCATGGGGCAAAACTGAATTTCAATTTGTGACTGGGTTGGTTCTAGTTCTATTAAAATGGATTTGTTGACCGACTATAGGAATGGCGAGGAGGTAGGTGGTAGCAGGGACCAACTCAAATTTGGGTTATATTTAATAAAAAATCGGTTTATAGAAACTTGATTTTTTTATCTCCAAATTAAATTTTGCATCAGTTTTTTTTATTTTATTAATGTAAGTACTCATTCGAAATTAATAAATAATTGTAATTAAAAGACAATAAGTTAAGGTTATCTTAAATTCAAATATTTTATTCTAATATCTTCTACAATAATTTCATTTGAAAGCTAATGAATCGAAATATGTTGTGATATAATTAGTGTCATACAAAACCCCGCTACATAGGTCTAGTATACAAAAAGAAGACTAGTACATGACCTAAGACAAAACAAGCTCAGCGAACTTAACAACCAAGTGAAACAAGAGAATCAACTAGGGCGCAAAGCCTTTTGTCGCAGCCACGGAGGCACTTCCACGGAGAGACAAAGCGAGATTTCTTTCATCCCCCAAATAGTAAAAAGATTTCTTATTAACTAACATTTATCATCAACTTTTATAGGTTTTTCATGAACACTATGCAATAAATCAATATATATACACATATATGTGTGTGTATATACACACACGCACATATATATATATCTTATTAGGTAAAAATTTAATGAATTTCTGTATATGATTGATATAAATATGCATGTTTTTTATTATAGGTCATGCAATTTGATTTTAAATAATAGATCATATTTTTTTTCTATATCATTTTTTTGTATGTGATGAATGATTGAGATATCTAAGTTAGAGTAATTGTAAATTTACACCCCTTGACTGTCCGTACTTTCAAAATTTTTGAGTATACTAAAAAGGACTTGACATAAAGGGTAAAAAGTTCTACTTTAAAAGCATATTGAAGTGTTATGATGGAAGTCTTTTGTTATGTAGTTGCTAGATTAATGTGATTAGGAAAATATATGTACTTATCATTCAAGTCATATTTATTAACTAATATTTCCTTGTAAGATCAAAAGTTAAAAGAATGGCAATTCTTCCTTTCAGTAACAAAAATTAAAAAATTAAATCTTTAAAACAAAAGATTGTACATTATACCATATTTCTCATCCTTGAGGAAGAAAACAAAATACAACAAGGATGAAATAACCTTAGAGAAAACATTTAAAATAACCATAATTATTTTAAACCATTATAGCTTATAAATTTACCAAATATTCAAGTTTTGGTAATTTTTTCTTACACGTCCCCTTCTCGGATGTTCAAGCCAATATTTCCATTGATTTTTTCCAATGCCATTTTCGATACAAAATGCTTTTGCAGCTTTCCTAGCATCTTTATTCCTTATTTCCTTTCAACCAAAACTTTCCATGTATTCCTTCGCCTTTTTCTTTTGTTCCTTTGAGAGATGATTACAAATTCTTGATCTAGTTATATTTTTTAGATCTAGAGCATGCTCTAATGTCGGTAAAGGCAACACTCCTTAATTCACATTGAGTTTTCATACAGGATCCATGCTAGTATACTATAGGTTGGGCAAACAACCGTCGGAGGAGCTAACATTGGAAGCCAATAATTCTCCTTAATTTGTCTCCCGAGGTCACTCTTTGAAATGGCGAGAATCTCTTGCCTAGAAGATACGTTTTTATATAATAGGTGCATTACAGTCTAAGGGTGTACTAGTTCAGTGAGCCGCAAGTCTTGACATTCTTAATTCTAAAGGTTTATATTTCTACACAGAAACAATGATACAAAAAACTTTAAACATTAAAAATTGATGAAAATGCAGATAAGAATCAATCAAAGATGAAAACATCTACACTAGGAAAGTAGCTAATTTCATTTGCAAAACTTAAAAAACAATTAATGTTGATGTATCAACAATAATCAAGGTATATATATTTATGTTATCCAATGAGAAGTATAGGTAATCAAGAGGTGTAAATTTGGAATTACTATAACTTATATATCTCAATCATTCACTAAATAAAAAAATGATATAGAAAAAAATGATCCATTATATAAAATCAACTTGCATCACCTATATTAAAAAAAAATCCATATTTATATCAATCATATAAGAAAATTCATAAAAATTTTTCTTAATCATATACATAGAATGAAAAATATGGTATATACAGCTACTTATGTGACGCACGAACAGCTGCTTCCAATGTTATTTATATTATAGACAGGAAAGAAATCTTGAGTGTACCGCATGCTTCTTCTTTACATAATGAAACTTTTGTTTTGCATATAATTAATGGTATCTCTTAGCTAAAGTAGCCTAGAATGTCGGACAAAAGTTTAATGTAATGCACAAAAATGAGTACATGAAACTGGTTCATCAAAGAATCTTGGTAGTCATTGGAGGAAGATTTTACAGCTGCTTATTTTTCTAATGGCGCGATGAAACTTCGAGAAAATATTTTATTAGCTTTATCAACAAAGAAAAATCTCAACTAGAGCTTACTTGGTTTCTCCATTGATTTCTTTTTTTGAACTAAAGTTTTGGTCTTCTCTTTTGTTTCTGTTGTTCAAATATAGAATAAGGTTACAAACACAAAAACCTTCCATGTTGAGGAAGGAAAATAATAGAAATGTAAATAATAATTAACAAGTTGTTATACTAAGGAATTCAAAAGCAAATTTCTTCTAATTACGATCTCACATTTCACTCAGACTAGAAGTCATGCCTTTTTATTCCAAACCTTATATCTTTATCCAAACCTATTGATTGTGGAAGATTCTTGAACACTGACTCTAATTTATTTATGTCTCTATTTATTATCGAAGATTTAACATGGTAGAAGAAACGTAGATGTATTTGTTCTTTAATGTATTCAAAAGAATGTTTTTTGTTCTACGAACAACTTGCTTAGTTTGTCCATGGGGGTAAAATTAAAGTTCGAGTTGCGACTTGGTTTGTTTTAGTTCTATTAAAATGGGTTTTTTGACAAACCATAGGAAGTCCATGTCCCCTTTCCCACTCCGACCTCATGCATTTTCATCTCCATCCTCGTTCATCCCCGTTTGTGGGGATGCACTTTATTACTATCTCTAACCCAACTCCCGTAACTAATTTCATTCTCAACGTCTTCCGACATGTGGGGATGAAATCTTATCTCATCCCTTTACTTCGGGTTCCAAAATCCAAGCAAGGAATTAGTGTCCAACTTGAGAATTAGGTATAATTACTCCGATGAATCTACTCTAGAAGGTTTGATTCCCTAAGAGTTGCTACTCTGCCGGTGCCAACATGAGAATGTGGTCAAGAAGATGATGATGATAATGATGATGACAAGAATGAACATGAAGAGAGCATGAAAAAAGGAGAAGGAAGAGAAGAAGAGAAATGAAAACATTTTTTTGGTGAAGTTCAAGAAGAATGGTAAAATCACTTTGAAGGCCAAAAGTGGAAATAAGATTCTTGAGTGGATAGTTTATTTGGATAAAATGGTTTTGTTGGTTTGCAAGTTTATGTTTTCTCTAGTCGAAAATCCATGTCATTTGAGGCTTAGAATTTCGGAGTTGCTGTGTTTTTTGCTACTTGTTTTGTTGTGTGGTCAATTTTTTAACCGCTGTTTAAGGATCTCATAGTTTTTTTTGATCGAATAAAAAATTTTTTGTCCGATGAAAAACTTGGTTAACTTGTTAATGAAGGAAAAAACGAGTGTGTTCAAGTTGTGATTTGGTTAGATTTAGTTCTTTTGTCATGGCTTTTGTTGATCTATTATACGAATGATAATGAGGAAGGGTGGGAGCGGAAGTGACTCAAATGTTGGTTATATTTAATAAATTTTTGCTTAGAGAAACTTGAATTTTTCTTCTCGAAATTAAAATTTGCTTCAGTTTTTTCCTTGATTTTTTTAATGTAAATACTCATTTGAAATTAAGAAATAGTTGTACTAAAAATATAACAAGTTAAGGTTATCTTAAATTCAAATATTTGATGATAATATCTTCTTCATAAATTTAATTTAAAAGCTAATGAATCTAAATATGTTGGGATAGTGATGAGTGTTCATTTAAAATTTAGAACTACTAATTTTGTATGTTTCAAACTATTATTTTCATAGAAAATACACAATTTGAATAATTTTTTTTCACACTAATTTGGAAAACAATTGTATACCAAACTCAACGAAATATTTCTAGCATACATAAATAAGATTAATGCGTGACCTAAGAAAAAAAGCTCAGCAAACTTAGCAAGTTGAAACAAGAAAAACAACTAGGGCACACAACCTTTTGTTACAGCCACTAGGGATACTTCTATTGAGCGACAGAACGTGATTTCATCCATCCGCAAATAGTAAAAAGATTCTTTATTGATTGACATTTATCATTAAATTTTTGAAGCATTTTCATAGTAAAATATGAAGAATACATTTTCCAAAAAAAGATGTGATTCCCACAGACAACCCTACTACCCCTACCTTGTTTTTATCCCCGTGCATCCTAGTTTGTGCGGATAAAATTCATCCCCAATCCCAACCGAACTCCCCTTACTAATCCCCCTCCCAACTCATCTCTAGATATGGGAAAAAAGGTAATGGAAGCTAGTCTAGGGTAATATTGAAGGTGACAGTGACAAAAGTTTCTAATTACTAGGGTGGTAAACTTATTCTTAGTAATTGGATTTATCTTAGGAAGCACAAGTTTTACCAGACTTTTTATTTTTTTCTCTCAAAAATTTTTCCCTTAAAAGCTTCTCTTGATCCCCTGTAATTAATCATTGAAGAAAGTACTAAAATTACAGAGAAGCAGAGATAGGTGGCGGTACTCAAGGTTTCTGATTTATAGGATTCTTGAGGTTTAATTCCAACATAAGGTGTTGATAAAAGACACTAATGAGCTAATCCTAAGCTCTAACGAACTAGGGTTATTCTGAAATGATATATCCTTAATAACAAGGCCCACTCCATAACTTATTCAATTTTGTAATTTGGACCTTATCGTTTTTTTATGAAATAACTTGGATACAAAATCATACAACTAAAACATTTAACTAATCTCCCAGTCAAAACACTATTCAATAAAACAATATGTATATATATACATATATATAAATACATTTATATATATACATATATACACATTTATATATATTCATACATATATACACACATACACACGCATATATTTATATATATGATTTAAATAAAAATTTTATGAATTTACGTATATGAATGATATACATATGGATGTTTTTAATACGAGTCATGCGATTTGGTTTTAAATAATGGATTGTATTTCTTTCTATATCATTTTTTTTGTATTTAATGAATGAATTTGATATATAACTTATAGTAATTGTAATCTACACCTCTTAATTGTCCATACATTCAAAATTATTACGATAGGTAAGAAGGAGATAACAAAAACAGCAAAAAGTTCTTTCTTGTAAAACATAGTAAAGCGTTATGGTGGAAGTCCTTCGTTATGTAATTGCTAACTTAATTTGATTAAGAAAAGATATCTACTCATCAATCATATGCTATTCATTAACCGTAATTAACTAATATTTCTCAATAAGAGCAAAACTTAAAAGAATATCAATTCTTCCTATTAGTACTTGAAATTTTAAAAAAAATGAATATTTTCAAACAAAAAGATTGTACATTATCAATATTTGTCATCCTTGAAGCAAGAAAATCAATTACAACAACAACGAAATAACCTGAAGGAAAAGATTTAAAATCACCATAAATTTTTTAAACCACTATAGCTTTTAAATTTACGAAATATTCATTTCGTCGGTAAACCTTTTCTTACACGTACCCTCCTCTGATGTTCAAGCCAATATTTCCACTGGTTTTTCCCAATGCCATTTTCGATGCAAAATGCTTTTGCAGCTTCCCTTGCATCTTTATTCCTTATTTCTTTCCAACCAAAACTTTCCATGTATTCCTTCGCCTTTTTCTTTTGTTCCTGAGAGAGACGATTACAAATTCTTGATCTTGCTTTAATGTTTAGATCCAGAGCATGCTCTAATGACGGTGAAGGTAACACTCCTTCATTCTCATTTAGGTTTCGTACAGAAACCACACTAGAAAGAGTTGGCGTACTATAGGTTGGGAAAGCTACCGCTATAGGAGATATCATTGGAACTTGATAATTCTCCTTAGTTTGTGTCCCTAGGCCACTCTTCAAAATGGCGAGAATCTCTTGTCTAGAAGATACATTTTTTATCTTTGGTGCGTTAAGATTTGAGGGTGTTGTAGTTTGGTGAGTTGCAAGTCTTGACATTTTTATATGTTAAGGTTTATATATCTGCACAAAAACAATGAAACCAAAAAAACTTGGAACATGAAAATTTGATGGAAATGCGGATAAGAATTAATAAAATTTTAAATCCAAGAACACCAACAATAGGAAAGTAGCCAATGTGGCTTCTAAAGCATAAAAAACAAATAATATTGATGCATCAACAATATTCAAGGTATATTTTATATTTTCCTATAAAACTATTTACAATCAAGACGTGTAAATTTAGAATTACGATAAAGTTATATATCTCAATCATTCACTATATACAAAAGAAAAAATGAAATAGAAAAGAACAATCCATTGTTTAAAATGAAACTAGATGGCCTATATTTAAAACATTCCATATTTATATTAATCACATACAAAAATTTCACAAAAATTTTTACTAAATCTCACATAGAAATACATATAAATATAATGAAAATTTATGGTATATATAGCTACTTATGTGATGCACAAACAACTGCTTCCAATGTTTGAGATAAAAAAGCAAACTTGAGTGTACCACATGCTTCATCTTTACAAAATAAAACTTTTGTTTTGCATTATAATTAATGGTTTTCCTTAGCTAAAATAGATAAGAATGTTGTACAGAAGTTTTATTATTGAAAGGAATAGGGTACAAGAAGTCTGGTTCATCAAAGAATCTAGGTAGGGTCTTGGAAGAAGATTTTACAGCTTTGCTAATTTTTTCCAATGGTGAGACGAAACTTCCAGAAAATATTTCACTAGCTATATCAACAAAACAAAATCTCAACTAGAGTTTACATGGTTTCTCCATTGATTTCTTTCCTTTGCCCTAAAGTTTTGGTCTTTTTGTTTGTTTCCCTTGTTCAAATATAGAATAAAGTCACAGACACAAAAATCTGTGATGTTCAGGAATAAAGAGAAAAGAAGTTTTTATACAAAGGAACACAAAAGCAAATTTCTTCTTCTTGTTCTTCCCTTTTAAAAAATCACCTAGGACTAGAAAATTTTTTTCCAAAAATGATTTCTCTAAATATAACAAATGTTCAATCAAATTTTTTTAAACCACCAAAAACATATAATTTAAAACATCAATCACAATCTTACGTAATTTAAGACTTTCGCGTCAAAATAACATAGATTTACAAATTCTTACCTCAAACCACTGATGATGAAAATGAATCAATCTCAAGTTAAACTCCAATCTCAGAAACCTGTAAATTAAAAAAAAGTTAAAGGTAGAACTAGTGTAGGGTGGCGGCAGCTAGGGGTTTGAGATGGCTAGGATCTCTAGGTTTACTTTTTACATAACGTGTTTATAATAGGCCCCTAAACTCTAAAATCTAGTGGGCTAGGATTAATCTGACTTGATCTAGCCCAAATAACGACGCGCACTGCTAACTTAAAGAATTCTATAATATGGCCCACAATTTTATTATGAAATAACTTGGACCCAATATTAAATAACCAAAACATTTAACTAATTAGTCTCCCATGAAATTAAGTAGGTCTTTCATTTCATTCTAGCCCATACGCCCATATTGCACACCTACTTGCATTCCCGGGACATGTCCATGGTCTTAATAATTCATGGAATGTATATAATTCAAAAAAGAGTCCACACGCTACCTTATCAAGATAAACTTATCTTAAATGATATCAGAAACAATTAGAAAGATTAATATCTCAAAAGAAATAAAGAATAAATAAAAATTTTGTCCACTTTTATATTAAAAATAAGTATTCTTGAATTTGTAGAAACATTTACATTGAGACCGAAAGAAGTTTCCATATCTGATTGCATCATCTTCCTTATTCTCTATACAAAATTTTTGTTTGAGAATTATAGCATTAACATATTGGAGTTTTACATACCATATAGGTTGTCTTGAACTTAAATACTCTAAGCGCAAGATGGTTGCTTGTTTACCAAATAATGCTTCGATATGAAATTATAGTTGTAATGGTATTTTTTTTTTAGTTAAATTAGCTTAGAATGTTATCGAGAATATATTATTGCACGAAAAATGGTTACGGGCATCTAGTTCTTCAAGGAATTCGGATGGGTTTTGGAGGAAGATTTTATGGTTTCTAATTCTATAATGGTGCAACTAAACTATTAAAAAATATTTAAACAACTAAAGAAAGCAAAAAAAAATTCTCATCCACTGTTTACATGGTTTCTCCGTTGATTGTCAAAGACTTAACATTGAAGAAGAGGCATACTTTTTTTGTTCTTTAATGTATATATAATGTGAAAAGAATATTAGAATATGCAAAAGTGCATTTATCAAAGCTTTTTAAGGTAATAAATCTTTTTAATGTAATAGATTTAGTTGTGAATTAACTAAGAAGAAAGATTTGTTACTTCATAAAGTTGCAATTATATTATTGGGCTGATGAAACAGCTAGAATCATCTAATACATCTTCTACTACACCCTCTAGCACACTCATTTTATAGTAATTTTATTATTTTAAATCCTAAAAAAATAATAGATAAATCCCTAAAGGAAAATTTACTATTCAAGTATGTATACTAGAGAGTTTACAAGAGAATGTACTAGACAATCCAGTGTGCTTATGATATATATTATGTGAGTCACTTCCAGAGCGCAAGTACAACGAGATAGGAATACAATTTTTTTTTATCATTCTTGCTATGAAATCCAAGATATTTGGATTGCTAGCAACTTGAATAATTTCTATTGACGGTCATTTAATCTTCTTCAAAATGCTCTTCAAATAAGAATGTCTTCCTCATGTAAGTACACCAAACATAATCGTTATTCCCTCCTTCTTCTCCTTTAATTCCATTTATGACAAGAGTATATAATGGAATTCTTAAAGAAATTTCATATTTCACCCAAATATTTTAACCAGGTAACCACAATAATAATAATTATTATTATTATAAGGGTAAAGTATGCTAGTGACCCTCAAACTTTCTCGTTTTTGGGTTTTCGACCCTGAAATAAATACTTTTAAGTAAGTGACCTCGAACTCTCAAAACGTATAAATTCAACCCTTAAACTTATGTATTTGACCGTTCTGTTAATTTTAGTCGTTAATATTTAACCGAAAAAAGTGTGACTTTCACGTGATTATTCTAGGGGCATGTTAGAACTAATAAAAAAAAACACTCGTGATTTTTTATTTAGCAAGCCCTAATCCATGATAAAGGTGTGACAATGAAGGTAATGGGAAAGAGAAGTGGAAGGGAAAGAAGAAAATGGGGGGACGCAGTGTAAAAGTCAGACGGGAGAAAGCGAAGAAGAAGAAGAACGAGGGGTGCAATGATATCGGGGAAGATGGGAAAGAAGAAAGTAGGAGAGTGTCGCAGAGATGTAATAAAAGAAGGGGGACGCCGCATGAAGATGGGGGAAATAGGTGGATGAGGCTCGCTAACTTTGACGGCGATGACTGTGGGTTTGTGAGTGTCTATTGGTAGCGATTATGGTGGGAACGTACTTCTAAGCATCCAAGAAAACACCATCTAATTTAATCTTGTTTATGCCATGAGAAAAATTAGGTACTCTGTTACAAAATTTGGCCTAAAGAAAATTAAAGTTAATACCCCACATACTATGATCGTCTTGGAATCTTCTTTCCCACCTTCTAATGGCACATTTAGATCTAATATTGCAGAGGAAGTCATGAAACCATTGTTGAAGTTTCTTAATCACTAAAAACTATTTTTCTTCATAGATGTTTTCCCTTATTTTTCTTAAGCTTTGTTTGGATCATGAAATCTCACTTAGACGGATCAAAATTCGAGTTTTAAATATACCAATTTATTGGATAAAATGCTTGATTCTATAGTTTTTGCCATGAAGAAATTTGGGTATCAAAATATTCAATTTTCATCCAAAAGTTGTAATGATTTTGAGATTAAAAAATTTTGTTTCTATTTTCTTCGCAATTGAGTGTATATTTTCAAGAAATTAAAGGTGTCTAATTGTTATATTTTACATTTTTGTTGTTGAATGAGGTTGCTTTGGCCGAAGGTGGGTGGTTGTTCTAATAGGAATCGAGTGCTCGTATGGTGTTTGATTGGTATTGACTACGAGATGCTGGAACTTGATTCCGATGACCTCGTTTTGGGATCCGGACCTTGTCCGTGGAGCCTGACTGTGGCATTGAATATTTCTTTAAATTTGTGCGTAGAAGCTGCGCTGATGTGTCTTGATTCACTCTGACTTCCCAACCACGCTGGAAACCCTCATGTAGGTTCAAGTATCGGTTTTGTTAAAATAATAAAAGGAAATGTTTTCCTATAACATTGCATGAACTGTTTTGTAAAACTGCATCAACATTGTTTTAAAGAAATCACTAAAGCACATACACGTGGACTCACTAAGCATTCACGCTTACGTTTCCCATATCTTATTTTCTCTTCAAATTAACACAGGACGGACAGAGGCACGGTAAGCCGCTGAAGTTTAAGTATGGAATTTTGGACCAAAGTTTTCCTGGAAGGACATGTATTTATATTTTGTTTTCTTAGACTCTAGCCGGATGTAAAGTCTTGTTTGTATTTTGCCATGAAGTTTTGATGATGTAAGATACTTTTATTTATATATTCAAACGATCATGAGGAGTTTTCGATAAATTATATATTAGAGCGCACAAGTAGAATCTAGTTTACTTAAGTTTTCCACTGCGTACTTTGTTTATATACCTATAAGTGTTACTCCAGGGTTGTGTTCTTATTTTGGGACTTATAGTTTAGTACCGAGAGGCATGTAGATGCCCTACTCAGCAACAGTATACCTAGTGGTAGAGTTGGGGTTATCAAAGTGGTCTTAGAGCTCTAGGTTCGATTTGTGGTTAGAGTTAGTAGATCCTAGACGAGTACTAGGGGCCAATTGCATAGTTTTATTTTTGTCAAAAAGTTCCCCTTTTCTCCTTTGTTTTGCTCGTCGTGTTATTAATCTTGTGGGAGCAATGTCCCTTTGCATACGATGCCATATCTTTGGTCATAACCACAATGAGAGGACACATAGATATGTGAAGCTTTTGAATTGATGATGGCTCAGGTGACAGAGGACTAAGATTATTTGAGTCATCAAAAGAGATTACTTGTTCTTAGACTCGCAGCTCGATTAAGGGATTTTGTGGGACATAAGGTATTAGGGGAAAACTCTGATGACTTACAGTGTATGAAATACACAAAGAGTGAGTGTGAAGTTCTTATTACGTACAAGATGTAATCTGCATCATCCCTACTTCAGTGATACCAAAAAACTCCATGTACCTTGTAAAATGGACACTTTCATTATTGTTGTCACAGCGAGCAAGAGCACTTCGGTCCTTGGTTTTATATTCGATATATCTTAAGTATTACTTCATGCTGCTGATCGGTGAATGTAAACATGGAGGTGAGCTAATGATGAGTTCTGCTCGATAAGGAGAACAATAAGTGATGACGAGGATAGGTAAACTGGAAGCTAAGTTTCTTAAGATTTGAAGAATTAGTATATCTTGTGAATGAGAGATTGGTAGTCTAATGTGAGAGCCGGGAACAATTGGTATAGTTGTTGAGATTTTTTTCGTGTGTTCGCTATGAATTACATCCAAAGTATATTTGATAAGCTCAGTATTAGACCATAGTCTTTAGTAAGAA
This sequence comes from Catharanthus roseus, assembly GCA_028651295.1. Classification (NCBI taxonomy): domain Eukaryota; kingdom Viridiplantae; phylum Streptophyta; class Magnoliopsida; order Gentianales; family Apocynaceae; genus Catharanthus; species Catharanthus roseus. The sequence continues at coordinate 44,794 of JAPQWS010000027.1, forward strand.
GATATACCTAAACTTGGTTGGTGTACTTGCATTTTTTAGTTTACACTGTACATATGTGTTTAGTATAAATCTAGTTTTGTAAGTGTGATTATTTAGTGGCTCTATATAACCTGGAAGAACTTAGGATCATGTTAATTGCAAATTATGTTATGTATGGTACATCAATGGCAAATTTTGTGTACATGCTCTACCCTGTGCACCAATGACTATTTTTTATTAATAGAGAGGATGTTTCTCTCTTTATTTGATATCCAGTTGTAGTGTACGGTGTTTTGTATGTGAGCTTTAACCTATAAGCTAAGGTTTAGGTATTTAACATTGGTAGATACTTTTGGAAAGGGACAGGTGGAAGTGCAAGAGGGATGATAAATGTTTCAATCATTTGAGGGATCGAGTGTGATAGTAAGAATGGATTGGTTAACTGGACATGCAAATATGTGCATTGTGCATGGAATTTAGTTAAGTCTGGTCAGTCAATGTTTCTAATCTTTAGAGTTAGGATATCTAACGTACTTGTGTAACTAGTCTGGTGAGAAGTTGATTCAATGATAAGAGAGTTACTAGATATCTTCAAAAGAAACTGGCGGCCACATATCTAGAATGGGAAGTCGAGCGTAGGATAGAATAAAAAATAGAGGATGAGCTGATATTTCAATCTCGTATTAGATGGACAACCATAGACACCAAAGCAGAAGTAGTTGAAGGTACGATCAAATATTTTCTCAACCAGCAAGAATACTTATTGGTCCTAGAGCTACGTATTCTTTTGTGAGTTTGCATTTCATAAAACATATTCCTGTACCTTCTTTTGTCGTGTGTTATCAGTTGATAGTTAGCACTTCTATATAGGTGAGTAAGACAGCTGAGGTAAAGTACCCAGATTATGACATCTATGTCGAGAATGTGATTCTATATGTTGACTTGATTGCCTTTCCATTTGAGTGTTATAGCGTGATACTTGGGATGTACGGTAATCTGAACATTACGCTCAAGTAGATTGTCGACGAAAGTTGGTTAAGTTTAGCTGACCGAGTATGTCAACCCTTGTACTTCAAGGGAAGCGAACGAAACGGGAAAATCCCTTTTTGTCTGGCGTGAAAGCCAGGAAGTTGTTATGGAAAGAATGTCAAAAGTACCTAGCATATTTACTCAATAAGCGTAAAGAAGAAGTAAAATTAGAGACAGTACCCGTGGTGAAGGAGTTTATAGATGTTTTTCCTGAAGAGTTATTGACGTTGTCCCCAGATCGAGAAGTGGATTTCATGATAGAGTTGGCACCCAGTGCTAGACCAATATCTCAAATCCCCATAGCGGATGGTACATGAGGAGTTAAAAGAGTTAAAAAAACCAACTACAAGAATAGTTGCAGCAAGCATACATCCCTCCAATTACATCTCCTTGAGGTGTGCCAGTTTTGTTTGTAAAGAAGAAGGATGGAAACCTCAGGATGTGTATAGATTACAGAGGATTGAATAGTCTGACAGTCAAGAACAAATACACACTACCCTTCATTGATGAGTTATTCCACCAACTCCAAGGAGCGGGATGTTTTTCCAAATTGGACTTGAGGTAGGGGTATTATCAAGTTCGGATAAGTGAAAAGGATATTTCGATGAGGATTTCAACACACGATATGGACATTATGAGTTTATGGTTATGACGTTTTGATTGAGTAATGCACCCTGCCACATTTTTTGGACTTGATGCATAGAGTCTTTAGTCCTTACTTCGATAAGTTCGTGTGTGATTTTTATTGATGATATACTTGTTTATTCACCTAATCCTGAAACTCATTAACGACATCTTCGAAAAGTGTTTCAAACTCTACGGGAGCATAAGTTGTATGCTAAATTTAGTAAATGGAAGTTACGGATGAGTCAAGTCACTTTCCTAGGACATGTTATCGCCAAGGAAGGAATCTCGGTAGATCCGCCGAAAGTTGAAGCAGTGACCCATTGGGCGCAACACGAAACACCAACCGAAGTACGTAGTTTCTTGGGTATGACGGGATATTATCGGAGATTCATAAAAGACTTTTCTAGGATTGCTGGACCTCTGACACAATTAACCAGAAAAAGAACTAAGTTTGAGTGGACGCAGAAGTGTGAGAGGAGTTTTCGAGAATTGAAGAACCGACTGAACTCGGCACCAGCGTTAACCTTACCTGATCCAAAAATGGAATTTTCACTGTATGCAGATGCTTCAGGGAAAGGTCTAGGAGCTATGTTGATGCAAGACAGGAAAGTTGTCACATATATTTTGAGGAAGTTGAAGGATCATGAACGAAATTATTCAACACACGATTTGGAGTTAGCAGCCATCATGTTCGCACTTAAGAAGTGGCGACACTACCTGTATAGGGCTAAGTACGAGATATTCACTGATCATAAGAGCTTGAAGTATCCGTTTTCTCAAAAGGATTTGAACATGAGACAACATCGCTGGATGGAACTACTGAAGGAATATCGATGCCTAATTAACTATCATTCGGAATGGCGAATGTGATGGCAGATGCATTGAGTAGAAAAGCAAAGACATCAAGTCTTAGCTTAAGATCCACTCTACAATAGGATATTAGAAGCGCCCAAAAGAATAATAGGGAGTTCCAGGAGTTCAAAAATCGTGTGGAAGCTAAGAAATTGGAAGATTTTCGAGCATTAGAAGATGATAGGAGCCTGTACTTTCATAATCGGTTGTGTGTACCTAATGATACTGAACTTAAGCATAAGATTCTAGAGGAAGCCCAAAGAAGTAAGTATTCAATGCATCCTGGGGAGAACCAGATGTACAAAGACTTAAAGCAAAAGTTTTGGTGGAACGGAATGAAGAGAGAGATTGCAGAGTATGTAGCGGCCCTGTCTTACATGTCACAGGGGTTAAGGCGGAATATCAAAAAAATCAGCATGACTACTACAACCTCTACTGTTCCCGTATGGAAATGGGAACATGCAACAATGGACTTTGTCACAAGATTGCCCTGGACCAAGGGGTATAAGGATACTATCTGGGTGATCGTTCATCGCTTAACAAAAGTGGCTCATTTTATTGCTATTAATATAACATAACTTTTGGATAAGTTGGCGCATATTTATGTGGATGAGATTGTTCGACTTCATTGGGTGCCCGTTGATATTATATCCGATAAAGACCCAAGGTTTAGATCAAGGTTTTGGCCTAAGTTCCGAGCAGCTATGGGGACCAGTCCAAGTTATAGCACCACGGCACACCCCCAAATCGATGGATAGTTTGAAAGGATAATTCAAACCCTAGAGGATATGCTAAGAGCTTGCGCCTTGGACTTTGGGAATAAGTGGGTTGACAACCTTGCTTTTGCTGAGTTTGCTTATAATAATAGCTACCACTCTTAAATAGGAATGGTACCATTTGAAGCATTATATGGTAGGAGATGCGAGAACACCCTTGTACTTTGGGATGAGGTCGGAGTTTGATCCTATTGGAGACAAAAAGACTTGATGGCGAGTTGGAGGAGATGCGAGAAACAAGTTAGGATAATTCAAGATCGGCTTTCGGATAGTTAAAAGTAGACGTTGGAGATATGCCGATAACCGAAGGAGAATGAATCTAAACATTTTGGGACATGACGACTTTCAGTTTAAAATTTAAAAATATTGACCTTTTAAATTTCTAACCTTGATTTTCATAGAAAAATATTAAATTTTAATTTGAAATTTCAGTCTTACTAATTTGGAAAACAATTATATATGTCTAGCATACAAAAAGAAGACTAATACATTACCCTAGATAAAACAGGCTCAGCAAACTTAAAAAGCAAGTGAAATATGAGAAAAAATAGGGCATAGAACCATTTGTCACAGCCACTGGGGACACTTCTATAGAGCGACGAAATGATATCTCTTCCATCCCCAAGTAGTAAAAGAATTTCTTATTGATTGATATTTATCATCAACTTTTGCAGTTTTTTCATAGTAAAACATGCAAAATGCAGTTTTCAAGACACGTTCCGGGCCCCACCGACAACCCCACCATCCCTACCTTGACTTTATCCTCGTTGCATCCTCGTATGTGGGGATGAAATTCATATCCAATCCCAAAAGAACTCCCCTAACTAATCCCCATCTCTTGATATCAAAGAAAAGAGATAGAAGATAGTGTAGGATAATATTAAAGGTGGTAGTGACAAGACTTTCTAATTATAAGGGTAGTAAACTTACTCTTAGTATTTGACTTATCTTATGAAGCACAAGTTTTAATAGATTTTTTTATTTCTTTCCCAAAAACTCCCCTAACTAATTCCCATCCCAACCCATATCTTGACATCAAAGAAAAATTGATAGAAGCCAGTCTAGGGTAATACTAAAGGTGGTAGTGACAAGAGTTTCTAGATACTAGGGTAGTAAACTTACTCTTGGTATTTTGCTTATCTTATTACGCACGGGTTTTTAATAGATTTTTTTTATTTCTTTCTCTCCAATTTTATCTCTTACAAAACTTCCTTTGATCCCTCGCTATTAATAATTGAAGAAAGTAGTAAAATTACGAGAGAACAAAAAAAATAGGTCGCGGTAGTAAGGATTTTGGATTTTCGGGGATCCGAAGGTTTATTTCTAACATAACAAGGCCTACTCCATAACTTATCTAATTTTTTAATTTAGACATTATCATTTTTTTATAAAATAGCTTGGACACAAAATTAAACAACTCAAACATTTAACTAATCTCCCAATCAAAACACTAGGCAATAAAAAGCTGTATATACATATATATACATATGTATATATAAATATATATATATGCATATATATACACACATACACACATATATTTAATATATATATATATATGATTTAGGTAAATTTTTATAAATTTCCGTATATGATTGATACAAATATTGATGTTTTTAATGTAGGTCATGCAATTTGATTTTAAATAATGGACAATTTTTTCTATATGGTTTTTTGTATGCAATGAATGAATGAGATACATAACTTATAGTAAATCTAAATTTTCACCTCTTGATTGCCCATACTTTAAAAAATTATTGCGATAGGAAAAGGACATAAGAAAAAAGGTTAAAAAGTTGTATTCTCAAAAAAATGTATTGAAGTGTTATGATAGAAGTCCTTCGTTATGTAGTTGCTAACTTAATGTGATTACGGAAATCTATCTACTTATCTTTTAGGTTATATTTATCAATCCTAATTGACTAACATTTCCCACATTATGATCAAAAGTTTAAAGCAGAGCAATTCTTCCTTTTCAGTAACTAAAATTAAAAAATGAAAATTTTAAAAGAAAAAGTTTGTACATTATCCCGTATTTCTCATCCTTGAAGCAAGAAAGTCAATTACAACAATGAAATAACCTGAAGGAAAGTATTTAAAATGACCATAATTTTTTTAAACCACTATAGCTTTTAAATTTAGGAAATATTCATTTTGTCGGTAACACTTTTCTTACATGCACCCTCTTCTAATGTTCAAGCCAATATTTCTATTTGCAGACTTCTCTTACTTTAATCCTTATTTCAACCAAAAATTGCCATGTATTCCCTCACCTTTTTCTTTGTTTCCTTGGGGGGGATGATTAAAAATTCTTGATCTTGCTATATTGTTTAGATCCTGAGCATGCTTTAATGATGGTGAATGCAACACTCCTTCATTCTCATTTAGTTTTGCATACAGGAACCACGCTCGAAAGAGTTTGCATATTATAGGTGGGGCAAACTACAGTGGGAGGAGATATCATTGGAACCCAATTATTCTCCCTAGGCCACTCTTCAAAATGGCGAGAATATTTGGCCTAAAATGTACGTTTTTTATAATCGACGCGTACGATTTTAGGGTGCAGTAGTTAGGTGAGCTGCAAGTCTTGACATTCTTCATTGCTAAGGTTTATATTTTTGCACGATAATCGTGAAACAAAAAAAACTTTGAACATGAAAAAATTGATGAAAATGCAGATAAGAAAGAATCAAATTTGTTATCTAAGAACATTAACGATAGGAAATTAGTCAATTTCTTTTGCAAAACTTAAAAGCAATTAATTTTGATGCATCAATAATAATAAAGGTTTTTATTTATATTATCATATCAAAAGTATGTACAATAAAGAGGTGTAAATTTAGAATTACTATAAGTTTTATATCTCAAGTATTCATTACATACAAAACAAAATGAAATACATAAAAATGATCCATTATTTAAAAACAAAATTGCAGGACCTATATTAAAAAAAATACATATTTATTTCAATCATATACAAAAATTCATAACATTTTTACTTAATCATATATAGATATATATATACATATAATGAAAAATTATTGTATATATAGCTACTTATGTGATGCACAAAGCGATTGCTTCCAATCTTGTTTATGTTAGAGATAGCAAAGCGATCTTGAGTCTCCCATATGCTTCTTCTTTACAAAATGAAAGTAAAAGGAGCTTAAAATGTTGGACAAAAGTTTAATTATTGCACAAAAAATGGGTACAAGAAAGTGGTTCTTCAAAGAATCTAGCTATGTTTTGAAGGAAGATTTTAAAGTTGCTAATTTTTCCAATGGTGCGTGACACTTGGAGAAAATATTTTATTGGCTATATAAACAAAACAAAATCTCAACTAGAGTTTACATGGTTTCGCCATTGATTTCATTTTTTCCACTAAATTTTTCTGTCTTTTCTTTTGTTTCCCTTGTTCAAATGTAGAATTAAGTCACAAACACAAAAACTCGCAATGTTGAAGAATGAATATAAAAGAAATGTGAGTAATTATTAACAAGTTTTCTATCCTAAGGAATGCAAAAGAAAATTCCTTCTAATTATAATCCATTATTTCACTTAGACTACAAGTCATGCCTTTTTATTCCAAACCTCATATCTTGATTCGAATCTACTTATTGTCGAAGATTATTGAAGATTGTCTCTAATTTATTTATATGTCTTCGTTGATTGTTGAAGATTTAACATGGTAGAAGAAGCGTAGATTTATTTCCTCTTTAATTTATGTAAAATGTGAAAAGAACTCTAGAAGATGCATAAGTATAATTATAACATCCTTTTAAGGGTTAAGAGGGATTTCTTTATGAAGTTATCTAAGAGGGAAGATTGTTACTTATGGGGCTTATAAACGATAAGGTGTGAGCTACTTTTTTTGAAGGAAAGAGCAAGAAGATGTGGATGCTATGTTTTTATGATCATTTCTTTCTATCTAATCTCTAAACATTCGGTTTGCTAGCAATGTAAAATGTGTCCAATATAGATTGAGTCATTGAATCTTCTCCAAAATGCATTCTACATATGAAAATCTTCCTCATGACATGTTTCGCTCATTCTTCTTATATCGTTTTATGATAAGAGTATATATGGCATCCATGAGGAAATTCCTCTTCTTGTTCTTCTTTTTTTCCCCCAAAAATCAGCTAGGACAAGAAACATTTTTTCCAAAATTAATGTTCTAAAAATAACCAATGTTCAGTCAAAATTTAAACCACCAAAAACATATAATTTACAACATCAATCACAATCTTCTTTAAGTTGAGACTTTTGTGTCAAAACAACATAGATTTACAAAATTTTACCTTAAAAAGCTAGCACTAGAAACGATTTAATCTCACGTGAAACTCCAATTTCAGAAGCCTTTAAAACAAAAAAAAATTGAAAGAAGGAACTAGTCTAGGGTGGCGGCAGCTAGGCTTGTTGTTAACTAGGATCTCTAGGTTTAACTTTTACATAACGTATTTATAATAGGGCCCTAAAAGAACTTGGACCCTAATATTAAATAATCAAAACTTTTTCACTAATTAGTCCCCCCACGTAATTAAGTAGGTCTTTCATTTATTTCTAGCCCGTACGCTCGTATTGCACTACTTTACGTTTCCCGGAACTATCCATAGTCCTAATAATTAAAGGAATACATATAATTCTAAATAATCCAAACCCTACCTTATCAAGATAAACTTATCTCAAATGATATCGGAATAATTAAAAAGATTAATATCTCCAAGACAACAAAGAATGAACAAAAAATTTAGGTAGGTTGAATAGGTGTTCTAGAATTTTTAAAAACATTTCCATTGAGATAGAAAGAATTTTCCATGGCTTAATGCATCACCTTCCTTATTCTCTATAGTAACTTGTTGTTTGGGAAATATAGTATTAATATGTTGGAGTTCTACATAGGTTATCCTAAAGTAGAATACTCTAAGCACAAGGTGGTTGCTTCTTTTGCCAAATAATGCTTCCATATAAAATTATAATTGTAATGGTATTTTTTTAAGTTAAATTAGCTTAGAATGTTGTCCAAAAGTTTATTATTGCACGGAAAATGGTTATGGGAATCAAGTTCTTCAAGGAATTTAGGTATGTTTGTAGCGGAAGAATTTATGAATTCTAATTCTATAATTGTGTGAATAAACTTCTAAAAAATATTTAAAGAGCTAAAGAAAACAAAAAAAATATCTCATGAAACAGTTTATATTGAAGAACATATTTTTATTTGTTCTTTAATGTATATATAATGTGAAAAGAACATTAGACTATGCAAAAGTGTACTTATCTAATCTTTTTAAGGTTATAAATTTTTGGTAAAGATTCAGTTGTGAAATTAACTTAGAAGAAATATTTGTTACTTCATAAAGTTCCAATGATATTATTGGGGTTGTGAAACAGCTAGGATCGTCTAATAAGCCTTCTAGCACAACCTCTAGCACACTCATTTTATAGTAATTATATTAATATAAATCTCACAGAATAACAGATAAACCGTAAACTCTAAAAGATAAACCCTAAGGAAAAATTTACCATTAAAGTATGTATACTAGAGAACGTATTAGACAACCCTAGTGCTAATGAAAGATTTTTTTGTGAGCTACTTTCGGAACGCAAGTACAAGGTGATAGGAATAACGTATATATACATATTTATCATTCTTGCAATGAAAATCCGAAGATATTTGGATTGCTAGCGATGTAAATTATTTCGTCATGGTCGTTTAATCATCTTCAAAATGCTTTTCAAATAAGAATATATTCCTCACATAAGTAGATGAAAGATAATCGTTATTCCCTATTTTTTCTCCTTTTATTCCCTTTATGATAAGAGTATATAATGGAATCCTTTAAGAAATTTCCTTTTCACTAAATATTTTAAGCAACTAACCATAATTATTATTATGGACCAAAGTGGAGAATCGAGTATAAATTTTTTTAATAAAATTACTCAAAGAGATGTATTTTTCACGAGAGAGGCAATATTATACCGACGACGGAAGGGGATTCGGCAAAGGAGAAGATGATAATCATGACGACAAGAGAAATGAAGAAGTGGAGGAAAAAAGAGAAGAAGAAAAAAGGAGAACGAGAATCAAAAACCCTCTTTTGGGATGTCCAACAAAAATGGTAAAATGACTACGAAGGTCATAAATGGAAATTGAATTCTAGAGTGGATAATATTTTTCGCTATAATGGTCTAATTTTTGCAAGATTTGAGAAACTAGTGAATTGTACGAAAAATTAGTGAAACCAATGTAAATTACCTAAAATGACAATGTTAGTGGACTGAGAGAAAATGTATATTTATAATTAATATAAGTAATTATATTTTGAAAAGCTAAATAAATGTTTATCAAAACAAATTAATAAATTATGGGGTCATTTTGAGAAATGAGTAAATTATGTGACATTTAGTGAAACTATATTAAATTTCATAAAATTAAGAAAGGGTTTAGATAAAAATTATATGTATATTTATAAATATTATTAGTAATTTTATGTGGAAAAACTAAAACAAATGTATATCACAAAAAATGAATAAGCTATAGGGTCATTTTTAGAAACTAATGAAATTGAAAGCTTACTCGAAACTCGTGAAAATTACTTAATAAAAAAAATTAGTGGGTTAGAGATGAATTATAAGTGTATTTATAATTAATATAATTAATAGAGGATGAGAATGTGGAAGTAAAGGTGAAGTGGGTAGTGTTCATAGCAAACCACGAGCCGATGGGATCTTTAGAGGATATTAACTCCCCAGGTGGGAGACAATAATGTGGGTGTTTTTCTATGCGGAAGATATAAGGAATAATACCGTGGAGTATGTCGTCAATGTTCAAGAAGGAGATAGTTTGGGGAGGACTTTTCTTTGGAAGAAAAAAGAAGGGAAAAGAAACACCTCCACCAATTATGGAAAAGAGAATTAGATAGTAGCAAATACGAAGTGGTTGATGACGGTTCTAGATAGCAACGTATTTCAAGATTACTAATAGAATCAGTTGAGAAGGTGACTAAAGTTGTTCAGAAGTCTCAAGTACAAAAAAATTGGAAAAATGAAAACGAATTCGGGAAGAGTGGTTGTGGTGGGAAGGCGGAGGCTAGAATTAGAGTAGAACATTCAACTAGTGCCAAGAATTCCGTGACAATGTTATTGTCTTGCAATTTCTTTATTACAATATGTATCTTTAGATTTAATAAGGTTATGTCTTTTTTTACTTTAAATTAACTTTAATAAGGAATCCTAAATATTTCAGGGCAATTAGCTCTACTTCATCGAATGTTCATCGGATATCGCGATTATTAGGTCGGACAAGGTAATTCTTGAAGTGCCACATACTTATTACAGTTTGAATTAATAGGTAGATACAAATATTTATTAATATAGGAACCAACCATTGTTTAGGGACCACCAATAAAGTAGTTAAATATTTGCCACTTAATTGGAGACAATAGAGCTATCGTTCAAAAATGTTTGAGCATAGATCGGTCTTCCTGTGAAGTTTTAAATTCCCACTTTATTTCACGTGAAAGCTTTTAAATTTTTTAATGAAACGGAGATTTGGAAAGGAAGGTTTTAGTAAGTACAATATTTCTTTATTGATGTAAAGTTTAAATCCGCATTGCATTACTATATTTGATGAAGAATGCAATGGCAAACCTATCGTTAATGCATAGGTTGTTTAAGTGCACTGAAAAAAAGTGTGGTTCTAAAATTTGAAGAACCACTTAGTCTAAAAGTTTGGTTTCTCCAACTTTGTTTCTTATACCTTTTTTTTTTTTCTATTTTACCCCACATAATTAAATTCTCTTTATTTTCTTCAACTACTGATTAAAAAAATTCAACCTTTTAGCCACTTTATTGATTTCTCTAAAAATTTTCTTGAGCTTCACTACTTAAAAAAGAAACTTCAACTTTTCACCCACCTCATTGATTTCTCTTAAAAGGATTTTGTAGTTTTCTTAATCAAAAGAAAGTTTTCGTTCAATGAAAAACTTGCTTAGTTTTTCCATGGGGTAAAACTAAATTTCGCGTTATGACTTGGTTGGTTCTAGTTCTAATAAAATGGGTTTTGTTGACTGACCATAGCAATTGCAAGGGGCAGTTAGGAGGAGGGACTAACTCAAATTTCTGTTATATTTAATAAATTTTTGTTTAAAGAAACTTGATTTTTCTTCTCCAATTTAATTTTTTCTTAAGTTTTTTATTTTAATTTTTTAACGAAATACTCATTCGAAATTAGTAAATAATTGTACATAAAAGATAATAATTGTACTTAGATTCAACTATTTGATTATAATACCTTGTTCATAAATTTCATTTAAACGCTAATGAATCTAAACATGTGAGAATATAATGAGTGTCATTTTAAAACTTAAAATTATTAATTTTGTATATTTAAAACCTTTATTTTCATAGAAAAATATACAATTTTAATTTGAATAATTGTTGTTCATACTGATTTGGAAAACATTTATATACCAAACCCCCCTATATAGGACTAGCAGAAAAAAAGAACACTAATACAAGACAAAAGACAAAACAAACTCATCACACTTAACAACCTAATGAAAAAACATAAGCAACTAGGGCAAAAAGCCTTTTGTGAAAGCCATTGGGGACACTTCTACAAAGAGACAAAATGAGACATCTTTAATCACCAAATAATAAAAATATTTCTTATTGATTAACAATTATCATAAACTTTTGCAATTTTTTTTTTTAAAGTAAAACATGCAAAACACAGTTTCCAAAACACGTTGAGGTCCTGGAAAATATCCCAGCTAATGTCCATCCTTACACATCTTTGGATATGGGAAAAGAGGTGATGAAAGCTAGTCTACGGTAATATAGAAGGTGATAGTGACAAAAGCTTCTGAATGCTAGGGTAATAAACTTACTCTGAATACTCTGTTTATTTTGTGAAGCACAAGTTTTACTAGATTTTTTATTTCTTTCTCTCTAAGTTTTACTCCTACAAACTTCTCTTGATACCTTGTAATGATTGAAGAAAGTAGTAAAATTATCGAGAAGCGAGAGATAGGTGGTGGTAGTAAGGTTTCAAATTTCTAGGTTTCTTAAATATTAATTCCGACATAAGGTACTTACAAATACATTAATGAGCCAATCCTAAGCTCTAATGAGCTAGGGGTTTTCTACCTTGATATAGCCCTAATAAAGAAACACACTTCGTAGCTTATTTAATTTTGTAATTTGGAACTCATCGTTTTTTCATAAAATAACTTAGACACAATATTTAATCGCTTAAACAGTTAACCAATCTCCCAATCAAAACACTATGCAATAAAACAATATATGTGTGTGTATATATATCTACATATACACAGAAATTATATATATGATTTAAGTAAAGATTTTATGAATTTCCATATAAAATTTGTTGGGAATAGCCTAAGCTCTGAAATCACTATGAAGAATAGTTGCTCTGGTGATCAGCCCCATTACATAAACAAACCTCTCCTACATACTATTACTAACCTATTACGATTAATCGGATGATGGAACCGGATAAAAACTCTTAAAACAGTCTCTTTAAAATAAGATGAGGTATTCGAAAAACGGACTACCGATTCTTCTTCAATCCAAGGTACCTGCAAAAATAAGACTACAAAATCGGATGAGTAGGCAAAAATCAAACGTCCGACTTACGAAACAGGGATGACCAACATAGAAAAAACCGGACGAACGGTTTCCAGTATAAAAAGAAGGGAATAGAGATATTCGGATGCCAAAAAGGGATTAAAAGGGGGAAAATCGAACGACCGATTTTTTCACGTATATGTCGAGAATCTCGATCAAACCCACGAGCAATGGATGAGCTTCACATAACAATCTAATCTCTCACTTTTTGTTCTCTCCTTCACAAACTACCCTAATAATGTGGCCAACAAGAAATGCCGATTAACGACGGCGATATGAAGAATTCACGAGAGAACAAATAGAAACCAGAATCTAAAGAGAAGAAGAAGAGAGAAAACAAGAAGGCTTCACACACAATAAACGAGTCATGTCTCATCTATTAACAACAAGACAAGGATAAGGGTATTTATATAGTTTCTAAGGTAGACTCGTTCAAACAACTGAACGGTCATTTGGAAGGATCATTCAACAACAGAACATCCTGATACCTGGAAGATTTCTTCAAAGAAGCAACAGTCAGTAACCTGGGAAGACTCAAGGAGATTGGGCTATTTACCGACTCGGCCCACTCTGCATCTTGAATTAGACATACACGTATCCTATTTGGGTTATGAGGGACTGATAATCCTATTTGGGTTGTGAGGCTCAGTCCAACTTATCACAGGGATTAAAGAACATGGGCTAAGAAGAGAAAATGTGTGAACACTGGCCCAATCCGCTTACAAGCTCCACCTTGAACACATTTTAGTGAACTTCTCAGCTACAGTAATCAACCGGCATCAATACGTAGAAGGTCTCTACGCAGAAACAAACTTGTCAGGTGTCACTACTTTAATACAAAAATCAGTAGGATTATCTTTAGTGCTAATTTTGTCTATATTAACAATACCATTTGAAATCGTTTTCACGAATGAAATGATACTTAACATCTATATGTTTAGTCCTTTCATCATAAACAGGATTTTAACAAAAATGAAGACAACTCTGACTATCAGTAAATATGATAGCTTTAGAATGTAAAAGATGCAGAGATAAAAGCCCCTGAAGCCAGATGGCTTCTTTAGTTGCCTCAGTGGCGGCAATATATTCAGCCACCGTAGTCGAAAGGGTGACTACGAGCTGCAGATTGTGATTTCCAAGAAACATAGATACCTGCAAGGGTAAAGAAATAAGAAATGGTAAACTTTCTACCTTCTTTATCACCTGCAAAATCAGAGTCAACATAACAAACAAACTCAAAATACTTTCTACCTTCTTTATCACCTGCAAAATCAGAGTCAACATAACAAACAAACTCAAAATGTTTAGACCAGTTATGATAATGCAAGCCTCTATCAAGCGTCTCATTAATGTACCTCAATAGCCACTTAAGAGCGGCCTAATGATCCAAACCTGGATTAGACATAAAACGGCTTAAAAGGCTTATGGAGTAAGCAATATCAGGACGGGTAGAAATCATGGAATACATGACAAATCCTATAGCCATTCTATAAGGGATGTTGGCCATATCTTTCTTCTCATTTTTAGTTTTTGGACATGTTTTAGAGGAAAGCTGACAATGGCTTGCAAGAGGGGTACATATAGGCTTACACAAATTCATAGAAAAAATTTTGAAACAATTTTTCTCGCAAGGACTTTTAGGATATAAACAAAGAACGGTCAGCTCTAACCCTATCAATGTTCATGCCTAGAATTCTATGAGACAGATCCAAGATCCTTCATCTCAAACTCTAATTTCAATAAAGATTTCAAGTGAAAAAATCCTTTCTATATGCTTCCGAGCAATAAGCATATCATCAACATAAAGAAGCAGATAAATGAGATTATCAACAGTATCACCAGAAAAATACAAGCAACTATCAAAATTACTTTTAACAAAACCAACTTTAAGCATAAAAGAGTCAAACCTTTTATACCATTGTCTAGGTTATTGTTTAAGCCCGTACAAGGACTTTTTCAACAGACAAGCCATATGCTCCTTACCTTTCACCTCAAAACAAGGTGATTGGCGCGTGTAAATGGTTTCTCAAGTTCACGATGCAAAAAGGCAGTTTTAACATCCAACTGTTCAAGCTCAAGATCAAAGAAGGCAACAATAGCAAGCATAATTATGATATATTTATATTTAGCAGCAGGAGAAAAGATTTCATTGAAATCAATACCTTCAACTTGAGAAAAACCTTTCGCAACCAATTTAGCCTTGAACCTTGGAGGTTCATTAACAGATTCATATTCTTTAACTTTTAAAATTTCTATTTACAATCAATCAATTTTCATTTCGGTGGTTTAAGCACAAGCACCCAAGTTTTGCTCTTATGCAAAGAACATATTTCTTCATCCATAAAGAGCTATTAGGACTTTTTAAAACATTAGAAAAACAAACAGGTTCTTTCTCTTCAACAAAAGATGCAACAACAAAAGCATAAGGAACAATGTATGAATAACCATACCAAAGAGGTTTCCTTATCTCTTTTCTACCCCTATTCCTCGATAGTTCGTAATTTCTAAGAGCTTGTGCTCGTGCTTCTGGATTATCCTCATCATCATCAAAATCACCTAAAATTTGCTCATCAGGTTCAGGAATACTAGACTCCTTATGGGTTTCAAGTTCTAGCACAGGTTCTAGTATGTGCTCATGAGAAGGTTCGGAGGTGACTTCCACCTCCACATGAATGTTCTCAACTACGGGTGCCCGTAGAAGAACTCTTGGGTTTGGTTTCCATTCTAAGACAGGGCATGTCTAGCTCGCTAAAGACTACGTCTCTACTCACGACTACCCGTATACTTTGTTTACCTCTAAACCACACTTTGTAACCCTTCACCCTACTGGGATTGCCTATAAACACTCCCTTCCTAGACCTAGGGTCTAACTTCCCTTCCCTCTGATGTGCAAAAATAGCTCACCTAAACACTCTAAGGTTGGAAAGGTTTCGTGGTTGGCCTAACCACAATTCTATGGGAGTCTTAAAGTTTATGGCTGTGGAAGGAGACCTATTTATAAGGTAAACTGCTGTACTGACAGCCTCTCCCCAAAAAGATTTAGGAACCCCATATGATCCCAAAAGACACCTAACTTTGTCCATAACGGTTCAGTTTATCCTCTCATCTACCCTGTTTTGTTGTGGGTTGTGCCTAACAATTCTATGATGGACGATATCTTGCAAGGAACACAAATCATGAAAATTTTTTGTTACTAAATTCCAAACTGTTATCTCGTTCTTAAAACCTTTAGTTTATTTCTTGTTCGATTTTCAACAAAAAGTTTCCATTAATTAAACTTTTTTAAAAGCTTGATCTTTGGTTTTAAAAAGAAACACTAAAACATGCCGAGAAAAATCATCAACAATAGAAAAGAAATAAATACTGCCACCAAAAGTCGGTACCTTTTCAAGACCCCAAATATCACAATGCACATAATCAAGAACAGCAGTGGACTTTTGTGTGCCCGAAGAAAAACTGAGTTTATGTTGTTTGCCAAGAACACAATGATCACAAAATTCAAAAGAAGTGATTTCATCACCGTTTAAAAGATTTTGTTTGTGTAAGTAATGCAAAACTTTTTCACTAATGTGGCCAATCCGACGATGCCACAACATGGTTTTATCAAAAATTTTTTCTCCAACATTTCGGAGCTCTAAAACTATTTTGTTTAAATCATCCATGTTTTCAGAAAGGGATTTCGACCCGCACATTTTGAAGCCAAAGAGTTGTTCCTTTAAACAGGTTTTGTTTGATAAAGACATTCCCAAGTAAAGTTTTTCAAGTTTTGTCCAGATTTCATAAGCATTGTCTGTTTCATTTATTTCTCTTAAAACATTACCTTTCAAATGCAAGGTGAGACAGCTATATGCATCACCAAGTTTTTCAGCTAGTATTTCTCCTATACAAGATTTTGGATACTTGTCAAGAGTGGAAATAGCGGGTGCAATCTTGTTTCGGACCAAACAACTTTTATTTTTCTGCACCACATTAGAAAATTATATTTGCCATCGGACTTATCTGTTTCAAGTTTTGGAATAGGCATGTTAAACAGAAGCAAATAAGATTAATGTACAAAAAATAGAAGATTTAAGAAAAAGTTTTGTCACAAACACAGCCTAGAAAAACAATATAACTAGAAAAACAGGCGATATGTAGATAATGAATTCACAACAGATCAATCAGATAGTAAAGGCAGAGCAACATCCACAAAACAGATGATCAACAGAGAAACAATATAAATAATCACAGGATGAGCAACAGCCCCAAAACAGACATTAAAACAATCTCAACAATCATGGACAGTAAAAAAAATTCACAATCGAATAAGAAACTAAGACACATATACTTCAAGTCTCAATAGGACTTAAGCTAGGCTTGGGTTTTGGTTTTTCAAGAAAAAATAGAAACACAAAAATTTGGTCCGTAATCAAAGATACAAGCAGTAGAATATGTGTATATCAGGACAATAAACTTTGCAAGAAAGAAAATCAAAAATAGTAATAGTGAGTTGTGCCAGATTCACGGAACTCAACAGTTCCCGTGAGTCCGGAAAGCAACTGGGAGGTTCCGAATGACGTCTGCATCACTGGTGGAATGTAACAGACACCAAACACCGGAAAGATTGAATTTCTTTCTAGCTCTTATAGCATATGTTGGGAAGAGCCTAAGCTCTGATACCACTGTTAAGAATAGTTTATCTGGTGATCAACCCTGTTACATAAACAAACCTCTCCTACAAACTAGTACAAAAGAAAATGAGCATAAGGACAAGAAATTACTAATCTATTACAAATAATCGGATGATTGAATTGGATTACAACTCTTGAAATAGGCTCTTCAAAATCTGATGAGGTGTCTGAAAAATGGACCATTGATTCCTCTTCAATCCAAGGTACCTGCAAAAATCAGACTACAAAATTAGATGAGTAAGCAAGAATCAGACGACCAACTTATAAAACTGGACGTCCATTTTCAAAACTGAACGACCAACATAGAAAAACTAGATGACCGGTTTCTACGTAAAAGAGGGGAACAGAGATATTCAGATGCCAAAAATGAATGGGAAGGGGAAAAACTGAACGCCTGGTCTTTCTCTATATGTCAGAATCTTGATCAAACCCTCAGCAATGAATGAGCCTCACACAACAATCTAATCTCTCAGTTTCGATTCTCTGCATCACAAACTACCCAAGCACGTGGTCAACAAGAAATGGTGACTAAGGGTGGCAGTAATAGAAGAATTTACGAGAGAACAAACGAAATAAGAACCGTAGAGAAGAAGAAGAGAGAAAAGAAGAACGCTTCACACAGAAATAAACGAGTCATGTCTCATCCAGTTAGCAACAAGACAAGGACAAGAGAATTTATGGAGTTTCTAAGGTAGACTTATTCAAAGAACAGAACAGTTATCTGGAGGGTCGTTCAACAACAAAACATCATGATACCTAGAAGAATTTTTGAAAGAAGCAACAGTCAAGTCACCTGGGAAGACTCAAGGAGATTGGGGCACGTTTACCGGCCCGACTCGCCGGCATGTTGAATTAAACATACACTTATCCTATTTGGGTTAGGAGGCTCGATCCCAACTCATCACAGGGGATTAAAGAACATGGGGCTGAGAAGAAAAAAAAGGCATGAACACCGGCCCTAATTGGACTACATGATTGATATAAATATGGATGTTTTTTTAATATAGGCCATGCAATTTGATTTTTAAATAATGGATCATTTTTTTTCTATATCATCATATTGTATGTAATGAACGATTGAGGCATATAACTTATAGTATGTTTAAAAGCTGGGAATAAGATTCTTGAGTGGGTAGTTTATTTTAATATATTGGTTCAATTGGTTGCAAGTTTATATTTTCAATAGTCGAAAACCCATGTCATTTGAGGCTTAGAAATTCAGAGGTGGTGTCTTTTTGCTATTGTTTTGTTTTGCGGACGTTTGTTCACCACACTGGTTAAAGGTTTCATAGTTTTCTTGATCGAATAAAAATTTGGTTTGCTGGTAATGTAAATTGTGTCTAGAGTGGACTAAATCATTGAATCTTCTTTAAAATGCTTCCGAAATATGAAAATCTTCCTCATGTACATGTTTTGCTCATTCTTCCTGTATCATTGTATGATAAAAGTATATATGGCATCCTTCAGGGATATTCATCTTTCCAAAATTAGCTATGACAAGAAACTTATTTTTCAAAAATTACAAAAATTGTGTACTTCTAGCACTCCACTAAAGAACCTGTTAGGATCTAATTACTATTACACACTCTAATTACTATCACAAAACAAGTAACAGAATAGAAATGCAGCAGGAAGGAAAAAGGCCCTATTCTATTACAGAGAGATTTTCTTCTTCCTCTTTCTCCTTTGGTATCGGTTCAAGTTGATCGGCAAAATCGAAAGCTGCGAAACAACCGTTAGCTAAAAAGAAACCAACGATCGGCAAGAAATAGTTACCTGTCGCCGCGGTGTAGGAACTGCCAGCGACACAGAAGAAAAACTGAGGCCGAACGGCAACGAACAGTGGCAAAAAACGGCGTCCGTGTCGAGGCGCCGGCGGTAGAAAAGGTAACGGCTTTAATCGGTAAAAGCACCCTCAGACAATGGCCTATATTAGAACAAGATAATCACTGGTGTCTCCCTCTGTGACCCTTTCGGCTTACTCTCACAAGAAACTTACCAGAGATTATCAAACAAGTATCACCACAAGACGACCGCTTACGGAGACGACATCACAGAAGACCCAATAAGGTCACCAGAGAAGAGCAACAGACGCGGTAAGCCACGGTAAAGAAGGGGAGAAGAAGAAGAGACAGAGACAGAGCACTAAGAGGACCGAGAGAGAGAGAGAGAGAGCGTCAAAATAGAGAGAAAAAGAAAGAGAAGAGTCGGCTATGTAGAGAACAGAAGAGAGGAGCACATAAATAGGCCAAAGCCACAATGGGCAGCCTGGGTTGGGCTTGCCCGCAATCTCTGACCAATTCAAACTTTAGCCACCTTATCTTATATTGAGGCCCATGGGTCATCATTGGGTTTAAAAAGAAAATGGAAAACTGGCCCAAAAAGGCCTACAATCTCCACCTTAAACAATATTTTCCCATCCCTCGAATGACTCAATTAGAGTCAACCTGCGTCCAAGTGAAGGAAATCCCTGCAAAATATAAACTTGTCAGTGTTTACAATTTTAGTACAAAAATCTACAGGATTATCATTAGTACTAATATTATCTATGTCAACCAAACCACTAGAGACTTTTTCCCTAATGAAATAATATTTGATATCTATATGCTTTGTCCTTCCATGATAGAAAGGATTTTTGCGTAAATGTAAACAACTCTGACTGTCGGTATAAATAAGAGCATTTGAATGTAAAACATGTAATTCATTCAATAACCCTTGAAGCCAAATGGCTTCCTTGATGGCTGTCGTTGCTGCAATGTACTCAGCTTCGGTAGTTGATAAGGCAACTACTGGCTGTAGTTGAGATTTCCATGAGACGCAATTACCTGCAGGGGTAAAGAAATAGGATGAGGTAGATTTTCTGCCATCCTTGTCACCTGCGAAGTCAGAATCGATATAACTAATTAGATCAAAATCATCAGACTAATTATGGTAGTGTAAACCTCTATCTATAGTTCCGTTAAGGTAACAAAGTAACCACTTCAGAGCAGCCCAGTGATCCCTCCCCGGGTTAGACATAAATCTACTAAGAAGGCTTATAGAAAAAGCAATGTCTGGTCGGGTGGATATCAATGAGTACATAACCGTGCCTATGGCATTCTATAGGGAACATATGCCATATCTCTTTTCTCACTCTTGGTTTTACGAAAATTCTTGTCAGAAGGTTTTAAATGGCTTGTAAGTTGCGCAATAACGTGTGGAGACAATTTTCTGAAGAAAGGGCTTTTGAGATAAGAAAAGGGAATGATCAGTCCTATCCTAGTAATACTCATACCGATAATCCTGGATGCGGACCCCAAGTCCTTCATGTTGAATTCGGACTTCAACGGAGATTTCAAATCATCAATTTTAGCTTTATGTTTGCAAACAATTAACATATCATATACATAAAGCAATAAATAAATAGCACTATCACTATTATTTCGCGAGAAATAAAGGCATCTATCATAATTACTTTTCAAGAAACCGACTTTTAATATAAAAGAGTCAAACCTCTTGTACCATTGTCTCAGAGATTGTGTAAGTCCATGTAAGGCCTTTTTCAAAAGGCATTCCATGTGTTCCTTACTGTTAACCTCAAAACTTGGAGGTTGACAAATATATATGTTCTCTTCGAGATCACCATGCAAGAAAGCAGTTTTCATATCGAGTTGTTCAAGGTGAAGATTATAGAAAGCAACAAGAGTAAACATAATCCTAATCGTTTTGTATTTAAGGACATGAGAAAAAATTTCGTTAAAATTAATGCCCTCAACTTGTGAAAAACCTTTCGCAACCAACCTGGCCTTGAACCTTGGAGGTTCTTTAGAAGAATCAGGCTCTTTGATTTTAAAAATCCATTTGCAATCAACTAATTTTTGAGTTGAGGGTTTTGGAACAAGAATCCAGGTTTTGTTTTTGTCAAGAGAAGACATTTTCTCATCCATAGCACGCAACCATAAAGAGCAATTAGGCTCTTCAAAATATCAGAAAAACATAATGGTTATTTTTCTTCCACATAAGATGCAACAGCAAATGCATATGAGACAATATATGAATAACCAGATCTAGTGTGTTCCTTGGGCACTCTTCTAACCCTATATCTAGTAAATTAATAATCTCTAAGGGCTTCTGCTTGTGTCTGAGGGTGTTCTTCCTCCTCATCAGAACCTTCTAGCTCAGGCTCGTTGGCTTCGGGAACACTAGATGGTACAGCAGGTTCTACGTCGATTTCAGGCTTAGGAGGTGGTTCCTGTGAGGGTTCGGGATTGACCTCCACCTCCACTGGAATACTATCTACTTTGGGGACATAGGATGTTCTAACAGGCTCATGTTTACCCTTAAGACAAGGAATCTCTTACTCATTGAAAACCACATCCTTGCTTATCACTATCTTCACACCTGGGCTCATCCTTGAGCCATATTCTATAACCCTTCACTCCACTAGGGGTAACCTATAAAAACACATTTTCTAGACTCGGGATCTAGCTTACCTTCTTTTCCGATGTGCAAAAGCAGACATACCCAAAAATTCTAAGGTTTGACAAGTTTAGAGGTTTGCCACACCATAACTCTATAGGAGTTCTAAAGTTTTTTAGCCGTTA
This sequence comes from Catharanthus roseus, assembly GCA_028651295.1. Lineage (NCBI taxonomy): Eukaryota > Viridiplantae > Streptophyta > Magnoliopsida > Gentianales > Apocynaceae > Catharanthus > Catharanthus roseus. The sequence goes on from JAPQWS010000027.1 coordinate 66,958, forward strand.
AAGGGGATCTATTAATGAGGTATACAACCGTGCTAACGGGTTTACCCCAGGGAAGGTTTTTGGGAAATCGGAAGAAATCATAAGGCACCTAACTTTATCCATTATGATACGGTTTATCCTCTCAGCTACATCGTTCTGCTGGGGGTTATACCTAACCATCCTATGATGCAAGACGCCATGAGATGCACATAAATTAGAAAACTTACGGTTGCAAAACTCAAGACCGTTATCTGTCCTAATGGTTCTTAATTTAATTATGGTTTGATTTTCGACAAGGCGTTTCCATTCACAAAACTTTTCGAAAGCTTGATCCTTTGTTTTTAAAAGAAAAACCTAAGCATGCCTGGAAAAATCATCAATAAAAGATAGGAAATGAATATTACCACCATAGGTTGGGACCTTTTCGAGTCCCCACGTATCACAATGCACATAATAAAGTACTGCAGTGGACTTGTGTGTGCTAGTTGAAAAACTGATTTTGTGCTTTTTCCCAAAACACAAGGGTCACAAAAATCTAAAGAATCAATCTTTTCACTACATAAAAGTTTTTGTTTTTGTAAATGATGCAGTCCCTTCTCACTAATGTTGCCAATCCAATGATGCCACAACAAGATCTTTTCAAGAACTGTTTTTGAAATAATTGCAGATGAGTTGCAAATAGTTCTAATGCCAGTGTATAAACTCTCTCTTTTAAAACCTTTTAACATGACCAGGTTGCCTTTGCAAACTCTTAAAATGCTATTCTTTCCTTTGTAAGAAAAACCATTTGAATCTAAATAACCAAGAGATATAAGGTTCCGACAGAGATTGGGCACATATATCACCTCAGTGAGTTTCCTAGTCATTCCATCATGAGATTTTATGAAAACATTACCAATGCCTTTGATATCATAAACCTGGTTGTTACCCATAAAAACTTTTCCCTAATCAAGGGGTTTAAAATTTGGAAGGCAGTGTTTGTGAGGTATCATGTGAAAAGTGTAACGAGAGTCACAGATCCAATCATTAACAACATCAGCAGGGTTAGGGGATACACAAAAAACCTCGAAATACATAGAATTACCATCTGTATCAAAATCATGGGTTTTGTTATTTTTATCACTCCCTTTACCAAATTTACGTTGTTTTACATCTTTGATCCTTTTAAAACACTTATTTTTCATATAACCCTCCTTAACACAATAAAAAATACTTCACTCTGTTCTTGTCTCATAATTTGGACCTTCCTTTACTTTAGACACATGACTAAGAAGTTCCCTCCCGGTCATCTCTCCCTCGCATGTAATTGTTTTCTCCGCTTAGTTTATTTTCCTTTTCTCAAATCCAAATCTTTTGACTTTAAAGCATTTTTCACATAAGATAAAGACAAACCATCTCTACCATATTTATTGGCATATTTCACATCATTAAAAGAATCGAGCAAGGCATTCAATAAAATAATGAGCAATGTTTTCATCATATTTTTCTCTCCAACTTTTTGAAGTTCCAAACAATTTGTTTAAATCATCTATGTTTTTCCGAAAGTGTTTTCGACCCTGCTCATTTTGAAACCAAAAAGTTGTCCTTTTAAGTAAATCTTGTTTGACAAAGAATTTTCCTAAAAAATAGTTTTGCCAGTTTGGTCTAGATTTCAAAAGCGTTGTCCTTTTTTGTCAATTTCTTGTAAAACATTATTTGTTAAATGCAGGGTAAGACAGCTGTACGTACTTATAATTTTTCTCTAAACCCACTAATTTCTTAATTTTGAGTAACTTACATTACTTTCTCAAAACTTTCAAATAATTCACTAATTTCTAAAAATGAACCTTAACTTATTCATTTGTTATGATATACATTTATTTTAGTTTTTTCAAATAAAATTATTTAAATTAATTATAGATATATTTGTAATTTTTGTCTAAACCCTCTAATTTCGATCTTTTATGTAATTTACATGACTTTAACTAAGTTTTTGCAAAATTCACCAGTTTCTCAAAATGATCCCATAATGTAATCATTTTTATGACATACATTTGGTTTAGTTTATCCATATAAAATTATTTGTATTAATTATAAATATACTTATAATTTTCTCTAAACCCACTAGATTAATATTTTATGTAATTTACATTAGTTTCACTATCTTTTCACAAAATTCACTAGTTTCTCCAAACAACCTTATAACTTATTCATTTTTTATGATATACATTTGATTTACTTTTGCCAAATAAAATTACTAATAATAATAATAAATATAAATGTAATTTATCTCTAAACCCTTTCTTAATTTTATTCAATTTAATATAACTTCTCTAAATGTCATATTATTTACTAGTTTCTCAAAATGACCAAAGAATTTATTCAATTATTATGACAAACATTCATCTTCGTTTTTAAAAAATCTAATTACTGATAGTAATTATAAATATACTTATAATTTTTTTCAAATCCCACTAACTTTGTTAACGTAGGTAATTTACATTGGTTTCACTAAATTTTCACAAAATCCAATAGTTTCTCAAAACTTGCAAAATATAGAACCATTATAGCAAAAAACATTATCCATTCCCTAATCTAATTTCCATTTATGACCTTCACAGTCACTTTACCTTTTAATTCTTGTTCTCCTATTCCTTATTCTCCTTTTTCCCTTCTTCTTCTTCGTTCATGTCAGCATCATTATAATCATCTTCTGTGCCAAATTCCCTTTCCGTCGTCGGTAGACTATCCTCTCTCTAAGAAAATAAATCTCTCTAGAGTAATTTTATTAAAATATTTATACTTGATTCTCTACTTTGGTCCATAATTCCCCTCTTAGACTTGTGATTGGCAATGTTGGGATAAGGGCCATCCAAAAAATATTTTTTTATTGTTTTTTAAAAGATTCCATTTTTTAGGGAAAGTTAACTAAAAAATGCACCCTACACTATTTTTCTATCCCGCACTTTGCCCTGAAAGTCATTCTTCATTTTTTTATTCTTGAACTAAAATCATTTGCCAAGAAGTGGCTCGCCACCAGAAAATGTATTGGATCCAAAAAAAATATATATTATGTGCCGACAACATGGAGGATTTGGAGGGGTAAAAATATCAATTTTTTGCTTTTGACCTCAAACTATTTAAACATTCAATTTTAAACCTTCTACTACTTTTGGATATTAATTCTTGATAGCAAAGGAACATTTAACTCTCACATGACCTTTCTTAGGGGAATTTCATACCTAAGAAAAAAAAAATGATGAAGTACATCCATAACTATCATGATCCACCTATAAAATTTGTCTATCCATCGAAGTGATGAAAGAAGAGCAAATCATACGCAATCAACCTCTAGCCAACCATTAGAGCCACCACCCACCGTCGGCGAAAGCAACCTCATTCAACAACAAAAATTTAAAATATTACATTTACTAACCTTCAATTTCTTGTAAGTATAGACTCAATTACGAAAGATAATAGGAACAAAACTTTTTAATCTCTAAATAATACAACTTTTAGATGATAAAATGATATTTTGATACCCCAATTTCTTCATGGAAACACTATAGATCAACCATTTTATTCAATAAATTGGTATATTTCAAACCTGAATTTGGATCCCTTCGAGTGACATTTCATGATTCAAACAAAGCATTAAATAAAAAAAAAAAATGAGGGAAACATCTATGAAGAAAAATGATTTTGAGTGATTCAGAAATTTCAACAATGGTTTCATGAATTCCTCTGCAATATTAGATCTAAATGTGCCATTAGAAGGTGGGAAAGAAGAGTCTAAGACGATCATAGTATGTGGAATACTTACTTTGATTTTCTTCAGGCCAAATTTTGTAACAAACTACCTAATTTTTCCCATGGCATCAACAACATAAAACTAGATGGCTTTTCTCTGAGGCTTAGAATTACGTTCGGACCATCATCACTGCCAATCGACGCCCATAAAACCACTGGCATCGCCGTCAGAGCCAGCAATCTCATCCTCCTACTTCCTCCGATATTCACTCACTGCCATCCCCTTTTTCTTCCGTTACATCTCTGCAACACTCTCCCACTTTCTTCTTTCCCATCTTCTGTGATACCATTGCACCCCCGTTTCTTCTTCTTTTTCTTCTTCTTCTTTCTCCCATCAGACTTTTACAGTGCCTCCCCCCATCTTCTTGCCCTTCCTCTTCCCTTCATCATTGCACGTTTATCACGGATTAGGTCTTGCTAAATAAAAATCACACTATTTTTTTTCCTTTTATTAGGTCCAACATGCCTCGACAATTATCACGTAAAATTCACATTCTTGTTAAATATTAACGAATAAAATTAACAGGAAGGGTAGAATATATAAGTTTAAGGGTTAAATTATACGTTAGGAAAGTTCGAGTTCACGGACTTAGCGTTTTATTTCAGGGTCAAAAACCAAAAAATGAGAAAGTTTAAGGAACACTAGTACACTTTACCCTTATAATAATAATTATGGTTACTTGACTAAAATATTTGGGTGAAAAACGATATTTCCTTAAGGATTCCATTATATACTCTTGTCATAAATGGAATAAAAGGAGAAGAAAGAGGGAATAATGATTACGTTTTGTCTACTTACATGAGGACCATATTCTTATTCGAAGAGCATTTTGAAGAAGATTAAATGACCATCAATAGAAATTATTTATGTTGCTAGCAATACAAATATCTTGGATTTCATAGCAAGAATAATAAAAAAACAAAAATTTTATTCCTATCTCGTTGTGCTTCCATTCTGAAAGTAGCGCACACAAAGTATTTCATAAGCACACTGGATTGTCGAGTACATTCTATGGTACACTCTCTAGCATACATATTTGAATAGTAAATTTTCCTTTAGGGTTTATCTTTTAGAGTTTAGGGTTTATCTATTATTCTATAGGATTTATAATAATGAAATTACTATAAAATGAGTGTACTAGAGGGTGTTCTAGATAATGTATTAGATGATCCTAGCTATTTCATAAGCCCAATAATATCATTGCAACTTTATGAAGTAACAAATCTTTCTTCTTAGTTAATTTCAGAATTAAATCTGTAGCCTTAAAAAAATTTATAACCTTAAAAAGATTTGATAAGTGCACATTTGCATATTCTAATGTTCTTTTCACATTATATATTAAAGAAAAAATAAAATATGCCTCTTCTACCATGTTTAGTCTTGGAAAATCAACGTAGAAACCATATAAACCGCGAATGAGATTTTTAAAAGTTTAGTCGCATCATTATAGAATTAGAAACCATAAAATCTTCCTCCAAAACCTACCCGAATTACTTGAAGACCTAGATTCCCGTAACCATTTTTCATGCAATAATATACTTCTTGATAACATTTTAAGCTAATTTAACTAAAAAAAATACCATTACAACTATAATTTGATATCGAATTATAATTTGGTAAACAAGCAATCATCTTGCGCTTAGAAGATTTAAGTTCAATACAACCTATATGGTATGTAGAACTCCAACATGTTAATGCCATATTTCTCAAACAACCAGTTGGTATAGAGAATAAGGAAGATAATGCACATAGCTATGGAAACTTCTTTCAATCTCAATGTAAATGTTTTCACAAATTCAAGAATACTTATTAAACTAGCCTAAATTTTTTTTTGTTCTTTACTGTTTTTGAGATATTAATCTTTTTAATTATTCCAGTATCATTTAAGATAAGTTTAGCTTGATAAGGTAGTGTTTCAACTATTTAGAATTATATGCATTCCATTAATTATTAGAACCATGGACATGTCTTGAACAGAAATAGGGTGCAATACGGCGTATGGGCTAGAATAAAATGAAAGACCTACTTAATTACATGGGAGACTAATTAGTTAAATGTTTTGGTTATTTAATATTGGCTCAAAGTTATTTCATAAGAAACCTGTGGGTCATATTATAAAATTCTTTAAGCTAGGAGTATGCGCTGTTATTTGGCCCAGATCAAGCCAAATAATCCTAGCCCATTAGATTTTAGAGTTTAGGGCTGATTATAAATACGTTATGCAAAAATTAAACCTAGAGCCATCACAAACCTTAGCTGCCGCAATGCTAGACTAGTTCCTTCTTTAATTTTTATTTTTTTATTTTATAGGTTTCTAAAATTTTAGTTCAACGTGAGATTGATTCATTTTTATCATCAGTTATTTGAGGTAAGAATTTGTAAATCTATGTTGTTTTGACACGAAGTCTTAAATTACAGAAGATTGTGATTGATGTTTTAAATTATATGTTTTTGGTGGTTTAAAAAATTTGAGTGAATATTGGTTATATTTAGAGCAATAATTTTGGAAAAAAAAGTTTCTTGTCCTAAGTGATTTTTGAAAAAAAGAGGAAGAAGAGATTATTTGCGTTTGAGTTCCTTTGTATAAAAACTTCCTTTCTCTTCATTCCTCAACATGGCAGATTTTTGTGTTTGTGACTGTATTCTATATTTGAACAAGGGAAACAAACAAAGAGACCCATCTTTAGGGTAAAGAAAAGAAATCAATGGAGAAACCATGTAACTCTACTTGAGATTTTTTTTTCTTGATATAGCTAATGAAATATCTTCTCGAAGTTTTGTCGCACCATTGGAAAAATTAGCAACCGTAAAATCTTCCTAAAAAACATACCTAGATTCTTTGATGATCCAGTTTCCTGTACCCATTTTTGTGCAATAATTAAACTTCTTTCCAACATTCTTAGCTGCTTTAGCGAAGGAAAACCATTAATTACAATGCAAAACCAATGTTTCATTTTGTAAAGAAGAAGCATGTGGTACACTCGAGCTTGCTTTTCTATATCTAACATTGGAAGAAGTATTTTGTGCATAAGTAGCTATATATACTATAATTTTTCATTATATTTATACGTGTTTTTATATGAGATTTAGTAAAAATTTTATGATTTTCCGTATAAATATGGATTGTTTTAAATATAGGTCATCCAATTTTATTTTAAATAATGGAATTTTTTTCTATTTCATTTTTTTTAATGTAATAAATGATTGAGATTTATAACTTATCGTAATTTTGAATTTACACCTCTTGATTGTCAATATTTTTGTAGGAAAATATAAATTATACCTTGATTATTGATGATGCATCAAAGAATTAATTTTTTTATGTTTTAGAAACCAAATTGGCTACTTTCCAATTGTTGGTGTTCTTAGATTTCAAATTTTATTGATTCTTATCTGCATTACCATCAATTTTGCTTGTTCCATGTTTTTTTTAATTTCATTGTTTTTGTGTAGAAAAATAAACCTTTACAATTTAGAATGTCAAGACTTGCGGCTCACCTAACTACTATGCTCTCAAATCTTAACACACCAAAGATAAAAAATGTATCCTCTAGGCAAGAGATTCTCGTTATTTTGAATAGTGGCCTAGGGACAAACAATAATTCTATATTTGAACAAGGAAATAAAAGAAAAGACAAAAACGTTAGCGCAAAAAAAAAAATCAATGGATCTTTTTGAGATTTTTCTTTTGTTGCTAAAGCTAATAAAATATTTTCTCAAAGTTTCGTCGCACCATTGGAAAAATTATTAGCTGTAAAATCTTCCTCCAAAACCTACCTAGATTCTTTGATGAACCAGTTTCATGTACCCATTTTCGTACATTAAATAAACTTCTGTCCAACAGTCTAAGCTACTTTAGCTAAGGAATACCGTTAATTATTGTTGGAAAACTAATTACTATTACACAAGATTATTCACTATTACAGAGACCAAACAATAACAATAAACAACGGAATCTGAAAAATTAACGTTGTTACATAAACAATATCTTCTTCCTCCCTCTTTATTGATCGGTACAAACCGATCTTAGTGCCAAACCGTGTTCCTACAAAAATAGTTAACCGAAATAGAAAATGAAATAATAGAAAAAATCATAGAGGGAAGCTTCTTACCCACCGCCGCGGGTTGGTTCCGCCGGCGGACGAACAACCGCAAGCACACCGGCGCCGAGCAACGTCGAGGCACCATCGATATGGAAGGTTTAGATTGGTACCCTCAGTGCAAGAAGCCTCGGTAAACAAGAATCACAGGTGTCTCTCTCTTTTTCACCATCTCGGCTCTCTCTCAAGTACTCACAGGAAACAATGGTCAAGAAGACCACCAGAGACAATCCGCTCACAGCAAGGCGGCGTCACGGAGAAAGATTGAAGGTCGGAGAGGAGCAGCGGCACAGTGGACCACAAAGAAGAAAAGGGAGAGGAAATAGAGATAGAGACGGCACTCCTAAGGAGTAAGAGACGGGGAAGAGAGAAAAACCAAGAAGAATAAGAAGAAGAGTCAGAATCATCTCTGGATACCGAGGAGGCAATAGATAAATAGGTAGAGTTACAACGGGCTGCCCAAGTTGGCCCAGCCCTGCCTGACCCGGCAACTTTGACCCAATCAAAAAAAGATCACCTACTCTTCAGCTGAGGCCGATGGTCATCATTGGGTAGTATACAGTGGGTTGGAAAATGGGAAATATTGGGAAGATTAAGGCCTAATAGGCCTATAATCTCCACCTCGAACAATACTTTCCAACCGTTGTTTTAACTCACCAAGAATCAGATTGCGTCCAAATGAAGGAAATCTCTGCAAACCATAAACTTGTCAGTGTATACTGTTTTAGTACCAAAATCTGTTAGATTATTATCAGTACTAATCTTGTCTATGTCAACTAGACCACTAGAAACCTTTTCTCTAATAAAGTGGTATATGAAATCTATATGTTTTATCCGTTTGTGATAGACCGAATTTTTACATAAATGCAAACAACTCTGACTATTAGTATAAATAATAGCTTTTGAATTTAAAACTTGTAATTCATTTAATAACCCTTGAAGCCAGATGGCTTCTTTTATTGCTTCCATTGCTGCGATGTATTTAGCCTCGGTAGTTAATAAGGCAACTACCGGCTGCCATTGAGATTTCCATGAGACACAATTACCTACTAGGATTAAGAAATAGGATGTGGTAGATTTTCTACCATCCTTCTCACCTGCAAAATCAGAATCAACAAATCCAATTAGTTCAAAATCAGACCAGTTATGATAGTGTAAGCCTCAATCTAAGGTTCTGTTAAGATAACGTAGGGGCCACTTGAGACCAGCCCATTGATATCTCCCATGGTTAGAAGTCTGCGGAGAAGGCTTATAGAAAGGGTAATGTCAAGACAGGTAGATATCATTGAGTACGTGACTGAACCTATTACCATTCTCTAAGGGATATTATCCGTATCTCTTTGCTCACTTTCGGTTTTAGGACAGGTTTTGTCAAAAAGTTTGAAATGGCACGCAAGTGGGGTTATAACAGGCTTACACAGGTGCATTTAGAATTTAGATACAATTTTCTGAAGGAAAGGCTTTTGAGATAGGAAAAGTGAACGATCAGATCTATCTTTTGAAATACTCATCCCAAGAATTTTGGATGCAACACCTAAATCCTTCATATCAAATTAAGCTTTTAACAAGGATTTTAAATCGTCGATTTTAGCCTTATGCCTTCAACCAATTAGCATATCATCCACAAAAATCAATTAATAAATAGCAGAATCAACATTATTACTAGAAAAGTAAAGACAACTATCATAGTTGCTTTTAGTAAAATCATTTTTTATCATAAAAGAATCAAACCTCTTGTACCATTATCTGGGTGATTGTTTAAGCCCATATAAGGACTTTTTCAAAAGACACGCTATGTGTTCTGTACCCTTAACCTCAAAACCTGGTGGTTATCGCATATATATAGTCTTTTCGAGATCACCATATAAGAAAGAGGTTTTAACATCAAGTTGCTCAAGATTAAGATCATAGAAAGAAACAAGAGCAAGAATAATCCTAATTGTTTTATATTTGACAACAGGAGAAAAAATTTCGTCGAAATCGATGCCCTCAACATGTGAAAAACCTTTTGCAACTAGCCTAGCCTTGAACCTTGGAGGTTATTTAGAAGGCTCAAGTTCTTTTATTTTGAAAATGTTTTGAGGGTTTTGGAATAGGAATCCAGGTTTTGTTTTTGTTTAAAGAAGACATTTCCTCATCCATAGCACGTAAGTATAAAATATGATTAAGGCTTTTCAAAACATCTGAAAAACATAATAGTTCTTTTTCCTCCACATAAGATGCAACAACAAAAGGCATATGAAACAATGTAGGAGTAACCATACCGAGGATGATCCTTAGGTACCCTATGGACTCTATCTCTCGCATGCTGATAATCCCTAAGAGCTTGAGCTTGACCCTCATGGTGTTCTTCCTCCTCATCAGAACCTTCTAAAACAGGATCAAAGGTTCCTGGAACGCTAGGAGGATCAGATGTGCTAGTGGATGAAGCAAGAAGTTCTGGATTGGTTTCATGTTCCTGGGGTGGTTCTAAGGAAGGTTCAGAGGTGACCTCCACCTCCACAAGAATACTACTAGGAGTGGGAAAATTCGGTGAACTGTTGGAGATAGGTTTATCCTTAAGACAGGGCATTTCCAGCTCGTTGAATATAACATCCCTACTGATAACAACCCTTACCCTCAGTTCACCCTTTAGCTGTTAGATTTCGTAGGCAAAAACAAAGTAAAAATAAAACTACGGAAATCTACCAACAGGATCTGCACATACTAGAAAAATCGATTGGATAGAAATTACCTCAATGTTTTGATTGTTCGTTGTAGAGGCGCTGCTTTGTACGCTTCACCCTCTACTGGTATCCACTCAACGAACTCCTCTGCAAGCGATCGGGATGCTAGCCCCTTCTGTAGTCTGAAAACTGTTCAAAACTGATCCTGACTATCTGGTAATCGGTCGTATTTCAGAGAGAGGAGGCTAGATACTATATCGCCGTTCTAGGGTTTTGTTTTTCTTTAATCAGATAAAGGACAGCCACCAAGAAAAGGTTACATAACCTTTTATAGCTGTCAATATCAAAACCTTAACTGTCATCTAATGACAGTTTAATCTCGTCCGTCTATTCCTACAGTCATGCAACGGTTGGATGAGTAATATTAAGTAATTAATTTCATTTATTCGATTCAATAAAATTAATTACTTATTAATCTACCAGAAAATACAATATGGAATCTGATTCCCTTTTTGTATACGTTCAACGAATCTGGACACAATCTAGATTCATTGAACGTGGGCATTATGCTCACAAGATCGTCTATTCGTGTGACCTTGTATGTTCACTTAACGTTGGCACTGAATGAAAAATGTCCTAGACATTTATTCACAAAACATAAGAGGCCTCTAGCAAGACATTATGCTTACCAAAGTTTAGTAAATGTAATAATAACCTAGCATCAGATTTAATATTTAGTCCTTTTGTCACACGATATCCTAATTAAGTATAAGGCATGGATCAAGTCATCCTTATAAAACTTAATTAACCATTTACTTGATCACCAGGCAGACTATTCCAATAAATAATATTAATAACACCTTACTAATACTTATTTGAGCATGGCCACGCATATTTTCCAGTCTTCTTTATCAAGGGGCCCATGGATATCTCTCTCTAAAAAGAGAGGGACAAATCCCTTTCACTATCTCCAATATTCAAGCCATGATGAGAAAATAAGCCAACCAATAATCATAATGATCACCTAATTAAAAGTTATGTTTTTTGACTATGTCAAAACATATTTTTCTCCCCATGCAAGAAACATTAGAAACATTAGGTCGAAGGACACCAAATATAAAACTGAGAAGAAATACTTATATCTTAAACCCATGCAATATTTCTTCTTAACTTTGGGTCATGTCCAATACAATATTCTCAATATGTATTTATTAATTGATTTTATATCTCATATTCATGATCAGTAAAACTTGACCATCAATCAACTTCACACTAGTTTACAAGATGTAATAAACTAGGGACAAATAAGAATAGTATTTAATTAGCTATAAGGGTTTTACTATCAAGTCACATACTTGATGACCAAGAGCATAAAATACAATTAAAAATACATGCTTCATAAATCATAAATGTGAGTCAATTGGTCTTAGGGCATATACTAACAGTATTCCACTTGCCCTACCACCAATTTGACATGACTCTCAAACCCATTGACCTAGTATGACTCTCATGCTTAAGTTGTGGGAGTGGCTTTGTCAATGGATCTGCGACATTGTCATTGGTGTCTACTTTGCAAATTTTAACATCTCCACGCTCAATAATTTCTCGAATGAGATGGAAACGCCTGAGAATTTGTTTGGATTGTTGATGTGAGCTAGGTTCCTTAGCTTGTGCAATGGCTCCTGTATTATCACAATATAGGTCCACTGGGTTCACAATGCTAGGAATTACACCTAGTTCTGTGATGAACTTTCTGATCCAAACTGCCTCCTTGGCTGCATCAGAAGCAGCCACATACACAGCCTCTGTAGTAGAATCGACCGCGGTATCTTTCTTTGAACTCTTCCAGCTCACAGCACCTCCATTCAAACAAAACACAAATCCAGATTGTGATCTAAAATCATCTACATTAGTCTGAAAGCTAGCATCCGTGTAACCATTTACAACAAGCTCTCCTTCCTGACCTCCGTAGATAAAAACATCTCTTTAGTCCTTCTTAAGTACTTGAGAATGTTTTTTACTGCAATCCAATACGGTTCACCAGGATTTGACTGGAATCTGCTTAGTCATGCTTAATGCATAAGAGACATCTAGGCGAGTACATAACATGGCGTACATGATAGATCCAATTGCGGAAGCGTAAGGAATCTTACTCATGCGTTCTCTATCCTCCCTTGTGGTAGGACTTTGAGACTTACTGAGCTTAACGCCATGTGATATTGGCAAGAATCCTCTCTTAGAATCTTGCATACTGAACCTTTTCAGTACCTTGTCAATATATCCACTCTAACTTAGGCCAATAAGCTTTTTAGATCTATCTCGATAGATCCTAATGCCTAGAATATAGGCTGCTGCGCCTAAATCTTTCATTGAAAAACACTTCCCCAACCAAGTTTTTACACTTTGCAAAGTGGGGATGTCATTCCCAATTAACAAGATGTCATCGACATAGAGTACTAAGAAGACTACTGCATTTTCTGTAACCCTTTTGTAGACACAAGGTTCATCATCATTCTTGATGAAGTTGAATTCTTTAATTGCTTCATCAAAACGAAGATTCCAACTTCGAGATGCTTGCTTCAAGCCATAAATGGATCTTTGAAGTTTACGCACTTTACTAGAATTCGAAGGATGAAGAAAACCTTCAGGTTGTGTCATATACACATCCTCCCACAGATTTCCATTAAGAAAAGCAGTTTTAACATCCATTTGCCATATATCATAATCATAATATGCTGCAATGGCAAGTAGAATTCTAATTGACTTAAGCATTACAACTGGAGAAAAGGTTTCATCATAGTCTATACCATGAGTTTGTTTATACCCTTTTGCTACCAATCGTGCTTTATAAGTGTGCACATTGCCATGCATGTCCGTTTTCTTTTTGAAAACCCATTTACACCCTTTGGTCTTGCAACCTTCAGGTGAATCAATCAAAGTCCAAACTTGATTATCATGCATGGATTGCATTTCTGATTTCATAGCCTCTAGCCATTTGCTAGATTCAGGACTATGAATAGCATCTTGGTAGGAATCAGGTTCACCTTGATCAACAAGATCAATATTATGATCCTCAGTCACAAGAAATCAATATCTCTGTGGTATCTGAGAAATCCTACTAGACCTTCTTGGCCCTTGTGTCAAAGGTTCAGGCTCAGTATGAATACGTGAGCCCAATTGAGTATCCATACTCGGTTTAGAAATAGTCTGCTGTCCTTGAGCTTCTTCAAGATGGATTCTACTCCTACTGACTCTTTTGGAAACGAATTCCCTTTCAAGGAAAATTCCGTTCCGAGCAACAAACACTTTGTTTTCAGATGGAAGATAAAAGTAGTATCCTTTAGTTTCCTTAGGATATCCCACAAACAGACACTTATCAGATTTGGGTACTAGTTTTTCAGATAATGATCACTTCACATAAGCATCACATCCCCAAATTTTGAGAAATGCTAAACTAGGTTGTTTCCCGGTCCATATCTCATATGGTGTCTTCTGAACAGCTTTAGATGGAACTCTATTTAATATGAATGCAGCAGTTTCTAGAGCATAACCCCAAAAAGAAATTGGAAGATCTGTTTGACTCATCATAGATCGAACCATATCCAATAGAGTTCGATTTCTGCGTTCAGACACACCATTCCATTGTGGTGTTCCTGGTGGAGTTAATTGTGATAATATCCCACAATTTTTTAGATGTTCGTCAAACTCTTGGCCTAAGTATTCACTACCTCGATCTGATCGAAGTACCTTCTAATTTGATTCTGTACTTCATTTTGAAATTCCTTAAACTTGAAAGGAATCAGATTTATGTTTCATTAGATAGACATAACCATATCTACTGAAATCATCTGTGAATGTAATGAAATACTAAAAACCTCCTCTGACTTGTGTGTTCGTTGGCCCATATACATCAGTATGTATAAGTTCCAATAAATCGGTAGCCCTTTCACTTTGCCCTGTAAATGGACTTTTAGTAATTTTTCCAAATAAACAAGAATCACATTTTTCATAAGACTCAAGGTCGAATGAAGATAAAAGTCCATCTTGATGGAGTTTTGATATGCGTTTCTCATTTATATGGCCCAAACGACAATGCCAGAAGTAAGTTTGATTTAAATCATTAGATTTAAATTTCTTTGTATTTATGTTATAGATGGGCTTACTAATGGAATCATGTAGGTTAAGAATGTAAAGTCCATTACATAAAGAGGCATCCCCATAGAAAATACCATTTTTATAAATAGAACTTTTACCCTTCTTAGTATTAAACTCAAAACTATCAATATCCAAACAAGAAACTGAAATGATGTTCCTACTCATAGCAGGAACATAATAACAATCTTTAAGTTCAATTATAAGTCCAGTACGCAAAAGTAAATCAAATGTCCCTACAGCTACAGCAGCAACTTTTGCTCCATTTGCAACTCGTAGGTCCACCTCTCCCTTTGCCAAAGATCTACTCCTTTTGAGTCGCTGCACATTTACATAAATGTGAGCTCCACATCCGGTATCTAATACCCATGAAGTAGGAGTAGACATATTAATTTCTATAACGAAAATACCTGAAGCGGCCGTCTCACTGGCCTTTTGCCTTTCTCTTTTCTTCCAAGTAGTGCTTGCAATTCCTCTTCCAATGACCAGGTTCATTGCAGTGGAAGCAAGTCCCTTCCTTTGGTGGTTTAACCTTGGGCTTGGGCTTGGGCTTTTGCTTGTCTTTACCCTTTTTAGCCATATCCTTTCCCTTTCCCTTTCCCTTGTTCTTCTTGCACTGCCCTTTCTGAACCATCAGAACATTAGGAGTAGACTTCCTACTGTTCTGTTCAGCTTGCTTGAGCATCCCATGCAATTTATTTATGGACTTTTCCATATTATGCATATTGAAGTTCATGACAAACTGATCATAGTCAGAGGACAAAGAGGCCAAGATCATATCAGTAGCCAAGTCATGACTTACAGGTGCTCCAAGTTTTTCAAGCTGATCAAAATACACTTTCATCTTAAGGACATGAGCACTAACTGAAGTGCCAGGGGTCATTTTGCAGCTATTTAACGCCTTAGTGGTAAGATATCTCTCTTGAAGTGCCTGCTCTTGGAACATTTCCTTGAGCTATTTTATCATCTCATAAGCCTCAACTTCCTCGAATTGCTTTTGCAACTCAGATTCCATCGAAGCCAACATGAGACATGTCACATCGTTAGAATCATCCTTGTGCTTACTATAAGCATCCTTTTCGACTCTAGGGGCATTGTTAGCTGGTTGATTAGGGATAGGGTTCTCAAGTACATATAGCTTTTTTTCTTGTTTAAGGACAATCTTTAAATTTCGTGCCCAATCAAGAAAGTTAGTCCCACAAAGCTTATTCTTTTCAAGCACGGATCCAACGATATGTTTGAATTGTTTGAGGCCATTATCTACATAGAGTTTGCAAAGTAAAATTAAATAAATGAAGCATTAAATTTTCCCTGAAATATTCAACACTTGATATAAATCATGGGTATAAAATTCATTTTATTCTAATCATAAGTAAGCTTTGGCTTAACACCCATAATTAGAGAAAAATGTATTAATGGGATTTACATCTACATGTACCGGTAAAATCCCATATGATGTCTTAGGCTCAAAACCGTTTTGATAGCCTAGTTAAGCCAAACCATTCCAAGCATATGGAAATCACCATTTCCCATCTTCCCCTACTTAGGTAACCATTTATCTCTTGCTTTGGCAATGAGACAAAATGATGATCCAAGCATGGAGAAGTCCTTATGATCTTGGAAGGCATTTTACTTTATTTTTTTTACATGGTTTCAAAAACCTTCTTCCTTTTTATTTGTATATTATTTCACAAAACATATATAAAAAATAAAAGGAAATAAACTAAACATCACATGCATAATATATATACATCAAATAAAACGTGTCATAGCACGGCCCCAATCCTATATTGACTTCCACGAGCCTCATGGAAGTCAAAGGTTAATCTAGGTAAGTCTTCATCTCCATGAGTTTGCCTCCAATGTCTTGGCGTTCTAATCTTGTTACATAGGATAGAAAAATATACATAGGAATAGGAAATAAAATTAACGTATTCTAGTAACGCTTGATAATATTACATGAACGAAAACAACGACACGCAGGCCGTATTTAAAAAAAAATACAACCCATTAACAAAATAAGCCAATCAATCACAAGAGGTAAAGGGCCATGCTATGCACCATGCATCTAAAGATAGGAAGAAACATGCAAAGAAACAACAAGCGGGTTCCGGGGGCGAAGCCCCTGGAAGAAAATGGCGGTCTCGGAAAGAAAAACGATTTTCTTTCTAACTCATTGAATGAGTTATTGCCATCATAAAGCCTAAAATCATGCCGCCAGAAATTTTATTTAACAGTTAAACATTAAATCATGTGATTCTGCATATTAGTTTAACAATTAAACTGCACAGATTACAGACTGTACGCCAAACAATTTGGCAGTAACAATATTCTGTTTAATTAATCGCATTAATAAGAAAAACAGAATATGATATATGCGAATCGTATAATTCAATTTACTCTGATTATTACACTAATCAGAAACCTTACTATAAGGCCGATTGAAAACAACATATGTAATCAAAGCGGTAACAGATACAATCAGTAAAACTAGCATGTACGAGGCTCTGATACCACTGTTAGATTCCGTAGGCAAAAACAAAGTAAAATAAAACTACGGAAATCCACCAACAGGATCTGCACATACTAGAAAAATCGATTGGATAGAAATTACCTCAATGTTTTGATTGTTCGTTGTAGAGGTGCTGCTTTGTACGCTTCACCCTCTACTGGTATCCACGCAACGAACTCCTCTGCAAGCGATCGGGATGCTAGCCCATTCTGTATTCTGAAAACTGTTCAGAACTGATCCTGACTATCTGGTAATCGGTCGTATTTTGGAGAGAGGAGGCTAGATACTATATCGCCGTTCTAGGGTTTTGTTTTTCTTTAATCAGATAAAGGACAGCCACCAAGAAAAGGTTAATATAACCTTTTATAGCTGTCAATATCAAAACCCTAACTGTCATCTAATGACAGTTTAATCTCGTCCGTCTATTCCTATAATCATCCAACGGTTGGATGAGTAATATTAAGTAATTAACTTCATTTATTCGATTAAATAAAATTAATTACTTATTAATCTACAAGAAAATACAATATGGAATCTGATTCCCCTTTTGTATACGTTCAACGAATCTGGACACAATCTAGATTCATTGAACGTGGACATTATGCTCACAAGATCGTCTATGCGTGCGACCCTGTAGGTCCACTTAACGTTGGCACTGAATGAAAAATATCCTAGACATTTATTCACAAAACATAAGAGGCATCTAGCAAGATATTATGCTTACCCAAGTTAAGTAAATGTAATAATAACCTAGCATCAGATTAAATATTTAACCCTTTTGTCACACGATATCCTAATTAAGTATAAGGCATGGATCAAGTCATCCTTATAAAACTTAATTAACCATTTACTTTATCACCAGGCAGACTGTTCCGGCAAATAATATTAATAACACCTTACTAATACTTATTTGAGCATGGCCATGCATATTTTCCAGTATTCTTTATCAAGGGGCCCATGGATATCTCTCTCTAAAAAGAGAGGGACAAATCCCTTTCAGTATCTCCAATTTTCAAGCCATGACGAGAAAATAAGCCAACCAATATCATCATGATCACCTAATTAAAAGTGATGTTTGACTATGTCAAAACATATTTTTCTCCCCATGCAAGGAACATTAGAAACATTAGGTTGAAGGACACCAAATATAAAACTGAGAAGAAATACTTATAACTTAAACCCATGCAATATTTCTTCTTCACTTTGGGTCATGTCCAATACAATATTCTCAATATGTATTTATGAATTGATTTTATATCTCATATTCATTATTAGTAAAACTTGACCATCAATCAACTTCACACTAGTTTACAAGATGTAATAAACTAAGGACAAATAAGAATAGTATTTTATTATCTATAAGGGTTTTACTATCAAGTCACATACTTGATGACCAAGAGCATAAAATACAATTAAAAATACATGCTTCATAAATCATAAATGTGAGTCAATTGGTCTTAGGGCATATACTAATAATATGCCCTACTGATAACAACCCTCACCCTCGGTTCACCCTTTAACCATATGCTATAATCCTTCACCCCACTCGAATATCCTATGAACACTCCCTTTCTAGACCTAGGATCTAGTTTTCCCTCCTTCTGATCTGCAAAGGCCACATACCTGAAAACTGTAAAGTTGGAAAGTTTAGGAGGTTTACCACACCGGAGTTTCTATAGGAGTCCTAAAAAGTTTATAGCTGTAGGAAGGGATGTATTGATGAGGTAGACAGCTGTACTAACAGCTTCTCCCCCGAAAGGTTTTGGGATACTAGAAGAAACAAGAAGACATCTAACCTTATCCGTAATTATACGGTTCATCCTTTCGGTTACTCCATTTTGCTGTGGGTTATGTCTAACCGTTCTATGGTGTAGGATGCCATGCGATGCACACAAATCAAAAAGCTTACGATTAAAAAATTCAAGGCCATTATCGGGTGTGATAGTTTTCAGTTTATTTCTGGAATGATTTTTGGTAAAACATTTCCATTCACAAAACTTTTCAAAAGTTTGATCTTTAGTTTTTAAAAGGAAAACCCAAACATGCATTGAAAAATCCTTAACAATTGAAAAGAAATAAACATTACCACCATAAATTGGAACCTTTTCAGGTCCCCATAGATCACAATGCACATAACCAAGTATTGCAGAACACTTGTGCGTGCTGGTTGAAAAACTGATTTTATGTTGTTTTCGTAAAACGCAGTGGTCACAAAAATCCAAGGAATCAATTTTGTCACCAAATAAAAGATTTTTTTTTTTTTGTAAATAATAAAGTCCCTTCTCACTAATGTAGCCGATCCTCCAATGCCACAATATAGTTTTCTCAGTAATAGTTTTTGAAATCAATGCAATGGAGTTACAAACCATTTTACCAATAAGGATCTACAACGTTTCTCTTTTAAAACCTTTTAGCATGAATTCCCTTTACAAACATGTAAAATACCATCTTGGGATTTAAAAGAAAGACCCAAAGAGTCCAAATCACTAAGAGAGATAACGTTCCGACGTATGTCGGGCATGTATCTCACCTCAGTGAGTTTCCCAGTCACACCATTATGCATTTTAATGAAAATATTACCAATGTCTTTAATATCACAAACTTGATTATTTCCATGAAAACCTTTCCCTAATTTAAGGGTTTGAAATCATAAAACTAATATTTTTTGGGTGTCATGTGAAAAGAACAACAAGAGTCAAGAACCCAATGATCAACCACTTTAGAACATGAAGGGGAAAGAGAAACACACAAAACCTCAAAAAACATAGAATTACCATCTAAATCAAAATCGTAGGATGTGTCGATTTTATTACTCCTTTTACCATGTTTACGTTGTTTTTCATCTTTAATCCATTTAAAACAATTGTTTTTCATATGACCCTCTTTACCACAACAAAAACACTTTACTTTGTTCCTCTCTCGAGATTTGGATCGCCCTTTACTTTTAAAACGGTGACTAGGAGGTTCCTTCCGGTCAACTCTTCCTCATACAAAAAGGTTTTCACCGTGTGATTTATTTTCTTTTTGTAAATCCAAATCTTGAGATTTCAAAGCATTTTTGACTTTGGAAGGAGATAAACCATCTCTGCCATATTTAATGATAGATTTGCCATCGGTAAAAGAATCGGGTAAGACATTTAATAGAATGACTGCAATATTTTTATCAGAGATGTTCTCTCCAACATTTTTAAGTTCCAAAACGATTTTATTTAAATCATCTATATTTTCTGAAAGTGTTGTTGACCCGCTCATTTTAAAACCGAAAGGTTGCTCTTTTAAATAAATATTATTTGAAAGGGATGTTCTCAAACATAGTTTTTCTAGTTTAGTCCAAATTTCAAAAGCATTGTCTTTTTTGTCGATTTCTCCTAAAACATTTTCAATTAAATGCAAGGTGAGGAAACTGTGAGCATCACCTAGTTTTTCTAAAAGAACTTCACTCTTCCAAGATTCCGGATACTCTTCAGGGCTACAGATAGTGGGTGCAATTTTATTTTTTACCAAAACTGCTTTCATTTTCCTCCGCTATTACAAAGTCAGATCTGCCATCAAACTTATCAGTTTCAAGTTTTGGAACTGACATGTTTTGAATGCAAATAAGTGTAATTAAATGACTAGGAAAAATGAGAGATTTGAAAAAGTTTTGAAAAGAATAAAACTGCCCGGATTTTTTTTTGAAAAAAAATACAATTTCAAAGAAAAACAACGTTGGTTTGTTTTAGTTTGCTTGATTTGTTCTTTTTTAAAAAAAAAAAACTACGCAACAACGTGAAGTGCGAAACCCAAGAAGCAAACAATATAATTGAAGTAATGAGAAACGCGGCAGTAACAAAACTGCTTTACCGAAAACAGAAAAAGACAAAGAACAAAGGGAATAAAAATAATAATAATAACTTTTGAAAAACAGGAAAAAATGACAAGACACAGATACTTGAAATCTCATGGATTCAAGGCAGGCTTGGGTTTTATAGTTTTTGTTTTGAAAACGAGAAAAACAATAGGGAAAACACAACAGCAGCAGAACAGAAACAGGGGTAATAATAGAATATTAAACAGAACAACTGAACAGTAACACAATTCAGCAAAAAATGCAGTAATAGTAATCACAGTCGGCGGCAAGCCATGGCAACAAAAACATAGAAATAGACGGCGGCAAGCTGAGAATCACAACAGAAACACAAGCGATAACTAGTGGTAGGCCGGAAAAAGAAAGATAGGAAAAACAGTAAATAAACCGGTGGCAAGCGAAACAAAAACAGTAATAGAATCACCGAAAGAAAAAGAAAGTGAAAGAAAACTTTACTGGCCACATATGAGAAACTCAACAGTTTCCTTCGATCTGGAATCTTCTGATGGTTGCCAGCGCTGATGACCCGAACCAAGCTCTGATACTACTTGTTGGAAAATTATTTACTATTACACAAAACTATTTACTATTACAGAAACTGAATAATAATAAACAGCAGAAACTAAAAATCTAACTCTAATACATAAACTATATCTTCTTCCTCTCTCTTTACTGATCGGTAAAAACTGATCTTAGTTCCAAACCGTGTTCCTGCAAAAATGGTTAACCTAAACAAAAAATAGAATAATAAAAAAAACCATTGAAAGAAGCTTCATACCCACCGCCGTGGGTTGGTTCCGCTGGCGGACGAACAACCGCAAGGACAGCGGCGCCAAGCAACGTCGAGGCACCACCGATATGGAAGGTTTAGATCGGGTACCCTTAGTCCAAGAAGCCTCGGTAAACAAGAGTCACGGGTGTCTTTCTCTTTCTCACCCTCTCGGCTATCTCTCAAGTATTCACAGGAAAAAATGGTCAAGAAGACCACCGGAGACAATCCGTTCATAGCAAGGTGGCATCGCAAAGAAAGACTGAAGCTCGGAGAGGAGCAGCAGCACAATGGACTGCAAAGAAGAAAAGGAAGAGGAAACAGAGATAGAGACGGCACTCCCAAGGAGTCAGAAAAAGGGAAGAGAAAAAGACCAGAAGAAGAAGAGTCAGAATCATCTCTGGCAACCGAGGAGACAACAGATAAATAGGTAGAGTCACAACGGGCAGCTCGGGTTAGCCTGGCTCGGCCCGACCTGGGAACTTTGACCCAGTTAAAAACAGATCACCTACTCTTCAACTGAGGCCCAAGGTCATATTTGGGTAATATACAGTGGGCTGGAAAATGGGAAATATTGGGAAGACTAAGGCCGAACCGCCCTACAATTATAACACAAAAAATTTTTTTAATTATGTAAAGGACAAGCATGTGGTGCACTCTAGATTGCTTTCCTAACTCTAAAACAAATAACATTGGAAGTAGCTGTTTGTGCATCACATAACTAGCTGTATATACAAAATTATATATATGATTATGAAAATTTTTTTTGAATTTCTGTATACGGTAGATATAAATATTGATGTTTTTTAATATAAGTGATGCAATTTGACTTTAAATAATGGATTATTTTTTACTACATCATTTTTTTTGTATTTAATGAATGATTGAGATATATAACTTATGATAATTCTAAATTTACACCTCTTGATTGCCTATACTTTTGATCGTATAATATATACCTTAAAACTTCTATTACATCTTCATACTTTAGACATAAAGAAAGAATATAAATGCAAACATTTCTACCATTCGCGTTTGATAACTTGAAAAAGAAGAAAGACTAGTAGTAAAAACCCTTTGATAACTTAAAAATAAAGAAAGAGTGCAAGTACAAGTACTTCTAATATTTTCTTTTTGATTGCATGGAAATTAAGATAAAATAGAAGTACAAATGCCTCTATTTTCGATTTCGATAACTTAGAATAATACTTAGATATATAAGTATCATTCTCAAAGTTGTAAAAAAATGACAAAGTTCCCTCTGTTAAATATCCATTCTCCAAACGCAATGGTCACCTAAACACAAAATTAAACCATTAACCAATTAAACAAAGAGTACGTGCACTCCCAATAAACATTTAAACATCAAGAAACTAGCTCCACAAATAGCTAAAAGAAAATAGGGGAATCATACCCTAAAAGAAGCAAGAAAATAAGAGATCACACCCCCAAACTAAGAACAAAAATAAAAAAAACGGTTAACACGTTAACAGAAGAAAACATAAAATAAAAAGAATAAAGGATAAGGGGCATGAGTATAACGAAATTCAAGAGAACTTGAAAGATCAAATTACAGGTAGCCTACTATACTCCATTAAAATATCAAGCCGGAAACCTCTAGTGAAGAAGTTATGATCTGTCAGCCACGAAGATAACTAAAATTGCCATTATTAATTAGTTTATTCAACAAAATTGTTCTTATCTCAAACATGCAAACATGAATTAGTCCCAAATAGTAAACGTTTTCAATTTCACATGAACTACTCCCAAATATCTTAATCATGTATGATCAAAATCATGCATCCATGGAGTATCTCAAACATGCATTATCTCAAACATTGATTACTTGAAAAAGAAAATAGTAGTAAAAACCCTTTGATAATTTTTCGTTTCGAATACCATAGAAATAAGGAAAGAGTACAAGTACAAGTACTTCTATTTCTCACTTTTGACAACATTAAAATGAATCAAGAAGTATAAGTACAAATGCTTCTAATATTTGCTTTTTGATTAAATGGAAATTAACATATAATAGAAGTTGAAACACTTCTATTTTTTGTTTTTCATAAATTAGAGATAAAGAAATAATAAAAGTAGAAATGCTTCTATTTTTCGCTGTCGATAACGTGGAATAATACTTAGACATCTAAGTATTATAACCTAAGTTGTAAAAAAAATTTATAGAGTTCCCTCTGTAAAATAGACATTTTCCAAATGCATTGATCACCCAAACACAAAATTCAACCATTAAACAATTAAACAAAGAATTCGGGATCCCCCATAAACCATTAAACATCAAGAAACTATCTCTAGAAAATAAAAAGAAATCCAAAATCACAACCGAAAAACAGCAAGAAGATAGGGGAATGGCAGTCCAAAAGTAGCAAGAAGATAGGGGAATCGCAACGCCAAAATACGAAAAAAAAAAAAAAAGGGTACGGTCCACACACTAACATAAGAAAATATGGAATACAGGATAAAGAGCAAGAGTGCACCGAAATTCAAGAGAACATGAAAGATCAAATCACAAGCAGCTCACCATACAACTTATAAACTTTCTAGGCAACCTCCAGTGAAAAAGTTATAATCTGTCAAGCACGAAGATAATCAAAATTATAATTATTAATTAGTTTATTTAGAAAAATTATTCTTATCTCAAACATGAATTAATCACAAATACCAAACATTTCAATTTAACATGCATTAATCCCAAATATCCTAAATGCGCATTATCTCAAACATTCATCATCTCAAATATGCATTATTTCAATCATTGGTAACTTGATAAAGAAGAAAGAATAATAGTAAAAACCCTTTGATATTTTTCATTTT
Organism: Catharanthus roseus; assembly: GCA_028651295.1. Taxonomy (NCBI): domain Eukaryota; kingdom Viridiplantae; phylum Streptophyta; class Magnoliopsida; order Gentianales; family Apocynaceae; genus Catharanthus; species Catharanthus roseus. The sequence continues at coordinate 91,605 of JAPQWS010000027.1, forward strand.
GAATAACTTAGAAATAAAGAAAGAGTACCAGTACAAGTACTTATGTTTCTCACTTTTGACAACTTGGAAATGAATCAAGAAGTAGAAGTACAAATGCTTCTAATATTTGCTTTTTCAATTTCCAAATAGTCCCTCTCCCATCCAATTTGTACAGAGAAGCAAGCCAGGAATACTGCGAAGCAATTTTGTTCTAACCAATCAAATGGACATGTAGATGTCCTTTGGATTCATTTTTAATTAAATCATATGAAAAATTACTATGACAGTGCGTGAGACAAATCTTGATCAAATCATATATATACGTCCACATCATCGTTTCTTCAAGGAGATGCTTCTTTTTTTTCTTTGTACTTTTTTCCACCAAGAATGTAAGAATCGTGCTAATGACTAAAAGAACCGTACATATGATTGATCAGTTTTCAGTATTATTTAACCTTATATTTTATCTCCAAATTAGATGGAAACAATTTAAACGAACAAAACAATCTCAAGATCAAATGCTATCCAATCCAAATAATACGTTATAATGTGTGGTGAAGTACAACTATGGATTAAAAAAATTCAATGTTTAGTCGCAACATTTGCATATGCATTGTAAATATAAGTGTATTTACATCAATCTCTCTTCAATTTCAAAACTCATGGCATAACATGTGAGTATAAGTGCTAATACAAGAGTAATAGTTACATTATAAATGTTTCATGAGAACATTATTGTCACCCTCAAAAGTAGACTGCAAATAATATTCACCCTTTAAATAACCAACACAGTTCTCAGTTTTCATAACTTGTCCACCACAAATTTAAATAATAGTAAGAGATTTTAGGAAGAAAATTCTTTGAGATAATATGATTCTTATCTAAATGTGGTTTTCTACTTTAAGAGTTCGCATGTTATTCCAAGTTAAAGTAGCCGTAAAAGCACTAGCAACAATATGAATGGTTTTGAGAAACTCAAATGACTACTTAGCATACAACATTTTCTACTGGTTAGCAGTGAAGATCATAGAATATCTGCAGGAAAAAAGCATGTACGACACATTCATTATCTCAAAACAATCTCATTACTCCATCTATCCATACAGTTTCTCCATCTATCAAAGAAGGCAATAATTACTTAATTCGGTGATTAAAAATGCCATATTCGAGACTACCCTCAACTCCAAACTGAAGTATGAATTATCACTCAGGTGCACACCTATGATTCCTGAAACTTGCAGTAGTCCAGAAATAGAAATGATCAATCGCTCCTCCTCAGTCCCTTTCTTTTTCCTCTTGTTGAAGGTGCATCTAAAATAAGTTCATCTTCCCAAAACATGTAAAGGCAAAACCGTAGTTCAAAATAATAGACAAGGGAAATAACTATTCTATTTATTTAAGGTTTCTCTTGAAAAAGTTAATGGCCTGGAGACACTAAGCTTAACCACCAAAAAAAAAAAAAAAAAAACCCAAACATAAGGAAATTCCAGAAAAAAAAACATAAACACTATATATATACCTGTATGACTTGTTAACGATTTACTAATTCCATGTCAACTGGATTTCCTTCAAGCACACTATTCCGGTACTGGGGGCGGCTTCTAAACAGTGATGCGAGGCTGATAGTGAGGCTGCAGAGTCGGTGAAGGCCCGGTATTGGTGAAGCTAAGGAGCCAGTGAAGCACTAGCGCCAAAGAAGCTTCAGCGTCGATGGAGCTTAGATGAGGACAAAAGACAGGGGAGAAAGAGGGAGAAGAGAAAGAGAGGGAGGAAGTGCAGTGCAGGGGTGGGTGGAGCAGATAGGAGCACAGGAAAGAAAGAGAGAGAGAAGAGGGAAAGAGGGATGGTTTTAGAGAAATGGAGGAAGAGAGGCTGTCGACTCACTCTAGCTAACAAAGTTTTACATTCTCATTAAGTCCCTAATTCGCATGCTCATCATCGCCTTTTTTTACCAAATTTAGGTCTTAAAAATAGTCCTCCTTAAAATTGTTCAAAATGGCTTGGTATGTTTTTCATGTTGTATAAATACACCTGATAAAGTTTCACATTGCCAATAAAATCCGAATTCGTGTACTAATCATCACGTTTTTACAAAATTTAGGTACGAAAAAGAGTTCTACAACAAATTGCTTAAACTGTTTCTGAATATTTTTTATGTTGTATAAATACACCAAACAAAGTTTTACATCTCATGAAAGCAGAATTTGTGTGCTAATAATCACGTTTTTTACAAAAATTGGATCTAAAAAAAAGTTTTGCAACAAATTATTTAAAACATTCCTGAATGTATTTCATGTAGTATAAAAACACTAGACAATGTTTAACATCTCATTAAAGCCCGAATTTGTGTGCTAATAATCACGTTTTTACAAAATTTAGATTCGAAAAAAATTATCCAAAAAATTGCCTATAACGTTTCTGAATGTTTTTCTTATTGTATAAATAAACTAAACAAAGTTTTACACTACCGTTAATCATCATGTTTTTTTAGAAAATTTAGGTCCGAAAAATAGGTCTTTGTAAATTCGCTAAAAATGATTCGGTATGTTTTTTATGTTGAAAAAATACATCAAACAAAGTTTCACATTCTCAGTAAAGTCTGAATTTCGTGTGCATTAAATTTAGGTCCGAAAAAATGTTTCTCCACAAAACTGCTTAAAACGTTTCCGAACGTTTTTCATATTGTGTAAATACATCATACAAAGTTTCACATTCCCAATAAAATCAGAACTTGTGTGCTAATCATCACGTTTCTTTACAAAATTTTGGACCGAAAAATAGTTTTCAGTAAAATTGCTGAAAATGACTCGGTATATTTTTCATGTTGTATAAATATACCTGACAAAGTTTCACATTGCTAATTAAATCAGAATTCGTGTGCTAATCATCATTTTTTTTTCAAAATTTAGGTTCGAAAAAAAGTTCTGCAACAAATTACTTAAAAACGTTTCTGAATTTTTTTCATGTTGTATAAATACACTAGAAAAGGTTTCACATTCTCATTAAATCCAGAATTCGAGTCCTAATCATCACGTTTTTTTTACAAAATTTAAGTCTGAAAATAAGTTCTCATTAAAATTGTTCAAAATGACTCAGGATATTTTTCATGTTGTATAAATATACCAGGAAAAATTTCACATTCCCAATAAAGTCAGAATTCGTGTGTTAAACATCGCATTTTTTTACAAATTTAGGACCGAAAAATAATTCTCTGTAATATTGCTAAAAATGACTCGGTATGTTTTCATGTTGTAGAAATACACCTGACCGAGTTCACGTCTCATTAAAGCCGAATTTGTGCGCTAATAATCACGTTTTTTTACAAAATTTAGTGCGAAAAAAAGTTCTGCAACAAATTGCTTAAAACGTTACTGAATATTTTTTATATTGTATAAATACACCAGACAAAGTTTCATATTCACATTAAGTCTCAAATTCGTATGCTAATCATTACGTTTTTTTAGAAAATTAAGGTCCGAAAAATAGGTGTCCGTAAAATCACTCAAAATGACTGGGTATGTTTTTCATTATGTATAAATACACCTAACAAAGTTTCACATCTCATTAAAGTCGAATTTGTGTGCTAATAATTACGTTTTTTACAAAATTTAGGTTCAAAAAAATGTTAGGCAATAAATTGCTTAAAACGTTTCTGATTATTTTTCTTGTTGTATAAATACACAAGACAAAGTTTCACATTCTAATTAAAGCCCGAATTTGTGTGCTAATAATCACGTTTTTTAAAAAATTTAGGTTTGAAAAAAAGTTCTCCAACAAATTGTTTAAAACATTTCTGAATGTTTTTTAACGTTGTATAAATACACAAGACAAAGATTCACATTATCATAAAGTCCCGAATTCGTGGCTAAGAAGTTTGAAGGATCATATAGAGACTTGAGTGTTGAGTGATTGAAAAAGGCATGAGGGTGAGCTTATCTTGATAAAAGCCAATAAGAGTGTGAACACGTGTGAAATTGAGTGATCATCAAAGAGTGAAACACTTAGGGAGTGATTGGGAGATCCTTTGTGTTTGGTTTCTTGTTTAAATTGCAAGTTTAATAATGTCTACGGATAGACATATACCTACTCAATCTCATCAAGAAAGTACAAGTGATCCTTCAAGGATGAATCTCAATGAGACTTTGAGGTCTATGCAACTATCTATTGAAAAATTGGCTAGAGATGTTGAAGATCTTAAGAAGGATAAAAGTAGTGCCACAATGGAGCAAAGAGTTGGAGACAACCTTGGAGGTTTGAATTCACCTCACCATCAAAGACTTTATGAAAATATATCTAATTATGGATACCATGACATGCCGGTTCAAAATTCTCATCCTTTTCATGAAAGTGGACATCAAGGAAGACCACAAGTTAGAGGTAAAAGAATAGGGTTCATTTTTAACAAAATAGTGACCAAAATCAGTCGCAAAATCTTCCAACTCAGCGACAGCAAGTGTCTACTGCTAATCGTTCGCTAAAATTAGAAATATTGCATTGCCATGAAACTTCCCTCACTAATGAGTCTTTGTTTTCAAATAATCCGCGAGCGTTATGCAAGTTGGTAGCTAAATGTGTCGCTATTTCTGGTTGTTTATCTGGTGTCTCAGTTCCTTCGCAAAATCAAAGACGGACGGCTTCAGTCACCAAAAATGGTCGCAATTGTAGTTTTTCTTGTAGTGTAAAAAAAGTGAGAAGGCTAAGCTAATTAAGTTAGTAGGTGAGCTAGCTAATTGAGGTAGATAAGTTAGATCATTCATACACTTGTATGTGTTGGCCAACAATCAAATGTTGGTGGATCAACCTTCTTTCTTTTTTCTTTTTTTTTTTAATTTTTAATTTTTCATAAAACTAAGTGGCGACTAGTGAGCTGACCTGATTTTTTTTTTTTTTTTTGAAAAAAGAAACAAGTTGATGGTGAGCTGATGCTCCTTCTTTCTTTCTTTCTTTCTTTAACTTTTTTATATTTTTTTCCCAAACAAAGTTGTGACTGGCGAGTTGACCTGCTGCTTTTTTTCTGTTTTTTTTTACCTTTAACCAAATAATAGGTTGAGCTTTTTGTAAGACAATGCAATGTTTTTTTAATTCATTTTAAAAACTTTTAGACATTCATACATCAATTCAAACCAATCAAAATGACTTGTGGCACTGTGTTAAGGATCTTTTCAATTTGTGAACCATAGAAGATGTCATGAACTTGAAAGAGATCGTCATCGGGCAAGGTGTATTTTTTTTAATGACCCTATATGATATGAATTCAACAAAGGATTATTCAATAATTTTTGTAGGAGCAACTAGAAGATTGAAGGCATCATGGATGAAGCTTCAATTGAGGAACTCTGGGTTTAATTGGAACGCTCGGAGACTTTACAAGAATTCTAAGACTCATAAAATTTATAAGAAGCTCACCAAAATCAAACTAGAAGTTCCCGACCATTGAAAGAGATGAAAGAAGCAAGGAGGGAAGAAACCAGAGCCTACTGACGACGGTAGGTTCCCACCCCACCATCCCTAGTAGCCCTCTAGAAAAATGAAATATTGAGGAGACTACCTACCAGCAACGGTAGGCTCCTACCCAACTGTCACCGGTAGGCCTAAGGAAAAACAATCAAGACTCGAAGACTACACTTTAATTTTAGTCAAAATTAATTAGTTTATAGTTAATTATTGGTTTCTTGATTCCCATTCTTTTAATTAACTTTAATTGGAAGGTTAACTAGATATTCTTAACACTTATTAGGTTTTAGGAAGGCGAGTAGGTTTTCTCTATAAATACCTACTTATGCCTCCTCCTGTAAATACATAAGTTGAATTCTCATGATATCAATTTGGAGTTTCTTGCAATCGTTTCTAGTGTTCTTCAACCCATCTTAGTTTGCTTCTAAGGATTGTAGGCCTTCTGGGCCAACTTTTTGCCAATATTTTCATTTTTCCAGCCCAATTTATTTTCAAAACCCAATGATGAATCCAATAGGCCTCAAACCAAGATAGGTGATTGAGGTTTGAATTGGTTAGAGATGTCGGACCTGGTCGGGCTGGCCAAGGCCCGGCTACCCATTGTGGCTTTGGCCAATTTATTACCTCTCCCCCTCGGTTCTTGAGTATGTTCCAGACTCTTCATTTCTCTTCTAAGTGCAACTCCCTCTCAACCGTTTCAAGTGTCGTCTTTGTCTCTGCATTTTCTCCCGTTCTTTACCGTAGCTTAATGCGTTTGTTGCTCTCCTCTGGTGACTTCTGTGGTCTTCTATGGCGTCGTCTCTGAATAAAAGTCATCTTCTGGTGATCCTTGTTCGATCATTTTCTGGTTGTTTTATAAGGTAAGCCGTAAGGGTGAGAGAGAGGGAGAACACCAGTGATTTTCTCGTTCTATTTGAGGCCTTAGATCTGATGGTGTTGTTTTCGTTAAAGCTGATACCTTTCTTTTACTGTCGGCACCTCGATGCGGTCATCACTGCACGCCGCTGCTCGGCACTGTCCAGTCTCAGCATGCCGCTGGCAGTTCCAACACTGCAGTGATAGGTAAGTATTTCTTACAGATTGTTGGTTCAATTCTTTTTTTTTTAACTATTGTTGAGTGCAAATTTCTGTCTTGCGGATCGTCTTGAACCGATCGTGACACAGGAAAAAGAAGAAAAGGTTTTTCTGTAATAGAATAGGTTTATTTTTCGCAGCTATTTTTCATTCTTTTACTGGTTTGTAATAGTAATTAGAGTGTGTAATAGTAATTAGATCCTAACAAGGGGTATCAGAGCTTGGAAATCTACTTTTTCAGTGCTCTCGACCGCGCCGGCAACCGTGAAGAATCCAGATCTGAGGGAACTATTGAGTTCCTCAGAACTGGCCAGTGATGTATAGCTAAACCTTCTCTATTTTTCTTTTTTCCGATCATTATTTTTGCTTTTGTTTACTTTTTTTCTATTTCGGCTTGCGCCGTTTGTGGGTTTGTTTGCTATTGCTGTTTCTTTTTTCCTTTCTTAACCACGTGACTGTTCAGTTCTTTGGCTTTCTATTTTCTTGTTCATTTCTTAACCAACATAAACCTAATAATGAGGGAGAGAACACTCAAAACAAACAAAAATGAAGGCTAGAAGAGGCCTCAAAGGCTTTTCATTAAAGATCAGTTGTGAATTGTCCAAATAAACCTGGATTCGCTGGTATACATAAGAGACTGGAGTTAATAGATTATTGTACGAAAGAGACGTCATGAAAGGTTTAAGAATAAAGTTGCTGGAAATTTGAAAAATGTTTGAAGATAATTAGAAATTGATGATGGAAGAAATGTTTAAAAGGTTAGAAGCATTTGGGAATAAAGTTGCCGCGAAATAAAAAACAAATGAGATTGTGATAGAGGATGAGGATATGGAAGTGAAAGTTGAAGTGGGTAGTGATCATGAAGAAGTCGTGAGGCAATGGGATCTTTCGGGGATATTGACTCCGTGGTGGGAGACAATAATGTGGGTCTTTTTCTACGCAGAAGATACAAGGAATAATGACATAGTATGCATTTCCGTGGAGTATGTCGTCAATTTTAAAGAAAGAGATAGTTCAGCGAGGAGTTTTTTGGAACAGAAAAGAAGGGAAGAGAAACACATCCACCAATTAGGAAAAAAGGGAATTAGAGAGTACCAGATGCAGAAATGGATGATGACGGTTCAAGATATCGACGTAGTTCTAGATTACTAATAGAATCAGCTGAGAAGTTGACTAAAGTTGTCTACAAGTCCCAAGTACAAAACATGGGAAAGATAAAAGAATTTGGAATAGTGGTTGGGGTGGGAAGGCATAGGCTAGCATTAAAGAGGAACATTCGACTGGTGCCAAGAATTTTGTTATGGTTTTGATTTATTTAACACATTATGTATTTTAAATTTCATAAAAGTAAAGGTCCCCACCGATATTCCCACCACCCTTACCTTGTCTTCATCACAGTGCATCTTCTTATGTGGGGATGAACAACCGAACTCTCCTAACTGATCCGCATCCCTACACATCTCTTCATACGAAAAAAAAGGTGATTGATGCTAGTCTAGGTTAATACAAAAGGTGGCAATGACAAGAGTTTCTGATTGCTAGAGTAGTAAACTTACTCTTAGTACTCTGATTTATCTTAGGAGGCGCAAGTTTTACAAGATCTTTCATTTCTTTCTCCCTATTTTTTTTGCTTACAAACTTCTCTTGATCCGTTGTAATAATTGATAAAAGTAGCTAAATACAGAGAAGTAGAGATAGGTTGCAGTAGTCAGTGTTTCTGATTTCTAGAGTTCTTAAATTTTAATTCCAGCACAAGGTACTTATAAAATACATTAATGAGACAATCCTAAGCTCGAATGAGTTTTCTGACTTGATATAGCCCTGATAACGAGCCGCACTCCGTTTTTATTTAATTTTGTAATTTGGACCTTCTTGTTTTTTTTTTTTTTGAATAACTTGGACACTATATCAAACAACTAAACATTTAACTAATCTCCTAATAAAAAAAAAGAATGCAACAAAGCAATATATACACATATATACTTATATATACGTATATATGTAGATGCATGTATAAATATATAATATATACATATATATATCTGTGTGTATATATATATATATACATGCACACACAAATATAAATACATATGATTTAATTAAAAATTTTATGAATTTCCGTATAAGATTGATATAAATATGCATGTTCTTAAATATAGGTCATGCAATTTGATTATAAATAATGGATATTTTTTTCTCTAAATCATTTTTTTGTACGTAGTGAATGATTGAAATGTATAACTTATAGTATTTCTAAATTTACACCTCTTAAATACTATCCATTCTTTTAAGTTATTGTCATAGTAAAAAGAACTGATCAAAAAGCGTAAAAAGTTCTATTTTTTACAAGCATATTGAAGTGTTATGATGGAAGTCCTTCGTAATGTAGTTGCTAACTTAATGTGATAAAGAACATTTATCTACTCATCATTCAAGTGATATCTTTTGTAGGCTTTTTGGGCCTTCAGTCTTCCCAATATTTTCATTTTCTAGCCCATCTTTAACCCAATGATGACTTGGGCCTCAGCTGGAGAGTAGGTATCCATTTGACTGGGTCAAGAGATGCCGGGCCAGACCAAGCCGAGTCACCCTGGCTGCCCGTTAGTGACTCCTCCATTTAATCCCTCTGCTCTCCTTATTTCCTGTGCAGCCGTTTCTCTTTCTCTTGAAGTTTATTCCTTCTCCTTCTCCTTGACTGTTGATATTCAGTTGTTATTTTTCTCTCTTTTTCTTCTTCGTGGCTTCTACCTCTGATCTTCTTTGTCCGTCGGCTTTCCTGTGACGTCGTCACCCCCGCCGGTTTGTTTTTCTGTTCATCACCCTGTTATTGGATCTTTTCTTAGTGTGATAGAGAGCTGGAAGAAAGAGAGAGAGAGAGAGAGAGAGAGAGAGAGAGAGAGAGAGAGAGGGTACCGCCGGTGACTTTTGTCACGGTTGAGGCTTAGATCTGAGGGTCTAATCACTTGTGCACTTACCTCAGATGCCTCGACGTGTCATAGCCGCTGTTCGGCGTCAATTCTGCTACTCAGTTTGTCATCATTCAGCCAGTGGTCACTGTCCGCGGTGGCGGTAAACGCCTCTCTGTTGTTCCTCTTGTTTTTTTATTATTATTAACTGTTTATTCTTTTAGAACCTTGAGGATTTTTGATCGACTTTCTATTTTGATCAGAGAAGAAAGCCTTGAAATAGAATAGCTTTTATTTTTTCGCTGTTTTGCTTTCTTTTTGGCATGTAATAGTAATTAGTTTCTACAACAAGTAGTATCAGAGCTACGGTTCGGCTCACCGGCGCAAACAACCATCAACGATTCTAGATCTGAGGTAACTGTTGAGTTCCTCAGATCTGGACAAGGAAGTTTCTCTTTCACTCTCTTTCTCATTTTCAGTTATTTTACTATTTTTGTTTTTTTTCTTTCGGCTTGCCGCTATATTTATTTACTGTTTCTGGCTGTCTCCGGCTTGCCGCTGGTTACTTGCTCATCTCTTGGCTTGCCACTATTTCGTCTGTTCTCTGTTTCTCTGTTGCTTTGGCTTGCCTCCGATTGTGATTACTATTACTGCATTTTACTGAATTGTGTTACTATTCAGTTTTTCTGTTTACTAGTTTTGGTATTACTCCTGTTACTGTTCTGCTGCTGGTGGTGTGGTTTTTCCTATTATTTTTCAGTTTTTCAAAAACTATAAAACCCAAGCCTGGCTTGAATTCGAGACATTTCAAGTATCTATGTCTTGGCACGTTTTTTTTGTTTTTCAAAAGTTTTTTTACTCCCTCTGTTCTTTGTCTTTTTTTGTTTTTGGCAAGGCAGTTTTGTTGCTGCCGTGTTTCTCGTTATTTCAGTTGTATTGTTCGTTTCTTGGGTTTCATGCTTCACATTGTTGCGCTGTTTATTTTAAAAAACCAGAATAAATCAAGCAAACTAAAACAAACCACCGCCGTTTTTCTTGAAATTGTTTATCCAAAAAATTCGGGCAGTTTTATTCTTTTTCTTTCAAAAGTTTTTCAAATATTTCATTTTCCTAGTCATTTAATTAAACTTATTTGCCTTCAAAACATGTCAATTCCAAAAATTGAAACTGATAAGTTTGATGGCAAATCTGACTTTGTAATGTGGCGAAGGAAAATGAAAGCAGGTTTGGTACAAAATAAAATTGTACCTGCTATCTGTAGCCATGAAGAGTATCCGGAATCTTGGAAGGGTGAAATTCTTTCAGAAAAACTAGATGATGCTCATAGCTGCCTCACCTTGCATTTAACTGATAATGTTTTATGAGAAATCGATTCTTTTGAAATTTAGACTAAACTAGAAAAACTATATTTGGGAAAATCACTTTCAAATAAAAGTTATTTAAAAAAGCATCTTTTTGGATTTAGAATGAGCGGATCATAAACTTTTTCACAAAATACAGATGATTTAAATAAAATCATTTTGGAACTTCAAAACGTTGGAGAGAACGTCTCTGATGAAAATGTTGCAGTCATTTTATTAAATGCCTTACCTGAATCTTTCAACGATGAAAAATCTTCTATTAAATATGCGAGCGATGGTTTATCTCTTTCCAATGTTAAAAATACTTTGAAATCTAAGGATTTGGATTTACAAAAAGAAAATAAATCGCGTGATGAAAATCTTTTTGTGCGAGGAAGAGTTGACCGGAGGGAACCTCCTATTCACCGTTTTAAAAGTAAAGGGCGATCCAAATCATGAGAGAAGAACAAAGTAAAGTGTTTTTATTGTGGTAAAGAGGGCCATATGAAGAACAAGTGTTTTAAATAGATTCAAGATGAAAAACAACGTAAACATGGTAAAGGGAGTAATAAAATCGACAAAACCTACGATTTTGATTTATATGGTAATTCTATGTTTTCAGAGGTTTTGTGTGTGTCTCTTTCTCCTTCATGTGCTGAAGTTGTTGGTGATTAGGTTCTCGATTTTGGTTGTTCTTTTCACATGACACCCAACAAACACTGGTTTTCTAATTTTAAACCCTTAAATCAAGGAAAGGTTTTTATGGGAAATAATTAAGTTTGTGATATTAAAGGCATTGGTAATGTTTTCATCAAAATGCATGATGGTGTGACTAGGAAACTCACTGAGGTGAGATACGTGCCCAACTTATGTCAGAATCTTATCTCTCTTAGTTATTTGGACTCTTTGGGTTTTTCTTTTAAATCTAAAAGTGGTGTTTTACGTGTTTGCAAATGAATTCTAGTCATGCTGAAAGATTTTAAGAGAGAAATTTTATACATTCTTCTTGGTAAAACGATTTGTAACTCTACAACATTGATTTCAAAAACTGTTCCTGAGAAAATTATGTTGTGGCATAAGAGGAGCAGCCACATTAGTGAAAAGGGACTTTATTATTTACAAAAACAAAATCTTTTGTATCGTGACAAAATTGATTCCTTAGATTTTTGTGACCACTTTGTTTTGGGAAAACAACACAAAATCAGTTTTCTTACCAACACACATAAGTCATCTGTAATATACTTGATTATGTGTATTGTGATCTATGGGGACCTAAAAAGGTTCCAACTTACGGTGGTAACGTTTGTTTCTTATCGATTTTTGATGATTTTTCAAGGCAGGTTTAGGTTTTTCTTTTAAAAACCAAAGATCAAACTTTTTAAGAGTCTTGTGAAGGGAAACGTTTTGTCGAAAATCATTCTCGAAATAAACTAAAAATGATCAAGATCGATAATGGCCTTGAATTTTGTAACCGGAAGTTTTCTTATTTGTGTGCATCGCATGGCATTCTACACCATCGAATGGTTAGACATAACCCACAACAAAATGGAGTTGTCGAAAGGATGAAGCGTATAATTATGGATAAGGTTAGATGTCTCCTTGTTTCTTCTGGTGTCCCAAAACCATTTTGGGGAGAAGCTATTAGCACAGCTATATACCTAATCAATAGATCCCTGTCTACAGCTATAAACTTTAGAACTCTTATAGAACTCTGGTGTTGTAAACATCTTAACCTTTACAACCTGAGAGTTTTCGGGTATGCGGCTTTTGCACATCAGAAGGAGGCAAGCTAGATCTAAGGTTCAGAAAGGGAGTGTTCATAGGGTATCCTAGTGGTGTGAAGGGTTATAGAATTTGGTTCAAGGGTGAACGAGGGATAAGGGTTGTTATCAGTAGGGATGTTATCTTCAATGTGTTAGAGATGCCTTGTCTTAAGGGTAAACCCGTCTCTGATGGTTCACCTAGTGTTCCCACTCCTAGTAATATTTCTGTGGAGGTGTAGGCCACCTCTAAACCTTCCTTAGAACCCCTTTAGGAACCTGAAACCAATTCTGAGCTTCCTGTTCAGTCTAGTTGCACACCTGGTCCTCCTAGTAGTCCTGAAACCCTTGATCCGGTTTTAGAAGGCTCTGATAAAGAGGTAGAACATCCTGAGGCTCAGGCTCAAGCTCTTACAGATTACCAACTTGTGAGGGATAGAGTCTGTTGAGTACCTAAGGATCATTCTCGGTATGGTTACTTCTACATTGTTTCATATGCATTTGTTGTTGCATCTTATGTGGAAGAAAAAGAATCCTTATGTTTTTCTGAGGTTTTGAAAAGCCGCAATTGTGTTTTATGGTTATGTGCTATGGATGACGAAATGTCTTCTTTAAACAAAAATAAAACTTGGATTCTTGTTCCAAAACCCTCAAAACAAAAGTTAGTTGATTGCAAATGGATTTTCAAAATAAAAGAACCTGAGTCTTCTAAAGAACCTCCTGGGTTCAAGGCCAGGTTGGTTGCAAAAGCTTTTTCACAAGTTGAGGGCATTGATTTTGATGAAATTTTTTCTCCTGTTGTTATAAACAAAACGATTAGGATTATCTTGCTCTTGTTTCATTTTATGATCTTAATCTAGAACAACTTGATGTTAAAACCGCTTTCTTACATGGTGATCTCGAAGAGACTATATATATGCGTCAACCACCAGGTTTTGAGGTTAAAGGCAAAGAACACATGGCGTGTCTTTTGAAAAAGTCCTTATACAGACTTAAACAATCACCCTGGCAATGGTACAAGAGGTTTGATTCTTTTATGTTAAAAATTGGTTTTTCTAAAAGCAACTATGATAGTTATCTTTATTTTTCTGGTACTAATATTGATTCTGCTATCTATTTATTACTTTATGTTGATGATATGCTAATCGCTTGCAGACATAAAGCAAAAATCGATGAAATTCTTGGGATAAGTATTTCAAGGGATAGATCTGATCATTCTCTTTTTCTATCTCAAAAGCCTTTTCTTTAGAAAATCGTATCCAAATTTTCAACACACCTGTGTAAGCCTGTTAGAACTCCTCTTGCGAGCCACTTCAAACTTTCTGACAAAATATATCCTAAAACCGAAAGTGAGAAAAGAGATATGGCTAATATTCCTTACAGAATGGTTATAGGCTCAGTAATGTACTCAATTATATCTACCCGTCCAGACATTGCTTTTTCTTACCCGTCCAGACATTACTTTTTCTATAAGGCTTCTCTGCAGATTTATGTCTAATCCTAGAAGAGATCATTAGGCTGCTCTCAAGTGGCTATTGCGTTATCTTAACAGAACTTTAGATCGGGGTTTACACTATCACAATTGGTATGATTTTGATTAATTGGATTTGTTGATTCTGATTTTGCAGGTGATAAGGGTGGTAGGAAATCTACCTCATCCTACTTCTTTACCCTAGCGGGTAATTGCATCTCGTGGAAATCTCAACTGTAGCCAGTAGTTGCCTTATGAGCTACTGAGGCTGAGTATATCGCCGCAACGGAAGTGATCAAAGAAGCAATCTGGCTTCAACGGTTATTAAATGAATTACAAGTTTTACATTCAAAAGCTATTATTTATACTGATAGTAAAACTTGTTTATATTTATATAAAAATATGGTTTATCATAAACGAAGAAAACATACAGATGTCAAATACCATTTTATTCGAGAAAAGGTTTCTAGTGGTTTAGTTGACATAGACAAGATTAGTACTGATAATAATCGTACATATTTTGGTACTAAAATTGTGAAGACAGACATGTTTATGTTTTGCAGGGATTCCCTTCACTTGGATATAGTTTGATTCACGGTAAGTTCAAACAACAGTTGAAAATATTGTTCGAGGTGGAGAATGTCGGCTTTTGGGCCATGAGCCTTCCCAATATTTTCATTTTCTAGCTTATCTTTAACCCAATGATGACTTAGGCCTCAGCTGAAGAGTACCTGTCCATTTGACTGGGTCAAGAGATGCCGGGCCAAACCGGGTCGGGCCACCCGGGCTGCCCGTTTGTGACTCTTCCATTTAATTCCTCTACTCCCTCGTTTCCTGTGTAGTCGTTTCTCTTTCTCTTAAAGTCTATTCCTTCTCCTTGACTGTTGGTATTCAGTTGTTGTTTTTCTCTCTTTTTCTTGTTCACGGCTTCCGCTGCTGCTCTTCTTTGTCCGTTGGCTTTCCTGTGACATCATCACCGCTGCCTATTTGTTTTTCCTTTCATCACCCTGTTATTGGATCTTTTCTGGGTGTGATAGAGAGAGCCGGAAGAAAGAGAGAGAGAAGAGAGAGAAAGAGTCTTGTCACGGCTGAGGCTTAGATCTGAGGGTCTGATCACTTGTGCACTTACTTGAGACACCTAGACGCGGCACAACCGCTGTTCGGTATCCAGTCTACTTCTCTGTTTATCGTGTTTCCGCCGGCGGTCACTGTCTGCGGCGGCGGTAAGTGCCTCTATGTTGTTCCTCTTACTTTTTATTATTATTAACTGTTTGTTGTTTTATAGCCTTGAGGAATTTTTATCGAATTTCTGTTTTGATCGGAGAAGAAAGCCTTGTAATAGATAGTTTTTATTTTTTCACTTTTTTGCTTTCTTTTTGGCATGTAATAGTAAATAGTTTTTATATAATAGTAATTAGTTTCTACAACATCTTTTAATCCTAATTAACTAATATTTACCTTAGTAAGACCAAAAGTTAAAAGAATAGCAATTCTTCATTTCAGTAACTCAAATTATAACCAAAATTTTAAAACAAAAAGATTGTACATTAGCCAATATATCTCATCCGTGAAAAAAAAAATCAATTATAATAACAATGAAATAACATAAGGGGAAATAATTAAAATTGCCATAATTTCCTTCTTAAACCACTACAGCTTTTAAATTTATCAAATATTCATTTTGTCGATAAACACATCAAGCTAATGTTTCCATTTGTTTTTCCCCTATGCTATTTTCGATGTAAAATGCTTTTGCATCTTTCCTGGAATCTTTAATCCTTATTTCTTTCCAACAAAAACATTCCATGAATTCCTTCGTCATTTTCTTTTGCTCTTTAGAGAGACAATTACGAATATTATTATCTTGCTCTAATTTTTTTATGTGGAGCATTCTCTAATGTCGATGAAGGCAACACTCTTTCATTCTCATTTAGTTTTCGTACAGGAACCACAATAGAAATAGTCTGCATACTAATAGGATGGATAAACTACAGCCAGAGTAGATATCGTTGGAACTCTATTATTCTCCTTAGTTTATGTTAGGCCACTCTTCAAAATGTTGAGAATCGCTTTCCTAGAAGATACATTTTTATAGTTGGTGCATTACAATTTGAGGGTGAGTAGTTAGGTGAGGCCCAAGTCTTGACATTCTTAATTGTAAAGGTTTATATTTCTACAGAGAAAAATTGAAACAAAAGAACTCCGAACATGAAAAATTGATAAAAATCAGACAAGAATCAATCAAATTTGAAATCTAAGAACAATAAAATTTGACTTGGCTGGTTTTAATTCCATTAAAATGGGTTTTGTTGGCCGACATAGGAATGGCAAGGGGATAGGTTGACATGGAAGCGGTGTCCCCTTCCTCATTCTGACCTCGTGTATTTCGTTTCCGTCCTCGTTCATCCCCGTATGTGGGGATGAACTATATCCCCATCTCTAACTCAAGTCACCTAACTAATTTTATCTTCAACCTCTACTCACATGTGAGGATAAAATCTGGTTTCATCCCCTTCTTCCCATTCCCAAATGCAAGCAAGGAATTGGTGTCCAACTGGAGAATCAGGTGTAATTATTTCAATAAATCTACTCTTGGATGATTGATTCCCTAAGAGCTGCTACTCTGCCAGTGGCACAGGAGAATGCGGTGAAGAGAATGATAATGATGATGAAAAGAACGAACATGAAGAGAATATGAAAAAAGAGAAGGAAGAGGAGAAGAAAAATGAAATATTTTTTGGGGAAGTTCAGGAAGAATGGTAAAATAACTTTAAAGGCCAAAAGTGGGAATAAGATTCTTGAGTGGATAGTTTATTTTGATATAATGGTTCTTTTGGTCGCAAGTTGATATTTTTAATAGTTGAAAACGCATGTCATTTTGGGCTTAGAAATTCGGATGTGCTTTGTCTTTGCTACTGTTTTATTGTTTGGTTGTTTGTTAACCACACTGGTTAACGATTTCATAGTT
Organism: Catharanthus roseus; assembly: GCA_028651295.1. Lineage (NCBI taxonomy): Eukaryota > Viridiplantae > Streptophyta > Magnoliopsida > Gentianales > Apocynaceae > Catharanthus > Catharanthus roseus. The sequence continues at coordinate 108,557 of JAPQWS010000027.1, forward strand.
TTCTAGATCGACAAAAAATATATGTTGGATGAAAAATTTGTTTAATTTGTTAACGAGGGTAAAACATAGTGTTCCTGCTATGATTTTGTTGTATTTAGTTATTTTGCCATGGCTTTGTTGACCCGTTATAAGAATAACAATGGGTCAGGGTGGGAGTAGGGAGTAACTTAAATTTAAGTTATATTTAATAAATTTTGGTTTAGAGAAACTTGATTTTTCTTCTGCAAATTATGTTTTACCACTTACGAACTTCTCTTTTTCCCTTGTATTTAATCGTTGAAGAAAGTAGTAAAATTACAGAGAAGTAGAGATAAGCGGCGGTAATCTGGGTTTCTGATTTCTAGGGTTCTTAAGGTTTAATTCCAACATAAGGTGTTTATAAAGTACACTAATGAGCTAGTATTATTCTTACATGATATAGCCCTATTAACAAGGCCCACTCCATAACTTATTTAATTTTGTAAATTGGACCTTATCGTTTACTATGAAATAACTTGGAACCAAAATTATATGACCCAAACATTTAACAAATCTCCCAATGAAAACACTATGAACTAAAACAATATATGTACATTTATATATACGTATATAAATGTATATATACATATATACACACATATTTAATACATATTTATATATATGATTTAAGTAAAACTTTTATGAATTTCCGTATATGATTGATATTAATATGGATGTTTTTTAATATAGGGCATGCAATTTGTTTTTAATAGTGAATCAGTTTTTCTCTTTATCATTTTTTTTATGTAATGAATGAATGAGATATCTAACTTATAGTAACTCAAAATTTACACCTCTTCATTGTCCATACTTTCAAAATTATTCGGATAGTAAAAAGGACTTAACAAAAGGGTAAAAAGTTCTATTTTGAAAAAAAAACATATTGAAGTGTTATTATGGAAGTCCTTCGTTATGTAGTTCCTAACTTAATGTGATTAAGAAGATATATGTACTCATTATTAAAGTGATATTTATTAATCTTAAAGAAGTAATATTTCCCTTAGTAAGATCAAAAGTTATAAAAATAGCAATTCTTCCTTTAAGTAACTAAAATTAAAAATGAAAAATTTCTAACAAAAAGATAGTACATTATCCTATATTTCTTATCCTCAAAGCTACAAAATCAATTCCAACAATAATGATGTAACCTAAAGGAAAACATTTAAAACACTATAGCTTTTAAATTTACCAAATATTCATTTTATTGGTAAACTTTTTCTTAGACGTATTCTCTTCTGATGTTCAAGCCAATATTTCCATTCATTTCTCCCAATGCCATTTTCGATGCAAAATGCTTTTGCAGCTTCCCTGGCATCTTTATTCCTTATTTCTTTCCAACAAACAATTTCCATGCATTCCCTGACCTTTTTCTTTTGTTCCTTAGAGAGACGATTATGAATTTCTGATCTTTCTATATTGTTTGGATCTGGAGCATTCTCTAATGTCGATGAAGGCAACACTCCTTCATTCTCATTTAGTTTTCATACAGTAACCATGCTAGAAAGAGTTTGCATAATATAGGTTGTTAAAATTACAGCCAAAGGAGTTATCATTGGAACCCAATTATTCTCCTTAGTTTGTATCCCTAGGTTGCCCTTCAAAATGGCGAGAATCTCTTGCCTAGAAGATACTATTTTTATAGTCGGTGCATGCGATTTGAGCTTGTAGTTTTTAGGAGAGCCACAAGTCTTGAGTTCCTTAATTGTAATGGCTTATATTTCTGCACAAAAAAACTTTTAACAGGGAAAATTGACGCAAATGCAGATTGGAATCAATCAAATTTTAAATCTAAGAACATAAACATTAGGAAAGTAGTCAAGTTCTTTTGTAAAACTTAAAAACAATTGATGTTGATGCATCAACAATAGTAAGGGTATATATATTTATATCATCCTATCAAAAGACAATCAAGAGGTGTAAATTTGGAATTACTATAAGTTTGTATCTCAATCAGTCATTACATACAAAAAAATGAAATACAAAAAATGATCCACTATTTAAAATAAAATTGCGAGAGAAACATCCATATTTATATCAATCATATATGGGATTCATAAAATTGTTACTTAATCATATATAGATATATAACGAAAAATTATGGTATATATAGCTACTTATGTGATGCAGAAACAAGTTCTTCTAATGTTATTTATGTTAGAGATAGGAAAGCAATCTTTAGTGTATCGCATACTTCTTCTTTACAAAATGAAACATTGATTTTGCAATATAATTAATGGTTTTCCCTAGCTAAAGTAGCTTATATTGTTAGACAGAAGTTTAATTATTGCAGAAAAATGGGTACATGAAACTGGTTCATCAAAGAATCTAGGTAGGTTTTGGAGGAAGATTTTAAAGCTGCTATTTTTTAAATGGTGTGACAAAAATTCGAGAAAACATTTTATTTTCTATATCAACAAAACAAAATCTCAAGTAGAATAAGTCACAAACACAAAAAACATCCACGTTTTTGCACTAAAGTTTTGGTCTTTTCTTTTGATTCCCTTGTTTAAATATAGAATAAAGTCACAAACATAAAAACCTGCCATGATGAGGAATTAAGAGAAAAGACATTTCAATATTTATTAACAAGTTGTTATACTAAGGAACTCAAAAGCAAATTTCTTCTAATTAAAATCCAAAATTTCACTCAGACTACAAGACATGCCTCTTTATCCAAAACATTATATCTTGATTCGAATCCATTGATTGTTGAAGATATCAAAGAGTGACTGTAGTTTATTTTTGTCTCGGTAGATTGTCGAAGATTTAACATTGATATCCGAATCTATTGATTGTCAAAGATTATCAAAGATTGACTCCAATTTATTAATGTCTATGTTGAATGTTGAAGATTTAACATGGTAGAAGAAACATAGATTTATCTGTTCTTTAATGTACGTAAAATGTGAAAAGAGCATTATAAGCTGGAGAAATGAAATTATCAAATCCTTTTTAAGGGTAAAATACAAAGGAGGGATTTCTTTATGAAATTATTTAAGAAGGAAGATTGGTTTAATTATAAAGTAGCACTCATTATACGGGGCTTATAAAAGATAAGGTGTGAGATGCTTTTGGAAAGAAAGAACAAGAAGATGAGACTGCTCTTTTTTTCTCATAATTTCTTACTATCTAATCCCTAAATGTTTGGTTTTTCTGGCAAAGTAAACTGTGTCTAGTGTTTACTGAGTCATTGAATCTTCTCCGAAATGCTTTTCAAATATGAAAGTCTTCCTCATGTAATAAGCAAAAGTTAGTCATGTTTCGCTCATTCTTCTTATATCATTTTATAATAGGAGCTTATATGGAATCCTTGAAGAAATTACTTCTTCTTCCTTTACCATTTTTTTTCAAAAATCAGCTTGGACAAAAAACGTTTTTTTCCAAAATTATTGTTCAAAAAATAACCAATGTTCAGTAAAATTTTAGAACATCAAACACATATAATTTACAACATCAGTCACAATCTTGTGTAATTTAAGACTTTCATGTCAAAAGAACATAGATTTATAAATTATTACCTCAAAAAAACGACGATCAAAACGAATCAATCTCACGTGAAACTCTAATTTTAGAAACCAGTAAAAGAAAATAATTTGAAAGAAGTAATTAGTTTAGGGTGGTGGCAGCTAGGGTTTTTGATGGCTAGGATAACTAGATTTAATTATTACATAACGAGTTTATAATAAGGCCCAATATCTAAGATCTAATGGGTTAGAATTAATCTAACATGATCTGGGCCAAATAACATCGCCCACTCCTAACTTAACTGAAATTAATAACATTTAATAATAATTAATTATTAGCTAAAAATTAAAATTGAAACGTATTTTAAAAGCTAGAACGAAAATTTTATTTATCCAAAATGAAACTATCCAAAACATAAATGTCTGTTCTGGTTGTTTCTATTTTTTTATCCAACCTATTAACGTCCCTAGCTATGGGCTACTTTTTGATAAGCGATTTTCGTTCAAGGGAAAAAAATCAAGAAATAAGTTCATGGGTAGAATGTGAGCTAAGTAAATCACATTGGGGTATTTCGAAGGAATCGAGAGCAAATAATTGATATTTTTGCCGCTCCAAATCCCCCATGTGGTTGGCACATAATCTTTTTTTGTTGGCTACGTCGCACTTTGTTGTTGCGACCCACTTTTTGGCAAAAGATTTTATTTCAGGAGCAAAAAAGTTGAAGAATGAGTTCAGGGGTAAAGTGCGGGATAGGCAAATAGTATAGGGGCATTCTTAGTTAACTTCCCTAAAAAGTGGAATTTCTTAAACAAAAGATAAAAAAAATTATGGATAGCCCTATCCCTACCTTGGAAATCTCAAGTCTAAGAGGGGAATTAGTAACCAAAGTAGGGAATCGAGTATAAATTTTTGTTGGAGAATAAAACTCCTCATTACTATTACAATATACTAATTACTATTACAAATTAAAAAGAAGACAGCAGAAGAAGAAGAACAGAAAGAGAAGATTCAATCTTCAAGAATACAAACCAAAAAGACTAACAATAAGGTAATCTGCAAAATCAACACCCAGTTAATACCAAATAAAACCGAATGAACAAAAGAGTAGTTCCACCTACCACTGCCGTCGTGGAACCGCCGGCAGAAAATCAAAGATATGACCGAGGAGCTGAAACCGAACAGTCACCAAAACTGTAAACGGACGCCAAGCAGCGGCAACATTGCGTCGAGGCACCGAAAGGTAAGCAAGGGGATGATCTGGTGTTAAACCCTCATAATAGGCCTCAGCCGTGATGGAAATCACCAGCAACCCTTTTTCTCTATCTCTCTCTCTCTCTTTTCTTTTCCTCACGGCTCACTCTCTAACTTTACCAATAGATAATTGAAGGTGACAAAGAACACAGGTGAACAACAGAGAAGCACAGAACACCGGAACAGAGAGAAGAAAGTAGCAGCGGAGCTGCAGAATTAGAAGGAAACCAGAGAGTCCCGAATACTCCAAAAGACAGAGAGTGAACAGACGGTTCAGAGGAGGAGAGCAAGAGACTGTACAGAAAACGAAGCAGCAACAGCAATAAAAAGATGGAAGAGTGCGGGTCACCAACGAACGGCCCGGGTGACCAGCCCGAACCGCCCAGGCATCTCTTGACCCAGTCAAGGAAATAAAAAAGAAGCCTAATCCAAGGGAGGCTGAGGCCCAACACATCATGGAGTGAAAAAGGGGTGGAAAATTTTGGCTGAAAAATGTTGAAAATATTGGGAAAATATGGGCCTGTAAAATCTACAATCTCCACCTTGAACAATATTTTTCATCCTTGAAATGACTCACTTTGAGTCAAACTATTTCCACAAGAAGAAAGTCCCTGCAAAACATAAATTTGTCAGTGTTCACGATTTTAGTACCAAAATCAGCAGGATTATTATTAGTACTAATCTTATCTATGTCAACAATACCACCAGAGATCTTTTCTCTAATAATGTGGTATTTGACATCAATATGTTTCGTCCGTTCGTGATAGACCGGATTTTTACACAAATGTGAACAACTTTGACTATTTGTATAAATAATAACTTTGGAATGTAAAATATTTAATTCACTCAATAACCCTTGAAGCCATATGGCTTCTTTGATTGCTTCCATTGCTGCGATATACTCAGCCTCAGTAGTTGACAAGGCAACTATAGCTTGCAGTTGGGATTTCCATGAAATGCAATTCCCCGCAAGGGTAAAGAAATAGGAAGTGGTAGATTTTCTACCATCCTTGTCACCTGCAAAATCAGAGTCAACAAATCCAATTAATTCAAAATCAGACCAATTATGATAGTGTAAACCCCGATCCACAGTTCCATTCAAGTAACATAATAGCCACTTGAGAGTAGCCCAATGATCTTTTCCAAGATTCGACATAAATCTGCTAAGAAGGCTTATAGAAAAAGCAATGTCTGGACGGGTAGATATCATTCAGTATCTAAGTGAGCCTATGGCCTTTCTCTAAGGAATATTGGCCATATCTCTCTTTTCACATTCAATTTTAGGACAGGTTTCTTCGGAAAGTTTAAAATGGCTAGCAAGAGGAGTTGTAACGGTTTTACACAGGTGCATTGAAAATTTGGATACGATTTTCTAAAGAAAAGGCTTTTGAGATAGAAAAAGAGAATGATTAGGTCTATCTCTTGAAATACTCAGCCCAAGAATTTTGGATGCAACCCCTAAATCCTTCATATCGAACTCGAATTTTAGCAGCGATTTCAGGTTATCGATCTTAGCTTTGTGACGACAAGCTATCAACATATCATCCACATACAGCAATAGATAAATAGCAGAATCCACATCATTACCAGAGAAATAAAGACAACTATCATAGTTGCTTTTTGAAAAACCAATTTTAGACATGAAAGAATCAAACCTCTTGTACCATTGCCTTGGCGACTGTTTAAGCCCATATAAAGACTTTTTCAAAAGGCACGCCATGTGCTCCTTACCCTTTACTTCAAAACCAAGTGGTTGACGCATATAAATGGTTTCTTCAAGGTCACCATGTAAAAAGGCAAGTTTTACATCAAGTTGTTCAAGATTAAGATCATAGAAGGCAAAAAGAGCAAGAACAATCATAATAGTTTTGTACTTAACAATAGGAGAAAAGATTTCATTAAAATTAATACCCTCAACTTGTGAAAAACCTTTTGTAATAAGTCTGGCCTTGAACCTAGGAGGTTCGTTAGAAGACTGATATTCCTTTATTTTGAAAGTCCAGTTACAATCAACAAGTTTTTGTTTTAAAAGTTTTGGAACAAGAATCCAGGTTTTAATTTTGTTCAAAGAAAACATTTCTTCTTCCATCGCACGTAACCATAAAATGCGATTGGGACTTTTCAAAGCCTCAGGAAAACATAAAGGTTCTTTTTCTTCAACATAAGAAGTAACAGCAAAAGCATATGATACAAAGTAGGAGTAACTATACCGAGGATGATCCTTATGCACTCTACGGACTTGATCTCTAGCGAGCTAATAATCCCTAAGAGCTTGGGTTTGAGCCTCAGGATGTTCCTCTTCCTAATCAGAACCATCTAAAATAGGGTCAGAAGTTTCAGGAACAGGAGTACTACTGGAAGGAGCAGAAGACTCAGAATTTATTTCAAGTTCCTGAGGTAGATTTTGGGAAGGCCCGGAGACGGTCTCCACCTTCACCAAAATGCTACTAGGAGTAAGAATACTTGGAGGATTATCGGTGATGGGTTTATCCTTAAGACAAAGCATCTCTAACTCGTTGAAGATGACATCCATACTGATAATAACCCTCACCCCCGGTTCACCCTTTAACCACACTTTATAACCCTTTACCCCTCTAGGATATTCTATGAACACCCCCTTTCTAGACTTTGGATCTAGTTTTCCCTCTTTTTGATGAGCAAAGGCAGCACAACCGAAAACTCTCAGACTGGAAAGATTAGGAGGTTTCCTACACTAGAGTTCTATAGGAGTCCTAAAGTTTATAGCTGTGGATGGAGATCTATTGATGAGGTATACTGCTGTACTAACAGCCTCACCCCAGAAAGGTTTTGGAATACTAGAAGACACTAATAGACACCGGACCTTATCCATAATAGTACTATTCATCCTTTCGGCAACTCCAGTTTGTTGTGGGTTATGTCTAACCGTTCTATGGTGTAAAATGCCATACGATGCACGTAAGTCAGAAAAATTCCGGTTACAAAATTCAAGACCGTTATCGGTCTTGATAGTTTTTAGTTTATTTCGAGAATGATTTTTGGCAAAACGTTTCCATTCATAAAATTTTTCAAACGTTTGATCTTTGGTTTTTAAAAGAAGAACCCATACATGCCTAGAAAAATCATCAACAATAGACAAGAAATAAACATTACAACCGTAAGTTGGAACCTTCTCAGGCCCCCACAGATCACAATACACATAATCAAGAGGTGCAGATGACTTATGTGTGCTGGTTGAAAACTAATTTTATGTTGTTTTCCCAAAACACAGTGATCACAAAAATAAAAGGAATCCATTTTATCACCACATAAAAGTTTTTGTTTTCGTAAATGATAAAGCCCCTTTTCACTAATATAGCCGATCCTTCTATGCCACAACATATTTTTCTCAGGGACAGTTTTTAAAACCAAAGCAGTAGAGTTGCAAACTGTTTTACCAAGAAGGATGTATAAAGTCTCTCTTTTAAAACCTTTTAGCATGACTAGGTTTCCTTTGCAAACACGTAAAATTCCATTTCTGGATTTAAAAGAGAGACCTAGAGAGTCTAAATAACTAAGGGAGATAAGATTCCGACGTAAGTCAGGCACGTATCTCACCTCAGTGAGTTTTCTGGTCACGCCATCATGCATTTTTATGAAAATATTGCCAATGCCTCTTATATCACAAACCTGATTATTACCCATAAAAACCTTTCCTTGGTTTAAAGGTTTGAACTCAGAAAACCAATGTTTATTAGGTGTCATGTGAAATGAGCAACCAGAATCAAGCACCCAATGATTAACAACATTAGTACATGAAGGAGAAAGAGAAACACACTAAACCTCAGAGAACATAGAGTTACCATCAGATTCAAAACCGTGAGTTTTATCAACTTTATTTCCTCCTTTACCATGTTTACATTGTTTCTCATCTTTGATCCTTTTAAAACACTTATTTTTCATATGCCCTTCTTTCCCACAATAAAAACATTTTACTTTGCTTTTCTCTCGTGATTTGGAGCGACTTTTAAAACGATGACTAGAAGGTTCTCTCCGGTCAATCCTTCCTCTCACAAAAAGATCTTCACCATGAGGTTTATTCTCTTTCTGTAAATCCAAATCTTTTGATGTTAAAGCATTTTTTACGTCAGAAAGAGACATATCATCTCTGCTATATTTAATAGCAGATTTGACATCGTTAAAAGAATCAGGTAAGGCATTTAGTAAAATAACTACAATATTTTCATCAGATATTTTCTCTTCGACGTTTTGAAGTTCCGAAATGATTTTATTTAAATCATCTATATTTCAGAAACTGATTTTGTCCCACTCATTTTGAAACCAAAAATCTGTTATTTAAAATAAATTTTATTAGAAAGAGATTTTCCCAAATATAGTTTTTCCAATTTTGTCTAGATTTCCAAAGCATTGTCTTTTTCATCAATTTCCCGGAAAATGTTATTAGTCAAATGCAAGGTGAGACAGCTATGAGCATCACCTAGTTTTTCTTTAAGAATTTCGCCCTTCCAAGATTCCGGGTACTCTTCAGGGCTGCAAATAGCGGGAGCAATTTTATTTTGTACCAAAACTGCTTTCATTTTCCTCCGCCACATTACAAAATTAGATTTGCCATCAAACCTATCAGTTTCAATTTTTGGAACTGACATGTTTTAAAGGCAAATAGGTGTAATTCGGTAGTTTCAGAAAGATGAAAGATTTGAAAAAGTTTTGAATAAAAATTGTCCGGATTTTCCATTTAAAAATAGAAAGAAAGGATTTCAAAAGAAAAACGGCGTTATTTGTTTTTAGTTTGTTTGATTAGGTTTGGTTTTGATTATACAAAACAGTGTAACAGAATAACACACAGGAACACCTAAACAGGAAACAAAACTGTATAACGGACAAGGATGCTGAAACAGACAGATTCAGCAATCAGCAAAAAAAAGATAGAAACAAGCAAATATATATATAAAAACTTTTGATATCAGAAAGAAAACCGCCAAGTCACAGATACCTGAACTCATGGATTCAAACCAGGCTTGGGTTTTTGTTTTTGAAGAAAAATTGGAAAACAAACCAAAGGAAAACCAGAAACAGAAATAACAGTAATAACAGTAATAGCAAGAATCGGCAGCAAGTCGTCACAACCAACAACCAGAAATATAGAGCCGGTGGCAACCCGAAAGAAGAAACTTAGAAGCAAGAAAAACAATAACCGGCTACAAGCCGAAACACACAAACAAAAAAAACCGGTGACAAGCCAATCAAAGAGAGAATAAACAGAAACTCGGTGGCAAGCCAAATAAACAGGAAACAATAATAGTAAAAAAAAAAAACTGTAAAACAGAAAGAGTAGGAGTAACTTCATTGGCCGGATCTGAGAAACTTCTCAGATCCGAAAGGTTGCTGTCGGAAGCCAGTGCCAATGAGCTGGAACTTGGCTCTAATACCACTTGTTCGAGAACAAAACTGCTAATTACTATTGTAATATACTAATTACTATTACAAATTAATAAGAAAACAATAGAAGAAGAAGAACAGAAAGAGAAGATTCAATCTTCAAGAACAGAAACCAAAAAGAATAACAATAAGGTAATCTGCAAAATCAACACCCAGTTAATACCAAATAAAATCGAATGAACAAAAGAGTAGTTCCGCTTACCACCGCCGATTTAGAATGGCCGGCAGAAAATCAAAGAGATGACCTAGGAACTGAAACCGAACGGTCACCAAAACTGTAAACGGACGCCGAGGAGCGGCAATGCCGCGTCGAGGCGTCGAAAGGTAAGCAAGGGGAATGGTCGGGTGTTAAACCCTGAGAATAGGCCTCAGCCGTGATGGAAATGTCTGGCAACCCTCTTTCTCTATCTCTCTCTCTCTCTCTCTTTTCTTTTCCTCATGGCTCACTCTCTACCCCCACCAACAGACAATCAAAGGTGACAAAGAAGACCGGTGAACAACAGAGAAGAACAAAAACTGGAACAGAGAGAGGAAAACAGCGGTGGAGCCGTAGAATCAGAAGGAAACCAGAGAGTCCCGAAGACTCTAACAGACAGATAGTGAAGAGACGGTTTAGAGGAGGAGGGCAAGAGACTGCACAGAAAATGAAGCAGCAGCAATAAAAAGACGAAAGAGCGCGGTTCAGCAACGGACGGCCCGGGTGGCCGACCCGAACCGCCCGGGCATCCCTTGACCTAGTCAAGGAAATAAAAAAGAAGCATATTCCAAAGGGGGCTGAGGCCCAATATATCATGGGGTGAAAAAGGGGAGGAAAATTTGGGCTAAAAAATGATGAAAATATTGGGAGAATATGGGCTTGTAAAGCCTACAATTTTGCAATAAAATGACTCTAGAAAGATTTATTTTCTAAGAGAGACGATAGTGTATCAACGAGGGAAGGGGAAATCGGAAAAGAAGATGATGATAATGATAATGACGGGAATGAAGACGAAGAGGGGGGAAAGGAAAAGAAGGAAGAGGAGAACCAGACGAGCCTGAAGAAGGTACATAGGTATGGACTGCAGAACATGTGTGATCAACATCAACAATTTTCTCGCTGAAGTGGAGGAGCTTTCCGAAAAAGGTAAAATGACTCTAAAGGCATAAATGGAAATCGGATTCTAAAGTGGATGATATTTTTTGCTATAATATTTGTTGCAAGTTTTGAGAAACAAGTAACTTTTGTAAAAACTTAGTGAATTCAATAAAAATTACCTAAAATAACAAAGTTAGTGGGTTTAGAGAAAAATTATGCGTATACTTATAAACCCTAAACTCTAAACCCAAAAATAAGAAAGTTAGTATGAGTATTGAAAAATTATAAGTATATTTATAATTACTATTAGTAATTATACTTTGGAAAACTAAAATAAATGTTTATCCTAAAAAAATAATAAATTATAGGGTCATTTTCAGAAACTACTTAAATTATGTGGCATTTAGAGAAACTATATTATATCGCATAAAATTAAGAAAGGGTTTAGAGACAAATTATATGTATATTTATAATTATTATAAGTAATTTTATTTTGAAAAACTAAAACAAATGTATATCATAAAAAAATGAATAAGTTTTAGGGTCATTTTTGAAAAACTAGTAATTTTGTGAAAACTTAATGAAACTCATGTAAGTTACATAAAATACTAAAATTAGAGGGGTTAGATACAAATTATAAATATATTTTTAATTAACAAAAGTAATTTTATTTGGATAGCTTAAATAAATGTATATCATAACAAATGAATAAATTACTCCGTAATAAATTACGGGGTAATTTTCATAAAATAGTGAATTATAAGAACAAATTAATGAAACTAATGTAAATTACATAAAATTAAAAAATTAGCGGATATAGAGACAAATTATAAGTATATATAAGGTTAATATGTGTAATTTTACTTTGAAAACCTAAAATAAATACACATAATAATAAATGAATAAGTTATGGTGATGTGAACTCCCAGTTTGATTGCAAATTGCATCTTTCACATTCCCAATATAACCTCCCTGATGAAGAACTTCAATTGAATATTTTGGAGTTCTAAAACTCAAGTAAAGAATCTATGAGAAACTAAGGAACATAAATCCAATAGTGCGAGGAGGAACTCTTCCCGACTTGATAGCAAGAACCTTAGGGAAACTAGGACCCTAAAACCCAAACTATAAATTAGAAGACCTAGATTAATGACTCCAAGAACAATAACTCCTAGAATCAATCAAAAGAAAGAATTCAAAATGATCAAAAACTATGTAATTGATTGTTCACAAACTAAGAAAGAAAACTAATAAAGCTAGCTAAGATGGGTTGAAGAACCCTAGAAAATATTGGAGGAAACTCTAAATTCATATCATCAATATTAAACTTAGTTGTTGACAAGAGGAGGCATAAGTAGGTATATATAGAGAAAACATACTCCTCTTCCTAAAACCTACTAAGTATTAAAGATACCTAAACTTGTATTAAAAGTTAATTACAAGCATAGAAATCAAGAAATCAATAATTAACTACGAACCAATTAATTTTGACTAAAATTAATGTGTAGTCTTAAAGCCTTGATTATTTGTCCTAACATCTATCGAGGACAGTAGGCTTTGTTTTCTTCCCTCCTTGCTTCTTTCATCTTCAATTATAGTCGGAAGCTTCTAGTTTTATTTCAGTAAGCCTATTATAAATTTTATGAGTCTTAGAAGTCTTGTAAAGTCTTCCAAGCCTTCCAGTTAAACCTGAAGTTCCTTAATTGAAGCTTCATCCATGATATCTTCAATCTTCTAGTTACTCCTATGTAAATTATTGGATAATCCGTTGCTGAATTCATATCACATGGGGTCATTAAAAAAAAGAAACAGCTCTAGAAGCATTTTGTTAGATGATAGTCTCTTTCAAATTCAGGACATCTTGTGTGGTTAATGATTTGAAAAGATCCTGATTGGTGTACAACAAGCCAATTTGGTTGGTTTGAATTGATGTAAGAATGACTAAAAATTTTTCAAATGACTAAAAAAACATCGCATTTGCTCACCAAAAAATCAACCGATTCTTTGGTTTAAATAAATAAAAAAAAAAGAAAGAAAAGCATTTGGTCAGCTCAATATTCACCACCTTGTTTGGTAAAATAATTTAAAAAATAAAAGAAAGAAAGAAAGAAGGAGCATCAGCTCACCATCAACTTGTTTTTTTTTTCAAAAGAAAAAAAACAGGTCAACTCGCTAGTCGCCAGCTTGTTTGGTAAAAAATTAAAAAAAAGAAAAAAGAAAGAAGGTTGATGCACCAGCACTGGTTTGCTGACCATCACTAACAAGTGTATGAATGTTCTAAATTATCAACCTCAATTAGCTAGCTCACCTATTAACTTAATTAGCCTAGTACTCATACTTTTTTTTACAAGAAGAGAGAGATGAGTTGATGGAAGTTGATAAAGTTGTTTTTTTAAATGACATTAAGTTGTTATTTTTTTACATATAGGATTATAGGGAGAGTTGCTTTTAAAATTATCAACTTCAAATCGTAAAAGTACAAAACAGACCATTATGTAAATTTACATCTCCATTTTTGTTAAATTTACTAAAATGTCCTCATTTGAGGGGATTAATCGCTTCTACAAAGAGGCGCCTATCACTACTCTAGACATACGCACACAAACATTATATAAGATTTGTGTAACATGTGTCCCTATGGCACATGTTAATATGTATAAACTCACACTATATTTGGTAACACATAATATAACAAAAAACACATTAAATAAATATGGAATGTTTGTACTAATTAACAATCATCGATATTTATTTACCCTAATTGTCCCAATAAGAATCTTAACAATCTCTTTACCCCTACCCCTTCCCTACTCATCCTTCCCACCCAAAACCTCCCTTCCCCCACCCCCCTCCCCCCCACAAAAAAAAAAAAAAAGGAAATAATATAGGATTGTCTTTCATATTTACTTTTAAAATATATTTTTCTTTAGGGTTTATTTTTTTCTTTGAGTTTATCTTTTATTTGATGGGTTCTATTAATACAATATACTGAATATAAAATTAACTCTAATGAGGAAAGATAAATTCTAAAGGGAAAATATATTACGAAAGGAAAGGTTATAAATAATCCATGGTGCTTTCTGTTTTGGTGTGGGGGTGAAGCGAGAAAATTAAAGATTCCTATTGATACAGTTGAAGTAAATAAGTCTAGGTGATTATTATTTGCACAAATTTCCATATGTGATTTAATGAGATATATATAACATACATATACACATACATATATATATAAATACATATATACATAAATATTTGTGTGCTTGCCTAACGTGTGTCCCTATATATGGCACACATTATTACAGATAAACTCATACTAATACTTGGTAAAAAAATATATAAAAAAAGTCTCACTGGATAAACTATGAAATTTTACACTAATTAGTAATCATTTGTATTTATTTACCTTAGTTGTAGCAATTAGAATCTTTATTTACCACTAACCTTTCCTTTTGTAATATATTTTTTCCTTAGGGTTTATTTTTTTCCTTTTGGGTAATTATGTTTTATTTAGTAGGTTTTGCTAATGCAACATGTCAAATAAAACTGATCTAATAACAAAGAAATCCTAAGGATAAAAGATCAACCACAAAGGGAAAGTATATTACAAAACGAAATGTTATAAACTATCCTAGGCACTTTCATAATTAGGATTGTAGTTGATACAATTTAGGAAAATAAATATAAGTGATTATTAGTAGTGTAAAATTTTCATAGGTGATATAACGAGTTTTTGTAATATTTGAATCATTAAATATAGTGTGAGTTTATCTATATTAACTTATACCACAAGGGCATACATAAGAAACCCTATATATACACAAAGAGAGAGGGAGAGAGCAAGTGAGAGAGAGAGAGAGAGAACTCTAAAAACAAACAAAAATGAAGGTTGAAAAAAGCCTCAAAAACTTGTTATTGCAAATCAGTTATGAATTGTCCTAAGAAACCTACATTGGCGCTATGCATAAGAGGCTGGATTTAATAGATTATTTCATGACAGAGATGTCATGAATTGTTTAAGAATGAAATTGCTTGAAAAATTGAAGAAAGCTTAAAGATAAATGGAAACTGATGATGGAAGAAACATGTAGAAGGTTAGAAGCATTTGGAAATAAAGTTTCCATGAAATCAAAAATAGATTAGATTGTGATAGAGGATGAGGATATGGAAGTTGAAGGTGAAGTGGGTAGTGATCATGAAGAAGCCGTGAGCCAATGAGATCTTCAGGGGATATTGGCTCCCCTAGTGGGAGACAATATGTGGATGTTATTTAATGCAGAAGATATAAGGAATAATGACATAGTAGGCCTTTCTGTGAAGTATTTCATCAATGTTTAAGAAGGAGATAGTTCTGGAAGGATTTTTTTGGAACACAAAAGAGGGGAAAAAAACACCTCAACCAATTATGGAAAAAGGGAATTGAAGAGCAGCAGATGCAGAAGTGTTTTGATGATGGTTCTAGATGTCGACGTAGTTCAAGATTACTAATAGAATAAGCTAAGAAGTTTACTAAACTTGACCGAATTTGGGAAGATTGGTTTGGGTGGGAAGGCATAGGCTAGCATCAGAGAAGAACATTTGACCAGTGCCAAGAATTCTATGACAGTGTTACTGTCTTGCAATTCACTTAATACATTATGTATTTTAAATTTCATAAAGGTTATTTGTTTTGCTTCAAATTCACTTTAATATGAAATCCTAAATATTTTCGACAGGTAGCCCTTCCCCTGTCTCATGTTCATCAACTGTCGCAATTACTAGGCCGACAAAGGTAATTTGTGAAATCTGCTGCATACTTTATGTAGTTCGAATTAAATGGTAGATACTGATATTTATTAATATATGAACAAACCATTCTTTAGGGAACACTAAATAAGAAGTTAAATATTCGCCACTTAACTTGAGCCGATAGAGCAGCTATACCTCAGAAATGTTTGAGCGTAGATCGATCTTCCTGGTAATTTTGAATTCCCTCTTTATTTCATGTGAAAGTTATTAAATTTTTTAATGAAATGGGAATTTTGAAATGAAGGTTTTAATAAGTACAATTTTTCTTGATTGATAAAAAGTTTAAATTGGCAATGAATTACTACATTCGATGAAGAATACAATAGCAAACTTATCATTAATGAAAAGTTTGCATGCACATCATTGTTAAGTTTGGAAGTCATAGGTTATTTCAGTGCATTAAAACAAAGTGCGGTTCAAAAATTTGCCGAACCTCTTAATCCAAAAGTTTGGTTTGTGATACATAATTTTTCTTCAGTTTCACCCAACATAATTAAATTCTCTTTTAATTTTCTCCGCTTCACTAATTAAAAAAAATTCAACGTTTTAACCACCTAATTGATTTCATTTAAAATTTTCTTCAACTTCACTGATTAAAAAAAAAAAAAAAACTTCAACTTTTCACCCACCTCATTGATTCCTCTTCAATAATTTTTCTCCGCGTACTTTAACCCCTATCCATAAACTAAGCAGTGAATTAGGGACCATGTGAAGAATCAGAGATATGATTTTGCCCCATCCTTTAACTTCTATTCCAATCCTTGCACTACATTTTGTTTACCAGCAGCAGCAAGGATAAAATCACTGTGAACGCCATAATTGGGAATGACATTCTGGAGTGATTTTCTTTCTGCTCTGACGGTATTGTTGTTTGCACATTATTATGTTCAAAAATTGAAACCCATCTTATTTCCGGCTCAGAATTTTGTGGATGGTTTGTGTTAGCTATTATTTTATTGTTTTGCTATTTAGTGGCCAAATGAGCTAAGGATTTCATAGTTTTCTTAATCAAAAGAAGTTTTTATTCAATGAAAAACTTACTTAGTTTGTGTGTGGGGTAAACTAAATTTGAAGTTGTGACTTGGTTGATTTTAGTTCTATTAAATGAGTTTTGTTGACTGACCATAGGCATGGCAAGGAGGCAGTTGGGAGCGAGGACTAACTAAAATTTCGATTATATCTAATAAATTTTGGTTTAGAGAAACTTCATTTTTCTTCCCATCAGGGATATCTATACAGAGCAATGAAATGAGAATTCTTTCATTTCAAAATAGTGAAATGATTTCTTATCGATTAACATCTATCACCAACTTTTGCAGTTATTTCATGAAATTTTTTTTCCAAAATACGTTGAAGTCCCTGCCGATATCCCCACCACCTTTACCTTGTCTTCATGCCCTTGTATCCTCGTTGTGGGGATAAAATTCATCTTCAATCCCAACCTAAGTCCCTTAATTATGCCCCATTCCTACCCATCTCAAGATATTAAAAAAAAAGGTGATGGATGCTAGTCTATGGTAATATAGAAGGTGGGAGTGACAAGAGTTATTGATTTGTAGAGTAGTAAACTTACTCTTAGTACTCTAGTAGGGTAGTAAAGTTTTACTAGTCTTTTTTATTTCTTTATCTCCAATTTTTTCTCCTACGAACTTCTCTTGATCCCTTGTAATTCATCATTGAAGAAAGAAGTAGAATTACAGAGAAGTCGAGATAGGTTGTGATAGTCAGGGTTTCGGATTTCTAGGATCCTTAAGTTTTAATTCCAATGTAAGGTATTTACTAAATACATTAATGAATCAATCATAAGCTCTAAAGAGCTAAGGTTTTCTGACTTGATATAGCCCTTATAAATAGGCCCACTCCGTAACTTATTTATTTTTTTATTTGGACTTTATCGTTTTTTTTTATAAAATAACTTGGACACAATATTTAACAACTCAAACATTTAACTAATCTCCAATTCAAAACACTATGCAATTAAATAGTATATATTTGTGTATATATATACATATGCATGCATGTATATATATGTATGTATATATATAAATATATTTTTAGCAGCTTATTTAAGTTTTTTGATGGAAGTCCTTCGTTATGTAGTTGCTAACTTAATGTGATTAAGAAAATACATCTACTCATCATTCAAGCGATTTTTATTAATCCTACTTAACTAATATTTCCCTTAGTAAGATCAAAAGTTAAAAGAATAAAGCTAAAAAATAAAATAACAAAACTCCGTACATGAAATCAATTACAAGAACAAAGAAATAACCTAATGGAAAACATTTAAAATGATCAAAATTTCTTTTTCAAAATCACAACTGCTTTTAAATTTACCAAATATTCATTTTGTCGGTGAGCCTTTTCTTACACGTACCTTCCTCTAATGTTCAAGCAAATATTTCCATTGGTTTTTTCCAATGCTAGTTTTGATGCAAAATGCATTTGCAGTTTCCCTTGTATCTTTATTCCTTTTTCCTTTCCAACAAAACATTCCCATGAATTCCTTTGCCTTTCTCTTTTGTTCCCTACAGAGACGATTATGTTACTATATTGTTTAGATTTGGAGCATGCTCCAATGTCGGTAAAGGCAACACTCCTTCATTCTCCTTTAGCTTTCATACAGGAACCACCCTAGAAAGAATTAGCAAAGTATAGGTGGGGCAAAAAACTGCCGAAGGAGATGTCATTTGAACCTATTATTCTATTTAGTTTATGTCCTTAGGCCACTCTTCAAAATGGTGAGAATCTCTTGCCTAAAATATACATATTTTGTAATTGGTGCCTTACGATTGAGGGTGTAGTTATGTAAGTTGCAAGTCTTGACATTTGTAACTATAAAGGTTTATATTTTTACACCAAAAACAACAGAACTTCGAACATGATAAATTGATGAAAATCTAGATAAGAATCTATCAAATTTGATATCTAAGAGCATCAGCAATATGAAAGTAATCAATTTCTTGTGCAAAACTTAAAAATAATTAATGTTGAGGCATCAACAATAATCAAGTTATGTATATTTATATTATCCTATAAAAAGTATAGGCAATCAAGAGGTGTAAATTTAAAAATACTATAAGTTATATATCTCAATCATTCATTAAATATGGAAAATGATATTGAAAAAAAATGATCCATTATTTAAAATCAAATTGCGCAACCTATATTAAAAAAACATTCATACTTATATCTATCATATACGGAAATTCAGAAAATTTTTACTTAATCAGATATATATAACTAAAATTATGGCCTATACAGTTACTTATTTGATGCACAAAGAGCTGCTTCTAATGTTATTTATGTTAGAGATAGAAAGGACATTTTGAGTATACCACATGCTTCTTTACAAAATGAAACTTTTGTTTTGCATTATAATTAATGGCATTCCCTAGCTAAAGCTACATAGAATGTTGGACAGAAGTTTAACTAATGCATGAAAATGGGTACATAAAACTGGTTCTTCGAGGAATCTACGTAGGTTTTAGAAGAAGATTTTATAGCTGCTAATTTTTCCAATAGTGCGACGATACTTCGAGAAAATTTTTTATTAGCTTTATCAACAAAAGAAAATCTCAACTAGAGTTTACAAGGTTTCTCCATTGATTTCCTTTTCTCAAATATAGAATAAAGTCAAAACATAAAAGCCTTCCATGTTGAGGAAGGAACAGAAAAGAAATGTCAATAATTAGAACCCTAAGAAGGAAGATTGTTAGTTTATAAAGTAGCACTGATTATGTGGGGCTTATAAAAAGATAAGGTGTGAGCTGCTTTTCGAAATAAAGAACAATAATATGATACAACTACTTTTTTATTATCATTTCTTGCTATCTAATCTTTAAATATTTTGTTTGCTGGCAATGTAAATTATGTCTAGTGTTTACTGAGTCACTGAATCTTCTCCAAAACGCTTTCTAAATATGAACATAAGCAAAAGTTAGTCATGTTTCGCTCGTTCTTCTTATATAATTTTATGATAAGATTATATATGACATCCTTGAGGAAATTTCTTCTTCTTCTTTCCTTTCCAAATTAGCGAGGACAAGAAACTTTTTTTCCATACTTATTTTTCTAAAAATAAAAAATGTTCAGTCAAATTTTAAACCACTAAAAACATATAATTTACAACATCAATCACAATCTTCTGTAATTTAACACTTTCATGTTAAAAACAACATAGACTTGCGAATTCTTACCTCAAACAACTAATGATCAAAACAAATCAATCTCATGTGAAACTCTAATTTAAGAAGCCTATAAAATAAAAAAATTGAAAGAAGGAACTAATCTAGAGTGGCGGCAACTAGGTTCTGTGATGGCTAGGATCTCTAGGTTTAATTCTTACATAACATGTTTATAATTGGGCCCTAAACTCTAAAATCTAATGCACTAGGACTAATCTAACTTTACCTGGTCCAAATAACCTTGCCCACTCCTATCTTAATGAATTTTTTAATATGGCCCACTTTTTTCTTAAGAAATAACTTTGATCCCATATTAAATAATAAAAATATTTAACTAATTAGTTTCCCAAGTAATTAAGTGGGTCTTTCTTCTTATTCTAGCCCGTATGCACGTATTGCACTAGTTCTGTTCCAGACATGTCCGTAGTTCTAATAATTAAAGGAATACATATAATTCTAAAGAGTCCAAACCCGATCTTATCAAGATAAACTTACCTTAAATGATATCAGAATGATTAAAAAGATTAATACCTCCAAAACAATAAAGAAAAAACAAAAATTTTGACAGGTTGAATAAGTATTCTTGAACTTGTAAAAACATTTACATTGAGATAGAAAGAATTTTCCATAGCTGAGTGCACCATCTTCCTAATTTTGTGTGCTAACTTGTTTTTTCAGAAATATAGCATTATCATTTTTGAGTTCTACATACCATATAGGTTGTCTTGAAGTATAGTACTCTAAGCGTTAGATGGTTGTTTCTTTGCATACTAATGCTTTGATTTTAAATTATAATTGTACTGGTATTTGTTTAGTTAAATTAGCTTAGAATGTTATCTTGAAGTTTTTTATTGCATTGAAGTTGGCTACGGGAATGTAGTTCTTCAAGGAATTTTAATAGATTTAGGAGGAAGATTTTATGGTTTCTAATTCTATAATGGTGCGAGTAAAATTCTAAAAAATATTTAGACAGCTAAAGAAACTAAAAATATATATTTTCATCCACCATTTACATCGGTTCTTTGTTGATTGTCGTAGACTTAGCATGGTAGTGAAACATATTTTTATTTGTTCTTTAATGTATATATACTGCGAAAAGAACATTAGAATATGCAAAAGTGCACTTATAAAATCTTTTTAAGGTTATAAATTTGAAGCAAAGATTTAGTAGTGAAATTAATAAGGAAGAAAGATTTGATACTTCATAAAGTTGCAATGATATTATTAGGCTTATGAAACAGCTAGGATCGTCTAATACATCTTCTAGTATACCCTCTAGTACCCTGATTTAATTTTATCAATATAAATCCTATAGAATAGCAGATAAACCCTAAATTCTAATAGATAAACCCTAAGGGAAAATTTCCTGTTCAAGTATGTGTACTAGAGAGTGTCCTTGAGAATGTATTAGACAGCCCTTAGTGCTTATAGAAGATTTTCTGTGAGCTACTTTCCGAACACAAGTATAAGGAGATAGGAATACAATTTTTTTTCATTCTTTCTATGAAATCCCAAGATATTTTGATTCCTAGCAACGTAAATAATATCTAATGATGGTCATTTAATCCTTTTAAAATGCTTTTCAAAATGAGTAAATAGCTTCCTCATGTAAGTAGAAAAAAGATAATCACTATTCCCTCTTTCTTCTCCTTTCATTCCATTTATGATAAGAGTATATAATGGAATGCTTTTGGAAATTTCCTTGTTCACCCAAATATTTTAAGCAACTACCCACAAGTACTATTATTATTATTATTATTATTATTAGGGTAAAGTGTACTAGTGATGCTTAAACTTTTCCGTTTTTTATTTTTGACCCTGAACTAAAAAAAACAATAAGTCCGTTACCTCGAACTTTCCCAACGAATAAATTTGACCCTTAAACATATTACTTTTGCCCTTCTGTTAATTTTTTTCAACATGTCACATTTACATGATAATTCCCACGGGTATTTGGGACCGAATGAAACAAAACAAATAGTGTGGTTTTTATTTAGCAACTTGTAATCCAAGACAAATGTGCAACAGTGAGGGGGAGGGAAAGGGAAAGTGGAAGGGGAAGAAGAAAATGAGGGAGGCAGTGTAAAATTTTGACGGAGGAGAAAGAAGAGGAAGAAGAATCGGGGGACCAATCATATTACAGGAGATGGGAAAGAAGAAAGAGGGAGAGTGTCATAGGGATGTAACGGAAGAAGAAGGAGATGGAAACGCGTGAAGATCCAAGGAAGTAGGAGGATGAGACTGCTAGCTCCTATGGCGGTGACAGTGGGTTTGTTGGAATCAATTAGCAGTGATGATGGTGGGAACGAATTTCTAACATCAAAGAAAACACCATCTACTTTAATCTTGTTGAAGCCATGAGAAATGTTTGGTACTTTGTTACAAAATTTTGCCTAAAGAAAATAAAAGTTAGTATCCGACATATAATATTTTTGAAATTAATAAAATTTAATAATTAATTATTTTTTGAGAAAATTCACTTTTTCCTTTCGGGGAAGCTCAAAAAAGAAAATCGAAACGAATTTTAATTTGGGGAAAGAAATCTTTATTTATCAAAAACTTAAATTTTAGTTTCGGTTGTTTTTTTTTTCCAAACTATGAACATCCTTAGCATGGGGCTACTTTTTGATAAGTAATTTTGTTTAAGGGAAAAAATCAAGAATTAAGTTCATGGGTAGAATGTGAGCTAACTAAATTGCATGGGGTTGTTTTGAGGAATAGAAAGCCAAAAAATTGATACTTTTGCCACTCCAAATACCCGTGTGGTCGGCACAAAATCTTTTTTTGTTGGCTCCATCCCATTTTGTGGTAGCAAGAAACTTTTTGGTAAAAGTTTTTAGTTAAGGATAAAAAAATGCAGAATGAGTTCACAGGCAAAGTGCGGTTTAGGCAAATAGTATAGGGGCATTCTTAGTTAACTTCCCTAAAAAACTGAATCTTTTAAAAAAGCAATAAAACATACTTTGGATAGTCCTATCCCCTCCTTGCTAATCTCAAGTCTAAGAGGGGAATTAGGGATCGAAGTGGAGAATCAGGTACAAATTTTTCAACAAAATTACTCTAGAATGATTCAATTTTTGAGAAAGACGATAGTCTACCTACGAAGGAAGGGTAATTCGGCAAAGAAGATGATATAGTGATGACGACATAAATGAAGAAGACGAGAGGGAAAAGGAGAGGAAGGAACAGGAGAACAAGAATTAAAATCCTTCTTTTTGGATGTCCAAGAAGAAAGATAAAATGACTCTGAAGGTCATAAATAGAAATTTGATTCTAGAGGAGATAATATTTTTCTATAATACTTGTTGCAAATTTTAACAAACTGGTAATTTTTTGGAAAACTTAGTGAAACCAATGTAACTTACCTAAAATAGTAAAGTTAGTGGGCTTAGTGAAATCTTATAAGTATATTTATAATTACTATAAGTAATGAGATTTTGAAAACCTAAAGTAAATGTTTATCATAAGAAATGAATAAATTATGGGGACATTTTGAGAAATTAATCATTTATGTTACATTTAGAGAAACTCAATTAAATTGAACAAAATTAAGCTAGGGTTCATAGACAAGTTATATATGTATATTTATAATTATTATTACTAATTTTATTAGGAAAAAGTAAAACAAATATATATCATAAAAAAATGAATAAGCTATAGGGTCATTTTGGGTAAACTAGTGATTTTGTTAAAACTTAATAAAACTCATGTAAATGAAATAAATTAACAAAATTGGTAGGTTTAGAGACAAATTATAACAATTTATATAAATATAAGTAATTTTATTTTAAAAACTAAAATAAATGTATATCATACTGAATGAATACATTATGAATTTTGAAAAGCTGGTGATTTGTTAAAACTTAGTTAAACTAATATAAATTACACAAAATATCGAAATTAGAGGGTTTAGACACAAATTATAAATATATTTATGATTAATATAAATAGGTGTGTTCGGAAAAATAAAATAAAGGTTTATAAGAACAAAAGAATAAGTTATGAGGTCATTTTCAAAAGAATAGTGAAATATGTGAAAATTTAGAGAAACTAATGAAATTACATAAAGATATGGAATTAGAGGGTATAGATACAAATTATAAGTATATTTATAATTAATATAAATTATTGCTTTTGGAAACCTACAATAAATGTTTATCACAAGAAATGAGTAAGTTATGGGGTCAATTTGAGAATATAATGACTTATGTGAAAATTTAGTGAAACCAACGTAAAATTAGAGAAAATTGAGAAATTAGTGGGTAAAGGGACAAATTATAAGTATATTTATAATTAATATAGGTAATTTTATTTCGAAACAGTAAAATAAATGCATGTCATAACAAATGAATAAATTATGTGGTCATAACAAAAAAATAAGTTATGGTGATGTGAATTCCACATTTGATTGCAAATTGAATCTGTCATCTTCCCAAGATCACTTCATTGATGAAGGACATCTATTGAAGATTTTGTAGTTCAAACACTCCACTAAAGAACATGTGAGAGACTAAGCCACATATACCCAATATTGAGAGGAGGAACTCTTCCAAATTTGATAGCAAGAACCTTACCGAATCTACGGCCCTAAAATCCAAACTACACAAATTATAATTATAATCAACTCTAAAAATAAGAAGTCCTAGAATCAATTAAAGAAGGAATTGGAAATAATCAATTGACTTCCATAGATTGTTAATCTATGTAATCCATTGTTTAAAAATTAAGGAAGCAAACCCTTAGAAACTAATTAAGATGGGTTGAAGAACCTTAGAAACCATTGGAAGAAACTCTAAATTCATATCATCAATTTTAACCTTAGTTGTTCACAAGAGGAGGCATAAGTAGGTAATTGTAAAGAAAACTTACTCCTCTTCCTGAAACCTAATAAGTATTAAAATATCTAATTACCCTTCTAATAAAAGTTAATTACCAGCATGGAAATCAATCCAATAATTAACTAAAACTAATTAATTTTGATTAAAATTAAAGTGTAGTCTTCAAGTCTTGATTGTTGGTCCTCAGACCTACTGAGGGTGGCCGGTAAGTAGTCTCCTCAGTATTCCCTTTGTCCAGAGGGCTAATGTTGACGATAAGGTAGGAACCTACCATCATCGGCAGGCTCTGTTTTCTTCCCTCCTTTTCTCTTGCATCTTTTTTCGATGGCCGGAGCTTCTTGTTTTATTTCGGTGAGCATCTTATAAACTTTATGAGTCTTACAAGTCTTGTAAATTCTTTCAAGCCTTCTATTTAATCCAAGAGTTCCTCAATTGAAGCTTCATCCATGATGTCTTCAATCTTCTAGTTTCTCCTACGCAAATTGTTCAATATTTTTTGTTGAATTCATATCATATGGGGTCGATTAAAAAAAAAAAAAAAAACAGGTCGTCTAGCATTTTGTTAGGTGACAGTCTTTTTAAGGTTCACGACATCTTGTGAGGTTCATGAATTAAAAAGATCTTACCTGGTATATAACAAGCCATTTGTGTTGGGTTGAATTCATCTAAGAATGACTAAATGTTTTAAAATCACTAAAAAAAGCATCGCATTTGCTCACGAAAAGATTAGCCTATTTTTTGTTAAAATAACAAAAAAAGGAGAAGAAAAAAGCATCAGGTCAGCTCGCTAGTCACCAACTCATTTAAAAGAATTTAAAAAAGGAAAGAAAGAAAAAAGGAGCATCAGCTCACCATCAACTTGTTTGTTTTTTTTGGGGAAAAAAATCATGTCAGCTCGCTAGTCGCCACATTGTTTGGTAAAAAAACATAAAAAAAGTAAAGAGAAAGAAAGAAGGCTAATGCACTAACACTTTGTTTGCTGGCTAGTACTAACAAGTGTATGAATGTTCTAACTTATCTAGCTCAATTAGCTAGCTCATCTACTGACATAAATAACTTAGCATTCTTCATTTTTTTTACGAGAAGCGAGAGATGAGTTGATGAAAGATGATAAAGTTATTTTTTGTAATGATATAATGTTAATTTTTTTACTTATAGGATTGTAGGAGAGTTGCTTTTAAAATTATCAACTTCAAATTATAAAAGTACACAAAGTACCATTATATAAATTTATATCTCCATTTTTGTTAAATTTACTAAAATGTCCTCATTTGAGGCAATTAATAACTTCTTCAAAGAGGCAACTATCACTATTTTGGACAATATATATAAGTTTATCTGACGATGTTCCTTTGGCATATGTTAATACGGAGAAACTCACGATGTTTGGTACAAAAAATATAACAAAAAAGCACATTAAATAAATATGAAATGATTGTACTAATTAATAATCATCTATATTTATTTACCTTAATTATTCCGATAAGACTCTTATTAATCTCTCTACCCCTACCCATTCCCCATTCATCCTTCCCACCCCCCAAAAACGGAAAGAATCTAAGATTGTCTTTCTTATTTCGTTTTATATTATATTATTCCTCCTCGTTTATTTATTTATTTATTTTTTTTGCTTTGGGTTTATCTTTAATTTGGTAGGTTTTATTAATACAACATATCGAATAAAAAATAAACCCTAAGGAGCGATAATAAATCCTAAAGGTAAAATATATTTTGAAAGGAAATATTATAGACAATCCCGAGAGATCTCTTTTATCGGGTGGGGGTGAGGAAGAATATTAAAGAATCTGATTGATAAAATTAGGTAAATAAATTTAGGTGGTTATTATTAGTGCGAAATTTCCATATGTGCTTTAATGAGATATATACATATACATACATACATACATAAATATATATACATATATATAAGGCTCTGTCTAACGTGTGCCCCTATATATGGCACACATTAATATAGATAAACTCAAACTATATTTGGTAAAAAATATATAAAAAAAAGTCTCAGTAAATAAACTATGAAATTTTGCACTAACTAATAATTATTTATATTTATTTATCTTAATTGTGGCAATTTGAATCTTTCATTCTCCCTACCACTACCCTTTCCTTTTATAATATATTTTTTCCTTAGGGTTCATTTTTTCCCGTAGTGTAATTATCTTTTATTTGGTAGGTTTTAGTGATACAATATTTCAAATAAAACGTACAAAATAAAAACTAAATCCTCAAGAGGAAAGATAAACCATAAAAGGAAGTGCTATAAACCATCCTAAATACTTTAATTCATGGGATGGAGGTGAGAGAGAATATCAATGATTCTGATTGATACAATTAATGTAAATAAATATAAGTGACTATTATTAGTGTAAAATTTCGTAGGTTATTTAATGAGATTTTTGTAACATTTGAGTCATCGAATACAGTGTAAGTTTATCAGTTAACATATAACATAAGAGCATACGTAAGACAAATCCTATAAATATACATAGAGAGAGAGAGAGAGAGAGAGAGAGAGAGAGAGAGAGAGAGAGAGAGGAAGAGAAAGAACACTCAAAATAAACAAACATGAAGGCTTAAAGAAGCCTCAAAAGCTTGCCATTGCAAATCAATTGTGAACTGTCCAAAGAAACCTACATTGGCAACTATGAATAAGAGACTGGAGTTAATAGATTATTTTATGACAGAGATGTTATGAAATGTTTAAGAGTGAAATTGCTAGAAAACTGAAAAATGTTTGAAGATAAATGAAAATTGATGATGGAATAAATGTCTAGAAGGTTAGAAGGATTTGCGAATAATGTTGCCACAAAATCAAAAACATATGAGATTGTGATAGAGAGAATTGGAAGGTGAAGTGGGTTGTGATCATGAATATGTCGTGAGGCAATGGGATCTTCAAGGGGTATTGGCTCCCCGTTGTATGTCTTCTTACCATGTAGCATGTCGTCAATGTTTAGGAAGGAGATAGCTTGGGGAGAACTTTTTTGTAACCTAAAAGAAGAGGAAAAGAAACACCTCTACCAATTACGAGAAAAGGGAATTGGAGACCAGCAAATAAAGAAGTTGTTCATGACGGTTCTTGAGATCGATGATGTTCAAGATTACTAATAGAATCAGCTTAGAAGTTGACTAAAGTTGTCCAGAAGTCACAAGTACAAAAAAGAGAAAAGATGACAGAATTTGGGAAGAAAGGTTGGGGTTGGAAGGCATAGGCTAGCATCAGAGAGGAACATTCTACTAGTGCCAAGAATTCTGTGATGGTGTTGTTATCTTTCAATTTATTTAATAAATTTTGTATTTTAAATTTCATAAGGCTATGTTTTTTAACATAAAATTCACTTTAATGAGAAATCCTGAATATTTCAGCCAATTAGCTCTACTCCTATTTTGATTGCTAGGCCGTCAAAGGTAATTTGTGAAGTGCTGCATACTTAATACAATTCGAATTAAAAGATAGATAATCATATTTATTAATATAAGAACAAGCCACTGTTCAGGGAACACCAATAAAGAACTTAAATATTTGCTGCTTAACTGGAGAAGATAGAGCAGCTATAGTTCAGAAATGTTTTAGTGTAGATCGATCTCCCTGGTAAGTTTTAAATTCCCTCTTTATTTCACGTGAAAGTTTCTAAATTTTTTAATGAAATGGAAAATTTTAAATGAAGGTTTTTAATAAGTACAATATTTCTAGACTGATTCAAAGTTTAAATTGGCAGTGAATTACTATATTTGATAAAGAGTGCAATGGCAAACCGATCATAAATGAAAAGTTTTGCATCATTGTTAAGTTCGAAAGTCATAGGTTGTTTAGTGCATGGAAAAAAGTGCGGTTCAAAAATTTGCCGAACCACTTAGTCCAGTTGTTTGCTTTCTCTGAGCTAGGTTTCTGGTGCATTTTTTTGTTCAAATTTACCCCACATAATTAAATTATCTTTAATTTTCTTCCGCATCACTCCTTTAAAAAAATTCATCGTTTTATCGACTTAATTGATTTATCTTAAAATTTTCTTCAACTTCACTAATTACAAAAAATTCAACTTTTTACCCACCTTATTTATTTCTCTTAAATTATTTATGGCCTATACTTAAACCCCTATCCCCAAACCAACCAGTTAATCAACGACTAGGTGAAGAATCAAATATAAAATTTTGCCCCATCCTCGCACTCGTATTCCAATCCTTGCACTACATGTTGTTTGCCAGCAGCGACCAGGATAAAATCACTATGAAGGCCATAAATGGGAATGAAATTCTCCAGTGATTTTTTTTGCTATGACGGTTATGTTGTTTGTAGGTTTTTAAGTTCAAAAGTTGAAACCCATCTTATTTGCGGCTTAGAAGTTCGTAGATGGTTTGTGTTTGTTGTTACTTTGTTGTGTGGCCATTTGTTGACCAAATGAGATAAGGATTTCACAGTTTTTGTTCAATGAAAAACTTGCTTTGTTTTTCCATTGGGTAAAGCTAAATTTCAAGTTTTGACTTGGTTGGCTTAAGTTCTGTTAAAATGAGTTTTGTTGACCGACCATAGGCATGGCAAGGGGGAAGGTGGGACTGGTGGCTTACTAAATTTTTATTATATTTAATAACTTTTGATTTAGAGAAACTTGACTTTTCTTCTCAAGATTAAGTTTTGCTTCAGTTTTTCATCTGAGTTTTTTAATGTAAATACTTATTCGAAATTAATAGATATTGTACTTCAAATATAATGAGTTAAGGTTATCTTAGATTCAAATAATTTTATTATAATATCTTCTTCATAAATTTCATTTAAAAGCTAATGAATCTAAACATGTTGGGATATAATGAGTGTCATTTTAAAATTATTAATTTTTTTATCTTTAAAACCTTTATGTTCATAAAAAATATATAATTTAATTTGAACAATTTCGATTCATACAATTTTGGAAAACAATTATACAACAAACCCCACAACATAGGACTAGTATACAGAATGAAGACTAATACATGACCTAAGACAAAACAGACTCATCAAACTTAATGACTAGGTGAAACAAGATAAGCAACTATGGCATAAAGCCTTTTATCACAACCACCAGAAACACTTCTACAGAGAGACATAATGAGATTTCTTTCATCCCCAAATAGTAAAAAGACTTCTTATTTATTAACATTTATCATCAACTCTTGCAGTTTTTTTTATAGTAAAACATACAAAACACAGTTCCCAAAACACGTTGAAGTCCTCACAGATATCACCACCACCCCTACCTTGTGTTCATCCCCGTGCATCCTCGTATTTGGGGATGAAATTCATCCCCAATCCCAACTAAATACCCCTAACTAATCCACTTCCCTACCAATCTTTGGATATGCAAAAAAATGTGATGGAAGTTAGTCTACGGTAAAATAGAAGGTGATGATGCTTACAAACTTCTCTTCGTCCTATATAATAAATCATTGAAAAAATTAGTAAAATTACAAAGAAGCAAAGATAGGTGGTAGTATCAAGGTCTCTAATTTCTAGGGTTCTTAAGTTTTACTTTCAACATAAGGTATTTATAAAGTACAATAATGAGCCAATCCTAAGCTCTAATTAGCTAGGGTTATCTAATATGATATACCCCTAATAAAAAGGCCCACTCTATAACTTATTAATTTTGTAATTTTTATCTTATCGTTTTTTAATAAAATAACTTGGGCAACATATTAAACAACTCAAGCATGTAACTAATCTACCAATCAAAACACTATGTGATAAAGCAATATATATTTACATATATATACATATATATCTATGTTTATATAATTATATGATATGTATACATCTCTCTATATATATGTATGTGGGTGTATATACGATTGATATACACACAAAAATGGATAAATATGATTTAGTTAAAATTTTACGAATTTCCATATATAGTTGATATAAATATTGATGTTTTAATTACGAGCCATGCAATTTTATTTTAAATAATGGATTATTTTTCTACACTATTTTTTGTATGCAGCTAATGATTGAGGTATAGAACATATATTAATTCTAAATTTACACTTCTTGATTGTCCATACCTTCATAATTATTGTGATAGTGAAAAGGACTTAACAAAAATGGTAAAAAGTTCTATTTTTAAAAGCATATTGAATTATTAGGATGGAAGTCCT
This sequence comes from Catharanthus roseus, assembly GCA_028651295.1. Lineage (NCBI taxonomy): Eukaryota > Viridiplantae > Streptophyta > Magnoliopsida > Gentianales > Apocynaceae > Catharanthus > Catharanthus roseus. The sequence goes on from JAPQWS010000027.1 coordinate 139,741, forward strand.
TCGTTATGTAATTGCTAACTTAATGTGCTTAAGAAAATATATCTAGGCATCCTTCAATTGATATTTATTAATCCTAATTAACTAATATTCCCCTTAGTAAGATCAAAAGTTAAAAGAGTAGCAATTTTTCCTTTCAATAACGAAAATTACATAAAAACTGAAATTTTAAAACAAAAAATTGTACATTATCCCATATTTATCACCCTTGAAGAAAGAAATTCAACTACAACAAAAGAAAAATGACCGAATTGAAAAAATTTAAAATGACTAAAATTTCTTTTTAAAACCACTATAGCTTTTAAATTTACTAAATATTCATTTTGTCGGTAAATCTTTTCTTACACGTACCATCCTCTGATGTTGAAACCAGTATTTCCATTGGTTTTTCCTAATGCTATTTCCAATGTAAAATGCTTGTGCAGCTTCCTTGGCATCTGTATTCCTTATTTCTTTCTAACAAAAACTTTCCAAGAATTCCTTTGCCATTTCCTTTTGCTCCTTGGAGAGATAATTAAAAATTCATTATCCTGCTACATTGTTTAGATGCAGAGCATGCTCTAATCTCGATGAAGGAAACATTCCTTCATTCTCATTTAGTTTTTGTACAAGAACCATGCCAAAAAGAGTCAGCATACTAGAGGTTGGGTAAACTACCACCAAAGGAGGTATCATTGGAACCACATTATTCTTCTTAGTTTGTATACTCATGCCACTCTTCAAAATGTTGAGAATCTCTTGCCTAGAAGTTACGTGTTTTATAATTAATGCATTACGATTTGAGTGTGTAGTTAGGGTGCATTACAAAATTGCAATTATTTATGTCAGCTTTTTGGGCCTTGAGTCTTCCCAATATTTTCATTTTCTAGCTCATCTTTGATCCAATGATGACTTGGGCCTTAGCTGAAGAATAGGTGCCCATTTGACTGGGTCAAGAGATGCCAGGGCAGACCGAGCAGGGCCACCCGGGCTGCCCATTGGTATCTCTCCCATTTAATCCCTCTCTCTCCCTCGTTTCCAGTGCAGCCGTTTCTCTTCTCTTGAGAATCATTGTTCTCCTTTTCTTTTACATCTTCTTTCTCTGCTTCTTGACTGTTGGTTTTCCCAACTTGTCTGCTACCTTTCTTCTCCGTGCCTTCTGCCGCGGCTCTCCTTCGTCCGTCGGCTTCCTGCGACGTTGTCACTGGCTTCAGCTTCCTTAGATCGTCTTCTGATCTTTTACTTGGTGTATTTGAGAGAGAATTGCAAGAAAGAGAGATAGAGAGAGAGAGAGGGAAACCATTGTTATATTTATTAATATAAGAACAAACCATTGTTCAGGGAACACCAATAAAGAACTTAAATATTTGCCGCCTAACTGGAGAAGATAGAACAGCTATAGTTCAGAAACGCTTGAGTGTAGATCAATCTCCTTGGTAAGTTTGAAATTCCCTCTTTATTTCACGTGAAAGTTTCTAAATTCTTTAATGAAATGGAAAATTTTAAATGAAGGTTTTAATAAGTACAATCTTTCTAGATTGAGTTAAAGTTTAAATTGGTAGTGAATTACTATATTTGATAAAGAGTGCAATGGCAAATCGATTCTAAATGAAAAGTTTTGCATCATTGTTAAGTTCGAAAGTCATAGGCTCTTTCAGTGCATGAAAAAAAGTGCGGTCCAAAAATTTGAAGAACCACTTAGTCCAGAAGTTTTCTTTCTCTGAACTAGGTTTCTGGTACATTTTTTTCTTCAAATTTACCCCACATATTTAAATTATCTTAAATTTTCTTCCGCTTCACTCATTTACAAAAAGTCATTATTTTACCTACTTAATTGATTTATCTTAAAATTTTCTTCATCTTCACTAATTAAAAAAAAACTTTAATTTTTTACCCACCTTATTTATTTCTCTTAAATTATTTATGGCCTATACTTTAACCCCTATCCCTAAACCAAGCAGTTAATCAACGACTAGGTGAAGAATCAGAGATAAAATTTTGCCCCATCCTTGCACTCGTATTCCAATCATTGCACTTCATGTTCTTTGCCAACAACGACAAGGATAAAATCACTGTGAAGGCCATTAATGGGAATTAGATTCTTTAGTGATTTCTTTTGCAATGACGATTATGTTGTTTACGGGTTTTTAAGTTCAAAACTTGAAACCCTTCTTACTTGTGGCTTAGAAGTTCGTTGATGGTTTGTGTTTGTTGTTGCTTTGTTGTGTGGCCATTTGGTGACCAAATGAGCTAAGGATTTCATAGTTTTTGTTCAATGAAAAACTTGCTTAGTTTTTCCATTGGGTAAAGCTAAATTTTGAGTTTTGACTTGGTTGGTTTAAGTTCCATTAAAATAGGTTTTGTTGACCGACCATAGGAATGGCAAGAGGGTAGGTGGGAGTGGTGATTTACTAAAATTTCAATTATAGTAAATAACTTTTGATTTAGAGAAACTTCATTTTTCTTCTCAAAATTAAATTTTGCTTCAGTTTTTTATCTGATTTTTTTAATGTACATACTTATTCGAAATTAATAAATATTGTACTTAAAATATAATAAGTTCAGGTTATCTTAGATTCAATATTTTTTATTATAATATCTTCTTCACAAGTTTCATTTAAAAGCTAATGAATTTAAACATGTTGGGATATAATGAGTGTCATTTTAAAATTTAAAATTATTAATTTTTTTATCTATAAAACCTTTATGTTCATAAAAACAAATATAATTTTAATTTGAATAATTTCGGTTCATACAACATTGGAAAACAATTATACAACATAGGACTAGTATACAGAAAGAAGACTAATACATGACCTAAGACAAAACAGACTCATCAAACTTAACGACTACGTGAAAAAAGAGAAGCAACTAGGGCATAAAGCCTTTTGTCACAGCCACCGAAAACACTTCTACAGAGAGACATAACGAGATTTCTTGCATCCCCAAATAGTAAAAAGACTTCTTATTTATTAACATTTATCATCAACTCTTGCAGTTTTTTTTATAGTAAAATATGCAAAACACAGTTTCCAAAGTACGTTGAGGTCCTTGCAGATATCCCCACCACCCCTATCTTGTCTTCATCCCCGTGCATCCTCGTATTTGGGGATGAAATTCATCCCCCAATCCCAACTGAATACCCCTAACTAATCCACTTCCCTACAAATCTCTAGATATGCGAAAAAATATGATGGAAGTTAGTCTATGGTAAAATATAAGGTGGCATTGACAAGAGTTTCTGATTGCTAGGGTAGTAAACTTCCTTTTAGTACTTTTATATGTCTCAGGAAGCACAAGTGTTACTAGATTTTTTGTTTCTTTCTCTCCAGTTTTTCTCGCTTACAAACTTCTCTTTGTCAAATGTAATAAATTATTGAAAAATTAGTAAAATTAGAGAGAAGCAGAGATAGGTGGTAGTATCAAGGTCTCTAATTTCTAGGGTTCTTAAGTTTTACTTCCAACATAAGGTATTTATAAAGTACAATAAGGAGCCAATCCTAAGCTCTAATTAGCTAGGGTTATCTAACATGATACAGCCCTAATAAAAAGGCCCACTCTACAACTTATTAATTTTGTAGTTTTGATCTTATCATTTTTAATAAAATAACTTGGACACAATATTAAACAACTCAAACATTTCACTAATCTACCAATCAAAACACTATGCGATAAAACAATATATATTTACATATATACATATATATCTATGTTTATATAATTGTATGATATGTATACATATCTATATATATGTATGTGGGTGTATATATGATTGATGTACACACAAAAACGGATATATATAATTTACGTAAAATCTTTCGAATTTCCATATATAATTGATATAAATATAGATGTTTTAATTATGCGTCATGCAATTTTATTTTAAATAATGGATCATTTTTCTACACTATTTTCTGTATGAAGCTAATGATTGAGGTATAGAACATGTATTAATTCTAAATTTACACCTCTTGACTGTGCATACTTTCATAATTATAGTGATAGTAAAAAGGACTTAACAAAAACGGTTAAAAGTTCTATTTTTAAAAGCATATTGAACTGTTAGGATGGAAGTGCTTCGTTATGTAATTGCTAAGTTAATGTGATTAAGAAAATATATCTAGTCATCCTTCAATTGATATTTATTAATCCAAATTAACTAATATTTCCCTTAGTAAGGTCAAAAGTTAAAAGAATAGCAATTTTTCCTTTCAATAACTAAAATTACATAAAAACTGAAATTTTAAAACAAAAAATTGTACATTATACAATATTTCTCACCCTCGAAGCAAGAAATTCAATTACAACAAAAGAGAAATAACCGAACTGAAAAAATTTAAAATGACTAAAATTTCTTTTTCATAACACTATAGCTTTTAAATTTACTAAATATTCATTGTCGATAAATCTTTTCTTATATGTACCGTCCTCTAATGTTGAAACCAATATTTCCATTGGTTTTTCGCAATGCTATTTCCGATGCAAAATGCTTGTGCATTCTCCTTGGCATCTTTATTCCTTATTTCTTACTAACAAAAACTTTCCAAGAATTACTTTGCCATTTCCTTTGCTCCTTGGAGAGACAATTACAAATTCTTTATCCTGCTATATTGTTTAGATGCGGAGCATGCTCTAATCTCGGTGCAGGAAACACTCCTTCATTCTCATTTACTTTTTCTATAGGAACCATGCTAGAAAGAGTCAGCATACTAGAGGTTGGGCAATCTACCACCAAAGGAGATATCATTGGAACCGCATTATTCTTCTTAGTTTGTATACTCATGCCACTCTTCAAAATGTTGAGAATCTCTTGCCTAGAAGTTACGGGTTTTATAATTAGTGCATTACAAAATGGCAATTATTTATGTAGGAATTTTGGGCCTTGAGTCTTCCCAATATTTTCATTTTCCAGCCCATCTTTGTCCCAATGATGACTTAGGCCTCAACTGAAGAGTAGGTGCCCATTTGACTAGATCAAGAGATGCCAGGCCAGACCAGGCCGGGCCACCTGGGCTGTCATTAGTATCTCTCCCTCTCTCTCCCTCGTTTCCGGTGCAGCCGTTTCTCTTCTCATGGGAATCATTCTTCTGCTTTGCTTTTATGTCTTCTTTCCCTCCTTCTTGACTGTTGGTTTTCCCGACTTGTCTGCTACCTTTCTTCTCCGCGACTTCTGCTGCTGCTCTCCTCCGTCCGTCGGCTTCCTGTGACGTTGTTACTGCCGTTGGCTTTATTGGATTAGCTTCTGATCTTTTACTTGATGTGTTTGATAGAGAGCCGCAAGAAAGAGAGACAGAGAGAGAGAGAGAGGGTGTGGCACTGGTGACTCTTGTCACTGTTAAGGCTCGGATATTAGGGTTCCGATCATCACGTCACTTACCAGCAACTCCTCAACGCAGCCTGTACAACTCAGTTAATTCTCGGCATCCTTTTCTTTCTCGGTTCGTCACTGTTCCCACTGGCGGACGTTGTCCGCTGAGGCGGTAAGTGTTTCTCCTGGTTTATCGTATTTTCGATTATTAGTATTAGTTGTTTATTGTTTTACAGCCCTAAAGTGTTTTTATTGGCTTTCTTTTGATCAGAGAGAAAGCCTATGTAATAGAATAGTTTCTGTTTCTTCCGCTGTTTTTGCTTCCGTTTTTGGCTTGTAATAGTAAATAGCTTCTGTAATAGTAATTAGTTTCTACAACAAGTGGTATTAGAGCCGCGGTTTGGCTCACCAGCGCCGGCACCATCGACGGTTCCAGATTTGAGGAACTTTGAAGTTTCTCTTTCACTCTCTTTCTTTTTCAGTTATTTTACTTTTTTTGTGTTCTTTTTCTTTTTTGGCATGCCGCCGATTATTGCTACTGTTTCTGGTTATTTCATGTTTGCCGCCAGTTATCTGCTCTATTTTTCGGCTTACCGCCGTTTCGTCTATTCTGTGTCTCTGTTGCTTGGCTTGCCGCCGATTGTGATTGCTATTACTATTTTTCTTATTGAATTGTGTTATTGTTCAGTTGTGCTATTTACTTTTTTTGGTATTGCTCTTGTCACTGTTCTGCTGCTGCTGGTGTGTTTTTCTGTTATTTTATAAGTTTTTCAAAAACTATAAAACCCAAGGCTGGTTTGAATCCGTGAGATTTTAAGTATCTGTGTGTTGGCGCTTTTTTGTTGTTTTTCAATAGTTTTTATTTCTTCTGTGCTTTGTCTTTTTTTATTTTTGTCGAGCCGATTCTATTTCTGCCGTGTTTCTCGTTATTTCAGTTATATTGTTTGTTTCTTAGGTTTCGTACTTCACATTATTGCACCATTTTTTTAAAAAAAATGAAAAATCAAGCAAACTAAAACAAACCAACGCTGTTTTCCTTTGAAATTATATTTTACTATTTTTTGAAAAATCGGGGCAGTTTTATTCTTTTTCACTCAAAACTTTTTTCTCAAATCTTTCATTTTTCCTAGTCATTTAATAATACTTATTTACCTTCAAAACATGTCAGTTCCAAAATTTGAAACTGATAAGTTTGATGGTAAATCTGGCTTTGTAATGTGGCGGAGGAAAATGAAAGCAGTTTTGGTACAAAATAAAATTGCACCCGCTATCTGTAGCCCGGAAGAGTATCCGGAATCTTGGAAGGGTGAAAGTCCTTCAGAAAAGCTTGGTGATGCTCACAGTTGCCTCACCATACATTTAATTGATAATGTTTTACGAGAAATTGATGAAAAAGACAATGCTTTTGAAATTTGGACAAAACTGGAAAAACTATATTTGGGAAAATCACTTTCCAATAAAATTTATTTAAAAGAGCAGCTTTTCGATTTTAAAATGAGTGGGTCAAAAACACTTTCAGAAAATATGCATGATTTAAATAAAATTATTTTGGAACTTCAAATCGTTGGAGAAAGCATCTCTGATGAAAATATTGCAATCATTATATTAAATGCCTTACATGAATCTTTTAACGATGTTAAATCCGCTATTAAATATGGCAGAGATGATTTATCTCTTTCTGATGTTAAAAATGCTTTGAAATCTAAGGATTTAGATTTACAAAAAGAAAATAAATCTCATGGCGAAAATCTTTTTGTGCGAGGAAGAGTTGACCGGAGGGAACCTCCTAGTCACCATTTTAAAAGTAAAGGGCGATCCAAATCACGAGAGAAAAACAAAGTAAAGTGTTTTTAATGTGGCAAAGAGGGCCATAAGAAAAAATAAGTGTTTTAAATGGATTAAAGATGAAAAACAACGTAAACATGGTAAACGGTATAATAAAATTGAGAAAACCTATGATTTTGATTCAGATGGTAATTCTATGTTTTCAAAGGTTTTATGTGTGTCTCTTTCTCCTTCATGTTCTGAGGTTGTTGATCATTGGGTTCTCGATTCTGGTTGTTCTTTTCACATGACACCCAACAAAGACTCATTTTCTAATTTCAAACCATTAAATCAAGGAAAGGTTTTATGGGAAATAATCAAGTTTGTGATATTAAAGGTATTGGTAATGTTTTAAACAAAATGCATGATGGTGCGACTAGGAAACTCACTAAGGTGAGATACATGCCCGACTTACTTCGGAATCTTATCTCTCTTAGTTATTTGGACTCTTTGGGTTTTTCTTTTAAATCTAAAAACGGTATTTTATGTGTTTGCAAAGGAAACCTAGTCATGCTGAAAGGTTTTAAAAGAGAAATCTTATACATTCTTCTTGGTAAAACGATTTGTAACTCCACTACATTGATTTCCAAAAACTATTCCTGAGAAAACTATATTGTGGCATCGGAGGATCGGCTACACTAGTGAAAAGGAACTTTATTATTTACAAAAACCAAATCTTTTGTGTGCTAACAAAATTGATTCTTTGGATTTTTATTACTACTGTGTTTTGGGAAAACAACACAAAATATGTTTTTCTACCGGCACGCACAAGTTATCAGCTATACTTGATTATGTGCATTGTGATCCGTGGGGACCTGAAAAGGTTCCAACTTACGGTGGTAATGTTTATTTCTTGTCAATTGTTGATTATTTTTCAAGGCATATTTGGGTTTTTCTTTTAAAAACCAAAGATTAAACTTTTGAAAAGTTTTGTGAATGGAAACGTTTTGTTTAAATTCATTCTCGAAATAAACTAAAGACTATCAGGACCGATAATGGTCTTGAATTTTGTAACCGGAAGTTTTCTGATTTGTATGCATCGTATGACATTCTACACCATAGTACGGTTAGACGTAACCCACAGCAAAATGGAGTTGCCGAAAGGATGAGCGTTACCATTATGGATAATGTTAGATGTCTCCTTGTTTCTTCTGGTGTCCCTTTCTGGGTTAAACTATTAGTAGAGCAGTATACCTCATAAATAGATCCCCATCTACAACTACATACTTCAGGACTCCTATAGAACTATGGTCTAGTAGACCACCTAACCTTTCCAACTTGAGAGTTTTTGGATACGCAACTTTTGTACATCAGAAGGAGGGCAAGCTAGATCCCAGGTCTAGAAAGGGAGTGTTGATAGGATATCCTAGTGGAGTGAAGGGCTATAGAGTTTAGTTAAAGGGTGAACTAGGGACGAGGGTTGTTATTAGTAGGGATGTTATCTTCAATGAGTTAGAGATGCCCTGTATTAGTGATAAACCCATCTCCAATAGTCCACCAAGTATTCCCACTCTTAGTAGTATTCTTGTGGAGGTAGAGGTCACCTCTATACCTTCCTTAGAACCTCTACAAGAACCTGAAACCAATTCTGAGCTTCCTGTTCCGTCCAGTTGCACACCTGGTCCTCCTAGTATTTTTGAAACCTTGATCCTATTTTAGAAGGTTCTGATGAGGAGGTAGAACATCCTGAGGCTCAGGCTCAAGCTCTTAGAGATTACCAACTTGCGAGGGATAGAGTCCGTAGGGTACTTAAGGATCATCCTCGGTATGGTTACTCCTACATTATTTCATATGCATTTGCTATTGCATCTTATGTGGAAGAAAAAGAACCGTTATGTTTTTCTGAGGTTTTGAAAAGCCCCAATCATGTTTTATGGTTACGTGCTATGGATGAGGAAATGTCTTCCTTAAACAAAAATAAAACTTGGATTCTTGTTCCAAAACCCTCAAAACAAAAGTTAGCTGATTGCAAATGGATTTTTAAAATAAAAGAACCTGAGTCTACTAAAGAATCTCCTAGGTTCAAGGTCAGGTTGGTTGCAAAAGGTTTTTCACAAGTTGAGGGCATTGATTTTAATGAAATTTTTTCTCCTATCGTTAAATACAAAACGATTAGGATTATTCTTGCTCTTGTTGCGTTTATGATCTTAATATGGAACAACTTGATGTTAAAACTGCTTTATTAAATGGTGATCTCGAAGAGACTACATATATGCGTTAACCAACAGGTTTAAAGGTTAAAGGTAAAGAACACATGTCGTGTCTTTTGAAAAAGTCCTTATACAGACTTAAACAATCACCATGGTAATGGTACAAGAGGTTTATGTTAAAAATTGGTTTTTGTAAAAGCAACTATGGTAGTTGTCTTTATTTTTTTGGTACTAATATTGATTCTACTGTCTATTTATTGCTTTATGTGGATGATAAGCTAATCGCTTGCAAATATAAAGTTAAAATTGACGATTTGAAATCTTTGTTGAAATCTGAATTCGATATGAAGGATTTAGGTATTGCATTAAAAATTCGTGGGATGAGTATTTCGAGAGATAGATCTGATCGTTCTCTTTTTCTATCTCAATAGCCTTTCCTTTAGAAAATCGTATCCAAATTTTCTATGCACCTATGTAAGCCTGTTATAACTCCTCTGGCGAGCCACTTCAAACTTTCTGACAAAAACTGTCCTAAAGTCGAAAGTGAGAAAAGAGATATGGCTAATATTCCTTAAGCATGGTCATAGGCTCAGTTATGTACTCAATGATATCTACTCGTCCTGACATTGGTTTTTCTATAAGCCTTCTCAACTGATTCATGTCTAATCCTGGAAGAGATCATTAGGCTACTCTCAAGTGGCTATTGTGTTATCTTAACGGAACTTTAGATCAGGGTTTACATTATCACAATTGGTCTGATTTTGAATTAATTGGATTTGTTGATTCTGATTTTGCATGTGATAAGGATGTTAGGAAATCTACCTCGTCCTAATTCTTTACCCTAGTAGGTAATTGCATCTCATGAAAATCCCAACTGCAGCCGGTAGTTGCCTCATCAACTACTGAGGCTGAGTATATCGCCGCAACGGAAGCGATCAAAGAAGCCATCTGGCTTCAAGGGTTATTGAATGAATTACGAGTTTTACATTCAAAAGCTATTATTTATACTGATAGTCAAAGTTGTTTATATTTATGTAAAACTCCGGTTTATCATGAACGAAACAAACATATAGATGTCAAATACGATTTTATTAGAGAAAAGCTTTCTAGTGGTTTAATTGACATAGACAAGATTAGGATTGATAATAATCTTGCAGATTTTGGTAGTAAAATTGTAAACACTGACAAGTTTATGTTTTACAGGGATTTCCTTCACTTGGATGCAGTTTGATTCACTGTAAGTTCAAAAAACAGTTGGAAGATATTGTTCGATGTGGAGATTGTAGGCTTTTTAGGCCTTGAATCTTCCTAATATTTTCATTTTCCAGCCCATCTTTGACCCAATGATCCCTTTTGACTGGATCAAGAGATGCCGGGCCAAATCGGGCCCGGCCACCCCGGCTGCCCGTTGATATCACTCCCATTTGATCCCTCTCTCTCCCTCGTTTCCAGTGTAGCCGTTTCTTCCCTCAGGAATCATTCTTCTCCTTTTCTTTTACGTCTTCTCTCTCTGCTTCTTGACTGTTGGTTCTCCTGACTTATCTCCCATCTTTTTTCTCTGCGGCTTCTACCGCTACTCTAGTCCGTCCGACGGCTTCCTGTGACGTTATCACTGCCGTCGGCTTCCTTGGATCATCTTCTGATCTTTTACTTGGTGTGTTTGAGAAAGAGCCGTAAGAAAGAGAGATAGAGAAAGAGAGAGGGAGAGAGAAAGAGAGAGAGAGAGAGAGAGTGGGTGTGGTACCGGTGACTCTAGTCACTGTTGAGGTTCGGATCTGAGGGTTCCGATCATCCCGTCACTTACTGGTAACGCCTCGACGCGATCTGTACAACTTAGCTGCTGCTCAGCGTCCTTTTCTTTCTCGGTTCGTCACCGTTCCCGCCAGCGGTCATTGTCCACCGCAGCGGTAAGTATTTCTCCTCGTTGTCTTATTTTTGATTATTACTATTAACTGTTTATTGTTTTATAGCGCTAAAGTGTTTTTATTGGCTTTCTTTTTTTATCGGAGAGGAAGGCCGTGTAGTAGAATCGCTTTTGCTTCTTTTGCTGTTTTTGCTTACGTTTTTGGCTTGTAATAGTAAATAGTTTATGTACTATTAATTAGTTTCTACAACGATTTATATATATCTATATACACACATATATATACATATACATCTATACATATATACATATATGTATATATATACAAAAATTTAGAGTAACTAAGATTGGTTTCTCCCAATTGGGTTTCTGGTACATTGTTTTTCTTCAGTTTTACCCCTCTCTTTAATTTATTTAGCTTCACTAATTAAAATTCAACTGTTTACCCATTTATTTGATTTCTCTTAAAATTTTCTTCAGCTTCACTGATTACAAAAAGAAAAAAATTCAACTTTTCACCAACCTATCCCTAAACCAAGCAGTCAATCAGACACGATGTGAGGAATTTGAGATACGATTTGGCCCTATCCTTGCACTACATGTTGTTTGCCAGTAGTGGCAAGGATAAAATCACTGTGAAGGCCATAAATGGTAAAGAGATAATTGAGTGGTTTTTTCTTCATTGACAGTTATGTTATTTGCATATTTTTATGTTCAAAAGTTCAAACCCATCATATATTCGGCTCAGAAACTCTAGATGGCTTATATTGGCTATTGTTTTGTTGAGTGGTCGCTTGGTGTCCAAATCACCTAAGGATTTCATAGTTTTCTTAATCAAAAGAAGGTTTTTGTTCAATGTAAAACTTGCTTACTTTGTCCATGGGCCAAAATTGAATTTCGATTTGTGACTAGGTTGGTTCTAGTTCTATTAAAATGGATTTGTTGACCGACTATAGGAATGGCGAGGAGGTAGGCGGTAGCAGGGACTAACTCAAATTTGGGTTATATTTAATAAAAATCAGTTTAGAGAAACTTGATTTTTTATCAACAAATTAAATTTTGCATCAAGTTTTTTATTTTATTAATGTAAGTACTCATTTGAAATTAATAGATAATTCTACTTAGAAGACAATAAGTTAAGGTTATCTTAAATTCAAATATTTTATTCTAATATCTTCTAAAATAATTTCATTTGAAAGCTAATGAATCGAAATATGTTGTGATATAATTAGTGTCATACAAAACCCCGCTACATAGGTCTAGTATACAAAAAGAAGACTAGTACATGACCCAAGACAAAACAAGCTCAGCGAACTTAACAACCAAGTGAAACAAGAGAATCAAGTAGGGCGCAAAGCCTTTCGTCGCAGCCACGGAGACACTTCCACGGAGAGACAAAGCGAGATTTCTTTCATCCCCAAATACTAAAAAGATTTCTTATTAACTAACATTTATCATCAACTTTTGTAGGTTTTTCATGAACACTATGCAATAAATCAATATATATACACATATATGTGTGTGTGTATATACACACACGCATATATATATCTTATTAAGTAAAAATTTAATGAATTTCTATATATGATTGATATAAATATGCATGTTTTTTATTATAGGTCATGCAATTTGATTTTAAATAATAGATCATATTTTTTTTTCTATATCATTTTTTTGTATGTGATGAATGATTGAGATATCTAAGTTATAGTAATTGTAAATTTACACCCCTTGACTGTCCGTACTTTCAAAATTTTTGAGTATACTAAAAGGGACTTGATAATAAGGGTAAAAAGTTCAACTTTTAAAAGCATATTGAAGTGTTATGATGGAAGTCTTTCGTTATGTAGTTGCTAGCTTAATGTGATTAGGAAAATATATGTACTTATCATTCAAGTCATATTTATTAACTAATATTTCCTTGTAAGATCAAAAGTTAAAAGAATAGCAATTCTTCCTTTTAGTAACAAAAATTAAAAAATTAAATCTTTAAAACAAAAGATTGTACATTATACCATATTTCTCATCCTTGAGGAAGAAAACAAAATACAACAACGATGAAATAACCTTAGAGAAAACATTTAAAATAACCATAATTATTTTAAACCATTATAGCATATAAATTTACCAAATATTCAATTTTTGGTAATTTTTTCTTACATGTCCCCTTCTCGGATGTTCAAGCCAATATTTCCATTGATTTTTCCAATGCCATTTTCGATACAAAATGGTTTTGCAGCTTTCCTAGCATCTTTATTCCTTATTTCCGTTCAACCAAAACTTTCCATGTATTCCTTCGCCTTTTTCTTTTGTTCCTTTGAGAGATGATTACAAATTCTTGATCTTGTTATATTTTTTAGATCTAGAGCATGCTCTAATGTCTATAAAGCAACACTCCTTAATTCACATTGAGTTTTCATACAGGATCCATGCTAGTATACTATAGGTTGGGCAAACAACCGTTGGAGGAGCTAACATTGGAAGCCAATAATTCTCCTTAATTTGTCTCCCGAGGCCACTCTTTGAAATGGCGAGAATCTCTTGCCTAGAAGATACGTTTTTATATAATAGGTGCATTACAGTCTAAGGGTGTACTAGTTCAGTGAGCCGCAAGTCTTGACATTCTTAATTCTAAAGGTTTATATTTCTACACAGAAACAATGATACAAAAAACTTCAAACATTAAAAATTGATGAAAATGCAGATAAGAATCAATCAAAGTTGAAATCATCAACACTAGGAAAGTAGCTAATTTCATTTGCAAAACTTAAAAACAATTAATGTTGATGTATCAACAATAATCAAGGTATATATATTTATGTTATCCAATGAGAAGTATAGGTAATCAAGAGGTGTAAATTTGGAATTAATATAACTTATATATCTCAATCATTCACTAAATAAAAAAATGATATAGAAAAAAACGATCCATTATTTAAAATCACCTTGCATCACCTATATTAAAAAAATCCATATTTATATCAATCATATAAGAAAATTCATAAAATTTTTGCTTAATCATATATATAGAATGAAAAATATGGTATATACAGCTACTTATGTGACGCACGAACAGCTGCTTCCAATGTTATTTATATTATAGACAGGAAAGAAATCTTGAGTGTACCGCATGCTTCTTCTTTACATAATGAAACTTTTGTTTTGCATATAATTAATGGTATCTCTTAGCTAAAGTAGCCTAGAATGTCGGACAAAAGTTTAATGTAATGCACAAAAATGAGTACATGAAACTGGTTCATCAAAGAATCTTGGTAGTCATTGGAGGAAGATTTTACAGCTGCTTATTTTTCTAATGGCGCGATGAAACTTCGAGAAAATATTTTATTAGCTTTATCAACAAAGAAAAATCTCAACTAGAGCTTACTTGGTTTCTCCATTTATTTCTTTTTTTGAACTAAAGTTTTGGTCTTCTCTTTTGTTTCTGTTGTTCAAATATAGAATAAGGTTACAAACACAAAAACCTTCCATGTTGAGGAAGGAAAATAATAGAAATGTAAATAATAATTAACAAGTTGTTATACTAAGGAATTCAAAAGCAAATTTCTTCTAATTATGATCCAACATTTCACTCAGACTAGAAGTCATGCCTTTTTATTCCAAACCTTATATCTTTATCCAAACCTATTGATTGTGGAAGATTCTTGAACACTGACTCTAATTTATTTATGTCTCTATTTATTATCGAAGATTTAACATAGTAGAAGAAACGTAGATGTATTTGTTCTTTAATGTATTCAAAAGAATGTTTTTTGTTCAACGAACAACTTGCTTAGTTTGTCCATGGGGTAAAATTAAAGTTCAAGTTGCGACTTGGTTTGTTTTAGTTCTATTAAAATGGGTTTTTGGACAAACCATAGGAAGTCCATGTCCCCTTTCCCACTCCGACCTCATGCATTTCATCTCCATCCTCGTTCATCCCCGTTTGTGGGGATGCACTTTATTACTATCTCTAACCCAACTCCCGTAACTAATTTCACTCTCAACGTCTTCCGACATGTGGGGATGAAATCTTATCTCATCCCTTTACTTCTCGTTCCAAAATCCAAGCAAGGAATTAGTGTCCAACTTGAGAATTAGGTATAATTACTCCAGTAAATCTACTCTAGAAGGTTTGATTCCCTAAGAGTTGCTACTCTGCCAGTGCCAACATGAGAATGTGGTCAAGAAGATGATGATGATAATGATGATGACAAGAATGAACATGACGAGAGCATGAAAAAGGAGAAGGAAGAGAAGAAGAGAAATGAAAACATTTTTTGGTAAAGTTCAAGAAGAATGGTAAAATCACTTTGAAGGCCAAAAGTGGAAATAAGATTCTTGAGTGGATAGTTTATTTGGATAAAATGGTTCTGTTGGTTTGCAAGTTTTTGTTTTCTCTAGTTGAAAATCCGTGTCATTTGAGGCTCAGAATTTCGGAGGTGCTGTGTTTTTGCTACTGTTTTATTGTGTGGACAATTTTTAACCGCTGTTTAAGGATCTCATAGTTTTTTTGATCGAATAAAAATTTTTGTCTGATGAAAAACTTGGTTAACTTGTTAATGAAGGAAAAACAGTGTGTTCAAGTTGTGATTTGGTTAGATTTAGTTCTTTTGTCATGGCTTTTGTTGATCTATTATACGAATGATAATGAGGAAGGGTGGGAGCGGGAGTGACTCAAATGTTGGTTATATTTAATAAATTTTTGCTTAGAGAAACTTGAATTTTCTTCTCAAAATTAAAATTTGCTTCAGTTTTTTCCTTGATTTTTTAATGTAAATACTCATTTGAAATTAAGAAATAATTGTCCTAAAAATATAACAAGTTAAGGTTATCTTAAATTCAAATATTTGATTATAATATCTTCTTCATAAATTTAATTTAAAAGCTAATGAATCTAAATATGTTGGGATAGTGATGAGTGTTCATTTAAAATTTAGAACTACTAATTTTTTATGTTTCAAACTATTATTTTCATAGAAAATACGCAATTTGAATAATTTTTGTTCACACTAATTTGGAAAACAATTGTATACCAAACTCAACGAAATATTTCTAGCATACATAAATAAGATTAATGCGTGAGCTAAGAAAAAAAGCTCAGCAAACTTAGCAAGGTGAAACAAGAAAAAGAACTAGGGCACACAACCTTTTGTTACAGCCACTAGGGATACTTCTATTGAGCGACAGAACATGATTTCATCCATTCGCAAATAGTAAAAAGCTTCTTTATTGATTGACATTTATCATTAACTTTTTGAAGCATTTTCATAGTAAAATATGAAGAATACATTTTCCAAAAAAAGATGTTATTACCACAGACAACCCTACTACCCCTACCTTGTTTTTATCCCCGTGCATCCTAGTTTGTGCGGATGAAATTCATCCCCAATCCCAACCGAACTCCCCTTACTAATCCCCCTCCCAACTCATCTCTAGATATGGGAAAAAAGGTAATGGAAGCTAGTCTAGGGTAATGTTGAAGGTGACAGTGACAAAAGTTTCTAATTACTAGGGTGGTAAACTTATTCTTAGTAATTTGATTTATCTTAGGAAGCACAAGTTTTACCAGACTTTTTATTTTTTTCTCTCAAAAATTTTTCCCTTAAAAGCTTCTCTTGATCCCCTGTAATTAATCATTGAAGAAAGTACTAAAATTATAGAGAAGCAGAGATAGGTGGCGGTACTCAAGGTTTCTGATTTATAGGATTCTTGAGGTTTAATTCCAACATAAGGTGTTGATAAAAGACACTAATGAGCTAATCCTAAGCTCTAACGAACTAGGGTTATTCTGAAATGATATATCCTTAATAACAAGGCCCACTCCATAACTTATTCAATTTTGTAATTTAGACCTTATCGTTTTTTTATAAAATAACTTGGATACAAAATCATACAACTAAAACATTTAACTAATCTCCCAATCAAAACACTATTCAATAAAACAATATGTATATATATACATATATATAAATACATTTATATATACATATATATATATACATTTATATATATTCATACATATATAGACACATACACACGCATATATTTATATATATGATTTAAATAAAAATTTTTGGAATTTCTGTATATGAATGATATACATATGGATGTTTTTAATACAGGTCATGCGATTTGGTTTTAAATAATGGATTGTATTTTTTTCTATATCATTTTTTTGTATTTAATGAATGAATGAGATATATAACTTATAGTAATTGTAATCTACACCTCTTAATTGTCCATACATTCAAAATTATTACGATAGTAAGAAGGAGATAACAAAAACAGCAAAAAGTTCTTTCTTGGAAAACATAGTAAAGCGTTATGGTGGAAGTCCTTCGTTATGTAATTGCTAACTTAATTTGATTAAGAAAAGATATCTACTCATCAATCATATGCTATTCATTAACTGTAATTAACTAATATTTCTCAATAAGAGCAAAACTTAAAAGAATATCAATTCTTCCTATTAGTACTTGAAATTTAAAAAAAATGAATATTTTCAAACAAAAAGACTGTACATTATCAATATTTGTCATCCTTGAAGCAAGAAAATCAATTACAACAACAACGAAATAACCTGAAGGAAAAGATTTAAAATCACCATAAATTTTTCAAACCACTATAGCTTTTAAATTTACAAAATATTCATTTCGTCGGTAAACCTTTTCTGACACGTACCCTCCTCTGATGTTCAAGCCAATATTTCCACTGGTTTTTCCCAATGCCATTTTCGATGCAAAATGCTTTTGCAGCTTCCCTTGCATCTTTATTCCTTATTTCTTTCCAACCAAAACTTTCCATGTATTCCTTCGCCTTTTTCTTTTGTTCCTGAGAGAGACGATTACAAATTCTTGATCTTGCTTTAATGTTTAGATCCAGAGCATGCTCTAATGACGGTGAAGGTAACACTCCTTCATTCTCATTTAGATGTCGTACCGAAACCACACTAGAAAGAGTTGGCGTACTATAGGTTGGGAAAGCTACCGCTATAGGAGATATCATTGGAACCTGATAATTCTCCTTAGTTTGTGTCCCTAGGCCACTCTTCAAAATGGCGAGAATCTCTTGTCTAGAAGATACATTTTTTATCTTTGGTGCGTTAAGATTTGAGGGTGTTGTAGTTTGGTGAGTCGTAAGTCTTGACATTTTTATATGTTAAGGTTTATATATCTGCACAAAAACAATGAAACCAAAAAACTTGGAACATGAAAATTTGATGGAAATGCAGATAAGAATTAATAAAATTTTAAATCCAAGAACACCAACAATAGAAAAGTAGCCACTGTGGCTTCTAAAGCATAAAAACAAATAATATTGATGCATCAACAATATTCAAGGTATATTTTATATTTTCCTATAAAACTATTTACAACAAGACGTGTAAATTTAGAATTACGATAAAGTTATATATCTCAATCATTCACTATATACAAAAGAAAAATGAAATAGAAAAGAACAATCCATTGTTTAAAATGAAACTAGATGGCCTATATTTAAAACATTCCATATTTATATTAATTACATACAAAAATTCACAAAATTTTTACTAAATCTCACATAGAAATACATATAAATATAATGAAAATTTATGGTATATATAGCTACTTATGTGACTCACAAACAGCTGCTTCCAATGTTTGAGATAAAAAAGCAAACTTGAGTGTACCACATGCTTCATCTTTACAAAATAAAACTTTTGTTTTGCATTATAATTAATGGTTTTCCTTAGCTAAAGTAGCTAAGAATGTTGTACAGAAGTTTTATTATTGAAAGGAATAGGTACAAGAAGCTGGTTCATCAAAGAATCTAGGTAGGTCTTGGAAGAAGATTTTACAGTTGCTAATTTTTCCAATGGTGCGACGAAACTTCCAGAAAATATTTCACTGGCTATATCAATAAAACAAAATCTCAACTAGAGTTTACATGGTTTCTCCATTGATTTCTTTCCTTTGCCCTAAAGTTTTGGTCTTTTTGTTTGTTTCCCTTGTTCAAATATAGAATAAAGTCACAGACACAAAAATCTGTGATGTTCAGGAATAAAGAGAAAAGAAGTTTTTATACAAAGGAACACAAAAGCAAATTTCTTCTTCTTGTTCTTCCCTTTTAAAAAATCACCTAGGACTAGAAACTTTTTTTCCAAAAATGATTTCTCTAAATATAACAAATGTTCAATCAAATTTTTTAAACCACCAAAAACATATAATTTAAAACATCAATCACAATCTTCTGTAATTTAAGACTTTCGCGTCAAAATAACAAAGATTTACAAATTCTTACCTCAAACCACTGATGATGAAAATGAATCAATCTCAAGTTAAACTCCAATCTCAGAAACCTGTAAATTAAAAAAAGGTTAAAGGTAGAACTAGTCTAGGGCGGCGGCAGCTAGGGTTTGAGATGGCTAGGATCTCTAGGTTTACTTTTTACATAACGTGTTTATAATAGGCCCCTAAACTCTAAAATCTAATGGGCTAGGATTAATCTGACTTGATCTAGCCCAAATAACGACGCGCACTCCAAACTTAAAGAATTCTATAATATGGCCCACAATTTTCTTATGAAATAACTTGGACCCAATATTAAATAACCAAAACATTTAACTAATTAGTCTCCCATGAAATTAAGTAGGTCTTTCATTTCATTCTAGCCCATACGCCCATATTGCACACCAACTTCTGTTCCAGACATGTCCATGGTCTTAATAATTCATGGAATGCATATAATTCAAAAGGGTCCACACGCTACCTTATCAAGATAAACTTATCTTAAATGATATCAGAACAATTAGAAAAATTAATATCTCAAAAGAAATAAAGAATAAATAAAAATTTGTCAACTTTTATATTCAAAATAAGTATTCTTGAATTTGTAGAAACATTTACATTGAGACCGAAAGAAGTTTCCCTATCTGATTGCATCATCTTCCTTATTCTCTATACAAAATTTTTGTTTGAGAATTATAGCATCAACATATTGGAGTTTTACATAACATATAGGTTGTCTTGAACTTAAATACTCTAAGCGCAAGATGGTTGCTTGTTTACCAAATAATGCTTCGATATGAAATTATAGTTGTAATGGTATTCTTTTTAGTTAAATTAGCTTAGAACGTTATCGAGAATATATTATTGCACGAAAAATGGTTACGGGAATCTAGTTCTTCAAGGAATTCGGATGGGTTTTGGAGGAAGATTTTATGGTTTCTAATTCTATAATGGTGCAACTAAACTATTAAAAAATATTTAAACAACTAAAGAAAGCAAAAAAAAAAAAAAAATCTCATCCACTGTTTACATGGTTTCTCCGTTGATTGTCAAAGACTTAACATTGAAGAAGAGGCATACTTTTTTTGTTCTTTAATGTATATATAATGTGAAAAGAATATTAGAATATGCAAAAGTGCATTTATCAAAGCTTTTTAAGGTAATAAATCTTTTTAATGTTATAGATTTATTTGTGAATTAACTAAGAAGAAAGATTTGTTACTTCATAAAGTTGCAATTATATTATTGGGCTTATGAAACAGCTAGAATCATCTAACACATCTTCTAGTACACCCTCTAGCACACTCATTTTATAGTAATTTTATTGTTTTAAATCCTAAAAAATATTAGATAAACCCTAAGGGAAAATTTACTATTCAAGTATGTATACTAGAGAGTTTACAAGAGAATGTACAAGACAATCCAGTGTGCTTGTGATATATATTGTGTGAGGCACTTCCAGAACGCAAGTACAACGAGATAGGAATACAATTTTTTTTTATCATTCTTGCTATGAAATCCAAGATATTTGGATTGCTAGCAACTTGAATAATTTCTATTGACGGTCATTTAATCTTCTTCAAAATGCTCTTCAAATAAGAATGTCTTCCTCATGTAAGTACACCAAACATAATCGTTATTCCCTCTTTCTTCTCCTTTAATTCCATTTATGACAAGAGTATATAATGGAATCCTTAAAGAAATTTCATTTTTCACCCAAATATTTTAACCAGGTAACCATAATAATTATTATTATTATAAGGGTAAAGTATGCTAGTGACCCTCAAACTTTCTCGTTTTTGGGTTTTCGACCCTGAAATAAATACTTTTAAGTAAGTGACCTCGAACTCTCAAAACGTATAAATTCAACCCTTAAACTTATGTATTTGACCGTTCTGTTAATTTTAGTCGTTAATATTTAACGAAAAAAAGTGTGACTTTCACGTGATTATTCTAGGGGCATGTTAGAACTAATAAAAGAAAAAAAACACTGTGATTTTTATTTAGCAAGCCCTAATCCATGATAAAGGTGTGACAGTGAAGGTAATGGGAAAGAGAAGTGGAAGGGAAAGAAGAAAATGGGGGGACGCAGTGTAAAAGTTAAAAGTCTGACGAGAGAAAGCAGTAGAAGAAGAACGAGGGGTGCAATGATATCAGGGAAGATGGGAAAGAAGAAAGTAGGAGAGTCTCGCAGAGATGTAATAAAAGAAGGGGACGCCGCGTGAAGATGGGGAAATAGGTGGATGAGACTGCTAACTTTGACGGCGATGACTGTGGGTTTGTGAGTGTCTATTGGTAGCGATTATGGTGGGAACGTACTTCTAAGCATCCAAGAAAACACAATCTAATTTAATCTTGTTTATGCCATGAGAAAAATTAGGTACTCTGTTACAAAATTTGGCCTAAAGAAAATTAAAGTCAATACCCCACATACTATGAGAAAAATTAGGTACTCTGTTACAAAATCTTGTTTAAGTATGGAATTTTGGACCAAGGTTTTCCTGGAAGGACATGTATTTATATTTTGTTTTCTTAGACGCTAGCCGGATGTAAAGTCTTGTTTGTATTTTGACATGAAGTTTTGATGATGTAAGATACTTTTATTTATATATTCAAACGATCATGAGGAGTTTTCGATAAATTATATGTTAGAGCGCACAAGTAGAATCTAGTTTACTTAAGTTTTCCACTGCGTACTTTGTTTATATACCTATAAGTGTTACTCCAGGGTTGTGTTCTTATTTTGGGACTTATAGTTTAGTACGGAGAGGCACGTAGATGCCCTACTCAGCAGCAGTATACCTAGTGGCAGAGTTGAGGTTATCACAGTGGTCTTAGAGCTCTAGGTTCGATTTGTGGTTAGAGTTAGTAGATCCTAGACGAGTACTAGGGGCCAATTGCATAGTTTTATTTTTGTCAAAAAGTTCCCCTTTCTCCTTTGTTTTGCTCGTCGGGTTATTAATCTTGTGGGAGCAATGTCCCTTTGCATACGATGCCATATCTTTGGTCATAACCACAATGAGAGGACACATAGATATGTGAAGCTTTTGAATTGATGATGGCTCAGGTGACAGAGGACTAAGATTATTTGAGTCATCAAAAGAGATTACTTGTTCTTAGACTCGCAGCTCGATGAAGGGATTTTGTGGGACATAAGGTATTAGGGGAAAACTCTGATGACTTGCAGTGTATGAAATACACAAAGAGTGAGTCTGAAGTTCTTATTACGTACAAGATGTAATCTGCATCATCCCTACTTCAGTGATACCAAAGAACTCCATGTACCTTGTAAAATGGACACTTTCATTATTGTTGTCACAGCAGCAAGAGCACTTCGGTCCTTGGTTTTATATTCGATATATCTTAAGTATTACTTCATGCTGCTGATCGGTGAATGTAAACATGGAGGTGAGCTAATGATGAGTTCTGCTCGATAAGGAGAACAATAAGTTATGACGAGGATAGGTAAACTAGAAGCTAAGTTTCTTAAGATTTGAAGAATTAGTATATCTTGTGAATGAGAGATTGGTAGTCTAATGTGAGAGCCGGGAACAATTGGTATAGTTGTTGAGATTTTTTTCGTGTGTTCGCTATGAATTACATCCAAAGTATATTTGATAAGCTCAGTATTGGACCATAGTCTTTAGGAAGAAGATATACCTAAACTTGGCTGGTGTACTTGCATTTTTTAGTTTACACTGTACATATATGTTTAGTATAAATCTAGTTTTGTAAGTGTGATTATTTAGTGGCTCTATATAACCTGGAAGAACTTAGGATCATGTTGATTGCAAATTATGTTATGTATGGTACATCAATGGCAAATTTTGTGTACATGCTCTACCTTGTGCACCAATGACTATTTTTTATTAATAGAGAGGATGTTCCTCTCTTTATTTGATATCCAGTTGTAGTGTGCGGTGTTTTGTATGTGAGCTTTAACCTATAAGCTAAGGTTTAGGTATTTAACATTGGTAGATACTTTTGGAAAGGACAGTGGAAGCGCAAGGGGATGATAAATGTTTCAATCATTTGAGGGATCAGGTGTGATAGTAAGAATGGATTGGTTAACTGGACATGCAAATATGTGCATTGTGCATGGAATTTCGTTAAGTCTGGTCAGTCAATGTTTCTAATCTTTAGAGTTAGGATATCTAACGTACTTGTGTAACTAGTCTAGTGAGAAGTTGATTCAATGATAAGAAAGTTACAAGATATCTTCAAAAGAAACTGGCGGCCACATATCTAGAATGGGAAGTCGAGCGTAGGATAGAATAAAAAATAGAGGATGAGCTGATATTTCAATCTCGTCTTAGATGGACAACCATAGACACCAAAGCAGAAGTAGTTGAAGGTACGATCAAGTATTTTCTCAACCAGCAAGAATACTTATTGGTCCTAGAGCTACGTATTCTTTTGTGAGTTTGCATTTCATAAAACATATTCCTGTACCTTCTTTTGTCGTATGTTATCAGTTGATAGTTAGCACTTCTATAGAGGTGAGTAAGACAGCTGAGGTAAAGTACCCAGATTATGACATCTATGTCGAGAATGTGATTCTATACGGTGACTTGATTGCCTTTCCATTTGAGTGTTATAGCGTGATACTTGGGATGTACGGTAATCTAAACATTACGCTCAAGTAGATTGTCGACGAAAGTTGGTTAAGTTTAGCCGACCGAGTATGTCAACCCTTGTACATCAAGGGAAGCGAACGAAACGGGAAAATCCCTTTTTGTCTGGCGTGAAAGCCAGGAAGTTGTTATGGAAAGAATGTCAAAAGTACCTAGCATATTTACTCAATAAGCGTAAAGAAGAAGTAAAAATAGAGACAGTACCCGTGGTGAAGGAGTTTATAGATGTTTTTCCTGAAGAGTTATTGACATTGTCCCCAGATCGAGAAGTGGATTTCATGATAGAGTTGGTACCCAGTGCTAGACCAATATCTCAAACCCCTATAGCAGATGGTACATGAGGAGTTAAAAGAGTTAAAAAAAGCAACTACAAGAATAGTTGCAGCAAGCATACATCCCTCCAAGTACATCTCCTTTAGGTGTACCAGTTTTGTTTGTAAAGAAGAAGGATGGAACCCTCAGGATGTGTATAGATTATAGAGGATTGAATAGTGTGACAGTCAAGAACAAATACACACTACCCTTCATTGATGAGTTATTCCACCAACTCCGAGGAGCGGGATGTTTTTCCAAATTGGACTTGAGGTAGGGGTATTATCAAGTTCGGATAAGTGAAAAGGATATTTCGATGAGGCTTTCAACACACAATATGGACATTATGAGTTTATGGTTATGGGGTTTTGATTGAGTAATGCACCTGCCACATTTTTGGACTTGATGCATAGAGTCTTTAGTCCTTACTTCGATAAGTTCGTGTGTGATTTTTATTGATGATATACTTGTTTATTCACCTAATCCTGAAACTCATTAACGACATCTTCGAAAAGTGTTGCAAACTCTACGGGAGCATAAGTTGTATGCTAAATTTAGTAAATGTAAGTTCTGGATGAGTAAAGTCACTTTCCTAGGACATGTTATCGCCAAGGAAGGAATCTCGGTAGATCCGGCAAAAGTTGAAGCAGTGACCCATTGGGCGCAACACGAAACACCAACCGAAGTACGTAGTTTCTTGGGTATGACGGGATATTATCGGAGATTCATAAAAGATTTTTCTAGGATTGCTGGACCTCTAACACAATTAACCAGAAAAAGAACTAAGTTTGAGTGGAGGCAGAAGTGTGAGAGGAGTTTTCGAGAATTAAAGAACCGACTGAACTCGGCACCAGTGTTAACCTTACCTGATCGAAAAATGGAATTTTCACTGTATACAGATGCTTCAGGGAAAGGTCTAGGAGCTATGTTGATGCAAGACAGGAAAGTTGTCGCATATATTTTGAGGAAGTTCAAGGATCATGAACGAAATTATTCAACACACGATTTGGAGTTAGCAGCCATCGTGTTCGCACTTAAGAAGTGGCGACACTACCTATATAGGGCTAAGTACGAGATATTCACTGATCATAAGAGCTTGAAGTATCTGTTTTCTGAAAAGGATTTGAACATGAGACAACGTCGCTGGATGGAACTGCTGAAGGAATATTGATGCCTAATTAACTATCATTAGGAATGGCGAATGTGATGGCAGATGCATTGAGTAGAAAAGCAAAGACATCAAGTCTTAGCTTAACATCCACTCTACAACAGGTTATTAGAAGCGGCCAAAAGAATAATAGGGCGCTCCTGGAGTTCAAAAACCGTGTGGAAGCTTAGAAATTGGAAGATTTTCGAGCATTAGAAGATGATAGGAGCCTGTACTTTCATAATCGGTTGTGTGTACCTAATGATACTGAACTTAAGCGTAAGATTCTAGAGGAAGTCCAAAGAAGTAAGTATTCAATGCATCCTGGGGAGAACCAGATGTAGAAAGACTTAAAGCAAAAGTTTTGGTGGAACGGAATGAAGAGAGAGATTGCAGAGTACATAGCAGCCTGTCTTACATGTCACAGGGTTAAGGCGGAACATCAAAAATCAGCATGACTACTACAACCGCTACCTGTTCCCGAATGGAAATGGGAACATGCAATAATGGACTTTGTCACAAGATTGCCCTAGACCAAGGGGTATAAGGATACTATCTGGGTGATCGTTCATCGCTTAACAAAAGTGGCTCATTTTATTGCTATTAATATAACATACCCTTTGGATAAGTTGGCGCATATTTATGTGGATGAGATTGTTCGACTTCATGGGGTGCCCGTTGATATTATATCCGATAAAGACCCAAGGTTTAGATCAAGGTTTTGGCCTATGTTCCAGGCAGCTATGGGGACCAGTCCAAGTTATAGCACCACGACACACCCCCAAATCGATGGATAGTTTGAAAGGATAATTCAAACCCTAGAGGATATGCTAAGAGCTTGCGCCTTGGACTTTGGGAATAAGTGGGTTGACAACCTTGCTTTTGCTGAGTTTGCTTATAATAATAGCTAGCACTCTTAAATAGGAATGGTACCATTTGAAGCATTATATGGTAGGAGATGCAGAACACCCTTGTACTGGGATGAGGTCGGAGTTCGATCCTATTGGAGACAAAAAGACTTGATGGCAGAGTTGGAGGAGATGCAGAAACAAGTTAGGATAATTCAAGATCGGCTTCGGATAGTTAAAGGTAGACGTTGGAGATATGCCGATAACCGAAGGAGAATGAATCTAAACATTTTGGGACATGACGACTTTCAGTTTAAAATTTAAAAATATTAACCGTTTAAATTTCTAACCTTTATTTTCATAGAAAAATATAAAATTTTAATTTGAAATTTTAGTCTTACTAATTTGGAAAGCAATTATATATGTCTAGCACACAAAAAGAAGACTAATACATTACCCTAGATAAAACAGGCTCAGCAAACTTAAAAAGCAGGTGAAACATGAGAAAAAATAGGGCATAGAACCATTTGTCACAGCCACTGGGGACACTTCTATAGAGCGACGAAATGATATCTCTTTCATCCCCAAATAGTAAAAGAATTTCTTATTGATTAATATTTATCATCAACTTTTGCAGTTTTTTCATAATAAAACATGCAAAATGCAGTTTTCAAGACACGTTCCGGGCCCCACCGACAACCCACCATCCCTACCTTGACTTTATCCTCGTTGCATCCTCGTATGTGGGGATGAAATTCATATCCAATCCCAAAAGAACTCCCCTAACTAATCCCCATCTCTTGATATCAAAGAAAAGTGATAGAAGCTAGTATAGGATAATATTAAAGGTGGTAGTGACAAGAGTTTCTAATTATTAGGGTAGTAAACTTACTCTTAGTATTTGACTTATGTTATGAAGCACAAGTTTTAATAGATTTTTTTATTTCTTTCCCAAAAACTCCCCTAACTAATTCCCATCCCAACCCATATATTGACATCAAAGAAAAATTGATAGAAGCCAGTCTAGGGTAATACTAAAGGTGGTAGTGACAAGAGTTTCTAGATACTAGGGTAGTAAACTTACTCTTAGTTTTTTTTGCTTATCTTATTACGCACAGTTTTTAATAGATTTTTTTATTTCTTTCTCTCCAATTTTATCTCTTACAAAACTTCCTTTGATCCCTCGCTATTAATAATTGAAGAAACTAGTAAAATTACAAGGATTTCAGATTTCTGGGGATCTGAAGGTTTATTTCTAACATAAGATGTTTATAAATACATTAATGAACCAATTCTGAGCTCTAATGAGCTAGGATTATTCTAACATGATATAGCCCTAACAACAAGGCCTACTCCATAACTTATCTAATTTTTTAATTTAGACATTATCATTTTTTTATAAAATAGCTTGGACACAAAATTAAACAACTCAAACATTTAACTAATCTCCCAATCAAAACACTAGGCAATAAAAACTGTATATACATATATATACATATGTATATATATAAGTATATATATATATGCATATATATACACACATACACACATATATTTAATATATATATATATATATGATTTAGGTAAGATGTTTTTAATGTAGGTCATGCAATTTGATTTTAAATAATGGACAATTTTTTCTATATGGTTTTTTGTATGCAATGAATGAATGAGATACATAACTTATAGTAAATCTAAATTTTCACCTCTTGATTGCCCATACTTTAAAAATTATTGCGATAGGAAAAGGACATAACAAAAAGGTTAAAAAGTTGTATTCTCAAAAAATGTATTGAAGTGTTATGATAGAAGTCCTTCGTTATGTAGTTGCTAACTTAATGTGATTACGGAAATCTATCTACTTATCTTTTAGGTTATATTTATCAATCCTAATTGACTAACATTTCCCACATTAAGATCAAAAGTTTAAAGCAGAGCAATTCTTCCTTTTCAGTAACTAAAATTAAAAAATGAAAATTTTAAAAGAAAAAGTTTGTACATTATCCCGTATTTCTCATCCTTGAAGCAAGAAAGTCAATTACAACAACAGTGAAATAACCTGAAGGAAAGTATTTAAAATGACCATAATTTTTTTAAACCACTAGAGCTTTTAAATTTAGGAAATATTCATTTTGTCGGTAACACTTTTCTTGCATGCACCCTCTTCTAATGTTCAAGCCAATATTTCTATTTGTTTTTTTCAATGCCATTTTCAATGCAAAATGCTTTTGCAACTTCTCTTATTTTATTCCTTATTTCAACCAAAAATTGCCATGTATTCCCTAACCTTTTTCTTTGTTTCCTTGGGGGGGATGATTAAAAATTCTTGATCTTGCTATATTGTTTAGATCCTGAGCATGCTTTAATGATGGTGAATGCAACACTCCTTCATTCTCATTTAGTTTTGCATACAGGAACCACGCTCGAAAGAGTTTGCTTATTATAGGTGGGGCAAACTATAGTGGGAGGAGATATCATTGGAACCCAATTATTCTCCCTAGGCCACTCTTCAAAATGGCGAGAATATTTGGCCTAAAATGTACGTTTTTTATAATCGACGCGTACGATTTTAGGGTGCAGTAGTTAGGTGAGCTGCAAGTCTTGACATTCTTCATTGCTAAGGTTTATATTTCTGCACAGAATCTGTGAAACAAAAAAACTTTGAACATGAAAAATTGATGCAAATGTAGATAAGAAAGAATCAAATTTGATATCTAAGAACATTAACGATAGGAAAGTAGTCACCCACTATCTGCACCCACTATCTGTAGCCCTAAAGAGTATCCGGAATCTTTGAAGGGTGAAATTCTTTCATAAAAACTAGGTGATGCTCACAGTTGCCTCACCTTGCATTTAACTGATACTGTTTTACGAGAAATTGACAAAAAAGACAATGCTTTTGAAATTTTGATAAAACTGGAAAAACTATATTTGGGAAAATCACTTTCAAATAAAATTTATATAAAAGAGCAGCTTTTCGATTTTAAAATGAGCGGGTCAAAAACACTTCCATAAAATATGGATGATTTAAATAAAATTGTTTTGCAACTTCAAAATGTTGGAGAAAGCATTTAATTAAATGTCTTACTTGAATCTTTTAACGATGTTAAATCTTCTATTAAATATGGCAGAGATGGTTTATCTCTTTTCGATGTTCAAAATGCTTTGAAATCTATGGATTTGGATTTACAAAAAGAAAATAAACCTCACGACGAAAATGTTTTTGTGCGAGGAAGGGTTGACCGGAAGGAATCTCCTAGTCACCATTTTAAAAGTAAAGAGCGATCCAAATCATGAGAGAAAAAAAAAGTAAAGTGTTTTTATTGTGGCAAAGAGGGCCATATGAGAAACAAGTGTTTCAAACAGATTAAAGATGAAAAGCAACGTAAACATGGTAAAGGGAGTAATAAAATTGACAAAACCCACGATTTTGATTCAGATGGTAATTCTACGTTGTCAGAGGGTTTGTGTGTGTCTCTTTCTCCTTAATGTTCTGGTTCTTCTTTTCACATGACACCCAATAAACACTGGTTTTCTGATATCATACCATTAAATCAAGGAAAAGTTTTTATGGGAAATAATAAAGTTTGGGATATTAAAGGTATTGGTAATGTTTTCATCAAAATGCATGATGGTGTGAGTAAGAAACTCACTGAGGTGAGATACGTGCTCGACTTACGTTGGAATCTTATCTCTCTTCATTTTTTGGACTCTTTGGGCTTTTCCTTAAATCTAAAAACGGTATTTTATGTGTTTGCAAAGGAAACGTAGTCATGCTGAAAGGTTTTAATAGAGAAACCTTATACATTCTTCTTCGTAAAACGATTTGTAACTCCACTGCATTGATTTAAAAAACTGTTCTTGAGAAAACTATGTTGTGGCATCAGAGGATTGGCCACATTAGTGAAAAGGGACTTTATTATTTACAAAAACAAATCTTTGTTTTGGTGACAAAATCGATTGTTTTGATTTTGGTGACCACTGTGTTTTGGGACAACAACGCAAAATCAGTTATTCTACCAGAACACACAAGTCGTTTGCTATACTTTATTATGTGCATTGCGATTTGTGGGGACCTGAAAAGGTTCCAATTCACGGTGGTAATGTTTATTTCTTGTCGATTGTTGATGATTTGTCGACGATTTTTCAAGGCATGTTTGGGTTTTTCTTGTAAAAACCAAAGGTCAAACTTTTGAAAAGTTTTGTGAATGGAAACATTTTGTGGAAAATCATTCTCGAAATAAATTAAAACCTATCAGGACCAATAATGGTCTTGAATTTCGTAACCGCAAGTTTTCTGATTTGTGTGCATCGCATGGCATTCTACACTATAGAACCGTTAAACATAACCCACAGCAAAATGGAGTTTCCAAAAGGATGAACCGTACCATTATGGATAAGGTTAGATGTTTTCTTGTTTCTTCTGGTGTTCCAAAACCTTTCTGGGGAGAAGCTGTTAGTACAGCAGTATATCTCATCAATAAATCCCCATCTACAACTATAAACTTGAGGACTCCTATAGAACTCTGGTCTGGTAGATCACCTAACCTTTCCAATCTGAGAGTTTTTGGATGTGCAGCTTTTATACATCAGAAGGAGCGCAAGCTAGATCCCAGGTCTAGAAATGGAGTGTTCATAGGATATCCTAGTAGAGTGAAGGGTTATAGAGTTTGGTTAAAGGGTGAACCAGGGATGAGGGTTGTTATCAGTGGGGATGTTATCCTCAATGAGTTAGAGATGCCCTGTATCAGGGATAAGCCTATCCCTAAACCAAGCAGTCAATCAGACACCATGTGAAGAATCTCAGATACAATTTGGCCCTATCCTTGCA
Organism: Catharanthus roseus; assembly: GCA_028651295.1. Lineage (NCBI taxonomy): Eukaryota > Viridiplantae > Streptophyta > Magnoliopsida > Gentianales > Apocynaceae > Catharanthus > Catharanthus roseus. Next base: position 170,902 of record JAPQWS010000027.1, read on the forward strand.
CTAGATGTTGTTTTCTAGTAGTGACAAGGATAAAAGCACTGTGAAGCCCATAAATTGGTAAAGAGATTATTGAGTGATTTTTTCTTCTTTGACAGTTATGTTATTTGCACACTTTTATGTTCAAAAGTTGAAACCCATCATATTTTCGGCTCAGAAATTCTAGATGGCTTATATTGGCTATTGCTTTGTTGTGTGGCCGCTTGGTGTCCAAATCACCTAAGGATTTCATAGTTTGCTTAATCAAAAGAAGGTTTTTGTTCAATGTAAAACTTGCTTACTTTGTCCATAGGTTAAAACTGAATTTCGATTTGTGACTTGGTTGGTTCTAGTTCTATTAAAATGGATTTCGTTGACCGACCATAGGAATGGCGAGTAGGCAGGTGGTAGTGGGGACCAACTCAAATTTGGGTTATATTTCATAAACTTCAGTTAAGAGAAACTTGATATTTCATCTGCAAATTAAATTTTGCATCAGTTTTTTTATTTCTTTTAATGGAAGTACTCATTCGAAATTAATAAATAATTGTACTTAAAACACAATAAGTTAAGGTTATCTTAAATTCAAATATTTTATTCTAATATCTTCTACAATAATTTCATTTGAAAGCTAATGAATCTAAATATGTTGTGATATAATCAGTGTCATACAAAACCCCACTACATAGGTATAGCATAAAAAAAAAAGACTAATACATGACCCAAGATAAAACAAGCTCAACGAACTTAACAACCAAGTGAAACAAGAGAATCAACTAGGGCACAAAGCCTTTTGTCACAACCACTGAGACACTTCCATGGAGAGACAAAGCGAGATTTCTTTCATCCTCAAACAGTAAAAAAATTTCTTATTGACTAACATTTATCATCAACTTTTGTAGTTTTTTCATGAACACTATGCAATAAATCAATATATACACATATATGTGTGTGTGTCTATATAAACACATGCGCATATATATACATATATCTTATTAAGTAAAAATTTTATGAATTTCTGTATATGATTGATATAAATATGCATGTTTTCTATTATAGGTCATGCAATTTAATTTTAAATAATATTGAAGTGTTATGATAGAAGTCTTTCGTTATGTAGTTATCTATTTATCATTCAAGTCATATTTATTAATCCTAGTTAACTAATATTTCCTTGTAAGATCAAAATTTGAAAGAATCGCAATTCTTCCTTTCAGTAACAAAAATTAAAAAATTAAATATTTAAAACAAAAGATTGTACATTATACCATATTTCTCATCCTTGAAGCAAGAAAACCAATTACAACAACCATGAAATAACCTTAACGAAAACATTTAAATAACCATAATTTTTTTAAACCATTATAGCTTTTAAATTTACCAAATATTCAATTTTTGGTAGTTTTCCTTACACATACCCTTCTCCGATGTTCATGCCAATGCTTCCATTGATTTTTTCCAATGCCATTTTCGATAGAAAATGCTTTTGCAACTTTCCTAGCATCTTTATTTCCTTCCAACCAAAACTTTCCATGTATTCCTTTGCCTTTTTCTTTTGTTCCTTAGAGAGACGATTACAAATTCTTGATCTTGTTATATTTTTTAGATCTAAACATGCTCTAATGTCGGTGAAGCAACACTCCTTAATTCACATTGAGTTTTCATATAGGATCCATGCTAGTATACTATAGGTTGGGCAAACAACCGCCAGAGGAGCTAACATTGGAAGCCAATAATTCTCCTTAATTTGTCTCCCGAGGCCACTCTTCAAAATGGCGAGAATCTCTTGCCTAGAAGATACATTTTTTTTTATAATATGTACGTTACAGTCTAAGGATGTACTAGTTAGGTGAGCTGCAAGTCTTGACATTCTTAATTCTAAATGTTTATATTTCTGCACAGAAACAATGATATAAAAAACTTCAAACATTAAAAGTTGATGAAAATGCAGATAAGAATCAATCAAAGTTGAAAACATCAACACTAGGAAAGTAGCCAATTTCATTTGCAAAACTTAAAAGCAATTAATGTTGATGTATCAACAATAATCGAGGTATATGGATTTATGTTATCCAATGGAAAGTATAGGTAATCAAGAGGTGTAAATTTAGAATTACTATAAGTTATATATCTCAATCATTCACTAAATACAAAAACTGATATCGAAAAAAATGATCCATATTTTAAAATCAACTTGCATCACCTATATTAAAAAAAAATCCATATTTATATCTATCATATATGAAAATTCAGAAAATTTTTTCTTATTCATATATATAGAATGAAATTATGGTATATACAGCTACTTATGTGATGCACGAACAACTGCGTCTAATGTTAATTATTTTATAGACAGGAAAGAAATCTTGAGTGTACCGCACGCTTCTTCTTTACAAAATGAAATTTTGTTTTGCATATAATTAATGGAATCCCTTAGCTAAAGTAGCTTAGAATGTCGGACAGAAGTTTAATTTAATGCACGAAAATGTGTAAATGAAACTGGTTCATCAGAGAATCTAGGTAGTCATTGGTGGAAGATTTTACAGCTGCTTATTTTTCTAATGGTGCGATGAAACTTCGAGAAAATATTTTATTTGCTTTATCAACGAAAGAAAAATCTCAACTAGAGCTTATTTGGTTTCTCCATTGATTTCTTTTTCTGCACTAAAGTTTTGGTCTTTTCTTTTGTTTCTGTTGTTCAAATATAGAATAAGGTCACAAACAAAAACCTTCCATGCTGAGGAAGGAAGAGAAAAGAAATGTAAATAATAATTAACAAGTTGTCATACTAAGGAATTCAAAAGAAAATTTCTTCTAATTACGATCCAACATTTCACTCAGACTACAAGTCATGCCTTTTTATTCCAAACCTTATATCTTGATTCAAACCTATTGATTGTGGAAGATTCTCGAACACTGAATCTAATTTATTTATGTCTCTGTTTATTGTTGAAGATTTAACATGGTAGAAGAAACGTAGATTTATTGGTTTTTTAATGTAATCAAAAGAATGTTTTTTTGTTCAATGAACAACTTGCTTAGTTTGTCCACGATGTAAAATTGAAGTTCGAGTTGCGACTTGGTTTATTTTAGTTCTATTAAAATGGATTTTTTTACCAACCATAGAAAGTCTATGTCCCTTTTCCCATTCCAACCTCATGCATTTCATCTCCATCCTCATTCATCCCTGTTTGTAGGGATGAACTTTATTACTATCTCTAACCCAACTCCCGTAACTAATTTCATTCTCAACATCTTCCGACATGTGGGGATGAAATCTTGTCTCATCCCCTTACTTCTCATTCCCAAATCCAAGCAAGGAATTGGTATCCAACTTGAGAATTAAGTTAATTATTTCAGTAAATCTACTCTAGAAGGTTGATTCCCTAAGAGCTGCTACTCTCCCAGTGGCAACATGAGAATATGTCAAGAAGATGATGATGATAATTATGATGACAAGAATGTACATGAAGAGAGCATGAAAAATGATAAGGAAGAGAAGAAGAAAAATGAAAACTTTTTTTGGGGAAGTTCAAGAAGAATGGTAAAATCACTTTGAAGGCCAAAAGTGGAAATAAGATTCTCGAGTGGATAGTTTGTTTGGATATAATGGTTCTGTTGGTTTGCAAGTCTATGTTTTCTATAGTCGAAAACCCATATCATTTTAGGCTTAGAATTTCGGAGGTACTGTGTTTTTGCTAATGTTTTGTTGTGTGGTCATTTTTTAACTGCACTGTTTAAGGATCTCATAGTTTTTTTGATCGAATAAAAATTTTCGTATGATGAAAAACTTAGTTAACTTGTTAATGAAGGAAAAACAGAGTGTTCAAGTTGTGATTTGGTTAGATTTAGTTTTTTTGTCATGGCTTTTGTTGATCTATTATAGGAATGACAATGAGGAATGGTGGGAGCGGAACTAACTCAAATTTTGGTTATATTTAATAAATTTTTGCTTACAGAAACTTGATTTTTCTTCTTGAAATTAAATTTTGCTTCAGCTTTTTTAGTGTAAATACTCATTCAAAATTAAGAATAATTGTACTAAAAATATAACAAGTTAAGGTTATCTTAAATTCAAATATTTGATTATAATATCTTCTTCATAAATTTAAGTTAAAAGCTAATGAATCTAAGTGTGTTGGGATAGTGATGAGTGTTCATTTAAAATTTAGAACTATTAATTTCGTATCTTTCAAACTATTATTTTCATAGAAAATGCACAATTTGAATAATTTTTGTTCACACTAATTTGGAAAACATTTATATACCAAACTCCACTAAATATATCTAGCATACATAAATAAGAGTAATGTGTGACCTAAGACAAAAAAAGCTCAGCAAACTTAACAAGGTGAAACAAGAAAAACAACTAGGGCACAAAGCCTTTTGTTACAGCCACCAGGGATACTTCTATTGAGCGACAGAATGAGATTTCATCCATCCGCAAATAGTAAAAAGATTCTTTATTGATTGACATTTATTATTAACTTTTTGAAGCATTTTCAAAGTAAAATATGAAAAATACATTTTCCAAAACAAGATGTGGTTCCTACCGACAACCCCACTACCCCTACCTTGTTTTTATTCCCATGCATCCTAGTTTGTGCAGATGAAATTCATCCCCAATCCCAACCGAACTCCCCTTACTAATCCCCATCCCAACTCATCTCTAGATATGGGAAAAAGGTAATGGAAGCTAGTCTAGGATAATACTGAAGGTGACAGTGACAAAAGTTTCTAATTACTAGGGTGGTAAACTTACCCTTAGTACTTTGATTTATCTTAGGAAGCACAAGTTTTACCAGATTTTTATTTTTTTCTCTCAAAATTTTTTCCCTTAAAAGCTTCTCTTGATCCCCTGTAATTAATCATTGAAGAAAGTACTAAAATTACAGAGAAGCAGAGATAGGTGGCGGTACTCAAGGTTTCTGATTTATAGGATTCTTGAGGTTTAATTCCAACATAAGGTGTTGATAAAAGACACTAATGAGCTAATCCTAAGCTCTAATGAACTAGGGTTATTCTGAAATGTTATATCCCTAATAACAAGGCCCACTCCATAACTTATTCAATTTTGTAATTCGGACCTTATCGTTTTTTTATAAAATAACTTGGATACAAATCATACAACTAAAACATTTAATTAATCTCCCAACCAAAACACTATTCAATAAAACAATATGTATATATATACATATATATATATAAATACATTTATATATATATATTCATACATATATACATACACATATATTTATATTATTTAAGTAAAAATTTTATGAATTTCTGTATACGATTGATATAAATATGGATGTTTTTAATACAAGTCATGCAATTTGGTTTTAAATAATGGATCATTTTTTTTTCCATATCAATTTTTTGTATTTAAGGAACGACTGAGATATATAACTTATAGTAATTATAATTTACACCTCTTGATTGTCCATACATTCAAAATTATTACGATAGTAAGAAGGAGATAACAAAAACAGCAAAAAGTTCTTTCTTGGAAAACATAGAGAAGCGTTCTGGTGGAAGTCCTTCATTATGTAATTGCTAACTTAATGTGATTAAGAAAAGATATCCATTCATCAATTGTATGCTATTCATTAACTGTAGTTCACTAATATTTCCTCGAAAAGAGCAAAAGTTGAAAGAATATCAATTCTTCCTATTAGTACTTAAAATTTTTAAAAAAATGAATATTTTCAAACAAAAATATTGTACATTATCAATATTTATCATCCTTGAAGCAAGAAAATCAATTACAACAACAATGAAATAACCTGAAGGAAACATTTAAAATGACCATAATTTTTTCAAACCACTATAGCCTTTAAATTTACGAAATATTCATTTTGTCGGTAAACCTTTTCTTACACGTACCCTCCTCTGATGTTCAAGCCAATATTTCCACTGGTTTTTCCCAATGCCATTTTCAATGCAAAATGCTTTTGCAGCTTCCCTGGCATCTTTATTCCTCATTTCTTTCCAACCAAATCTTTCCATGTATTCCTTCGTCTTTTTCTCTTGTTCCTGAGAGAGACGATTAAAAATTCTTTATATTGCTCTATTGTTTAGATCTAGAGCATGCTCTAATGTCGGTGAAGGTAACACTCCTTCATTCTCATTTACTTTTCGTACAGAAACGACACTAGAAAGAGTTGGCATACTATTGGTTGGGAAAGCTACCGCTATAAGAGATATCATTGGAACCTGATAATTCTCCTTAGTTTGTGTCCCTAGGGCACTCTTCAAAATGGCGAGAATCTCTTGTCTAGAAGATACATTTTTTATCTTTGGTGGGTTACAATTTGAGGGTGTTGTAGTTGATGAGCCGCAAGTCTTTTCATTCTTATATGTAAAGGTTTATATTTCTGCACAGAAACAATGAAACCAAAAAACTTGTAGCATGAAAAATTGATGGGGATGCAGATAAGAATCAGTAAAATTTTAAATCTAAGAGCACTAATAATAGGAAAGTAGCCAATTTTGCTTCTAAGGCATAAAAACAATTAATATTGATGCATCAACAATAATCAAGTTATATTTTATATTTTCCTATAAAACTATTGACAATCAAGGCGTGTAAATTTAGAATTACGAGAAAGTTATATATCTCAATCATTCACTACATACAAAAGAAAAATGAAATAGAAAAAAGCAATCCATTATTTAAAATGAACCTAGATGGCCTATATTTAAAACATTCCATACTTATATCAATCACATACAGAAATTCATAAAATTTTTACAAAATCTCACATAGAAATACATATAATTAAAATGAAAAATTATGGTATATATAGCTACATATGTGATGCACAAACAACTGCTTCTAATGTTTGAGATAGAAACGCAATCTTGAGTATACCACATGCTTCTTCTTTACAAACTAAAACTTTTGTTTTGCATTATAAGTAATGGTTTTCCTTAGCTAAAGCAGCTAAGAATGTTGGACAGAAGTTTTATTATTGAAAAAAAAGGGGTACAAGAAACTGGTTCATCAAAGAATCTGGGTAAGTTTTAGAAGAAGATTTTACAGTTGCTAATTTTTCCAATGGTGCGATGAAACTTCGAGAAAATATTTCATTAGCTATATCAACAAAACAAAATCTCAACTAGAGTTTACATGGTTTCTCCATTGATTTCTTTTCCTTACCCTGAAGTTTTGGTCTTTTTGTTTGTCTCCCTTGTTCAAATATACAATAATGTCATAGAAACAAAAATCTGCGATGTTCAGGAATAAAGAGAAAAGAAGTTTTTATACAACGGAACACAAAAGCAAATTTCTTCTTCTTCTTCTTCTTCTTCTTCTTCTTCTTCTTCTTCTTCCTTTTCCAAAATCACCTAGTACTAGAAACTTTTTTTTCAAAAATGATTTCTCTAAATATAACAAATGTTCAATCAAATTTTTTAAACCACCAAAAACATATAATTTAAAACATCAATCACAATCTTCTGTAATTTAAGACTTTCACGTCAAAACAACATATATTTACAAATTCTTACCTCAAACAACTGATGATGAAAATGAATCAATCTCAAGTTAAACTCCAATTTCAGAAACCTGTAAAATAAAAAAAGTTAAAGAAAGAACTAGTCTAGGGTGGCGGCAGCTAGGGTTTGTGATGGCTAGGATCTCTAGGTTTGATTTTTACATAACGTGTTTATAATAGGCCCCTAAACTCTAAAATCTAATGGGCTAGGATTAATCTGACTTGATCTGGCCCAAATAACAACACCCACTCCTAACTTAAGGAATTTTATAATATGGCCCACAATTTTCTGATGAAATAACTTGGACCCAATATTAAATAGCCAAAACATTTAACTAATTAGTTTCCCATGTATTTAAATAGGTCTTTCATTTCATTCTAGCCCATACGCCCATATTGCACCCTACTTCTGTTCCAGACATGTCCATGGTCTTAATAATTAATGGAATGCATATAATTCAATAGAGTCCACACGCTACCTTATCAAGATAAACTTATCTTAAATGATATCATAATAATTAGAAAGATTAATATCTCAAAAGAAATAAAGAACAAACAAAAATTTGGTAAACTTTTACATTAAAAATAAGCATTCTTGAATTTGTAGAAACATTTACATTGAGACCGAAAGAAGCTTCCATATCTTATTGAATCATCTTCCTTATTCTCTGTACTAAATTTTTGTTTGTAAATTATAGCATTAACATATTGGAGTTTTACATACCATATAGGTTGTCTTGAACTTAAATATTCAAAGCGCAAGATGGTTGCTTGTTTACCAAATAATGCTTCGATATGAAATTCTAGTTGTAATGGTATTTATTTTTAGTTAAATTAGCTTAGAATGTTATCAAGAATATATTATTGCACGAAAAATGGTTACGGGAATCTAGTTCTTCAAGGAATTTGGATAGTTGGAAGAAAATTTTATGGTTTCTAATTCTATAATGGTACAACTAAACTTTTAAAAAATATTTAAACAACTAAATAAAAGGAAAAAAAAATCTCATCCGCAGTTTACATGGTTTCTCCGTTGATTGTCAAAGACTTAACATTGAAGAAGAGGCATACTTTCTTTTGTTCTTTAATTTATATATAATGTGAAAAGAACATTAGAATATGAAAAAGTTTATTTATCAAAGCTTTTTAAGGTAATAAATCTTTTAATGTTATAGATTTACTTGTGAATTAACTAAGAAGAAAGATTTGTTAGTTCATAAAGTTGCAATTATATTATTTGGCTTATGAAACAACTAGGATCATCTAATACATCTTCTAGTATGCCCTCTAGCACACTCATTTTATAGTAATTTTATTATTATAAATCCTAAAGAATAATAGATAAACCCTAAGGGAAAATTTACTATTCAAGTATGTATACTATAGAGTTTACAAGAGAATGTACTAGACAATCCAGTGTGCTTATGATATATATTGTGTGAGGTACTTTCAAAAGCAAGTACAACGAGATAGGAATACAATTTTTTTTATCATTCTTGCTATGAAATCCATTGACGGTCATTTAATTTCTTGCTAGCAACGTGAATAATTTCTATTGACGGTCATCTAATCTTCTTCAAAATGCTCTTCAAATAAGAATCTCTTTCTCATGTAAGTAGACAAAACATAACCATTATTCCTCTTTCTTCTCCTTTAATTCCATTTATGACAAGAGTATGTAATGGAATCCTTAAGGTTCATTTTTCACCCATAATTATTATTATTATATGGGTAAAGTATGCTAGTGACCCTCAAACTTTCTCGTTTTTGAGTTTTCAACCCTAAAATAAATACGTTTAAGTATATGACCTCAAACTTTCAAAACTTATAAATTCAACCCTTAAACTTATATATTGGACCCTTCTATTAATTTTAGTCGTTAATATTTAACGAGAAAAAAGCGTAACTTTCACGTGATTATTCTAGGGGCACGTTGAAACTAATAAAAGAAAAAAACACTGTGATTTTTATTTAGCAAGCCCTAATCCATGACAAAGGTGCGACGGTGAAGGGAATAGGAAAGGGAAGTGGAAGGGAAAGAAGAAAATGGGGGGACGCGGTGTGAAAGTTTGATGGGAGAAAGCAAAAGAAGAAGAACCGAGGGCGCAATAATATCACAGAAGATGGGAAGTGTAGCAGAGATGTAATAAAAGAAGGGGACATCGCGTGAAGATGGGGGGAATTAGGTGGATGAGACTGCTAGCTTTGACGGTGATGACTGTGGGTTTGTGAGCGTCTATTGGCAGCGATGATGGTGCGAATGCACTTCTAAACATCCAAGAAAACACCATCTAATTTAATCTTGCTGATGCCATGAGAAAAATTAGGTACTCTGTTACAAAATTTAGCCTAAAGAAAATTATAGTCAATACCCCACATACTATGATTGTCTTGGAATCTTCTTTCCCACCATCTAATGCCATATTTAGATCTAATATTGCAGAGGAAGTCATGAAACCATTGTTGAAATTTCTAAATCACTAAAAACCATTTTTCTTCATAGATATTTTCCCTTATTTTTCTTAAGCTTTGTTTGAATCATGAATCTCACTTAGGCGGATCAAAATTCGAGTTTGAAATATACCAATTTATTGGATAAACTGCTTGATTCTATAGTTTTTTCCGCGAAGAAATTGGGGTATCAAAATATTCAATTTTCATCTAAAAGTTGTAATGATTTTGAGATCAAAAAATTTGTTTCTATTTTCTTTGCGATTGAGTGTATATTTACAAGAATTTAAACGTGAGTAATTGTAATATTTTTCATTTTTGTTGTTGAATGAGTTTGCTTTGGCGGAAGGTGGGTGGTTGCTCTAATAGGTTTCTTCCTTACAGCAAACAAGGGGATAGGTTTGGCTGGAGGTTGATTGCCTGTGATTGCCTTTGTTTCATTACTCCAATGGATAGACGATAGTGTATGTGGATCACAATTGTTGTGGATATAATTCATCTTTTTTTCTTCTTTTCTTAGGGATGAAGTACCCTAAGAAAGGTCATGTGAAACTTAAATGTTCATTTTCCATCAAGAATTAACATCCAAAAGTAACAGAAGGTTTAAAATTGAATGTTTGAATAGTTTGAGGTCACAGACTTACCGTTTTTCGGTTTATGGTCAAAAGCCCAAAAAAAAAGAAATTTTTAAGAGTCATAGGCGACTTTACCCTTATATACATATATTCACAGGCACACACACACACACACACATATATAACATACGATTTGCGAGCCAAAATAATTAGATTTGGAAAATGCCAAAAATATAAAAAGTAGTAAATTTAAATTTAAAAGTAACATTCATGATATCTTAACTTAATTATATTATTTGTGTTTAAATAAAATTTATAGGAATATAAAAATCTATGTAAAATTAAGTCTTTCAATTTTTAAATCACCTTAATTAATTCTAACTTAATTGAAATAGATAACATTTAATATTAATTAATTATTAGTTTGGAGAACATTCATTTTTTATTTTCGGAGAAGCTCAAAAATGAAAAGCAAAATGAATTTTAATCTGGAGAAAGAAAACTTTATTTATAAAAAATGAAACTATCAAAAACTTAAATTTCAGTTCCGGTTGTTTTATTTATCAAAACTATTAACATCCCTAGCTTTGAGCCACTTTTTGATAAGAGATTTTCATTAAAGGGAAAAAATCAAGAAATAAGTTCATGGGTAGAATGTGAGTGTACTAAATTCATGGCGGTATTTTTGAGGAATCGAAAGCCAGTAATTGATATTTTTGGCCCTCCAAATCACATGTGTGGTCGGCACATAATTTTTATTTGTTGGCTTCATCGCATTTTGTGATGGAGACCCAACTTTTGGCTAAAGATTTTAGTTCAAGTTAAAAAAGTGAAGAACGAGCTCAAGGGCAAAGTATGGGTTAGGCTAGGGACATTTTTGGTTAACTTCCCTAAAAAATGGAATATTTAAAAAAGAAATAAAAACTTTTTTGGATAGCCCTATTGCCCCCTTTCCAATCTCAAGTATAAGAAGAGAATTAGGACCGAAGTGGAGAATAGAGTATAAATTTTTCAATAAAATTACTCTGCAAGGATTTATTTTCTGAAAGAGATAATAGTCTATCGACGACGGAAGGGGAATTCGACAAAGAAGATGATTAAAATGATGATGACAGGAACGAAGTACAAGAGGGGAAAAGGAGAAGAAGGAACAAGAGAAGAAGAATAAGAACACTTCTTATGGAATATAAAGAATGGATAATACCTTTTTCTAGAATGTTTCTATTTGTTACAAGTTTTTGGAAACTAGTATATTTTATGAAAACTTATTCAAACCAATGTAAATTGTAACACCCCACCTAGTAAGCACGTACCATGACTCTAAAAATTGCAGGCGTTATGAAAGTAGGGTTTGGGACCTGACCTAGTGGAGTATAGTATTTTCGACAGTTAGTAGTATTTTGGAGATATTTAGGAATGAGAGTAAAATTTTATTATATTGAGATTTTACTATTAAGGTTTATAGGTGCCTTTAAGTGGATTTTATTTTTAATACTTAGTATGTGTATTTTAGAAATTTAAGTACTTGAAATTTTCATATAAGGATTTAAAAAAAAAAAGCTCTTCGCAATTAAGAAATTTGGCGCCACCTCCTATACCCACCTGTCACCGCCACAATTCCTTTCCTTTTCTTTTCTTTTCTTTTTTTTTTTTCAGTCCCTAACCGTCGTATATATATATGTATATATATAACTCATGGTTTTTGTTTTTCTTTTCTAATTAGGCATTCGGAAGCTATATATATATTAGGAGGTTTTTCTTTTTTCTTTCTTTAATAGGAACAACTTGGAGCAACCATTAAGGTTAGTTCTTTTCTTTTTTTTTTTTTTTTTGTTTATTAGTTATATTATATATATATACATATATAGTATAAGCTTATATATATAGTTTAGGTTGATTTATTTTAGGATTTAAATGTTTTAAATGGATTTTAGTATATAGTTAATTATGGTTTCTTGGGAAAGTATATACTTTTTGTTAAGGGTATAGGATTTTTTTATCTTTTTAAAGAATTATTATAAATATATATCCTTTTTTTGAACAAGTAAAACCGGAACCGCACATGGACTGATGGACTCAGGCACATACCCTTTTAAAATTAGATCCTCAACTTGCCTTTTTAGCTCGTTAGTCTCTTCCGGTGGTCTCCTATAGGCCAGTCGGTTTGGCAAGACCGCCCCGGGGACAAAATCGATTTGGTGTTCGATTCCTCTAATTGGTGGAAGACCTCCGGGCATCTCATCGGGAAATACGTCTTTGTAATCTTCAATGACCTGCAAAATTTCACTTGAAAAAGAGGGTGAGTGTTCTTTAGATGAAGTAAAAGTTTCCCTACAGTACAAGAGCAACACCACTTCTTTTCTTTCAATTGCTCCAATCACCTCACTAGCTTTTGCAAAGAAACAATTCTTTTCTTTCATCTCACTCACTTTTTCTTGGTCACTCTTTTTCTTTTCACTCTTGTTTTCATCACCCTTTCTTCACTCTTTTCTTTTTCCTTAACTCTCTTTCCCTCCTCGATTTTTTTTCTTTTGAGCTCACGTTCGGCCCTCTCTTTCTCCCTCATCTTTTTTTGTTCATCTCTCACTTGTTGAGATGTAAGAGGATTCATAGTGAATGTTATTCCATCCTTAACAAAAGAATAAGTATTTTTCTCTCCATTGTGGAGGGACTTTCAATCGAATTGCTAAAGTGCTCCCAAGAAAAGATGGCATGCTTGCACGGGCACCACATCACATAGTATCTCATCTTTGTAAGCTCCAATTTCTATTGGTACCACTACTTGTCTCAACACTTAAATTTCTCCACTATTATTTAGCCAATGGAGTTTGTAGGGTTTATCATGTTTTGTAGTCCATAGTTTCAACTTCTCAACAAGATAAGCACTAGCCATATTTACACAAATTCCACTATCAATGATAAGGTTGGCAATCCTTCCCTCAACTTTACATTTAGAATTGAAGATGTTTTCTCTTTGTTCAATCATGTTATCATCAAAAGCTTGAGCACTTAGTGCTCTTATGGTAACTAAGCTCAAGACATCGTCATCACTTTCCAAAGGGTTCAAATCAACATGTTCATCATCCTCACCATTTTCTTCACCCTCAACCCATTTGCCACTTTCATCCTCCTCCTTCTCAATGCAACTATTCAAATCCTCCCTAAAGATCAAAGCTCTCTTTGTCGGACAACTACTTGCATAGTGTCCTACACCATTACATTTAAAGCACTTAGGAGGGTTAAAGATGATTTTACCTCTCTCTTCCATCTTTGGTTTGGTTGGAGGTTGGAAAGTATCTCTAGAAGCCTCCTCCTTTTTTGGCCATGGCTTGAAGTTGGAAATAGGCGGTTTTGTTGTTGCAACTTGTCTGTGGTTGGGAAATGAGGATCGCATCATCCAACTTCTTTTCCTTTGTGATTTGATCTAGTTCGCAAGGTGGCATATGTCTTCATAAGTTGTATGTGGATACAACTCAAGTTGGTTGGCTATCTCCCTGTTGAGGCTACTAAGGAACCTAGCCATTGAAGCATCCTTGTCTTCTTCCAAGTTCAACCTCAAGATGTAGAGCTCAAGCTCTTGTCTATACTCTTCTACACTTTTTGCACCTTGTTCTAAAGTCATGAGCTTATAATGAAGCTCTCTATAGTAGTGCTCGGGCACAAATCTTTGTCTCATTAAAGCTTTTAACTCTCTCCAAGTATCAACTAACTCTTTGGTTTACTACCCTTTACCACCAATGTAAAGCATAGCTGAAAAAATTAGTCTATTACAAGTCTAGCTTTTAAGAACTCATTACAATTTTTCAACATAAACATGTTTTCTACTTGCCTCTCCCAATCTAGGAAAATGTTAGGATCATTCTCACCCGTAAAACTAGGGAGCTTCCACTTCATTCGGTCCAAGGTTTGGTCACCTTGGTCTCTTCCACGGTTGGCAATAAATGGAACATGTTCATGATTATCATATAATGGCTCTCCATGCCTAGCTTGTGGTGTTGGAACTTCTTCAAAGTGTCTAGGCATGCCTCTTCCTCCAAAACCGCCTCTTCTACCACCATAAGGAGGTGGATGAAGTTCTTCATCAAAATGTGGAGGTTAGTGGAACTCAGTTGTCCTAGAGCAATTGAATGGACCATTGCTCCTTGGGGTAGTAGCATTGAGACTACCATGAGGACTAACCTCCCTTTGTTGATAAGAGAGATTAGTGACATCCCTTCTAATATCCCTCATCTCATCTCTTAGAGATTGTAACTCTTGCATTATGAGCCTCAAAGGGTCATCATGTTGGGAGTTGCTAGACTCTTCTCCAACAGGAGTTGGTGCTCGAGCTTGGGTTGACATCTTGATAGTGTTTACCTCACAAAACTCTCTTTGGCTTTTTTTGAGGATATTCTCACAACTCTTACCTTTTTCTAAAGGGTCAAGTCTCAAAGAGTTCTATGAGTTCTTAACAAAGATTTAACACCTCTACTCAAGTTTAAAACAACGAAAACAAAAAACAAATATCACAAACAAAAACTAGTTAAAAAATATGAGAAGCAAGGAAAATGATATTGAGTCATCCATTCATTTTAAGGAAGTTCAACAACATTTCTAACCGCATTTGAGTCAATAATGGTAGATTGACCAAATGAAGAAATAAGTACTGAAAAAGGACAGAAATTCGACCACAAATACAAACACAAAGCTAGGATACTTCAAGAACACAAAAGAATACACAACAAAACTTTCCAGCAAGCAGAGTAGATGACATACTCGGCCTGTTTTTAAAACTGGTATTGAACCACAAGTTTAAATTGAATGAGCTTTGTCTAGAAAGAATCCTTACTAAAAATTCTTGAGTTTAGGCTCAAGAATCAAAGAAAAAGGATTAGTAAGAAAGAAGATATGCTCAGATCATTTCAGTACTTTTTGCCTGCGGAAAAGCCAGGTACACCTTCAAGTTTGGACTATTTTGAGATATGAAATGAAGGCCAAATTAGATGAGACTTGTTTCATTTGTTTCTCAGGTCCATGTAGTATAACTCCATGTAAAAATATTGCTAAGTTCTAGTCATATTTCAGGTCGTTGAAGCATTCTATTTTTGTGATGCCATTTTCCAGCAATCTTGTCTCTTTTCTCTCTTTTTTTTTTTTTGTATGTAAGATATCTCAAAAACACTTACTTGAAGGTGGCTCTGATACCAAATGATGTGGAATGATCTTCAAGAGCATAAAATTTCATCCAAGTAGTGAGGGAGAGGACAAACAAAACCACTGTAACAAGTAGAAGAGAGAAAGTGTCTTTGAAAGGACTTGAAAATGTTAAACTTCTAGCAACCTTGGATATACTAAATCCAAGACCTCAAGAAGGTTTAAACAAAATCTTTTCTTCAAAGTTCAAGAAACCTAAGGTATTTTGAACCTTAGACCTCAAAGAAACAATAAGTGTGATTGCTGGACTTTTCTAAAAGACTTTTCTAGGATTGCTGGACCTCTAACACAATTAACCAGAAAACCAACCAAATTTGAGTGGATGGAGAAGTGTGATAGGAGTTTTGGATAATTGGAGAACCGATTGACCTCGGCACTAGTGTTAACTTTACCTGATCCAAACATGGAATTTTCACTGTATACAAATGCTTCAGGGGAAGGTCAAGAGCTGTGTTGATGCAAGACTGGAAGGTTGTCGTAGATATTTTGAGGAAGTTGAAGGATCATGAACGGAATTATCCAACACACGATTTGGAGTTAGCAGCCATCGTGTTTGCACTTAAGAAGTGGCGACACTACTTATATAGGGCTAAGTACGAGATATTCACTGATCATAAGAGCTTGAAGTATCTATTTTCTCAGAAGGATTTGAACATGAGATAACATCACTAGATAGAACTGCTGAAGGAATATCAATACCTAATTAACTATCATCCAGGAAAGGCGAATATGGTGGCAGATACATTGACTAGAAAAGCAAAGATATCAAGTCTTAGCTTAACATCCACTCTACAACAGGATATTAGAAGCGCCCAAAAGAATAATAGGGAGTTCCAGGAGTTCAAAAACAGTGTGAATGCTAAGAAATTTGAAGATTTTCGAGCATTAAAAGCATATGGGAGCCTGTACTTTCAGAATCGGTTGTGTGTATCCAATGATACTGAACTTAAGCGTAAGGTTCTAGAGGAAGCCCACAGAAGTAAGTATTCAATGCATCCTGGAGAGAACAAGAAGTACAAAGACTTAAAGCAAAAGTTCTGGTGGAATGGAATGAAGAGAGAAATTGCAGAGTATGTAGCAGCCTGTCTTACATGTCAAAGGGTTAAGGCGGAACATCAAAAGTCAGCAGGACTACTACAACCGCTACCTGTTCCCGAATGGAAATGGGAACATGTGACAATAGACTTTGTAACAAGATTGCCCCGGACCAAGGGGTATAAGGATGCTATCTGGGTGATTGTTGATTGCTTAACAAAAATGGCTCATCTTATTGCTATTAAAATAACATACCCTTTAGACAAGTTGGCGTAGATTTATGTGGATAAGATTGTTCGACTTCATAGGGTGCCCGTTGATATTGTATTCGATAGAGACCCATGGTTTACCTCAAGGTTTTGGCCTAAGTTCCAGGCAGCTATGGGGACCAATCTAAGTTATAGCACCACAACACACCCCCAAACCGATGGACAGTCTGAAAGGACAATTCAAACCCTAGAGGATATGCTAAGAGCTTGCGCCTTGGACTTTGGCAATAAGTGGGTTGACAACCTTTCTTTTGCAGAGTTTGCTTATAATAATAGCTATCACTCTTCGATAGAAATGACACCATTTGAAGCATTATATGGTAGGAGATATAGAACACGCTTGTACTAGGATGAGGTCGGAGTTCGATCCTATTGGAGATAAAGAGGCTTGATGCTAGAGTTGGAGGAGATGCAGAAACAAGTTTGGATATTTCAAGATTGGCTTCGGACAGTTAAAAGTAGACAGAGGAGCTATACCGATAACCGAAGGAGAAATCTGGAGTTTAGTATGAGAACTCGAGTTTTCTTATAACTTACGCCTTGTCGCAAAAAAAGTAGATATCTGAAGAAAGGAAAAATAAGCTCTCGATATATTGGACGGTTTGAAGTTATTGATAGGTAAAGTAGCGCATTGGCTAGCCTTGCCCAATGAACTGATGGGGCATATATGACGTATTTCATGTATCACAATTGAAGAAGTATTATCCTATCCCTGATCATATTCTTAACGATGACAAATCGGGGTTACGAACCGACCCGTCATATGAGGAAAAACCAATTGAGATTGTAGAGCGAAGCATAAAAGAGTTATGCGAGAGACAGATTCCAATATGTTAGGTTGTTTGGAGACATCATGAAATTCAATAGGCAACCTGGGAGACTAAGGAATACCTTAAGAAGAAGTATTTAGAACTTATAGGTACATGACTATTAAATTTCGAGGACGAAATTTCTTTCAAGGTGGGTAGAATGTAACACCCCACCTATTGACCACCTAGCAAAACTCTAAAAATTGCAGGCGTTATGAAAGTAGGGTTTGGGACTTGACCGAGTGGAGTATAGTATTTTCGACACTTAGTGGCATTTTTGAGATATTTAGGAATGAGAGTAAAATTTTATTATATTGAGATTTTATTATTAAGGTTCATAGGTGCCTTTAAGTGGATTTTATTTTTAATAGTTAGTGTGTGTATTTTAGAAATTTAGATAATTGACATTTTCATATAAGGATTTAAAAAAAAACTTCGCAATTAAGAAATTTGCCGCCACCTCCTATACCCACCTGTCACTCATGTAAGAATTTAATGGAAGTCATGTAAATTATACAAAATCAAGAAATTGGTTGGTTTAGAGACAAACTTTGATTATATTTATAATTAATATAAGTAATTTTATCTAAGAAACTAAAATAAATGTATATCATAACAAATGAGTAAGTTATAGTGTCATTATGAGAAATTGGGAAATTTTCTAAAAACTAAGCTAAACTCATGTAAATTACATAAAATATAAAAATTAGAGGGTTCACACAAATTATAAATATATTTTATACAAATCTAAGTAGTTTTATTTGGAAAAACTAAAATAAATACATATCATAACAAATGAATAAGTTATAAGATCATTTCAGAAAATAGTGAATTACGTGAAAATTTAAAGAAACTAATGTAAGTACATAAAATTAAGAAATTAGTGCGTATAGAAACAAATTATAAGTATATTTAGAGTTAATATAGGTAATTATGTTTTGAAAAACTAACATTAACGCATGTCACAACAAATAAATAAGTTATGGAGTCATAAGAAATTAATAAGTTATGGTGATGCGAATTCCCAATTTGATTGCAAATTGAATCCATCACCTTTCATAGATCACCTCCTTGATGCAGATGCAGAACTCCTATGAAGATTTTGTAGTTCTAGCACTCCACTAAAGAACCTATGAGAAGCTAAGCCATATAAACCCAATATAAGAGGAGGAACTCTTCCAAACTTCATAGCAAGAACCGTAGGGAAACTATGACCCTAAAACAAAAACTACACAAATTAGAAGACCTAGATTAACCAACTCAAAAGACAAGAACTCCTAGAATCAATCAAAGCAAAAGTTCAAAAGGATCTTTTGACTTCCATATACTATATGTTGGGAAGAGCCTAAGCTCTGATACCACTGATAGGAATAGTTGCTCTGGTGATTAGCCCTGTTACATTAACATAAAACCTCTACAGAAAACTATTACAATAGTAAAAGAGCGGAAGAACTAGAAACTACTAATCTATTACAAAAAAAAAACTAGATGATGGAACCGAATAGCAAATCTTAATCAAAGCTCTTCAAAATTGGATGAAAAAGTCAGAAAAACAGACTACCGTTTGTTCATTAAATACCTACAAAATAGATAAACAAAAACAGGAGAAGCCTAGCAAAAATCGGATGTCCGATTTTTGCGGATTTTTACCACAAGACAAAATTGGATGACCGAAACAAAAACCGAACATCCGGTTATGAAAAACGGATGTCAACACAGAAGAAAATGGACGGCCGATTTTTGTGAAAGAAGGGAATAGAGATATTTGGACAATCAAAACGGATGAGAAGGAGAAAAACCAGACTGCATGTCAGAATCTTGATCAAACCCTAAGCAATGGATGAGCCTCACACAACAATAATCTAATCTGTCACTTTCGGTTCTCTCCTTCACAAACTACCCAGGCACGTGGTCAACCAGAAATGTTGACTAATAGCGGCAGTAACACAAGAATTCATAGAGAACAAATGGAAACAAGATTCTGCTAGAAGAAAAAGAGAGAAAAGAAGAAGGCTTCACATAGAATAAACAGTCATGTCTCATCTCTTAGCAACAAGACAAAGATAAGAGTATTTATAGAGTTTCTAAGGTAGACTCATTCAAACAACGAAACAGTCATCTGGAAGGATCGTTCAATAACAGAACACCCTGATACCTTGAAGACATCTTCAAAGAAGAAAAAGCCAAGTCACCCAGGAAGACTCATGAGGATTGGGGTGTTTACCAGCCCTGCCTGCCTGACATCCTTGATTAAGACACAAAGTTATCCTATTGGGTTGTTAGGCTTAGTCCAACTTATTATAGGGATTAAAAAACTTGGACTGAGAAGAGAAAATGTGTGAACACTAGCCCAATTGGTCTTCAAGCTCACCCTTGAACTCATTTTTGTGAACTTCTCATCTACAGCAATCAACCTGCAACAATATGTAGAAGGTCTCTATACAAAACAAACTTTTCAGTCGTCACTACTTTAGTACCAAAATCAGCAGTATTATCTTTAATGCTAATTTTGTCTATATCCACAATACCATTTGAAACCCTTTCATGAATGAAATGATACTTAACATCTATATGTTTAGTCCTTTCATGATAAACAGGATTTTTACACAAATGAATACAACTCTGACTATCAGTAAATAAGATAGCTTCAGAATGTTAAAGATGCAGTTCAAATAAAAGCTGCTGAAGCCAGGTGGCTTCTTTAATTGCCTCCGTGCCAGTAATATATTCAGCCTTCGCAGTCGAAAGAGTGACTACATGCTGCAACTATGATTTCCATGAAACATAGTTACCTTCAAGGGTAAAGAAATAAGAAGTAGACTTTCTACCTTCTCTAGCACCTGCAAAATCAGAGTCAACATAACCAACCAACTCAAAATGTTTAGACAAGTTATTATAATGGAAGCCTCTATCAAGCATCCCATTAATGTACCTCAATAGCCACTTAAGAGCCGTCCAATGATCCCTACCTGGATTAGGCATAAAATGGCTTAAAAGGCTTATGAAATAACCAATATCACGACGGGTAGAAATCATGGAATACATGACGAATCCTATAGCCATTCTAATAAGGGATGTTAGCCACATCTTTCTTCTCATTTTTAGTTTTCGAACAGTTTTTGGAAGAAAGATGAAAATGGCCTGCAAGGGGGGTACAAACAGACTTACACAAATTGATAGAAAATTTGGAAAAAATTTTCTGCAAGAAAGACTTCTGGGAGATAAAAAAGAACGGTCAACTCTATCCCTATCAATGTTCATGCCTAAAATTCTAGAGCTAGATCCAAGATCCTTCATCTCAAACTCTGATTTCAATAAAGATTCCAAGAGCATAATCTTATCTATATGCTTGTAGGCAATAAGCATATCATCAACATAAAGAATCGATAAATGGCAATATAAATATTATCACAAGAAAAATACAAGCAACTATCATAATTACTTTTAACAAAACTAGTTTTAAGCATAAAAGAGTCAAACCTTTTATACCACCATCTAAGTGATTGTTTAAGCCCATATAGGGACTTCTTCGACAGACAAGCCAGATGCTCCTTACCTTTCACTTCAAAACTAGGTGGTTGGAGCATGTAAATGGTTTCATGAAGTTCACCATGCAAAAAGGAAGTTTTAACATCCAATTGTTCAAGCTCAAGATCAAAGAAGGCAACAAAAGCAAGCATAATTCTGATAGTTTTATAATTAACAATAAGAGAAAAGATTTCATTGAAACCAATACCTTCAACTTGAGAAAAATCTTTCGCAACAAATGTAGCCTTGAACCTTGGAGGTTCATTAATAGATTCAGGTCCTTTAACTTTGAAAATCCATTTACAATCAATGAACTTTGTTTTGGTGGTTTAGGCACAAGCACCTAAGTTTTGTTCTTATGCAAAGAAGATATTTCTTCATCCATAGAATGCATCTACAAAGAGCGATTAGGACTCTTTAAAACATCAGAAAAACAAACAGGTTTTTTCTCTTCAACAAAAGATGCAGCAGTAAAAGCATAGGAAACAATGTATGGATAAGCATACCTAAGAGGTTTCCTTATCTCTCTTCTACATCTATCCCTTAATAGTTGGTAATCTCTAAGGGCTTGTGCTTGTGCTTCTGGATGATCCTCATCATTATCAGAATCACGTAAAATTGGCTCATCGGGTTCAGGAATACTAAACTCCTCATTGGTTTCAGATTCCAGCTCGGGTTCTAGTATATGCTCATGAGAAGGTTCGGAGGTGACCTCCACCTCCACAGGAGTGTTCTCAACTATGAGTATAACAGAAGAACTCTTCGGTTTCATTTCAGTTCTAAGATAGGACATGTCTATCTCGTTAAAGACTACGTCTCTATTCACGACTATCCTTGCACCTGGTTCACCTCTAAGCGACACTCTGTAACCCTTCACCCACTAGGATAGCCTATAAACACTCCCTTTTTGGACCTAGGGTCTAACCTCCCTTCCCTCTAATGTGCAAAGGTAGTATACCCAAACACTCTAAGGTTCAAAAGGTTCGCTTGTTAGTCTGAGAACAATTCTATGGGAGTCTTAAAGTTTATGGCTGTGGAAGGGACCTATTTATAAGGTAAACTGCTGTACCAACAGCCTCTGAAAAAAATGATTTAGGAACAATAGATGATACCAAAAGAGACCTAACTTTATCCGTAATGAATCGATTCATCCTCTCATCTACCCCGTTTTGTTATGGGTTGAGCCTAACAGTTCTATGATGAACAATGCCATGCAAAGCACACAAATCATGAAAATGTTTGTTACAAAATTCCAAACTGTTATTTGTTCCTAAAACCTCTAGCTTCTTTTCGGTTCGAGTTTCGGCAAAACGTTTCCATTTATTACACTTTTGAAAAGTTTGATCTTTGGTTTTCAATAGAAACACCCAAACATGCCGAGAAAAATCATCAACAATAGAAGGGAAATAAACGTTGCCACCAAAAGTGTGTGCCTGTAGAAAAACTAAGTTTATGTTGTTTGCCAAGAACACAATGATAAAAAAAATCTAAAGAAGTGATTTCATTACCGTTTATAAGATTTTGTTTATATAAGTAATGCAAACCTTTTTAAAAAATGTGGCTAATCCGACGATGCCACAACATGGTTTTATCAGAAATGTTTTCTTCAACATTTTGGAGCTCTAAAATAATTTTGTTTAAATCATCCATGTTTTCATAAAGGGATTTTGACAAGTACATTTTGAATCCAAAGAGTTGTTCCTTTAAATAGATTTTGTTTGATAAAGACCTTCCCAAGTAAAGTTTTTCAAGTTTTATCCAGATTTCATAAGTATTGTATATTTCATTTATTTCTCACAAAACATTATCTTTCAAATGCAAGGTGAGCCAGCTATATGTATCACCAAGTTTTTCAACTAGCATATCTCCTGTCCAAGATTCCGGATACCTGTTAGGAGAGGAAATAGCGGGTGCAATCTAATTTTGGACTAAAATAGCTTTCATTTTTATACACCACGTTACAAAATCAGATTTGCCATCGAGCTTGTTTGTTTAAAGTTTTGGAACAGACATGTTAAATAGTAGCAAACAAGAGTTATGTGCGAAAAATAAAAGATTTTAGAAAAAGTTTTGTGACAAACACAGCCTGGAAAATAATACAGCTAGAAAAACAGGCAATAGGCAGATAATAAACTCACAATAGATCAATCAGATAGTAAACGGTGAGAAAAGTAAAAATCACAAAAATTTGATACATAATTAGAGATACAAGGAGCAGATATATATATATGTCTGGGTAGTAAACTTTGCAAAAAAGGAAAGCAAAAACTATAATAGTGACTTATGCCAGATTCACAGAAGTCAATAGTTCGCATGAGTCTGGAAAGCAATCGGGAGGTTTTGGATGACGTCTGCATCACTCGTGGAACGTAACAAACACCAGACACCAGAAAGATCGAATTTTCTTCTGGCGCTGATACCACTATTGGGAAGAGCCTATGCTTTGATACCACATATAGGAATAGTTTCTCTGGTGATCAGTCCTGCTACATTAGATAAAACCTCTACAAAAACTATTACAACAGTAAAAGAGTGGAAGAACAAGAAACTACTAATGTATTACAAAAAAAATTCAGATGATGGAACCGAATAACAACTCTTAATAAAAGCTCTTCAAAATTGGATGAGATAGTCTGAAAAAAAACACTACCGTTTCTTCTTCAAATACTTGCAAAACAGATAAAAAAAATAGGATGAGCCTGGCAAAAATTGGACGTCCGACTTTTGCCACAAGATAAAACTGGACGACCGAAACCAAAACTGAACATCCGATTATGATAAACGGACACCAACACAGAAGAAAATGGATGACCGATTTTTGTGAAAGAAGGGAATAGAGATATTCGGATGATCAAAACGGATGAGAAGGAGAAAAAACCAGACGATCGGTTTTTCTCTGCATGTCAGAATCTCGATCAAACCCTCAGCAATGGATGACCCTCATACAACAACAATCTAATCTCTCACTTTCGGTTCTCTCCTTCACAAACTACAAAGGCATGTGGTCAACAAGAAATAGTGACGGACAGTAGTAGTAACAGAAGAATTCACTGAGAACGAACAGAAACAAGAATCTGCATAGAAGAAGAAGGGAGAAAGAAGAAGGCTTCACACAGAATAAACAGTCATGTCTCATATGTTAGCAACAAGACAAGGACAAGAGTATTTATAGAGTTTCTAAGGTAGACTCATTCAAGCAGCAGAACAATCATTTTGACAGATCGTTCAACAACAGAATATCCTGATACCTAGAAGACTTCTTCGAAGAAGCGAAAGCCAAGTCACCTAGGAAGAGTCATAAGGATTCGACTGTTTACCAGCCTCGCCCACCCGGCATCTTGGATTAGACATAAACTTATGTTATTGGGTTGTGAGGCTCAGTCCGATTTATCACAGGGATTAAAGAACTTAGGCTGAGAAGAGAAAATGTGTGAACACTAGCCCAACTGGCCTACACTATCAATCTAAGTATTCAATTGCTCACAAACTAAAGAAAAAAGCCCTTAGAACCTAACTAAGATAGGTTGAAGAACCCTTGAAATGATTGGTGGAAACTCTAAATTCATATCATCAATATTCAACTTCGTTTTTTATAAGAAGAGGCATAATTAGGTATTTGTAGAGAAAACCTAATAAGTATTAAAAATGCCTAATGAACCTTCTAATAAAAGTTAATTACAATCATGCAAATTAAGAAACCAATAATTAACTAAAAATTAATTTATTTTGACTAAAATGAAGGGTAGTCTTGAAGTCTTAATTGTTTCTCCTAAGACTTACCGGGGACGGTAGGGTGGGAGCATACCGTTGTTGGTAGGTTGTCCTCGCAAAATTCCCTTTGTGCAGAGGGATATTGGGAATGGTAGAGCGGGAACCTACCATCGCAGGTAGGTTCGGTTTTATTCCCTCCTTCGTTCTTTCATCTTCTTCGATGGCTAGGAGCTTCTAGTTTAATTTCGGGTAGCTTGCTATAAATTTTATCAGTCTTTGAAGTCTTGTAAAGTCTCCAAGCCTTCCGATTAAACCCGGAGTTCTACAATTGAAGCCTCACCCATGATGTCTTCGATCTTCTAGTTGCTCCTACGCAAATTTTTGAATAATTCTTTGTTGAATTCATATCATATAGGGTTATTCCCCGAAAAAAAAAAAATGCTCGCCAAGCATTTTGTTAGATATGGTCTCTTTCAAGTTCAAGAAATCTTGTGTGGTTTTTCAAAAGATCCTAACTAGTGCACGACAAGCCATTTTGGTTTGTTTGAATAGATGTAAGAATGAATTAGAATTTTTAAAATGACAAAAAAAATCGTATTTGCTCACAGAAAGATCTGCCTATTATTTTGTTAAAATAAAGGATTAAAAAAAACATTAGGTCAGCACGCCAGTCACTACCTTGTTTGGTAAAAACATTTTGAAAAATATAAGAAAGAAAGAGCATCAACTCATCATCAACTTGTTTTTCCTTCAAAAAAAAAAATCAGGTAAGCAGCCATTCGCCACCTTGTTTGGAAAAAGAAATTAAAAAATTTTAAAAAAAGAAAGAAAGCTGATGCATCGACAACTTTTTGCTAGTCAGCACTAACAAGTGTATGAATGTTCTAACTTATCTACCTCTAGTAGGTAGCTCACCTACTAACTTGATTACCTTAGCATTTTCACTTTTTTTACCAGAAGTGAAAGATGACTTGATGGAAGATGATAAAGTTGTTTTTTGAAATGACACAAAGTTTTCCTTTTTTTACATAACAGATTATACAGAGAGTTCCTTTTAAAATTATCAACTTTGAATTGTAAAAGTACACAAAGGACCATTATACAAACTTGCATCTCCATTTTTGTTAAATTTACTAAAATGTTCTCATTTGAGGTGATTAATCACTTCTACAAAGAGGCACCTATCACTAATCTAGACATACACACATATATATACATATATAAGATTTGTCTAACGTCTCTTCCCATGGCACATGTTAATACGGATAAACTCACAATATATTGGATAAAAGAAAAAATAACTAAAAACACATTAAATAAATATGAAATGTTTGTAATAATTACTAATCATCTATATTTATTTACCTTAATTATTCCAATATTAACAATCTCTCTACCCGTACCCCTTCCCCTTCCCATCCTCCCAAAAAAGCAAAGAATCTAGGGTTTATTTTTTTCCTTTGGTTTTATATTTTATTTGGTAGGTTTTATTAATACAATATACCAAATAAAAAACAAAAACCCTAAAGAGGAAAGATAAATCCTAAAGGAAAAATATATTATGAAAGGAAAAGTTATAGACAATCCCAGGTGCTCTCTTTTTTGGGGTGGGGGTAAGAAAGAATATTAAATATTCTGATTTATACAGTTAAGGTAGAGAAATCTAGGTCATTATAAAATTTTCATACATATATACATATGTACACATACATATACACATATATATGGGGTTGCGTAATGTTACTATTGATAAACTCAAACTATATTAGGTAAAACATATGTATAAAAGTCTCAATAAATAAACTATGAAATTTTACACTAATTCATAATCATTTATATTCATTTACCTTAATGGTCGCAAGAAGAATCTTTAATTCTCTCTACTGCTACCCTTTCCTTTTATAATATTTATTTTTTTCCCTTAAGGTAATTATCTTTTATTTAGTAGGTTTTATTAATACAATATGTGTAATAAAACCTACCGAATAAAAAATAAATCCTAAGGAGGAAAGATAAATCGTAACGGAAAAATATATTATAAAAAGAAATACTACAAACTATCCTGAGTACTTTTTTTCTTGGGGTGGAGCAGAGAGAATATTAGGATTTTTATTGATACAATTAAGGTAAATAATTCTAAGTGATTATTGCTAGTGAAAATTTTCCATAGGTGATTGAGTTTGATTTTTGTAATATTTGAATCATCGAATATACTATGAGTTTATCCATATTAACATATGCCATAAGAGCATACGTAAGATAAACCCTACACATATATATATACAAAGAGAGAAAGAGAGAGAGAGAGAGAGAGAGAGAGAGAGAGAGAGAGAGAGAGAAAACACAAAAAACAAATGAAAACGAAGGCTGAAAGAAGCCTAAAAAACTTGTCATTAAAGATCAATTGTGAATCATCCTAAGAAACCTACATTGGCAGCCATGCATAATACACTGTAGTTAATAGATTATTTTATGACAAAGATGTCATGAAAGGTTTATGAATGAAATGGCCAGAAAATTAAAAAATGTTTGTAGATAAACAAAAATTGATGATGGAAGAAATGCTTAGAAGGTTAGAAGCATTTGTGATATAGTTGCCGCAAAATCAAAAGCAGATGAGATTATGATAGAGGATGAGGATATCGAAGTGGAAGTGGAAGGTGAAGTGGGTTGTGATCATGAAGACGCCGTGAGGCAATGGATCTTCAGGGGATATTCGATCCCCGGTAGGAGACAATAATGTGGGTGTTTTTCTATGCAGAACATATAAGTAATAATGACATAGTACACTCTACCATGGAGTATGTCATCATTGTTCAAGAAGGAGATAGTTTGGGAGGAGTTTTTGGAACACAAAAGAAGGGAAAACAAATACCTTCCCAAATTATGGAAAAAGCGAATCGAGCAGCAACAGTTGCAAAAGTGGTTGATGATGATTCTAAACGTCGATGTTGTTCATTATTACTAATTGAATCAGCTGAGACTTTGACCAAAGTTGCCCAGAAGTCTCAAGTACAAAAAATGGGAAGAAAGAATTTGGGAAGAGTGGTTTGGGTGAGAAGGCACAAGCTAAATAAGAGAGGAACATTCGGCTAGTGGCAAGAATTCTTTGACGGTGTTATTGTCTTGCAACTTACCTCAAAGGCTTGTCATTAAAGATCAGTTGTGAATTGTCCAAATAAACATGGATTCGCTGGTATACATAAGAGACTAGAGTTAATAGATTATTGTACGAAAGAGATGTCATGAAAGGTTTAAGAATAAAATTGCTGGAAATTTGAAAAATGTTTGAAGATAATTAGAAATTGATGATGGAAGAAATGTTTAGAAGGTTAGAAGCATTTGGGAATGAAGTTGCTGCGAAATAAAAAACAAATGAGATTGTGATAGAGGATGAGGATATGGAAGTGAAAGTTGAAGTGGGTAGTGATCATAAAGAAGTCGTGAGGCAATGGGATCTTTCGGGGATATTGACTCCCTGGTGGGAGACAATAATGTGGGTCTTTTTCTACGCAGAAGATACAGGAAATAATGACATAGTATGCATTTCCGTGGAGTATGTCGTCAATTTTAAAGAAAGAGATAGTTCAGCGAGGAGTTTTTTGGAACACAAAAGAAGGGAAAAGAAACACGTCCACCAATTAGGAAAAAAGGGAATTAGAGAGTAACAGATGCAGAAATGCATGATGACGGTTCAAGATATCGACGTAGTTCTAGATTACTAATAGAATCAGCTGAGAAGTTGACTAAAGTTGTCTACAAGTCCCAAGTACAAAACATGGGAAAGATAAAAGAATTTGGAATAGTGGTTGGGGTGGGAAGGCATAGGCTAGCATCAAAGTGGAACATTCGACTGGCGCCAAGAATTCTGTTATGGTTTTGATTTATTTAACACATTATGTATTTTAAATTTCACAAAAGTAAAGGTCCCCACCGATATTCCCACCGCCCTTACCTTGTCTTCATCACAGTGTATCTTCTTATGTGGGGATGAACAACCGAACTCTCCTAACTGATCCGCATCCCTACACATCTCTTCATACGAGAAAAAAGGTGATTGATGCTAGTCTAGGTTGATACAAAAGGTGGCAATGACAAGAGTTTTTGATTGCTAGAGTAGTAAACTTACTCTTAGTACTCTGATTTATCTTAGTAGGCGCAAGTTTTACTAGATCTTTCATTTCTTTCTCCTCAATTTTTTTGCTTACAAACTTCTCTTGATCCATTGTAATAATTGATAAAAGTAGCTAAATACAGAGAAGTAGAGATAGGTTGCGGTAGTCAGTGTTTCTGATTTCTAGAGTTCTTAAATTTTAATTCCAACACAAGGTACTTATAAAATACATTAATGAGACAATCCTAAGCTCGAATGAGCTATGGTTTTCTGACTTGATATAGCCCTGATAACGAGCCGCACTCCGTTTTTATTTAATTTTGTAATTTGGACCTTCTTTTTTTTTTTTTTTAGAATAACTTGGACACTATATCAAACAACTAAACATTTAACTAATCTCCTAATAAAAAAAAGAATACAACAAAACAATATATACACATATATCATATATACTTATATATATACGTATATATGTAGATGCATGTATAAATATATAATATATACATATATATCTGTGTGTATATATATACATGCACACACAAAGATAAGTACATATGATTTAATTAAAAATTTTATGAATTTCCGTATAAGATTGATATAAATATGCATGTTCTTAAATATAGGTCATGCAATTTGATTATAAATAATGGATATTTTTTCTCTAAATCATTTTTTTGTACGTAGTGAATGATTGAAATGTATAACTTATAGTAATTCTAAATTTACACCTCTTAAATATTATCCATTCTTTTAAGTTATTGTCATAGTAAAAAGAACTGATCAAAAAGCGTAAAAAGTTCCATTTTTTAAAAGCATATTGAAGTGTTATGATGGAAGTCCTTCATAATGTAGTTGCTAACTTAATGTGATAAAGAACATTTATCTACTCATCATTCAAGTGATATCTTTTGTAGGCTTTTTGGGCCTTTAGTCTTCCCAACATTTTCATTTTCCAGCCCATCTTTAACCCAATGATAACTTGGGCCTCAACTGAAGAGTAGGTATCCATTTGACTGGGTCAAGAGATGCCGAGCCAGACCGAGTCGAGTTACCCGGGCTGCCCGTTAGTGACTCTTCTATTTAATCCCTCTGTTCTCCTCATTTCCTGTGTAGCCGTTTCTCTTTCTCTTGAAGTCTATTCCTTCTCATTCTCCTTGACTGTTGGTATTCAGTTGTTATTTTTCTCTATTTTTCTTCTTCGTGGCTTCTACGGCTGATCTTCTTTGTCCGTTGGCTTTCCTGTGACGTCGTCACCCCCGCCGGTTTGTTTTTCTGTTCATCACCCTGTTATTGGATCTTTTCTTAGTGTGCAGAAGAAAGAGAGAGAGAGAGAGAGAGAGAGAGAGAGAGAGAGGGTACCGCCGGTGACTTTTGTCACGGGTGAGGCTTAGATCCGAGGGTCTGATCACTTGTGCACTTACCTGAGATGCCTCGACGTGTCATAGCTACTGTTCGGCGTCAATTCTGCTTCTCGGTTTGTCATCATTCAGCCGGCGGTAACTGTCTGCGGTGGCGGTAAACGCCTCTCTGTTGTTTCTCTTGTTTTTTTTTTATTATTAACTGTTTGTTCTTTTAGAACCTTGAGGATTTTTTATCGACTTTCTATTTTGATCAGAGAAGAAAGCCTTGAAATATAATAGCTTTTATTTCTTCGCTGTTTTGCTTTCTTTTTGGCATGTAATAGTAAATAGTTTTTATGTAATAGTAATTAGTTTCTACCACAAGTGGTATCAGAGCTACGGTTCGGCTCACCGGCGCAAACAACCATCAACGATTCTAGATCTGAGGGAACTGTTGAGTTCCTCAGATTTGGACAGGGAAGTTTCTCTTTCACTCTCTTTCTCTTTTTCAGTTATTTTACTATTTTTGTTTTTTTCTTTCGGCTTGCCTCTGTATTTATTTACTGTTTCTGGCTGTCTACGGCTTGCCGCTGGTTACTTGTTCATCTCTTGGCTTGCCACCATTTCGTCTGTTCTCTGTTTCTCTGTTGCTTTAGCTTGCCGCCGATTGTGATTACTATTACTGCATTTTATTGAATTGTGTTACTATTCAGTTTTTCTGTTTACTAGTTTTTGTATTACTCCTGTTACTGTTCTGCTGCTGGTGGTGTGGTTTTCCTATTATTTTTCAGTTTTTCAAAAGCTATAAAACCCAAGCCTAGCTTGCATTCGAGACATTTCAAGTATCTATGTCTTGGCACGTTTTTTTTTTATTTTTCAAAAGTTTTTTTACTCCCTCTGTTCTTTGTCTTTTTTTTGTTTTTGGCGAGGCAGTTTTGTTGCTGCCGTGTTTCTCGTTATTTCAGTTATATTGTTTGTTTCTTGGGTTTCGTGCTTCACATTGTTGCGCTGTTTATTTTAAAAAAACCAGAATAAATCAAGCAAACTAAAACAAACCACCGCCGTTTTTCTTGAAATTGTTTTTCCAAAAAATCCGGGCAGTTTTATTCTTTTTCTTTCAAAAGTTTTTCAAATATTTCATTTTCCTAGTCATTTAATTAAACTTATTTGCCTTCAAAACATGTCAATTCCAAAAATTGAAACTGATAAGTTTGATGGCAAATCTGACTTTGTAATGTGGCGGAGGAAAATGAAACCAGGTTTAGTACAAAATAAAATTGTACTCGCTATCTGTAGCCATGAAGAGTATCCGGAATCTTGGAAGGGTGAAATTCTTTCAAAAAAACTAGGTGATGCTCACAGCTGCCTCACCTTGCATTTAACTGATAATGTTTTACGAGAAATCGATGAAAAAGATTATGCTTTTGAAATTTGGACTAAACTAGGAAAACTATATTTGGGAAAATCACTTTCAAATAAAATTTATTTAAAAAAGCATCTTTTTGGATTTAGAATGAGCGGATCATAAACTTTTTCACAAAATACGGATGATTTAAATAAAATCATTTTGGAACTTCAAAACGTTGGAGAGAACATCTCTGATGAAAATGTTGCAGTCATTTTATTAAATGCCTTACCTGAATCTTTCAACGATGTCAAATCTTCTATTAAATATGCGAGCGATGGTTTATCTCTTTCCAATGTTAAAAATGCTTTGAAATCTAAGGATTTGGATTTACAAAAAGAAAATTAATCACATGATGAAAATCTTTTTGTGCGAGGAAGAGTTGACCGGAGGGAACCTCCTATTCACCATTTTAAAAGTAAAGGGCGATCTAAATCACGAGAGAAGAACAAAGTAAAGTGTTTTTATTGTGGTAAAGAGGGCCATATGAAGAACA
This sequence comes from Catharanthus roseus, assembly GCA_028651295.1. NCBI lineage: Eukaryota > Viridiplantae > Streptophyta > Magnoliopsida > Gentianales > Apocynaceae > Catharanthus > Catharanthus roseus. The sequence goes on from JAPQWS010000027.1 coordinate 203,303, forward strand.
AGTGTTTTAAACAGATTCAAGATGAAAAACAACGTAAACATGGTAAAGGGAATAATAAAATCGACAAAACCTACGATTTTGATTTAGATGGTAATACTATGTTTTCAGAGGTTTTGTGTGTGTCTCTTTCTCCTCTATGTGCCGAAGTTGTTGGTGATTAGGTTCTTGATTTTGGTTGTTCTTTTCACATGACACCTAACAAACACTGGTTTTCTAATTTTAAACCCTTAAATCAAGGAAAGGTTTTTATGGGAAATAATCAAGTTTGTGATATTAAAGGCATTGGTAATGTTTTCATCAAAATGCATGATGGTGTGACTAGGAAACTCACTGAGGTGAGATACGTGCCCAACTTATGTCAGAATCTTATCTCTCTTAGTTATTTGGACTCTTTTGGTTTTTCTTTTAAATCTAAAAAAGGTGTTTTACGTGTTTGCAAAGGAAATCTAGTCATGCTGAAAGATTTTAAGAGAGAAACTTTATACATTCTTCTAGGTAAAATGATTTGTAACTCTACAACAATGATTTCAAAAACTGTTCCTGAGAAAACTATGTTGTGGCATAAGAGGAGCAGCCACATTAGTGAAAAGGGACTTTATTATTTACAAAAACAAAATCTTTTGTATCGTGACAAAATTGATTCCTTGGATTTTTATGACCACTGTGTTTTGGGAAAACAACACAAAATCAGTTTTCTTACCAACACACATAAGTCATCTGCAATATACTTGATTATGTGTATTATGATCTATGGGGACCTGAAAAGGTTCCAACTTACGGTGGTAACGTTTGTTTCTTATCGATTTTTGATGATTTTTCAAGGCAGGTTTGGGTTTTTCTTTTAAAAACCAAAGATCAAACTTTTTAAGAGTCTTGTGAATGGAAACGTTTTGTCGAAAATCATTCTCGAAATAAACTAAAAATGATCAAGATCGATAATGGCCTTGAATTTTGTAACCAGAAGTTTTCTTATTTGTGTGCATCGCATGGCATTCTACACCATCGAACGGTTAGACATAACCCACAGCAAAATGGAGTTATCGAAAGGATGAAGCGTATAATTATGGATAAGGTTAGATGTCTCCTTGTTTCTTCTGGTGTCCCAAAACCATTTTGAGGAGAAGCTATTAGCACAGCTATATACCTCATCAATAGATCCCTGTCTACAGCTATAAACTTTAGAACTCTTATAGAACTCTGGTGTTGTAAACATCTTAACCTTTACAACCTGAGAGTTTTCGAGTATGCGGCTTTTGCACATCAGAAAGAGGCAAGCTAGATCTAAGGTTTAGAAAGGGAGTGTTCATAGGGTATCCTAGTGGTGTGAAGGGTTATAGAATTTAGTTCAAGGGTGAACGAGGGATAAGGGTTGTTATCAGTAGGGATGTTATCTTCAATGTGTTAGAGATGCCTTGTCTTAAGGGTAAACCCGTCTCTGATGGTTCACCTAGTGTTCCCACTCCTAGTAATATTTCTGTGGAGGTGGAGGTCACCTCTAAACCTTCCTTAGAACCCCTTCAGGAACCTGAAACCAATTCTGAGATTCCTGTTCAGTCTAGTTGCACACCTGGTCCTCCTAGTAGTCCTGAAATCCTTGATCCTGTTATAGAAGGTTCTGATAAGGAGGTAGAACATCCTGAGGCTTAGGCTCAAGCCTTACAGATTACCAACTTATGAGGGATAGAGTCTGTTGAGTACCTTAGGATCATCCTCGGTATGGTTACTCCTACATTTTTTCATATGCGTTTGTTGTTGCATCTTATGTGGAAGAAAAAGAATCGTTATGTTTTTCTGAGGTTTTGAAAAGCCGCAATTATGTTTTATGGTTATGTGCTATGGATGACGAAATGTCTTCTTTAAACAAAAATAAAACTTGGATTCTTGTTCCAAAACCCTCAAAACAAAAGTTAGTTGATTGCAAATGGATTTTCAAAATAAAAGAACCTGAGTCTTCTAAAGAACCTCCTGGGTTCAAGGCCAGGTTGGTTGCAAAAGCTTTTTCACAAGTTGAGGGCATTGATTTTGATGAAATTTTTCTCCTGTCGTTATAAACAAAACGATTAGGATTATCTTGCTCCTGTTGCATTTTATGATCTTAATCTAGAACAACTTGATGTTAAAACCGCTTTCTTACATGGTGATCTCGAAGAGACTATATATATGCGTCAACCACCAGGTTTTGAGGTTAAAGGCAAAGAACACATGGCGTGTCTTTTGAAAAAGTCCTTATACAGACTTAAACAATCACCCTGGCAATGGTACAAGAGGTTTGATTCTTTTATGTTAAAAATTGGTTTTTTCTAAAAGCAACTATGATAGTTATCTTTATTTTTCTGGTACTAATATTGATTCTGCTATCCATTTATTACTTTATGTTGATGATATGCTAATCGCTTGCAGACATAAAGCAAAAATCAATGATCTGAAATCTTTGTTGAAATCTGAATTCGATATGAAAGATTTGGGTGTTGCAAATGAAATTCTTGGGATAAGTATTTCAAGAGATAGATCTGATCATTCTCTTTTTCTATCGCAAAAGCCTTTTCTTTAGAAAATCGTATCCAAATTTTCAATGCACCTGTGTAAGCCTGTTATAACTCCTCTTGCGAGCCACTTAAAACTTTCTGACAAAATCTATCCTAAAACCGAAAGTGAGAAAAGAGATATGGCTAATATTCCTTACAGAATGATTATAGGCTCAGTAATGTACTCAATTATATCTACCCGTCCAGACATTGCTTTTTCTATAAGGCTTCTCTGCAGATTTAAGTCTAATCCTAGAAGAGATCATTGGGCTGCTCTCAATTGGCTATTACGTTATCTTAACAGAACTTTAGATCGGGGTTTACACTATCACAATTGGTCTGATTTTGATTAATTGGATTTGTTGATTCTGATTTTGCAGGTGATAAGGATGGTAGGTAATCTACCTCATTTTACTTCTTTACCCTAGCGGGTAATTGCATCTCGTGGAAATCTCAACTGTAGCCAGTAGTTGCCTTATCAACTACTGAGGCTGAGTATATCGCCGCAACGGAAGCGATCAAAGAAGCCATCTGGCTTCAAAGGTTATTAAATGAATTACAAGTTTTACATTCAAAAGCTATTATTTATACTGATAGTAAAAGTTGTTTATATTTATGTAAAAATCTGGTTTATCATAAACGAAGAAAACATACAGATGTCAAATACCATTTTATTCGAGGAAAGTTTTCTAGTGGTTTAGTTGACATAGACAAGATTAGTACTGTTAATAATCCTACATATTTTGGTACTAACATTGTAAAGACAGACAAGTTTATGTTTTGCAGGGATTCCCTCCACTTGGATATAGTTTGATTCACGGTAAGTTCAAACAAAAGTTGAAAATATTGTTTGAGGTGGAGAATGTCGGCTTTTTGGGCCATGAGTCATCCCAATATTTTCATTTTCTAGCTTATCTTTAACCCAATGATGACTTAGGCCACAGCTGAAGAGTACCTGTCCATTTGACTGGGTCAAGAGATGCCGGGCCAAACCGGGTCGGGCCACCTGGGCTGCCCATTTGTGACTCTTCCATTTAATTCCTCTACTCTCCTCGTTTCCTGTGCAGTCGTTTCTCTTTCTCTTAAAGTCTATTCCTTCTCCTTGACTGTTGGTATTCAGTTGTTGTTTTTCTCTCTTTTTCTTGTTCGCGGCTTCCGCTGCTGCTCTTCTTGGTCTGTTGGCTTTCCTGTGACATCGTCACCGCTGCCTATTTGTTTTTCCTTTCATCACCCTGTTATTGGATCTTTTCTGGGTGTGATAGAGAGAGCCGGAAGAAAGAGAGAGAGGGGTATCGCCGGTGAGTCTTGTCACGGCTGAGGCTTAGATCTAAGGGTCTGATCACTTGTGCACTTACTTGAGACGCCTAGACGCGGCACAACCGCTGTTCGGCATCCAGTCTACTTCTCTGTTTATCGTGGTTCCGCCGGCGGTCACTGTCCGTGGCGGCGGTAAGTGCCTCTATGTTGTTCCTCTTACTTTTTATTATTAACTGTTTGTTGTTTTACAACCTTTAGGATTTTTTATCGAATTTCTGTTTTGATCGGAGAAGAAAGCCTTGTAATAGATAGTTTTTATTTTTTAACTTTTTTGCTTTCTTTTTGGCATGTAATAGTAAATAGTTTTTATATAATAGTAATTAGTTTCTACAACATCTTTTAATCCTAATTAACTAATATTTACCTTAGTAAGACCAAAAGTTAAAAGAATAGCAATTCTTCATTTCAGTAACACAAATTATAACCAAAATTTTAAAACAAAAAGATTGTACATTAGCCAATATATCTCATCCGTGAAAAAAAAATAAATTATAATAACAATGAAATAACATAAGGGGAAATAATTAAAATGGCCATAATTTCCTTTTTAAACCACTACAGCTTTTAAATTTATCAAATATTCATTTTGTCGATAAACACGTCAAGCTAATATTTCCATTTGTTTTTCCCCTATGCTATTTTCGATGTAAAATGCTTTTGCATCTTTCCTGGTATCTTTAATCCTTATTTCTTTCCAACAAAAACATTCCATGAATTCCTTCGTCATTTTCTTTTGCTCTTTAGAGAGACGATTACGAATATTATTATCTTGCTCTGATTTTTTTATGTGGAGCATTCTCTAATGTCGATGAAGGCAACACTCTTTCATTCTCATTTAGTTTTCGTACAGGAACCACAATAGAAATAGTTTGCATACTAATAGGATGGATAAACTACATCCAGAGTGGATATCGTTGGAACTCTATTATTCTCCTTAGTTTATGTTAGGCCACTCTTCAAAATGTTGAGAATCTCTTTCCTAGAAGATACATTTTTATAGTTGGTGCATTACAATTTGAGGGTGAGTAGTTAGGTGAGGCCCAAGTCTTGACATTCTTAATTGTAAAGGTTTATATTTCTACAGAGAAAAAATGAAACAAAAGAACTCCGAACTTGAAAAATTGATAAAAATCAGACAAGAATCAATCAAATTTGAAATCTAAGAACAATAAAATTTGACTTGGCTGGTTTTAATTCCATTAAAATGGGTTTTGTTGGCCGACATAGGAATGGCAAGGGGATAGGTTGACATGGAACCCGTGTCCCCTTCCTCATTCTGACCTCGTGTATTTCATTTCCGTCCTCCTTCATCCCCGTATGTGGGGATGAACTATATCCCCATCTCTAACTCAAGTCACCTAACTAATTTTATCCTCAACCTCTACTCACATGTGAGGATAAAATCTGGTTTCATCCCCTTCTTCCCATTCCCAAATGGAAGCAAGGAATTGGTGTCCAACAGGAGAATCAGGTATAATTATTTCATAAATCTACTCTTGGATGATTGATTCCCTAAGAGCTGCTACTCTGCCAGTGGCACAGGAGAATGCGGTGAAGAGAATGATAATGATGATGACAAGAACGACCATGAAGAGAATATGAAAAAAGAGAAGGAAGAGGAGAAGAAAAATGAAATATTTTTTGGGGAAGTTCAGGAAGAATGGTAAAATAACTTTAAAGGCCAAAAGTGGGAATAAGATTCTTGAGTTGATAGTTTATTTTGATATAATGGTTCTTTTGGTCTCAAGTTGATATTTTTAGTAGTTGAAAATGCATGTCATTTCGGGCTTATAAATTCGGATGTGCTTTCTCTTTGCTACTGTTTTATTGTTTGGTCGTTTGTTAACCACGCTGGTTAAGGATTTCATAGTTTTCTAGATCGACAAAAAATTTATGTTGGACGAAAAATTTGTTTAATTTGTGAACGAGGGTAAAACATAGTGTTCCTGTTATGATTTTGTTATATTTAGTTATTTTGTCATGGCTTTTGTTGACCCGTTATAGGAATAACAATGGGTCAGGGTGGGAGTAGGGACTAACTTAAATTTAAGTTATATTTAATAAATTTTGGTTTAGAGAAACTTGATTTTTCTTCTGCAAATTATGTTTTGCCACTTACGAACTTCTCTTTTTCCCTTGTATTTAATCGTTGAAGAAAGTAGTAAAATTACAGAGAAGTAGAGATAAGCGGCGGTAATCTAAGTTTCTGATTTCTAGGGTTCTTAAGGTTTAATTCCAACATAAGGTGTTTATAAAGTACACTAATGAGCCAATCCTAAGCTCTAATGAGCTAGTATTATTCTGACATGATATAGCCCTATTAACAAGGCCCATTCCATAACTTATTTAATTTTGTAAATTGGACCTTATTGTTTACTATGAAATAACTTGGACACAAAATTATATAACCCAAACATTTAACAAATCTCCCAATGAAAACACTATGAACTAAAACAATATATGTACATTTATGTATATATATATACGTATATAAATGTATATATACATATATACACACATATTTGATACATATTTATATATATGATTTAAGCAAAACTTTTATGAATTTCCGTAAATTATTGATATTAATATGGATGTTTTTTAATATAGGGCATGCAATTTGTTTTTAATAGTGAATCAGTTTTTCTCTTTATCATTTTTTTTATGTAATGAATGAATGAGATATCTAACGTATAGTAAGTCAAAATTTACACCTCTTCATTGTCCATGCTTTCAAAATTATTGGGATAGTAAAAAGGACTTAAGAAAAGGGTAAAAAGTTCTATTTTGAAAAAAAAACATATTGAAGTGTTATTATGGAAGTCCTTCGTTATGTAGTTCCTAACTTAATGTGATTAAGAAGATATATGTACTCATCATTAAAGTGATATTTATTAATCTTAAAGAAGTAATATTTCCCTTAGTAAGATCAAAAGTTATAAAAATAGCAATTCTTGCTTTAAGTAACTAAAATTAAAAATGAAAATTTTCTAACAAAAAGATAGTACATTATCCTATATTTCTTATCCTTAAAGCTACAAAATCAATTCCAACAACAATGAAGTAACCTAAAGGAAAACATTGAAACCACTATAGCTTTTAAATTTACCAAATATTCATTTTATTGGTAAACCTTTTCTTAGACGTATCTCTTCTGATGTTCAAGCCAATATTTCCATTCATTTCTCCCAATGCCATTTTCGGTGCAAAATGCTTTTGCAGCTTCCCTGGCATCTTTATTCCTTATTTCTTTCCAACAAACAATTTCCATGTATTCCCTCACCTTTTTCTTTTGTTCTTTAGAGAGACGATTACGAATTTCTGATCTTTCTATATTGTTTGGATCTGGAGCATTCTCTAATGTCGGTGAAGGCAACACTCCTTCATTCTCATTTAGTTTTCATACAGTAACCATGCTAGAAAGAGTTTGCATAATATAAGTTGTTAAAATTACAGCCAAAGGAGTTATCATTGGAACCCAATTATTCTCCTTAGTTTGTATCCCTAGGCTGCCCTTCAAAATGGCGAGAATCTCTTGCCTAGAAGATACTATTTTTATAGTCGGTGCATGCGATGCGATTTGAGCTTGTAGTTTTTAGGAGAGCCACAAGTCTTGACTTCCATAATTGTAATGGCTTATATTTCTGCACAAAAAAAATGAAACAAAAAAACTTTGAACAGGGAAAATTGACGCAAATGCAGATAGGAATCAATCAAATTTTAAATCTAAGAACATAAACATTAGGAAAGTAGTCAAGTTCTTTTGCAAAACTTAAAAACAATTGATGTTGATGCATCAACAATAGTAAGGGTATATATATTTATATCATCCTATCAAAAGACAATCAAGAGGTGTAAATTTGGAATTACTATAAGTTTGTATCTCAATCATTCATTACATACAAAAAAATGAAATACAAAAAATGATCCACTATTTAAAATAAAATTGCGGCAGAAACATCCATATTTATATCAATCATATACGGGATTCATAAAATTTTTACTTAATCATATATAGATATATAATGAAAAATTATGGTATATATAGCTACTTATGTGATGCAGAAACAAGTTCTTCTAATGTGATTTATGTTAGAGATAGGAAAGCAATCTTTATTGTATCGCATACTTCTTTTTTACAAAATGAAACATTGATTTTGCAATATAATTAATGGTTTTCCCTAGCTAAAGTAGCTTATATTGTTAGACAGAAGTTTAATTATTGCAGAAAAATTGGTACATGAAACTGGTTCATCAAAGAATCTAGATGGGTTTTGGAGGAAGATTTTAAAGTTGCTATTTTTTAAATGATGTGACAAAAAATCGAGAAAACATTTTTCACTCAGACTAAAAGACATGCCTTTTTATCCAAAACATTATATCTTGATTCAAATCCATTGATTGTTGAAGATATCAAAGAGTGACTGTAGTTTATTTTTGTCTCGGTAGATTGTCGAAGATTTAACATTGATATCCGAATCTATTGATTGTCGAAGATTATCAAGATTGACTCCAATTTATTAATGTCTATGTTGAATGTTGAAGATTTAACATGGTAGAAGAAACATAGATTTATCTGTTCTTTAATGTACGTAAAATGTGAAAAGAGCATTATAAGCTGGAGAAATGAAATTATCAAATCCTTTTTAAGGGTAAAATAAAAAGGAGGGATTTCTTTATGAAATTATTTAAGAAGGAAGATTGGTTTAATTATAAAGTAGCACTCATTATACGGGGCTTATAAAAGATAAGGTGTGAGATGCTTTTGGAAAGAAAGAACAAGAAGATGAGACTGCTCTTTTTTTCTCATAATTTCTTACTATCTAATCCCTAAATGTTTGGTTTTCTGGCAAAGTAAATTGTGTCTAATGTTTACTGAGTCATTGAATCTTCTCCGAAATGCTTTTCAAATATGAAATTCTTCCTCATGCAATAAGCAAAAGTTAGTCATGTTTCGCTCATTCTTCTTATATCATTTTATAATCGGAGTTTATATGGAATCCTTGAAGAAATTACTTCTTCTTCCTCTACCATTTTTTTTCAAAAATCAGCTTGGAAAAAAAACGTTTTTTTCCAAAATTATTGTTCAAAAAATAACCAATGTTCAGTAAAATTTTAGAACATCAAAAACATATAATTTACAACATCAATCACAATCTTGTGTAATTTAAGACTTTCATGTCGAAAGAACATAGATTTATAAATTATTACCTCAAAAAAACGACGATCAAAACGAATCAATCTCACGTGAAACTCTAATTTTAGAAACCAGTAAAAGAAAATAATTTGAAAGAAGTAATTAGTTTAGGGTGGTGCCAGCTAGGGTTTTTGATGGCTAGGATAACTAGATTTAATTATTACATAACGAGTTTATAATAAGGCCCAAAATCTAAGATCTAATGGGTTAGAATTAATCTAACATGATCTGGGCCAAATAACATCGCCCACTCCTAACTTAACTGAAATTAATAACATTTACTAATAATTAATTATTAGCTAAAAAATTAAAATTGAAACGTATTTTAAAAGTTAGAACGAAAATTTTATTTATCCAAAATGAAACTATCCAAAACATAAATTTCTGTTCTGGTTGTTTTCATTTTTTTATCCAACCTATTAACATCCCTAGCTATGGGCTACTTTTTGATAAGCGATTTTCGTTCAAGGGAAAAAATCAAGAAATAAGTTCATGGGTAGAATGTGAGCTAAGTAAATCACATTGGGGTATTTCAAAGGAATCGAGAGCAAATAATTGATATTTTTGCCGCTCCTAATCCCCCATGTGGTTGGCACATAATCTTTTTTTGTTGGCTACGTCGCACTTTGTTGTTGCGAGCTACTTTTTGGCAAAAGATTTTATTTTAGGAGCAAAAAATTGAAGAATGAGTTCAGGGGTAAAGTGCGGGATAGGCAAATAGTATAGGGGCATTCTTAGTTAACTTCCCTAAACAGTGGAATTTCTTAAACAAAAGATAAAAAAAATTTTGGATAGCCCTATCCCCACCTTGGAAATCTCAAGTCTAAGAGGGGAATTAGTAACCAAAGTAGAGAATCGAGTATAAATTTTTGTTGGAGAATAAAACTCCTCATTACTATTACAATATACTAATTACTATTACAAATTAATAAGAAGACAGCGGAAGAAGAAGAACAGAAAGAGAAGATTCAATCTTCAAGAACAAAAACCAAAAAGACTAACAATAAGGAAATCTGCAAAATCAACACCCAGTTAATACCAAATAAAACCGAATGAACAAAGAGTAGTTCCACCTACCACTGCCGTCGTGGAACCGCCGGCAGAAAATCAAAGAGATGACCGAGGAGCTGAAACCGAACGGTCACCAAAACTGTAAACGGACGCCGAGCAGCGGCAACACCGCGTCGAGGCGCCGAAAGGTAAGCAAGGGGATGATCTGGTGTTAAACCCTCATAATAGGCCTCAGCCGTGATGGAAATCACCAGCAACCCTTTTTCTCTATCACTCTCTCTTTTCTTTTCCTCACGGCTCACTCTCTAACCTTACCAATAGACAATCGAAGGTGACAAAAAACACAGGTGAACAACAGAGAAGCACAGAACACCGGAACAGAGAGAGGAAAGTAGCAGCGGAGCTGCAGAATTAGAAGGAAACCAGAGAGTCCTGAAGATTCCAAAAGACAGAGAGTGAACAGACGGTTCAGAGGAGGAGAGCAAGAGACTGCACAGAAAACGAAGCAGCAACAACAATAAAAAGATGGAAGAGTGCGGGTCACCAACGGACGGCCCGGGTGACCAGCCCGAACCGCCCACGCATCTCTTGACCCAGTCAAGGAAATAAAAAAGAAGCCTAATCCAAGAGAGGCTGAGGCCCACACATCATGGAGTGAAAAAGGGGTGGAAAAATTTGGCTGAAAAATGTTGAAAATATTGGGAAAATATGGGCCTGGAAAGTCTACAATCTCCACCTTGAACAATATTTTTCATCCTTGAAATGACTCACTTTGAGTCAAACTATTTCCACAAGAAGAAAGTCCCTGCGAAACAAAAATTTGTCAGTGTTCACGATTTTAGTACCAAAATTAGCAGGATTATTATTAGTACTAATCTTATCTATGTCAACAATACCACCAGAGATCTTTTCTCTAATAATATGGTAATTGACATCAATATGTTTCGTCCATTCGTGATAGACCGGATTTTTACACAAATGTGAACAACTTTGACTATTTGTACAAACAATAACTTTGGAATGTAAAATATTTAATTCACTCAATAACCCTTGAAGCCATATGGCTTCTTTGATTGCTTCCATTGCTGCGAATACTCAGCCTCAGTAGTTGACAAGGCAACTACAGCTTGCAGTTGCGATTTCCATGAAATGCAATTTCCCGCAAGGGTAAAGAAATAGGAAGTGGTAGATTTTCTACCATCCTTGTCACCTGCAAAGTCAGAGTCAACAAATCCAATTAATTCAAAATCAAACCAACTATGATAGTGTAAACCCCGATCCACAGTTCCATTCAAGTAACATAATAGCCACTTGAGAGTAGCCCAATGATCTCTTCCAAGATCCGACATAAATCTTCTAAGAAGGCTTATAGAAAAAGCAATGTCTAGACGGGTAGATATTATTCAGTATCTAAGTGAGCCTATGGCCTTTCTCTAAGGAATATTGGCCATATCTCTCTTTTCACTTTCAATTTTAGGACAGGTTTCTTTGGAAAGTTTATAGTGGCTAGCAAGAGGAGTTCTAACGGGTTTACACAGGTGCATTGAAAATTTGGATACGATTTTCTGAAGGAAAGGCTTTTGAGATAGAAAAAGAGAATGATTAGGTCTATCTCTTGAAATACTCAGCCCAAGAATTTTGGATGCAACCCCTAAATCCTTCATATCGAACTCGAATTTTAGCAGCGATTTCAGGTTATCGATCTTAGCTTTGTGACGACAAGCTATCAACATATCATCCACATACAGCAACAGATAAATAGTAGAATCCACATCATTACCAGGGAAATAAAGACAACTATCATAGTTGCTTTTTGAAAAACCAATTTTAGACATGAAAGAATCAAACCTCTTGTACCATTGCCTTGGCGACTGTTTAAGCCCATATAAAGACTTTTTCAAAAGGCACGCCATGTGCTCCTTACCCTTTACTTCAAAACCTGGTGGTTGACGCATATAAATGGTTTCTTCAAGGTCACCATGTAAAAAGGCAAGTTTTACATCAAGTTGTTCAAGATTAAGATCATAGAAGGCAACAAGAGCAAGAACAATCATAATAGTTTTGTACTTAACAATAGGAGAAAAAATTTCATTAAAATTAATACCCTCAACTTGTGAAAAACCTTTTGTAATAAGTCTGGCCTTGAACCTAGGAGGTTCGTTAGAAGACTCATATTCCTTTATTTTGAAAATCCAGTTACAATCAACAAGTTTTTGTTTTAAAAGTTTTGGAACAAGAATCCAGGTTTTAATTTTGTTCAAAGAAAACATTTCTTCTTCCATCGCACGTAACGATAAAATGCGATTGGGACTTTTGAAAGCCTCAGAAAAACATAAAGGTTCTTTTTCTTCAACATAAGAAGCAACAGCAAAAGCATATGATACAAAGTACGAGTAACTATACCGAGGATGATCCTTAGGCACTCTACGGACTTGATCTCTAGTGAGCTGATAATCCCAAAGAGCTTGGGTTTGAGCCTCAGGATGTTCCTTTTCCTCATCAGAACCATCTAAAATAGGGTCAGAAGTTTCAGGAACATGAGTACTACTGGAAGGAGCAGAAGACTCAGAATTTATTTCAAGTTCCTGAGGTAGATCTAGGGAAGGTCCGGAGATGGTCTCCACCTCCACCAGAAGGCTACTAGGAGTAAGAATACTTGGAGGATTATCGGTGATGGGTTTATCCTTAAGATAAGGCATCTCTAACTCGTTGAAGATGACATCCCTACTGATAATAACTCTCACCCCCAGTTCACCCTTTAACCACACTTTATAACCCTTTACCCCACTAGGATATCCTATGAACACCCCCTTTCTAGACTTTGGATCTAGTTTTCCCTCTTTTTGATGAGCAAAGGCAGCACAACCGAAAACTCTCAGACTGGAAAGATTAGGGGGTTTCCCGCACCAGAGTTCTATAGGAGTCCTAAAGTTTATAGCTATGGATGGAGATCTATTGATGAGGTATACTGCTGTACTAACAGCCTCACCCCAGAAAGGCTTTGGAATACCAGAAGACACTAATAGACACTGGACCTTATCCATAATAGTACGGTTCATCCTTTTTGCAACTCCAGTTTGTTGTGGGTTATGTCTAACTGTTCTATGGTGTAAAATGCCATGTGATGCACATAAGTCAGAAAAATTTCGGTTACAAAATTCAAGACCGTTATCGGTCTTGATAGTTTTTAGTTTATTTCGAGAATGATTTTTGGCAAAATGTTTCCATTCATAAAATTTTTCAAATGTTTGATCTTTGGTTTTTAAAAGAAAAACCCATACATGCCTAGAAAAATCATCAACAATAGACAAGAAATAAACATTACAACCATAAGTTGGAACCTTCTCAGGCCCCCACAGATCACAATACACATAATCAAGAAGTGCAGATGACTTATGTGTGCTGGTTGAAAACTAATTTTATGTTGTTTTCCCAAAACACAGTGACCACAAAAATAAAAGGAATCAATTTTATCACCACATAAAAGTTTTTGTTTTCGTAAATGATAAAGCCCCTTTTCACTAATATAGCCGATCCTTCGATGCTACAACATAGTTTTCTCAGGGACAGTTTTTGAAACCAAAGCAGTAGAGTTGCAAACTGTTTTACCAAGAAGGATGTATAAAGTTTCTCTTTTAAAACCTTTTAGCATGACTTGGTTTCCTTTGCAAACATGTAAAATTCCATTTTTGGATTTAAAAGAGCGACCTAGAGAGCCTAAATAACTAAGGGAGATAAGATTCCGACGTAAGTCAGGCACGTATCTCACCTCAGTGAGTTTTCTAGTCACGCCATCATGCGTTTTTATGAAAATATTGCCAATGCCTCTTATATCACAAACCTTATTATTACCCATAAAAACCTTTCCTTGGTTTAAAGGTTTGAACTCAGAAAACCAATGTTTATTAGGTGTCATGTGAAATGAGCAACAGAATCAAGCACCTAATGATTAACAACATTAGTACATGAAGGAGAAAGAGAAACACACTAAACCTCAGAGAACATAGAGTTACCATCAGATTCAAAATCGTGAGTTTTATCAACATTATTTCCTCCTTTGCCATGTTTACATTGTTTCTCATCTTTGATCCGTTTAAAACACTTATTTTTCATATGCCCTTTTTTCCCACAATAAAAACATTTTACTTAGGTTTTCCCTCGTGATTTGGAGCGACTTTTAAAACGATGACTAGGAGGTTCTCTCCGGTCAATCCTTCCTCTCACAAGAAGATCTTCACCATGAGGTTTATTCTCTTTTTGTAAATCCAAATCTTTTGATGTTAAAGCATTTTTAACGTCAGAAAGAGAAAAATCATCTCTGCCATATTTAATAGCAGATTTGACATCGGTAAAAGAATCAGGTAAGGCATTTAGTAAAATAACTACAATATTTTCATCAGATATTTTCTCTTCGACGTTTTGAAGTTCCAAAATAATTTTATTTAAATCATCTATATTTCAGAAAGTGATTTTGTCCCACTCATTTTGAAACCAAAAAGCTGTTCTTTTAAATAGATTTTTTTAGAAGGAGATTTTCCCAAATATAGTTTTTCCAATTTTGTCTAGATTTCAAAAGCATTGTCTTTTTTATCAATTTCCTGTAAAATGTTATCAGTCAAATGCAAGGTGAGACAGCTATGAGCATCACCTAGTTTTTCTTTAAGAATTTCGCCCTTCCAAGATTCCGGGTACTCTTCAGGGCTGCAAATAGTGGGAGCAATTTTGTTTTGTACCAAAACTGCTTTCATTTTCCTCCGCCACATTACAAAATTAGATTTTCCATCAAACCTATCAGTTTCAATATTTGGAACTGACATGTTTTAAAGGCAAATAGGTAGAATTCGGTAGTTTCAGAAAGATGAAAGATTTGAAAAAGTTTTGAATAAAAATTGTCCGAATTTTCCATTTAAAAATAGAAAGAAAGGATTTCAAAAGAAAAACGGCATTGTTTGTTTTTAGTTTGTTTGAGTAGGTTCGGTTTTGATTATACAAAACAGTGTAACAGAATAACACATAGGAATACCTAAACAAGAAACAAAACTGTATAACGGACAAGGATGCTGAAACAGACAGATTCAGCAATCAGCAAAGAAACAGATAGAAACAAGCAAATATATATATATATATAAACTTTTGATATCAGAAAGAAAACCGCCAAGTCACAGATACTTGAACTCATGGATTCAAACCAGGCTTGGGTTTTTGTTTTTGAAGAAAAATTGGAATGACAAACCAAAGGAAAACCAGAAAGAGAAATAACAGTAATCACAGTAATAACAAGAATCGGCAGCAAGTCGTCACAACCAACGACCAGAAATATAGAGCCGGTGGCAACTCGAAAGAAGAAACTTAGAAGCAAGAAAAACAGTAACCGGCTACAAGACGAAACACACAAACAAAAAAAAGCGGTGACAAGCCAATCAAAGAGAGAATAAACAGAAACTCGGTGGCAAGCCAAATAAACAGGAAACAATAATAGTAAAAAAAAAAAATTGTAAAACAGAAAGAGTAGGAGTAACTTCATTGGCCGGATCTGAGAAACTCCTCAGATCCGAAAGGTTGCTGTCGGAAGCCGGTGCCAATGAGCTGGAACTTGGCTCTGATACCACTTGTTGGAGAACAAAACTGCTAATTACTATTATAATATACTAATTACTATTACAAATTAATAAGTAAACAACAGAAGAAGAAGAACAGAAAGAGAAGATTCAATCTTCAAGAACAGAAACCGAAAAGAATAACAATAAGGTACTCTGCAAAATCAACCCCAGTTAATACCAAATAAAACCGAATGAACAAAAGAGTAGTTCCGCTTACCACGGCCGGCAGAAAATCAAAGAGATGACCTAGGAGCTGAAACTGAACGGTCACCAAAACTGTAAACGGACGCCGAGCAGCAGCAATGCCGCGTCGAGGCGCCGAAAGGTAAGCAAAGGGAATGATCGGGTGTTAAACCCTCAGAATAGGCCTCAGCCATGATGGAAATGTCCGGCAACCCTCTTTCTCTATCTCTTTCTCTCTTTTCTTTTTCTCATGGCTCACTCTCTACCCCCACCAACAGACAATCAAAGGTGACAAAGAAGACCGGTGAACAACAGAGCAGCACAGAAAACTAGAACAGAGAGAGGAAAACAGCAGCAGAGATGCAGAATCAGAAGGAAACCAGAGAGTCCGGAAGACTCCAAAAGACAGATAGTGAAGAGACGGTTTAGAAGAGGAGGGCAAGAGACTGCATAGAAAATGAAGCAGCAGCAATAAAAAGACGAAAGAGTGCGGGTCAGCAACGGACGGCCCCGGTGGCCAACCCGAACCGCCCGGGCATCCCTTGACCTAGTCAAGGAAATAAAAAAGAAGCCTATTCCAAAGGGGGCTGAGGCCCAATATATCATGGGGTGAAAAAGGGGAGGAAAATTTGGGCTAAAAAATGATGAAAATATTGGGAGAATATGGGCTTGTAAAGCCTACAATTTTGCAATAAAATGACTCTAGAAAGATTTATTTTCTAAGAGAGACGATAGTGTATCAACGAGGGAAGGGGAATTCGGAAAAGAAGATGATGATAATAATAATGACGGGAATGAAGACGAAGAGGGGGGAAAGGAAAAGAAGGAAGAGGAGAACCAGACGAGCCTGAAGAAGGTACATAGGTATGGACTGCAGAACATGCTTGATCAAGATCAACAATTTTCTCGCTGAAGTGGAGGAGCTTTCCGAAAAAGGTAAAATGACTCTAAAGGCATAAATGGAAATCGGATTCTAAAGTGGATGATATTTTTTGCTATAATATTTGTTGCAAGTTTTGAGAAACAAGTAACTTTTGTAAAAACTTAGTGAATTCAATAAAAATTACCTAAAATGACAAAGTTAGTGGGTTTAGAGAAAAATTATGCGTATACTTATAAACCCTAAACTCTAAACCCGAAAATAACAAAGTTAGTATGAGTATTGAAAAATTACAAGTATATTTAGAATTACTATTACTAATTATACTTTGGAAAACTAAAATAAATGTTTATCCTAAAAAAATAATAAATTATGGGGTCATTTTCAGAAACTACTTAAATTATGTGGCATTTAGAGAAACTATATTATATCGCATAAAATTAAGAAAGGGTTTAGAGACAAATTATACGTATATTTATAATTATTATAAGTAATTTTATTTTGAAAAACTAAAACAAATGTATATCATAAAAAAATGATTAAGTTTTAGGGTCATTTTTGAAAAACTAGTAATTTTGTGAAAACTTAATGAAACTCATGTAAATTACATAAAATACTTAAATTAGAGGGTTTAGATGCAAATTATAAATATATTTTTAATTAACAAAAGTAATTTTATTTGGATAACTTAAATAAGTGTATATCATAACAAATGAATAAATTATGGGGTAATTTTCATAAAATAGTGAATTATAAGAACAAATTAATGAAACTAATGTAAACTAAAGAAAATTAAAAAATTAGCGGGTATAAAGACAAATTATAAGTATATATATAGTTAATATGTGTAATTTTATTTTGAAAACCTAAAATAAATACACATAATAATAAATGAATAAGTTATGGTGATGCGAACTCCTAGTTTGATTGCAAATTGAATCTTCCACATTCCCAATATAACCTCCCTGATGAAGAACTTCAATTGAATATTTTGGAGTTCTAAAACTCAAGTAAAGAATCTATGAGAAACTAAGGAACATAAATCCAATAGTGAGAGGAGGAACTCTTCCCGACTTGATAGCAAGAACCTTAGGGAAACTATGACCCTAAAACCCAAAATATAAATTAGAAGACCTAGATTAATGACTCCAAGAACAATAACTCCTAGAATCAATCAAAAGAAAGAATTCAAAATGATCAAAAACTATGTAATTGATTGTTCACAAACTAAGAAAGAAAACTAATAAAGCTAGCTAAGATGGGTTGAAGAACCCTAGAAAATATTGGAGGAAACTCTAAATTTATCATCAATATTAAACTTAGTTGTTGACAAGAGGAGGCATAAGTAGGTATATATAGAGAAAACATACTCCTCTTCCTAAAACCTACTAAGTATTAAAGATACCTAAACTTGTATTAAAAGTTAATTACAAGTATAGAAATCAATAAATCAATAATTAACTAAGAACCAATTAATTTTGACTAAAATTAATGTGTAGTCTTAAAGCCTTGATTATTTGTCCTAACATCTATCGAGGACAGTAGGCTTTGTTTTCTTCCCTCCTTGCTTCTTTCATCTTCAATTATAGTCGGAAGCTTCTAGTTTTATTTCAGTGAGCTTATTATAAATTTTATGAGTCTTAGAAGTCTTGTAAAGTCTTCCAAGCCTTCCAGTTAAACCTGAAGTTCCTTAATTGAAGCTTCATCCATGATATCTTCAATCTTCAAGTTGCTCCTATGTAAATTGTTGGATAATCCTTTGCTGAATTCATATCACATGGGGTCATTAAAAAAAAAGAAACAGCTCTAGAAGCATTTTGTTAGATGATAGTCTCTTTCAAATTCAGGACATCTTGTGTGGTTAATGATTTGAAAAGATCCTGACTGGTGTACAACAAGCCAATTTGGTTGGTTTGAATTGATGTAGGAATGATTAAAAATTTTTCAAATGACTAAAAAAACATCGCATTTGCTCACCAAAAGATCAACCGATTCTTTGGTTTAAATAAAAAAAAAAAAAAAGAAAGAAAAGCATTTGGTCAGCTCAATAGTCACCACCTTGTTTGGTAAAATAATTTAAAAAATAAACGAAAGAAAGAAAAAAGGAGCATCAGCTCACCATCAACTTGTTTTTTTTTTTTCAAAAGAAAAAAAGCAGGTCAACTCGCTAGTCGCCAGCTTGTTTGGTAAAAAATAAAAAAAAAAAAGAAAAAAGAAAGAAGGTTGATGCACCAGCACTGGTTTGCTGACCATCACTAACAAGTGTATGAATGTTCTAAATTATCAACCTCAATTAGCTAGCTCACCTATTAACTTAATTAGCCTAGTACTCATACTTTTTTTTACAAGAAGAGAGAGATGAGTTGATGGAAGATGATAAAGTTGTTTTTTGAAATGACATAAAATTGTTATTTTTTTACATATAGGATTATAGGGAGAGTTGCTTTTAAAATTATCAACTTCAAATCGTAAAAGTACAAAAGAGACCATTATGTAAATTTACATCTCCATTTTTGTTAAATTTACTAAAATGTCCTCATTTGAGGGGATTAATCGCTTCTACAAAGAGGCGCCTATCACTACTCTAGACATATGCACACAAACATATATATAAGATTTGTGTAACATGTGTCCCTATGGCACATGTTAATATGTATAAACTCACACTATATTTGGTAAAACATAATATAACAAAAAACACATTAAATAAATATGGAATGTTTGTAGTAATTAACAATCATTGATATTTATTTACCCTAATTGTCCCAATAAGAATCTTAACAATCTCTTTACCCCTACCCCTTCCCTACTCATCCTTCCCACCCAAAACCCTCCTTCCCCCACCCCCTCCCCCCACAAAAAAAAAAAAAAAGAGGAAATAATATAGGATTGTCTTTCATATTTACTTTTAAAATATATTTTTCTTTAGGGTTTATTTTTTTCTTTGAGTTTATCTTTTATTTGATGGGTTCTATTAATACAATATACTGAATATAAAATTAACTCTAATGAGGAAAGATAAATTCTAAAGGGAAAATATATTACGAAAGGAAATGTTATAAACAATCCATGGTGCTTTCTGTTTTGGTGTGGGGGTGAAGAGAGAAAATTAAAGATTCCTATTGATACAGTTGAAGTAAATAAGTCTAGGTGATTATTATTTGCACAAATTTCCATATGTGATTTAATGAGATATATATAACATACATATACACATACATATATATAAATACATATATACATAAATATGTATGTGCTTGCCTAACGTGTGTCCCTATATATGGCACACATTATTACAGATAAACTCATACTAATACTTGGTAAAAAAATATATAAAAAAAGTCTCACTGGATAAACTATGAAATTTTACACTAATTAGTAATCATTTATATTTATTTACCTTAGTTGTAGCAATTAGAATCTTTATTTACCACTAACCTTTCCTTTTATAATATAATTTTTCCTTAGGGTTTATTTTTTTCCTTTGGGTAATTATGTTTTATTTTGTAGGTTTTGCTAATGCAACATGTCAAATAAAACTGATCTAATAACAAAGAAATCCTAAGGATAAAAGATCAACCACAAAGGGAAAGTATATTACAAAACGAAATGTTATAAACTATCCTAGGCACTTTCATAATTAGGATTCTAGTTGATACAATTTAGGAGAATAAATATAAGTGATTATTAGTAGTGTAAAATTTCCATAGGTGATATAACGAGTTTTTGTAATATTTGAATCATTAAATACAGTGTGAGTTTATCCATATTAACTTATACCACAAGGGCATACATAAGAAACCCTATATATATACACAAAAAGAGAAGGAGAGAGCAAGTGAGAGAGAGAGAGAACTCTAAAAACAAACAAAAATGAAGGTTGAAAGAAGCCTCAAAAACTTGTCATTGCAAATCAGTTATGAATTGTCCTAAGAAACCTACATTGGCGCTATGCATAAGAGGCTGGAGTTAATAGATTATCTCATGACAGAGATGTCAAGAATTGTTTAAGAATGAAATTGCTTGAAAAATTGAAGAAAGCTTAAAGAGAAATGGAAACTGATGATGTAAGAAACATGTAGAAGGTTAGAAGCATTTGGAAATAAAGTTTCCATGAAATCAAAAATAGATTAGATTGTGATAGAGGATGAGGAAAGTTGAAGGTGAAGTGGGTAGTGATCATGAAGAAGCCGTGAGCCAATGAGATCTTCAGGGGATATTGGCTCCCCTAGTGGGAGACAATATGTGGATGTTATTTAATGCAGAAGATATAAGGAATAGTGACATAGTAGGCCTTTCTGTGAAGTAATTCATCAATGTTTAAGAAGGAGATAGTTCTGGAAGGATTTTTTTGGAACACAAAAGAGGGGAAAAGAAACACCTCAACCAATTATGGAAAAAGGGAATTGAAGAGCAGCAGATGCAGAAGTGTTTGATGACGGTTCTAGATGTCGACGTAGTTCAAGATTACTAATAGAATAAGCTAGGAAGTTTACTAAACTTGACCGAATTTGGGAAGATTGGTTGGGGTGGGAAGGCATAGGCTAGCATCAGAGAAGAACATTTGACCAGTGCCAAGAATTCTATGACAGTGTTATTGCCTTGCAATTCACTTAATACATTATGTATTTTAAATTTCATAAAGGTTATTTGTTTTGCTTCAAATTCACTTTAATATGAAATCCTAAATATTTTCGACAGGTAGCCCTTCTCCTATCTCATGTTCATCAACTGTCGCAATTACTAGGCCGACAAAGATAATTTGTGAAATCTGCTGCATACTTTATGTAGTTCGAATTAAATGGTAGATACTGATATTTATTAATATATGAACAAACCATTCTTTAGGGAACACTAAATAAGACGTTAAATATTCGCCACTTAACTTGAGCCGATAGAGCAGCTATACCTCAGAAATGTTTGAGCGTAGATCGGTCTTCCTGAATTCCCTCTTTATTTCATGTGAAAGTTATTAAATTGTTTATTGAAATGGGAATTTTGAAATGAAGGTTTTAATAAGTACAATTTTTCTTGATTGATAAAAAGTTTAAATTGGCAATGAATTACTACATTCGATGAAGAATACAATAGCAAACTTATTATTAATGAAAAGTTTGCATGCACATCATTGTTAATTTTGGAAGTCATAGGTTATTTCAGTGCATTAAAACAAAGTGCAGTTCAAAAATTTGCCGAACCTCTTAATCCAAAAGTTTGGTTTGTGATACATTATTTTTCTTCAGTTTCACCCAACATAATTAAATTCTCTTTTAATTTTCTCCGCTTCACTAATTAAAAAAAATTCAACGTTTTAACCACCTAATTGATTTCATTTAAAATTTTCTTCAACTTCACTGATTAAAGAAAAAAAACTTCAGCTTTTCACCCACCTCATTGATTCCTCTTCAATAATTTTTCTCCGCGTACTTTAACCCCTATCCATAAACTAAGCAGTGAATTAGGGACCATGTGAAGAATCAGAGATATGATTTTGCCCCATCCTTTAACTTCTATTCCAATCCTTGCACTACATTTTGTTTACCAGATAGACGAAGGATAAAATCACTGTGAACGCCATAATTGGGAATGACATTCTGGAGTGATTTTCTTTCTGCTCTGACGGTACTGTTGTTTACACATTATTATGTTCAAAAATTGAAACCCATCTTATTTCCGGCTCAGAATTTTGTGGATGGTTTGTGTTAGCTGTTATTTTATTGAGTTGCTATTTAGTGGCCAAATGAGCTAAGGATTTCATAGTTTTCTTAATCAAAAGAAGTTTTTATTCAATGAAAAACTTACTTAGTTTGTGTGTGGGGTAAACTAAATTTCAAGTTGGGACTTGGTTGATTTTAGTTCTATTAAATGAGTTTTGTTGACTGACCATAGGCATGGCAAGGAGGCAGTTGGGAGCGGGGACTAACTAAAATTTCGATTATATCTAATAAATTTTGGTTTAGAGAAACTTCATTTTTTTTCCCATCAGGGATATCTATACAGAGCGATGAAATGAGATTTCTTTCATTTCAAAATAGTGAAATGATTTCTTATCGATTAACATCTATCACCAACTTTTGCAGTTATTTCATGGAAAAAAATTTTCCAAAATACGTTGAAGTCCCTGCCGATATCCCCACCACCTTTACCTTGTCTTCATGCCCTTGTATCCTCGTTGTGGGGATAAAATTCATCTCCAATCCCAACCTAAGTCCCTTAATTATGCCCCATTCCTACCCATCTCAAGATATTAAAAAAAAAAGGTGATGGATGCTAGTATATGGTAATATAGAAGGTGGGAGTGACAAGAGTTATTGATTTGTCGAGTAGTAAACTTACTCTTAGTACTCTAGTAGGGTAGTAAAGTTTTACTAGTTTTTTTTATTTCTTTATCTCCAATTTTTTCTCTTATGAACTTCTCGTGATAGTCAGGGTTTCGGATTTCTAGGATCCTTAAGTTTTAATTCCAACGTAAGGTATTTACTAAATACATTAATGAATCAATCCTAAGCTCTAAAGAGCTATGGTTTTCTGACTTGATATAAGCCTAATAAAGAGGCCCACTCCATAACTTATTTATTTTTTTATTTGGACTTTATCGTTTTTTTTTATAAAATAACTTGGACACAATATTTAACAACTCAAACATTTAACTAATCTCCAATTCAAAACACTATGCAATTAAACAGTATATATTTGTGTATATATACATATGCATGCATGTATATATATGTATGTATATAAAAAATATATTTTTAGCAGCTTATTTAAGTTTTTTGATGGAAGTCCTTCGTTATGTAGTTGCTAACTTAATGTGATTAAGAAAATACATCTACTCATTATTCAAGCGATTTTTATTAATCCTAATTAACTAATATTTCCCTTAGTATGATCAAAAGTTAAAAGAATAACAATTCTTTGTTTTAGTAAATAAAGCTAAAAAATGAAATAACAAAACTCCGTACATGAAATCAATTACAAGAACAAAGAAATAACCTAATGGAAAACATTTAAAATGATCATAATTTCTTTTTCAAAATCAGAACTGCTTTTAAATTTACCAAATATTCATTTTCTTGGTGAGCCTTTTCTTACACGTACCCTCCTCTAATGTTCAAGAAAATATTTCCATTGGTTTTTTCTAATGCTATTTTTTATGCAAAATGCGTTTGCAGTTTCCCTTGTATCTTTATTCCTTTTTCCTTTCCAACAAAACATTCCCATGAATTCCTTTGCCTTTCTCTTTTGTTCCCTACAGAGACGATTATGTTACTATATTGTTTAGATTTGGAGCATGCTCCAATGTCGATAAAGGCAACACTCCTTCATTCTCCTTTAGCTTTCGTACAGGAACCACCCTAGAAAGAATTAGCATAGTATAGGTGGGGCAAAAAACTGCCGCAGGAGATGTCATTTGAACCTATTATTCTATTTAGTTTATGTCCTTAGGCCACTCTTCAAAATGGTGAGAATCTCTTGCCTAAAATATGCATATTTTGTAATTGGTGCCTTACGATTGAGGGTGTAGTTAGGTAAGTGGCAAGTCTTGACATTTGTAACTATAAAGGTTTACACTTTTACACACACAAAAAAAAAAAAAAAAAAAGAAACAACAGAACTTCGAACATGATAAATTGATGAAAATCTGGATAAGAATCTATCAAATTTGATATCTAAGAGCATCAGCAATATGAAAGTAATAAATTTCTTTTGCAAAACTTAAAAATAATTAATGTTGAGGCATCAACAATAATCAAGTTATGTATATTTATATTATCCTATCAAAAGTATAGGCAATCAAGAGGTGTAAATTTAGAAATACTATAAGTCATATATCTCAATCATTCATTAAATATGGAAAATGATATTGAAAAAAAAAAGATCCATTATTTAAAATCAAATTGCGCAACCAATATTAAAAAAAACATTCATACTTATATCTATCACATACGGAAATTCATAAAATTTTTACTTAATCGGATATATATAACTAAAATTATGGCCTATACAGTTACTTATTTGATGCACAAAGAGCTGCTTCTAATGTTATTTATGTTAGAGATAGAAAGGATGTTTTGAGTATACCACATGCTTCTTTACAAAATGAAACTTTTGTTTTGCATTATAATTAATGGCATTCCCTAGCTAAAGCTACATAGAATGTTGGACAGAAGTTTAATTAATGCATGAAAATGGGTACATAAAACTGGTTCTTCGACGAATCTACGTAGGTTTTAGAGGAAGATTTTATAGCTGCTAATTTTTCCAATAGTGCAACGATACTTCGAGAAAATTTTTTATTAGCTTTATCAACAAAAGAAAATCTGAACTAGAGTTTACAAGGTTTCTCCATTGATTTCCGTTTCTCAAATATAGAATAAAGTCAAAACACAAAAGCCTTCCATGTTGAGGAAGGAACAGAAAAGAAATGTCAATAATTAGAACCCTAAGAAGGAAGATTGTTAGTTTATAAAGTAGCACTGATTATGTGGGGCTTATAAAAAGATAAGGTGTGAGCTGCTTTTCGAAATAAAGAACAAGAAGATGATACGACTACTTTTTTATTATCATTTCTTGCTATCTAATCTTTAAATATTTTGTTTGCTGGTAATGCAAATTATGTCTGGTGTTTACTGAGTCACTGAATCTTCTTCAAAATGCTTTCTAAATATGAACATAAGCAAAAGTTAGTCATGTTTCGCTCGTTCTTCTTATATAATTTTATGATAAGATTATATATGACATCCTTGAGGAAATTTCTTCTTCTTCTTTTCTTTCCAAATTAGCGAGGACAAGAAACTTTTTTTCCATACTTATTTTTCTAAAAATGAAAAATGTTCAGTGAAATTTTAAACCACTAAAAACATATAATTTACAACATCAATCACAATCTTCTGTAATTTAACACTTTCATGTTTAAAACAACATAGACTTACGAATTCTTACCTCAAACAACTAATGATCAAAATGAATCAATCTCATGTGAAACTCTAATTTAAGAAGCCTATAAAATAAAAAAATTGAAAGAAGGAACTAATCTAGAGTGGCGGCAACTAGGTTCTGTGACGGCTAGGATCTCTAGGTTTAATTCTTACATAACGTGTTTATACTTGGGCCCTAAACTCTAAAATCTAATGCACTAGGACTAATCTAACTTTACCTGGTCCAAATAACCTTGCCCACTCCTATCTTAATGAATTTTTTAATATGGCCCACTTTTTTCTTAAGAAATAACTTTGACCCCATATTAAATAATAAAAATATTTAACTAATTAGTTTCCCAAGTAATTAAGTAGGTCTTTCTTCTTATTCTAGCCCGTATGCACGTATTGCACTAGTTCTGTTCCAGACATGTCCGTAGTTCTAATAATTAAAGGAATACATATAATTCTAAAGAGTCCAAACCCGACCTTATTAAGATAAACTTATCTTAAATGATATCAGAATGATTAAAAAGATTAATACCTCCAAAACAATAAAGAAAAAACAAAAATTTTGACAGGTTGAATAAGTATTCTTGAACTTGTAAAAACATTTACATTGAGATAGAAAGAATTTTCCATAGCTGAGTGCACCATCTTCCTAATTTTGTATGCTAACTTGTTTTTTCAGAAATATAGCCTTATCATTTTCGAGTTCTACATACCATATAGATTGTCTTGAAGTAGAGTACTCTAAGCGTTAGATGGTTGTTTCTTTGCATACTAATGCTTTGATTTTAGATTATAATTGTACTGGTATTTGTTTAGTTAAATTAGCTTAGAATGTTATCTTGAAGTTTTTTATTGCATTGAAGTTGGCTACGGGAATGTAGTTCTTCAAGGAATTTTAATAGATTTAGGAGGAAGATTTTATGGTTTCTAATTCTATAATGGTGCGAGTAAAATTCTAAAAAATATTTAGACAGCTAAAGAAACTAAAAATATATATTTTCATCCACTATTTACATCGGTTCTTTGTTGATTGTCGTAGACTTAGCATGGTAGTGAAACATATTTTAATTTGTTCTTTAATGTATATATACTGCGAAAAGAACATTAGAATATGCAAAAGTGCACTTATAAAATCTTTTTAAGGTTATAAATTTGAAGCAAAGATTTAGTAGTGAAATTAATAAGGAAGAAAGATTTGATACTTCATCAAGTTACAATGATATTATTAGGCTTATGAAACAGCTAGGATCATCTAATACATCTTCTAGTATAACATCTAGTACCCTCATTTAATTTTATCAATATAAATCCTATAGAATAGCAGATAAACCCTAAATTCTAATAGATAAACCCTAAGGGAAAATTTCCTGTTCAAGTATGTGTACTAGAGAGTGTCCTTGAGAATGTATTAGACAGCCCTTAGTGCTTATGGAAGATTTTCTGTGAGCTACTTTCTGAACACAAGTACAAGGAGATAGGAATACAATTTTTTTTTCATTCTTTCTATGAAATCCCAAGATATTTTGATTCCTAGCAACCTAAATAATATCTAACGACGGTCATTTAATCTTTTTTAAAATGCTTTTCAAAATGAGTAAATAGCTTCCTCATGTAAGTAGAAAAAAAGATAATCACTATTCCCTCTTTCTTCTCCTTTCATTCCATTTATGATAAGAGTATATAATGGAATGCTTTTGGAAATTTCCTTGTTCACCCAAATATTTTAAGCAGCTACCCAAAAGTACTATTATTACTATTATTATTAGGGTAAAGTATACAAGTGATGCTTAAACTTTTCCGTTTTTTATTTTTGACCCTGAACTAAAAAACAATAAGTCCGTTACCTCGAACTTTCCCAACGAATAAATTTGACCCTTAAACATATTACTTTTGCCCTTATGTTAATTTTTATCAACATGTCACATTTACATGATAATTCCCACGGGCATTTGGGACCGAATGAAACAAAACAAATAGTGTGGTTTTTATTTAGCAACTCGTAATCCAAGACAAATGTACGACAGTGAAGGGGAGGGAAAGTGGAAGGGGAAGAAGAAAATAAGGGAGGCAGTGTAAAATTTTGACAGGAGGAGAAAGAAAAGGAAGAAGAATCGGGGGCCCAATGATATTACAGGAGATGGGAAAGAAGAAAGAGGGAGAGTGTCACAGGGATGTAACGGAAGAAGAAGGGGATGGAAACGCTTGAAGATCAGAGGAAGTAGGAGGATGAGACTGCTAGCTCTTATGCCGGTGACAATGGGTTTGTTGGAATCAATTAGCAGTGATGATGGTGGGAAGGAAATTCTAAGCATCAAAGAAAACACCATCTAGTTTAATCTTGTTGAAGCCATGAGAAATGTTAGGTACTTTGTTACAAAATTTTGCCTGAAGAAAATCAAAGTTAGTATCCGATATATAATATTTTTGAAATTAATAAAATTTAATAATTAATTATTTTTTGAGAAAATTCACTTTTTCCTTTTGGGGAAGCTCAAAAAAGAAAATCAAAACGAATTTTAATTTGGGGAAAGAAATCTTTATTTATCAAAAACTTAAATTTTAGTTTCGATTGTTTTGTTTTCCAAACTATTAACATCCCTAGCATGGGGCTATTTTTTGATAAGTAATTTTGTTTAAGGGAAAAAATCAAGAATTAAGTTCATGGGTAGAATATGAGCTAACTAAATCGCATGGGGTTGTTTTGAGGAATAGAAAGCCAAAAATTGATACTTTTGCCACTCCAAATACCCGTGCGGTCGGCACAAAATCCTTTTTTGTTGGCTCCATCCCATTTTGTGGTAGCAAGAAACTTTTTGGCAAAAGTTTTTAGTTAAGGATAAAAAAATGCAGAATGAGTTCACAGGCAAATTGCGGTTTAGGCAAATAGTATAGGGGCATTCTTAGTTAACTTCCCTAAAAAACTGAATCTTTTAAAAAAGCAGTAAAACATACTTTGGATAGTCCTATCCCCGCCTTGGTAATCTCAGGTCTAAGAGGGGAATTAGGGATCGAAGTGGAGAATCAAGTACAAATTTTTCAACAAAATCACTCTAGAATGATTCAATTTTTGAGAAAGACGATAGTCTACCTACGAAGGGAGGGTAATTCGGCAAAGAAGATGATATAGTGATGACGACAGAAATGAAGAAGACGAGAGGGAAAAGGAGAGGAAGGAACAGGAGAACAAGAATCAAAATCCTTCTTTTTGGATGTCCAAGAAGAAAGATAAAATGACTCTGAAGGTCATAAATAGAAATTTGATTCTAGAGGGGATAATATTTTTCTATAATACTTGTTGCAAATTTTAACAAACTGGTAAGTTTTTGGAAAACTTAGTGAAACCAATGTAACTTACCTAAAATAATAAAGTTAGTGGGCTTAGTGAAATCTTATAAGTATATTTATAATTACTATAAGCAATGAGATTTTGAAAACCTAAAGTAAATGTTTATCATAAGAAATGAATAAATTATGGGGACATTTTGAGAAATTAATCATTTATGTTACATTTAGAGAAACTCAATTAAATTGAACAAAATTAAGCTAGGGTTCATAGACAAATTATATATGTATATTTATAATTATTATTACTAATTTTATTAGGAAAAACTAAAACAAATGTATATCATAAAAAAATGAATAAGCTATAGGCTCATTTTGGGTAAACTAGTGATTTTCTTAAAACTTAATAAAACTCATGTAAATGAAATAAATTAACAAAATTGGTAGGTTTAGAGACAAATTATAACTATTTATATAAATATAAGTTGTTTTATTTTAAAAACTAAAATAAATGTATATCATACTGAATGAATACATTATGAATTTTGAAAAGCTGGTGATTTGTTAAAACTTAGTTAAACTAATATAAATTACACAAAATATTGAAATTAGAGGGTTTAGACACAAATTATAAATATATTTATAATTAATATAAATAGGTGTGTTCGGAAAAATAAAATAAAGGTTTATAAGAACAAAAGAATAAGTTATGGGGTCATTTTCAAAAGAATAGTGAAATATGTGAAAATTTAGAGAAACTAATGAAATTACATAAAGATATGAAATTAGAGGGTTTAGATACAAATTATAAGTATATTTATAATTAATATAAATTATTGCTTTTGGAAACCTACAATAAATGTTTATCACAAGAAATGAGTAAGTTATGGGGTCAATTTGAGAATATAATGACTTCTGTGAAAATTTAGTGAAACCAACGTAAAATTAGAGAAAATTGAGAAATTAGTGGGTACAGGGACAAATTATAAGCATATTTATAATTAATATGGGTAATTTTATTTTGAAACAGTAAAATAAATGCATGTCATAACAAATGAATAAGTTATGTGGTCATAACAAAAAAATAAGTTATGGTGATGTGAATTCCACATTTGATTGCAAATTTAATCTGTCATCTTCCCAAGATCACTTCATTGATGAAGGACATCTATTGAAGATTTTGTAGTTCGAACACTCCACTAAAGAACATGTGAGAGACTAAGCCACATATACCCAATATTGAGAGGAGGAACTCTTCCAAATTTGATAGCAAGAACCTTACCGAAACTACGGCCCTAAAATCCAATGTTAAACCACCAAAGGAAGGGACTTGCTTCCACTGCAATGAACCTGGTCATTGGAAGAGGAATTGCAAGCTCTACTTGGAAGAAAAGAAGAAGCAAAAGGCCAGTGAGACTGCCGCTTCAGGTATTTTCGTTATAGAAATTAATATGTCTACTCCTACTTCATGGGTATTAGATACCAGATGTGGAGCTCACATTTGTGTAAATGTGCAGGGACTCAAAAGGAGTAGATCTTTGGCAAAGGGAGAGGTGGACCTACGAGTTGCAAATGGAGCAAAAGTTGCTGCTGTAGCTATAGGGACATTTGATTTACTTTTGCCTACTGGGCTTATAATTGAACTTAAAGATTGTTATTATGTTCCTGCTATGAGTAGGAACATCATTTCAGTCTCTTGTTTGGATATTGATGGTTTTGAGTTTAATACTAAGAATGGTAAAAGTTCTATTTATAAAAATGCTATTTTCTATGGGGATGCCTCTTTATGTAATGGACTTTACATTCTTAACCTACATGATTCCATTAGTAAGCTCATCTATAACATAAATACAAAGAAATTTAAATCTAATGATTTAAATCAAACTTACTTCTGGCATTGTCGTTTGGGCCATATAAATGAGAAACGCATATAAAAACTCCATCAAGATGGACTTTTATCTTCAGTCGACCTTGAGTCTTATGAAAAATGTGATTCTTGTTTATTGGGAAAAATGACTAAAAGTCCATTTACAAGGCAAAGTGAAAGGGCTACCGATTTATTGGAACTTATACATACTGATATGTGTGGGCTAATAAACACACAAGCCAGAGGAGGTTTTCAGTATTTCATTACATTCACAGATGATTTCAGTAGATATGGTTATGTCTATCTAATGAAACATAAATCTGATTCCTTTCAAAAGTTTAAGGAATTTCAAAATGAAGTACAGAATCAACTTGGAAGGAGTATCAAATTACATCGATTAGATAGAGGTGGTGAATACTTAGGCCAAGAGTTTGACGAACATTTAAAAAATTGTGGGATGTTGTCACAATTAACTCCACCAGGAACACCACAATGGAATGGTGTGTCTGAGCGCAGAAATCGAACTCTATTGGGTATGGTTCGATCTATGATGAGTAAAACAGATCTTCCAATTTCTTTTTGGGGTTATGCTCTAGAAACTGCTGCATTCATATTAAATAGAGTTCCATCAAAAGCTGTTCAGAAGACACCATATGAGTTATAGACCGGGAAACAACCTAGTTTAGCATTTCTCAAAATTTGGGGATGTGATGCTTATATGAAGCGATCATTATCTGAAAAACTAGCACCCAAATCTGATAAGTGTCTATTTGTGGGATATCCTAAGGAAACTAAAGGATACTACTTTTATCTTCCATCTGAAAACAAAGTGTTTGTTGCTCGGAACGGAATTTTCCTTGAAAGGGAATTCGTTTCCAAAAGACTTAGTGGGAATAGAATCCATCTTGAAGAAGCTCAAGGACAGCAGACCATTTCTGAACCGAGTATGGATACTCAGTTGGACTCACGTATTCATACTGAGCCTGAACCTTTGACACAAGGGCCAAGAAGGTCTGGTAGGATTTCTCAGATACCACAGAGATATGGATTTCTTGTGACTGAGGATCATAATATTGATCTTATTGATCAAGATGAACCTAATTCCTACGAAGATGCTATTCATAGTTCTGAATCTAGCAAATGGCTAGAGGCTATGAAATCAGAAATGCAATCCATGCATGATAATCAAGTTTGGACTTTGATTGATCCACCTGAAGGTTGCAAGACCATAGGGTGTAAATGGGTTTTCAAAAAGAAAACTGACATGGATGGCAATGTGCACACTTACAAAGCACGATTGGTAGCAAAAGGGTATAGACAAACTCATGGTATAGACTATGATGAAACCTTTTCTCCAGTTGTAATGCTTAAGTCAATTAGAATTCTACTTGCCATTGCAGCATATTATGAGTATGAAATATGGCAAATGGATGTTAAAACTGCTTTTCTTAATAGAAATCTACTGGAGGATGTGTATATGACACAACCTGAAGGTTTTATTCATCCTTCGAATTCTAGTAAAGTGTGTAAACTTCACAGATCCATTTATGGCTTGAAGCAAGCATCTCGAAGTTGGAATCTTCGTTTTGATGAAGCAATTAAAGAATTCAATTTTATCAAGAATGATGATGAACCTTGTGTCTACAAAAGGGTTACGTGAAAAATGCAGTAGTCTTCTTAGTACTCTATGTCGATGACATCTTGTTAATTGGGAATGACATCCCCACTTTGCAAAGTGTAAAAACTTGGTTGGGGAACTGTGTTTCAATGAAAGATTTAGGCGAAGCAGCCTATATTCTAGGCATTAGGATCTATCGAGATAGATCTAAAAAGCTTATTGGCCTAAGTCAGAGTGGATATATTGACAAGGTATTGAAAAGGTTCAGTATGCAAGATTCTAAGAGAGGATTCTTGCCAATGTCACATGGCGTTAAACTCAGTAAGTCTCAAAGTCCTACCACAAGGGAGGACACAGAACGCATGAGTAAGATTCCTTACGCTTCCGCAATTGGATCTATCATGTACGCCATGTTATGCACTCGCCCAGATGTCTCGTATGCATTAAGCATGACTAGAAGATTCCAGTCAAATCCTGGTGAACATTCTCAAGTACTTAAGAAGGTCTAAAGAGATGTTTTTGATCTACGGAGGTCAGGAAGGAGAGCTTGTTGTAAATGGTTAGACGGATGCTAGCTTTCAGACTGATGTAGATGATTTTAGATTGCAATCTGGATTTGTGTTTTGTTTGAATGGAGGTGCTGTGAGCTGGAAGAGTTCAAAGCAAGATACCGTGGCCGATTCTCCTAGAGAGGCTGAATATGTGGCTGCTTCTGATGCAGCCAAGGAGGCCGTGTGGATCAGAAAGTTTATCACCGAACTAGGTGTAATTCCTAGCATTGTGAACCCAGTGGACCTATATTGTGATAATACAGGAGCCATTGCACAAGCTAACGAACCTAGATCTCATCCACGATCCAAACATATTCTCAGGCGTTTCCATCTCATTCGAGAAATTATTGAGCGTGGAGATGTTAAAATTTGCAAAATAGACACCAATGACAATGTCGCAGATCCATTGACAAAGCCACTCCCACAACTTAAGCATGAGAGTTATACTAGGTCAATGGGTTTGAGAGTCATGTCAAATTGGTGGTAGGGCAAGTGGGAGATTGTTAGTATATGCCCTAAGACCAATTGACTCACATTTATGATTTATGAAGCATGTATTTTTTGAATTGTATTTTATGCTCATGGCCATCAAGTATGTGACTTGATAGTAAAACCCTTATAGCTAATAAAATACTATTCTTATTTGTCCCTAGTTTATTACATCTTGTAAACTAATGTGAAGTTGATTGATGGTCAAGTTTTACTGATCATGAATATGAGATATAAAATCAATTCATAAATACATATTGAGAATATTGTACTGGACATGACCCAAAGTGTAGAAGAAATATTGCATGGGTTTAAGTTATAAGTATTTCTTCTCAGTTTTATATTTGGTGTCCTTCGACCTAATGTTTCTAATGTTTCTTGCATGGGGAGAAAAATATGTTTTGACATAGTCAAACATCACTTTTAATTAGGTGATCATTATGATTATTGGTTGGCTTATTTTCTCGTCATGGCTTGAATATTGGAGATAGTGAAAGGGATTTGTCCCTCTTTTTTTAGAGAGAGATATCCATGGGCCCCTTGATAAGGAAACTGGAAAATATGCATGGCCATGCTCAAATAAGTATTAATAAGGTGTTATTAATATTATTTGTGGGAACAGTCTGCCTGGTGATCAAGTAAATGGTTAATTAAGTTTTATAAAGATGACTTGATCCATGCCTTATACTTAATTAGGATATCGTGTGACAAAAGGACTAAATATTAAATCTGATGCTAGGTTGTTATTACATTTACTTAACTTTGGTAAGCATAATGTCTTGCTAGAGGCCGCTTATGTTTTGTGAAGACATTTTTCCATTCACTGCCAACGTTAAGTGAACCTACAGGGTCACACGCATAGACGATCCTGTGAGCATAATGTCCACGTTCAATGAATCTAGATTGTGTCTAGATTCGTTGAACGTATACAAAAAGGGAATCAGATTCCATATTGTATTTTCTGGTAGGTTAATAAGTAATTAATTTTATTTAATCGAATAAATGAAATTAATTACTTAATATTACTCATCCAACCGTTGGATGATTATAGAAATAGACGGACGAGATTAAATTGTCATTAGATGACAGTTAGGGTTTTGATATTGACAGCTATAAAAGGTTATGTTAACCTTTTCTTGATGGCCTGCCTTTATCTGATTAAAGAAAAACAAAACCCTAAACCCTAGAACGGCGATATAGTATCTAGCCTCCTCTCTCCAAAATACGACCGATTACCAGATAGTCAGGATCAGTTCTGAACAGCTTTCAGAACACAGAAGGGGCTAGCATCCCGATCGCTCGCAGAGGAGTTCGTCGCGTGGATACCAGTAGAGGGCGAAGCGTACAAAGCAGCTCCTCCACAACGAACAATCAAAACATTAAGGTAATTTCAATCCAATCGGTTTTTCTAGTATGTGCAGGTCCTGTTGGTGGATTTTCGTAGTTTTATTTTACTTTGTTTCTGCCTACGGATTCTAACAAAGGCTGCACGTCTACTTACAAGAAAAAGTAAGTGTGTGACAATAGGCTAGTATCAGAGAAGAACATTTGGCCAGTGCCAAGAATTCTATGACAGTGTTACTGTCTTGCAATTTACTTAATACATTATGTATTTTAAATTTCATAAAGGTTATATGTTTTACTTCAAATTCACTTTAATATGAAATCCTAAATATTTTCGACAGGTAGACCTCCTCCTATCTCATGTCCATCAAATGTCGTAATTACTAGGCCAACAAAGGTAATTCGTGAAATCTACTGCATACTTTATATAGTTCGAATTAAATGGTAGATACTGATATTTATTAATATAGGAACAAACCATTGTTTAGGGAACACTAAATAAGAAGTTAAATATTTGCCACTTAACTTGAGCCGATACAGCAGCTATACCTTATAAATGTTTGAGCATAGATCGGTCTTCCTGGTAAGTTTGAAATTCCCTCTTTATTTCATGTGAAAGTTATTAAAATTTTTAATGTAATGGAAATTTTAAAATGAAGGTTTTAATAAGTACAATTTTTCTTGATTGATAAAAAGTTTAAATTGGCAATGAATTACTACATTCGATGAAGAATGGCAAACTTATCATTAATGAAAAGTTTGCGTGCACATCATTGTTAAGTTCGAACGTATAGGTTATTTCAATGCATTAAAAAAAAGTGTGGTTCAGAAATTTGCCGAACCTCTTAGTCCAAAAGTTTGGGTTGTGATACATTATTTTTCTTCAGTTTCACCCTAACATAATTAAATTCTCTTTTAATTTTGTCAGCTTCACTAATTAAAAAAATTCAACGTTTTAACCACCTAATTGATTTCATTTAAAACTTTCTTCAGCTTCACTGATTAAAAAAAAACTTCAACTTTTCACCCACCTCATTGATTCCTCTTCAATAATTTATGGCCGCAGTACGTTAATCCCCTATCCACAAACTAAGCGATGAATTAGGGACCATGTGAAGAATCGGAGATACGATTTTACCCCCATCCTTTAACTTCTAGTCCAATCCTTGCACTCGCATTTTGTTTACCCAAAGCAGCAACAAGGATAAAATCACTATGAATGCCATAACTGGGAATAACATTCTGGAGTGATTTTCTTTTTGCTCTAACGGTATTATTGTTTGCACATTATTATGCTCTAAAATTGAAACCCATCTCATTTTCGGCTCAGAATTTTGTGGATGGTTTGTGTTAGCTATTATTTTATTTTGTGGTTGTTTGGTGGCAAATTGAGCTAAGGATTTCATAGTTTTCTTAATCAAAGGAAGTTTTTGTTCAATGAAAACTTGCTTAGTTTGTCTGTGCGGTAAACTAAATTTCAAGTTGTGACTTGGTTGATTTTAGTTCTATTAAATGAGTTTTGTTGACTGACCGTAGGCATGGCAAGGAGGCAGTTGGAAGCGGGGACTAACTAAAATTTCGGTTATATCTAATAAATTTTGGTTTAGAGAAATTTCATTTTTCTTCCCATCGGGGACATGTCTACAAAGCAACGAAACGAGATTTCTTTCATTTCCAAATAGTGAAATGATTTCATATTGATTAACATTTATCACCAACTTTTGCAGTTATTTCATGGAAAAAAAATTTCCAAAATACGTTGAAGTCCCCACTGATATCCATCACCCTTACGTTTTCTTCATGCCCTTGCATTCTCATTATGGGGATAAAATTCATCTCCAATCCCAACCTAACTCCCTTAATTAAGCCCTATTCCTACCCATCTCAGGATATTAAAAAAAAGGTGATATATGGTAATATAGAAGGTGGGAGTGACAAGAGTTTCTGATTTCTCGAGTAGTAAACTTACTCTTAGTACTCTAGTAGGGTAGTAAAGTATTACTATTTTTTTAATTTCTTTATCTCCAATATTTTCGCTTATGAACTTCTCTTGATCCCTCGTAATTCATCATTGAAGAAAGAAGTAGAATTACAGAGAAGCAGAGATAGGTCGCGATAGTCAGGGTTTCGGATTTCTAGGATCCATAAGTTTTAATTCAAACATAAGGTATTTACTAAATACATTAATGAGTCAATCCTAGGCTCTAAAGAGCTAGGGTTTTCTAACTTGATATAGCCCTAATGAAGAGACCCATTCCGTAACTTATTTAATTTTTTTATTTGGACCTTATCGTTTTTTTCTAAAATAACTTGGACACAATATTTAACAACTCAAACATTTAACTAATCACCAATTCAAAACACTATGCAATTAGGTAGTATATATTTGTATATATGTACATATATATGGATGTATATGTATATATATATGTATGTTATATATAAATATAATTTTAGTAGCATATTTAGGTTTTATGATGGAAGTCCTTCGTTATCTAGTTGCTAACTTAATGTGATTAAGAAAATATATCTACTCATCATTCAAGCGATTTTTTATTAATCCTAATTAACTAATATTTCCCTTAGTAAGATCAAAAGTTAAAAGAATAACAATTCTTTGTTTTAGTAAATAAAGCTAAACAATGAAACAACAAAACTCCTTACATGAAGTCAATTACAAGAACAAACAAATAACCTAATGGAAAACATTTAAAATGATCATAATTTTTTTTTAAACCACAACTGCTTTTAAATTTACAAAATATTCATTTTGTCTGTTAGCCTTTTCTTACATGTATCCTCATCTACTATTCAAGGTAATATTTCCATTGGTTTTTCCCAATGCTATTTTTGATGAAAAATGCATTTGCAGTTTCCCTTGTATCTTTATCCCTTTTTTCTTTCCAACAAAAAATTCCCATGAATTCCTTCGCCTTTCTCCTTTGTTCCCTACAGAGACGATTACAAATTCATTATGTTGTTATATTGTTTAGATCTGGAGCATGCTCTAATGTCGGTAAAGGTAACACTCCTTCATTCTCCTTTAGCTTTCATACAGGAACCACCCTAGAAAGAATTAGCATACTATAGGTGGGGCAAACAACTGCCGAAGGAGATGTCATTTGCACCTAATTATTCTATTTAGTTTGTGTCCTTAGGCCACTCTTCAGAATGGAGAGAATCTCTTGCTTAAAATATACATATTTTGTAATTGGTGCCTGATGATTGAGGGTAGTTAGGTGAGTTGCAAGTCCTGACATTTGTAACTGGAAAGGTTTATATTTCTACACAAAAAAAAATAAAAAAATAAACAACAGAACTTCGAACATGAAAATTTGATGAAAATATGGATAAGAAATTTGATATCTAAGAACATCAACAATACGACAGTAATCAATTTCTTTTGCAAAACTTAAAAACAATCAATGTTGAGGCATCAACAATAATCAAGGTATGTATATTTATATTATCCTATCAAAAGTATAGGTAATCAAGAGGTGTAAATTTAGAAATACTATAGGTTATATATCTCAATCATTCATTAAATAAGAAAAATGATATTGAAAATAATGATCCATTATTTAAAATCAAATTGTGCAACCTATATTAAAGAAATATTTATATTCTTATATATAACATATGGAAATTCATAAAATTTTTACTTATTTGATGCATAAAAAGCTACTTCGAATGTTATTTACGTTAGAGATAGAAAAGACATTTTGAGTATACCACATGCTTCTTTACAAAATGTAACTTTGGTTTTGCATTATAATTAATGGTATTCCTTAGCTAAAGCTACATAGAATGTTGGACAGAAGTTTAACTAATGCATGAAATGGGTACATAAAACTGGTTCTTCAAGTAATCTAGGTAGGGTTTAGAGGAAAATTTTATGGCTGCTAATTTTTCAAATAGTGCAACGATACTTTGAGAAAATATTTTATTAGCTTTATCAACAAAAGGAAATCTCAAATAGAGTTTACAGGGTTTCTCCATTGATTTCCGTTTCTCAAATATAGAATAAAGTCAAAACACAAAAGCCTTCCATGTTGAGGAAGGGAGAGAAGAGCAATGTCAATAATTAGAACCCTAAGAAGGAAGAATGTTACTTTATAAAATAGAACTGATTATGTGGGGCTTATAAAAGATAAGGTGTGAGCTGCTTTTCGAAACAAAGAACAAGAAGATGATACAACTACTTTTTTATTATCATTTCTTGCTATCTAATATTTAAATATTTTGTTTGCTGGTGTAATGTAAATTATGTCTACTGTTGACTGAGTCATTGAATCTTCTCCAAAATGCTTTCTAAATACGAACATAAGAAAAAGTTAGTCATGTTTCACCCGTTCTTCTTATATAATTTTATGATAAGATTATATATGACATCCTTGAGGAAATTTCTTCTTCTTTTTCTTATTTTCTTTCCAAATCAGCGAGGAAAACAAACTTTTTTCCATACTTATTTTTCTAAAAATAAAAAATGTTTAGTCAAATTTTAAACCACTAAAAACATATAATTTACAACATTAGTCACAATCTTCTGTAATTTAACACTTTAATGTAAAAAAAAAACATAGACTTACGAATTCTTACCTCACACAACTGATGATCAAAACGAATCAATCTCATGTGAAACTCCAATTTAAGAAGCCTATAACATAAAAAAGAAAAAATAAAAAATAAATTGAAAGAAGGAACTAGTGTAGGGTGGCGGCAACTAGGTTTTGGGATAGCTAGGATTTCTAGGTTTAATTCTTACATAACGTGTTTATAATTGGGCCCTAAACTCTAAAATCTAATGCACTAGGACTAATCTAACTTTATCTGGTCCAAATAACCGTGCCCACTCCTATCCTAATGAATTTTTTAATATGGCCCAATGTTTTCATATGAAATAACTTTGACCCCATTTTAAATAATAAATATATTTAACTAATTAGTTTCCCAAGTAATTAAGTAGGTCTTTCTTCTTATTCTAGCTCGTATGCACATATTGCACTACTTCTGCTCCAGACATGTCCGTAGTTTAATAATTAAAGGAATACATATAATTCTAAAGAGTCCAAACCCAACCTTATCAAGATAAACTTATCTTAAATGATATCATAATGATTAAAAAGATTAATATCTCCAAAACAATAAAGAAAAAACAAAAATTTTGACAGGTTGAATAAGTATTCTTGAACTTGTAAAAACATTTACATTGAGATAGAAAGAATTTTCCATAGCTGAGCGCACCATCTTCCTAATTGTGTATACTAACTTGTTTTTCAGAAATGTAGCATTATCATGTTCGAGTTCTACATACCATATAGGTTGTTTGGAAGTAGAGTACTCTAAGCGTAAGATGGTTGTTTCTTTGCATACTAATGCTTCGCTTTTAAATTATAATTGTATTGGTATTTGTTTAGTTAAATTAGCTTAGAATGTTATCTTGAAGTTTTTTTATTGCATTGAAGTTGGTTACGGGAATGTAGTTCTTCAAGGAATTTTAATACATTTAGGAGGAAGATTTTACGGTTTCTAATTCTATAATGGTGCGAGTAAAAGTCTAAAAAAAAAATTAGATAGCTAAAGAAACTAGAAAATATATTTTCATCCACCATTTACATCAGTTCTTTGTTGATTCTCATAGACTTAGTATGGTAGAAGAAACAATTTTTTATTTGTTCTTTAATGTATATATAATGCGGAAAGAACATTAGAATATGCAAAAGTGCACTTATAAAATCTTTTCAAGGTTATAAATTCGAAGCAAAGATTTAGTAGTGAAATTAACAAAGAGGAAAGATTTGATACTTCATAAAGTTGCAATGATATTATTGGGCTTATGAAATAGCTAAGATCGTCTAATACATCTTCTAGTACACCCTCTAGTACCCTCATTTTAGTAATTTTATAAATATAAATCCTATAGAATAACAGATGAACCCTAAATTCTAATAGATAATCCCTAAGGGAAAATTTCCTGTTCAAGTATGTGTACTAGAGAGTGTACTTGAGAATGTACTAGACAAACCTTAGTGCTTATGAAAGATTTTCTGTGAGCTACTTCCCGAACACAAGTACAAGGAGATTGGAATACAATTTTTTTTATCATTCTTTCTATGAAATCCCAAGATATTTTGATTGCTAGCAACGTAAATAATATCTAGTGTCGGTCATTTAATCTTTTTTAAAATGCTTTTCAAAATAAGAAGATATCTTCCTCATGTAGTAGAAAAAAGATAACACTATTCCCTCTTTCTTCTCTTTTCGTTCCATTTATGATAAGAGTATATAATGGAATCCTTATGGAAATTTCCTTGTTCACCCAAATATTTTAAGCAACTACCCACAAGTACTATTATTATTACTATTATTATTATTATTATTATTATTATTTGGGTGAAGTGTACTAGTGATGCTAAAACTTTTCCGTTTTTTTATTTTCGACCCTGAACTAAAAAAACGCTAAGTCCGTTAACTCAAACTTTCCCAATGAATAAATTTGACCCTTTAAAACGTATTAATTTTGCCCTTCTGTTAATTTTTGTCAACATGTCATATTTACATGATAATTCCCACGGGCATTTGGGACCGAATGAAACAAAACAAATAGTGTGGTTTTATTTAGCAACCCTTAATCCAAGACAAAGGTGCAACAGTGACGGGAAGGGAAAGGGAAAGTGGAAGGGGAAGAAGAAAATGGGGGAGGGTTGTAAAATTATGACGGGAGGACAAAGAAGAGGAAGAAGAATCGGGGGCCCAATGATATTACAGGAGATGGGAAAGAAGAAAGAGGGAGAGTATTACAGAGTACGGAAGAAGAAGGAGATGGCAGCGCGTGAAGGTCAGAGGAAGTAGGAGGATGAGACCGCTAGCTGTTACAGCGGTGACAGTGGGTTTGTTGGCATCGATTGGCAGTGATGATGGTGGGAACGAAATTCTAAGCATCAAAGAAAACATCATATGGTTCAATCTTGTTCAAGCCATGAGAAATATTAGGTACTTTGTTACAAAATTTTGCCTGAAGAAAATCAAAGTCAGTACCCGACATATAATATTAGAAATTAATAAAATTTTATTGATTTCCTTTTGGAGAAGCTAAAAAAGGAAAATCGAAACGAATTTTAATTTGGGGAAAGAAATCTTTATTTATCAAAAACTTAAATTTCAGTTCCGGTTGTTTTTTTTTCCAAACTATTAACAACCCTAGCTTTGGGCCACTTTTTGATAAGTGATTTTTGTTCAAGGGAAAAAATAAGAATTAAGTTCATGGGTAGAATGTGAGCTAAGTAAATCGTGTGGGTTGTTTTGAGAAATAGAAAGCCAAAAATTGATACTTTTGCCACTCCAAATACCCCTTGTGGTCGGCACAAAATCTTTTTTGTTGCTCCATCCTATTTTGTGGTAGCGAGAAACTTTTTGGAAAAAGTTTTTAGTTCAAGAGTAAAAAATGCAGAATGAGTTCACGGGGAAAGTGCGGTTTAGGCAAATAGTGTTGGGGCATTCTTTGTTAACTTCCCTAAAAAACTGAATCTTTTAAAAAAGCAGTAAAACATAATTTGGATAGTCCTATCCCTGCCTTGCTAATCTTAGGTCTAACAGGGGAATTAGGGACTGAAGTGGAGTATCAAGTATAAATTTTTCAACAATATTACTCTAGAAAGATTCATTTTCTGAGAAAGACGATAGCCTACCAACGAAGTGAGGGAATTCGGCAAAGAAGATGATGTAATGATGACGACAGGAATGAAGAAGACGAGACGGAAAAGGAGAAGAAGGGACATGAGAACAAGAATCAAAACCTTTCCTTTCGGATGTCCAAGAAGAAAGACATATTGACTCTGAAGGTCATATATGGAAATTGGATTCTAGAGCGGATAATATTTTTCTATAATACTTGTTGTAAGTTTTAATAAACTAGTACTTTTTTGGAAAACTTAGTGAAACCAATGTAACTTACCTAAAATAATAAAGTTATGGGGCTTAATGAAATCTTATAAGTATATTTATAATTACTATAAGCAATTAGATTTTGAAAAAGTAATATAAATATTTATCATAAGAAATGAATAAATTATGGGGTCACTTTGAGAAATTAATCAATTATGTTACATTTAGAGAAACTTTATTAAATTGAACAAAATTAAGCAAGGGTTCATAGACAAATTATATATGTATATTTATAATTATTATTACTAATTTTATTGGGAAAAACTAAAACAAATGTATATCATAAAAAAATGAATAAGCTATAGGGTCATTTTGGAGAAACTAGTGACTTTGTTAAAAACTTAATAAAACTCATGTAAATGAAATAAATTAAGAAAATTAGTGGGTTTAGAGACAAACTATAAGTATATTTATATAAATATAATTAATTTTATTTTGAAAAATAAAATAAATGTATATAATAACGAATGAATACGTTATGAATTTTGAAAAAGTCGGTGATTTGTTAAAACTTAGTTAAACTCATATAAATTACACAAAATATCGAAATTAGAGGGTATAGACACAAAGTATAAATATATTTATAATTAATATAAGTAGGTGTGTTTGGAAAAATAAAATAAATGTTTTATAAGAACAAAATAATAAGTTATGGGGTCATTTTAAAAAAAAATAGTGATATATGTGAAAATTTAGAGAAACTAATGTAAATTACATAAAAATATGAAATTAGAGGGTTTAGATACAAATTATAAATATATTTATAATTAATATAAATTATTTTTTTGGAAACCTACAATAAATGTTTATCACAACAACTGTGTAAGTTATGGGGTCAGTTTGAGATCTAGTGACTTATGTGAAAATTTAGTGAAACTAATGTAAATTACAGAAAATTGAGAAATTAGTGGGTTAAGGGACAAATTATAAGTATATTTATAATTAATATAGGTAATTTTAGTTTGAAAAAGTAAAATAAATGCATGTCATAACAAATGAATAAGTTATGTGGTCATAACAAATGAATAAGTTATGGTGATGTGAATTTCCCATTTGATTGCAAATTGAATCTGTCATCTTCTCAACATCACTTCATTGATGAAGGACATCTATTGAAGATTTTGTAGTTCGAACACTCCACTAAAGAACTTGGGAGAAACTAAGCCACATATACCCAATATTAAGAGGAGGAACTCTTCCCAATTTGATAGCAAGAACCTTAGGGAAACTACGACCCTAAAATCTAAACTACACAAATTATAACTATAATCAACTCTAAAAACAAGAACTCCTAGAATCAATTAAACAAGGAATTAGAAATAATCAATTGACTTCCATAGATTATTAATCTATATAATCAACTGTTTACAAATTGAGGAAGCAGATCCTGAGAAGCTAATTAAGATGAGTTGAAAAACATTAGAAACCATTGGAGGAAACTCTAAATTCATATCATCAATATTAACCTTAGTTGTCCAGAAAAGGAGGCATAAGTAGGTAATTGTAAAGAAAACCTACTCCTCTTCCTAAAACCTAATAAGTATTAGAAACATCTAACTACCCTTCTAATAAAAGTTAATTACAAGCAAGGAAATCAAGAAACCAATAATTAACTAAAAACTAATTAATATTGATTAAAACTAAAGTGTAGTCTTCAAGTCTTGATTGTTTGTCCTGAGACCTACCGAGGGCGATAGGGTGAGAGCCTACAGTCGCCGCTAGGTAGTCTCCTCAATATTCCCTTTGTCCAGAGGGCTACTATGGACAATAAGGTTGGAACCTATCATCGTCAGTGGGCTCTGTTTTCTTCCCTCCTTTTTTCTTTCACCTTTTTCGATGGCCAGGAGATTCTAGTTTTATTTCGGTGAGCATCTTATAAATTTTATGAGTCTTATAAGTCTTGTAAATACCTCCAAGCTTTCTAATTAATCCAAGAGTTCCTCAATTGAAGCCTCGTCCATGCTTTCTTCAATCTTCTACTTGCTCCTAAGGAAAGTGTTCAATATTTTTTTGTTGAATTCATATCATATGGGGTCATTAAAAAAAACAA
Source organism: Catharanthus roseus (assembly GCA_028651295.1). Lineage (NCBI taxonomy): Eukaryota > Viridiplantae > Streptophyta > Magnoliopsida > Gentianales > Apocynaceae > Catharanthus > Catharanthus roseus. Next base: position 248,091 of record JAPQWS010000027.1, read on the forward strand.
AAAAAAACAGCTCGTCTAGCATTTTATTAGGTGACGGTCTCTTTAAGGTTCAAGACATCTTGTATGGCTCATGAATTAAAAAGATCCTACCTGGTATACAACAAGCCATTTGTGTTGGGTTGAATTCATCTAAGAATGACTAAATGTTTTTAAATCACAAAAAAAAAAAATATATATCGCATTTGCTCACAAAAAGATTAGCCTATTTTTTGTTAAAATAAAAAAAAATAAAAATAAAAAAAAATAAAAAAGAGGAGAAGAAAAAATCATCAAGTCAGCTCGCCAGTCACCAACTTGTTTAAAAGAATTTAAAAAAGGAAAGAAAGAAAGAAGGAGCATGAGCTCACCATCAACTTGTTTGGTTTTTTTTGGAAAAAAAAAATCATGTCAGATCGCTAGTCGCCACATTGTTTGGTAAAAATACATAAAAAAAGAAAAGAAAAAGAAAGAAGGTTGATGCACTAGCACTTGTTTGCTGGCTAGTACTAACAAGTGTATGAATGTTCTAACTTATCTACCTCAATTAGCTAGCTCATCTACTAACTTAAATAGCTTAGCATTCTTCATTTTTTTTACAATAAGAGAGAGAGAGAGAGATATGAGTTGATGAATGAAAGACATAATGTTAATTTTTTTACATATAGGATTATAGGAGAGTTGCTTTTAAAATTATCAACTTCAAATTATAAAAGTACACTAAGTACCATTATGTAAATTTACGTCTCCATTTTTTTTAAATTTACTAAAATGTCCTCATTTGAGGCAATTAGTAACTTCTTCAAAGGAGCACCCCCCCGGAAGCACACACTATAATAAGAGGTAGAACTTTATTGGTAGGGTACTCAATCAAACGGGTGATTTTTTCCACGACTACGGATCCCATACTACCCCCCATAAACTGAAAATCCATAACCCCAACTACTACGGGAATGCTGTTTAGTTGGCCTATGCCTGTTTGAATAGCCTCGGTTAATCCTGTCTTTCTTTGATAAGAATCAATACGATCTTTATAAGGTTCCTCCTCCGAATGAAATTCAATGGGATCTAGAGAGACCATGTCTTCGATCGAAAGTTCTATTCTATCTGAACTACTCATTTTCAAATGATATCCACATTGTTCACAAATATTCATTTTGGATTTAAAAAATTTCTTATAATTTAATCCATAACAATTTTCACATTGAACCCACAAATGCCTATATTTTTGAGTTACATCGATATCATCAGAACTTTCTATAGTTAAATCACCAGTACCTTCCGCGCGGGTTTGTATATCCGAACCCTCCCTTTCACCATTAGTTAGACTTTCTTCACCATTAGTTAGACTTTCACCACAAATGGACCTATAAATGTAACTATCACTGTAATTATCACTATCACTTACCATGGAAGTATCGATACAGATTTGAGACTGAAGATAACTGTCAATGCAACTATTAATATGATTATTCCAACTATATTGAGTATCATACATGTAACGATTATAGTAGGTATCTTCACTCGTAGATCCATTATGCAGATAACTAGAATTCCGATAACTAGAAAAGGAACTTTCTAGTTCACTCAGAAACGAATGATTGTTGTCAATCTCAAAAATTGGATTTTCAATATCAAAATATATGGAATAACTGTCTCCATTACTATCCTTAACCAAAAAAGTGTCATCGGGGATGAAATTCTGAATGTCTTTGACCTCGAATAAACCATCACCATTACTGTCACTAGAATCGTCACGACCCCCCCAAGTCTGAATATTTTTAGTTGTATCTTTTCTATTCGAATCTTCAATTTCACTGGTATTTTCAATAGGACCAAGACTATCCATTGATTTATTTAGCCCACACCCACGTTCTAACTCCTTCTTAAACAACATCGAATTAAACCACCATCTTTCCATAGAGTTTTCTTGCCCCCTATTTGCATGAAAATACAATAGATGAATAGTCACTATTTTGGACAATATATATAAGTTTATCTGGCGATGTTCCTATGGCATATGTTAATACGGAGAAACTCACGATACTTGGTGCAAAAAATATAACAAAAAAAGCACATTAAATAAATATGAAATGATTGTAGTAATTAATAATCATCCATATTTATTTACCTTAATTATTCCAATAAGACTCTTATTAATCTCTCTACCCCTAACCATTCCCCATTCATCCTTCCCACCCCCAAAAAAAGGAAAGAATCTAGGATTGTCTTTTTTATTTCGTTTTATATTATATTATTCCTTCTCGTTTATTTTTTTTCTTTGGGTTTATCTTTTATTTTGTAGGTTTTATTAATACAACATACCGAATAAAAAATAAACCCTAAGGAGCCATGATAAATCCTAAAAGTAAAATATATTATGAAAGGAAATGTTATAGACAATCCCAAGTGATGTCTTTTCCGAGTTGGGGTGAGAGAGAATATTAAAGAATCTGATTGATACAATTAAGGTAAATAAATTTAGGTGGTCATTATTTGTGTGAAATTTCCATATGTGCTTTAATTAGATATATATACATATTCATATATACGTACATATATATACATATATATACATATATAAGGCTTTGTCTAACCTGTGCCCCTATATATGGCACACATTAATATAGATAAACTCAAACTATGTTTGGTAAAATATATATAAAAAAAGTCTTAGTAAATAAACTATGAAATTTTGCACTAACTAATAATTATTTATATTTATTTATCTTAATTGTGGCAATCAGAATCTTTAATTCTCTCTACCACTGCCCTTTCCTTTTATAATATATTTTTTCCTTAGGGGTTTATTTTTTCCCATAGGGTAATTATCTTTTATTTGTTAGGTTTTAGTGATACGATATGTGAAATAAAACGTACAAAATAAAAACTAAATCCTCAGGAGGAAAGATATACCATAAAAGGAAGTGCTATAAACTATCCTAAATACTTGAATTCTTGGGATGGAGGTGAGAGAGAATATCAATGATTCCCGATTGATACAATTAACGTAAATAAATATAAGTGATTATTATTAGAGTGTAAAATTTCCGTAGGTTATTTAATGCGATTTGTGTAACATTTGAATCATCGAATACAGTGTTAGTTTATCAGTATTAACATATAACATAAGAGCATACGTAAGACAAACCCTATATATATACATAGAGAGTGAGAGGGAGAGAAAGAACACTCAAAATAAACAAAAATAAAGGCTTAAAGAAGCCTCAAAAGCTTGTCATTGCAAATCAGTTGTGAATTTTCCTAAGAAACCTACATTGGCAACTCTGAATAAGAGACTGGAGTTAATAGATTATTTTATGACAGAAATGTCATGAAATGTTTAAGAGTGAAATTGCTAGAAAACTAAAAAGTGTTTGAAGATAAATGGAAATTGATGATGGAAGAAATGACTAAAATGTTAGAAGGATTTGGGAATAATGTTGCCACAAAAATAAAAAACATATGAGATTGTGATAGAGAATTGGAAGGTGAAGTGGGTTATGATCATGAATATGTCGTGAGGCAATGGGATCTTCAAAGGGTATTGGCTCCTCGGTGTATGTCTTCTTACCATGTAGCATGTCGTCAATGTTCAAGGAGGAGATAGCTTGGGGAGAACTTTTTTGTAACCTAAAAGAAGAGGAAAACAAACACCTCCACCAATTACGAGAAAAGATAATTGGAGACCCAAAGCAAATACGAAGTTGTTGATGACGGTTCTTGACGTCGATGATGTTCAAGATTACTAATAGAATCAGCTTAGAAGTTGACTAAAGTTGTCAAGAAGTCACAAGTACAAAAAAGAGGAAAGATGACAAAATTTGGAAAGAAAGGTTGGGGTGGAAAGGCATAGGCTAGCATCAGAGAGGAACATTCTACTAGTGCCAAGAATTCTTTGACGGTGTTGTTATCTTGCAATTTATTTAATACATTAGACATTTTAAATTTCATAAAGGCTATTTTTTTTTTAACGTAAAGTTCACTTTAATGAGAAATCCTAAATATTTCAGCCAATTAGCTCTACTCTCATTACGATTGCTAGGCCGTCAAAGGTAATTCGTGAAGTGCTACATACTTAATACAATTTGAATTAAAAGATAGATAATTATATTTATTAATATAAGAACAAACCATTGTTCAGGGAACACCAATAAAGAACTTAAATATTTGCCGCTTAACTGGAGAAGATAGAACAACTATAGTTCAGAAACGCTTGAGTGTAGATCAATCTCCTTGGTAAGTTTGAAATTCCCTCTTTATTTCATGTGAAAGTTTCTAAATTCTTTAATGAAATGGAAAATTTTAAATGAAGGTTTTAATAAGTACAATCTTTCTAGATTGGTTCAAAGTTTAAATTGGTAGTGAATTACTATATTTGATAAAGAGTGCAATGGCAAACCGATCCTAAATGAAAAGTTTTGCATCATTGTTAAGTTCGAAAGTCATAGGTCTGTTTCGAGTGCATGAAAAAAAAGTGCGGTTAAAAAAATTTGAAGAAGCACTTAGTCCGGAAGTTTTCTTTCTCGAACTAGGTTTTACGGTACATTTTTTTTCTTCAAATTTACCCCCACATAATTAAATTATCTTAAATTTTCTTCCGCTTCACTCATTTAAAAAAAGTCATCATTTTACCCACTTAATTGATTTATCTTAAAATTTTCTTCATCTTCACTAATTAAAAAAAAACTTTAATTTTTTACCCACCTTATTTATTTCTCTTAAATTATTTATGGCCTATACTTTAACCCCTATCCCTAAACCAAGCAGTTAATCAACGACTAGGTGAAGAATCAAAGATAAAATTTTGCCCCATCCTTGCACTCGTATTCCAATCATTGCACTACATGTTGTTTGCCAACAACGACAAGGATAAAATCACTGTGAAGGCCATTAATGGGAATTAGATTCTTTAGTGATTTCTTTTGCTATGACGGTTATGTTGTTTACAGGTTTTTAAGTTCAAAAGTTGAAACCCTTCTTACTTGTGGCTTAGAAGTTCGTTGATGGTTTGTGTTTGTTGTTGCTTTGTTGTGTGGCCATTTGGTGACCAAATGAGCTAAGGATTTCATAGTTTTTGTTCAATGAAAAACTTGCCTAGTTTTTCTATTGGGTAAAGCTAAATTTTGAGTTTTGACTTGGTTGGTTTAAGTTCCATTAAAATAGGTTTTGTTGACCGACCATAGGAATGGCAAGAGGGTAGGTGGGAGCGGTGATTTACTAAAATTTCGATTATATTAAATGACTTTTGATTTAGAGAAACTCCATTTTTCTTCTCAAAATTAAATTTTGCTTCAGTTTTTTATCTGATTTTTTTAATGTAAATACTTATTCGAAATTAATAAATATTGTACTTAAAATATAATAAGTTCAGGTTATCTTAGATTCAAATATTTTTTATTATAATATCTTCTTCACAAATTTCAGTTAAAAGCTAATGAATTTAAACATGTTGGGATATAATGAGTGTCATTTTAAAATTTAAAATTATTAATTTTTTTTATCTTTAAAACCTTTATGTTCATAAAAAAAATATAATTTTAATTTGAATAATTTCGGTTCAGACAATATTGGAAAACAATTATACAACAAACCGCACAACATAGGACTAGTATACAGAAAGCAGACTAATACATGACCTAAGACAAAACAGACTCATCAAACTTAATGACTACATGAAAAAAGAGAAGCAACTAGGGCATAAAGCCTTTTGTCACAGCCACCGGAAACACTTCTACAGAGAGACATAACGAGATTTCTTGCATCCCCAAATAGTAAAAAGACTTCTTATTTATTAACATTTATCATCAACTCTTGCAATTTTTTTTATAGTAAAATATGCAAAACACAGTTTCCAAAACACGTTGAGGTCCTCGAAGATATCCCCACCACCCCAATCTTGTCTTCATCCCCGTGCATCCTCGTATTTGGGAATGAAATTCATCCCCAATCCCAACTGAATACCCCTAGCTAATCCACTTCCCGACAAATCTCTAGATATGCGAAAAAATATGATGGAAGTTAGTCTATGGTAAAATATAAGGTGGCATTGACAAGAGTTTCTGATTGCTAGGGTAGTAAACTTCCTTTTAGTACTTTTATATGTCTTAGGAAGCACAAGTGTTACTAGATTTTTTGTTTCTTTCTCTCCAGTTTTTCTCGCTTACAAACTTCTCTTTGTCATATGTAATAAATTATTGAAAAATTAGTAAAATTAGAGAGAAGCAGAGATAGGTGGTAGTATCAAGGACTCTAATTTCTAGGGTTCTTAAGTTTTACTTCCAACATAAGGTATTTATAAAGTACAATAAGGAGCCAATCCTAAGCTCTAATTAGCTAGGGTTATCTATCATGATACAGCCCTAATAAAAAGGCCCACTCTATAACTTATTAGTTTTGTAATTTTGATCTTATCATTTTTAATAAAATAACTTGGACACAATATTAAACAACTCAAACATTCCACTAATCTACCAATCAAAACACTATGCGATAAAACAATATATATTTACATATATATACATATATATCTATGTTTATATAATTATATGATATGTATACATATCTATATATATGTATGTGGGTGTATATATGATTGATGTACACACAAAAACGGATATATATGATTTACGTAAAATCTTACGAATTTCCATATATAATTGATATAAATATAGATGTTTTAATTATGCGTCATGCAGTTTTATTTTAAATAATGGATCATTTTTCTACACTATTTTTTGTATGTTGCTAATGATTGAGGTATAGAACATGTATTAATTCTAAATTTACACCTCTTGACTTTGCATACTTTCATAATTGTAGTGATAGTAAAAAGGACTTAACAAAAACGGTTAAAAGTTCTATTTTTAAAAGCATATTGAACTGTTAGGATGGAAGTGCTTCGTTATGTAATTGCTAAGTTAATGTGATTAAGAAAATATATCTAGTCATCCTTCAATTGATATTTATTAATCCTAATTAACTAATATTTCCCTTAGTAAGGTCAAAAGTTAAAAGAATAGCAATTTTTCCTTTCAATAACTAAAATTACATAAAAACTGAAATTTTAAAACAAAAAATTGTACATTATCCCATATTTCTCACCCTCGAAACAAGAAATTCAATTACAACAAAAGAGAAATGACCGAACTGAAAAAATTTAAAATGACTAAAATTTCTTTTTCAAAACCACTATAGCTTTTAAATTTACTAAATATTCATTTTGTCGATAAATCTTTTCTTACATGTACCGTCCTCTAATGTTGAAACCAATATTTCCATTGGTTTTTCACTATTTTCGATGCAAAATGCTTGTGCAGTTTCCTTGGCATCTTTATTCCTTATTTCTTTCTAACAAAAACTTTCCAAGAATTACTTTGCCATTTCCTTTTGCTCCTTGGAGAGACAATTACAAATTCTTTATCCTGCTATATTGTTTAGATGCGGAGCATGCTCTAATCTCGGTGAAGGAAACACTCCTTCATTCTCATTTACCTTTTGTATTGGAACCATGCTAGAAAGAGTCAGCATACAGAGGTTGGGCAATCTACCACCAAAGGAGATATCATTGGAACCGTATTATTCTTCTTAGTTTGTATACTCATGTCACTTTTCAAAATGTTGAGAATCTCTTGCCTAGAAGTTACGTATTTTATAATTAGTGCATTACGATTTGAGGGTGTAGTTAGGGTGTATTACAAAATGTCAATTATTTATGTAGGAATTTTGGGCCTTGAGTCTTCCCAATACTTTCATTTTCCAGCCCATCTTTGACCCAATGATGACTTGGGCCTCAAGCGAAGAGTAGGTGCCCATTTGACTAGATCAAGAGATGCCGAGCCGGGACCAGGGTCGGGCCACTGAGGCTGCCATTGGTATCTCTCCCTCTCTCTCCCTCGTTTCCGGTGCAGCCTTTTCTCTTCTCTTGGGAATCATTCTTCTCCTTTTCTTTTATGTCTTCTTTCCCTCCTTGATTATTGGTTTTCCCGACTTGTCTACTACCTTTCTTCTCCGCTACTTCTGCTACTGCTCTCCTCCGTCCGTCGGCTTCCTGTGACGTTGTTACTGCCGTTGGCTTCCTTGGATCAACTTCTGATCTTTTACTTGATGTGTTTGATAGAGAGCCGCAAGAAAGAGAGATAGAGAGAGAGAGAGTGTGTGGCACTGGTGACTCTTGTCACTGTTAAGGCTCAGATATTAGGGTTCCGATCATCCCGTCACTTACCAGCAACTCCTCAACGCAGCCTGTACAACTCAGTTAATTCTCGACATCCTTTTCTTTCTCGGTTCGTCCCTGTTCCCACTGGCGGACGTTGTCTGCTAAGGCAGTAAGTGTTTCTCCTGGTTTCTCGTATTTTCGATTATTAGTATTAGTTGTTTATTGTTTCTACACCTCTAAAGTGTTTTTTATAGGCTTTCCTTTGATCAGAGAGGAAGCCTATGTAATAGAATAGTTTTTGTTTCTTCCGCTATTTTTGCTTCCGTTTTTGGCTTGTAATAGTAAATAGCTTCTGTAATAGTAATTAGTTTCTACAACAAGTGGTATTAGAGCCGCGGTTCGGCTCACCAGCGCCGGCACCATCGACTGTTCCAGATTTGAGGAACTTTGAAGTTTCTCTTTCACTCTCTTTCTTTTTCAGTTATTTACTTTTTTTGTGTTCTTTTTCTTTTTTGGCATGCCGCCGATTATTGCTACTGTTTCTGGTTATATCATGTTTGCCGCCAGTTATCTGCTCTATTTTTCGACTTACCGCCGTTTCGTCTATTCTGTGCCTCTGTTGCTTGGCTTGCCGCCGATTGTGATTGCTATTACTGTTTTTCTTATTGAATTGTGTTATTCTTCAGTTGTGCTGTTTACTATTTTTGGTATTGCTCTTGTCACTGTTCTGCTGCTGCTGGTGTGTTTTTCTGTTGTTTTATAAGTTTTTCAAAAACTATAAAACCCAAGCCTGGTTTGAATCCGTGAGATTTTAAGTATCTGTGCCTTGGCGCGTTTTTGTTGTTTTTCAAAAGTTTTTATTCCTTTTTTTCTTTGTCTTTTTTTATTTTTGTCGAGCCGATTCTATTGCTGCCATGTTTCTCGTTATTTTAGTTATATTGTTTGTTTCTTAGGTTTCGTAATTCACATTGTTGCACCATTTTTAAAAAAAAAAATGAAAAAATTAAGCAAACTAAAACAAACCAACGCTGTTTTCCTTTGAAATTATATTTTACTATTTTTCAAAAAATCGGGGCAGTTTTATTCTTTTTCACTTAAAGCTTTTTCTCAAATCTTTCATTTTTCCTAGTCATTTAATAATACTTATTTACCTTCAAAACATGTCAGTTTCAAAATTTGAAACTGATAAGTTTGATGGCAAATCTGACTTTGTAATGTGGCGGAGGAAAATGAAAGTAGTTTTGGTACAAAATAAAATTGCACCCACTATCTGTAGCCCAGAAGAGTCTCCGAAATCTTGGAAGGGTGAAAGTCTTTCAAAAAAACCTGGTGATGCTCACAGTTGCCTCACCATACATTTAATTGATAAAGTTTTACGAGAAATTGATGAAAAAGAAAATGCTTTTGAAATTTGCACAAAACTGGAAAAACTATATTTGGGAAAATCACTTTCAAATAAAATTTATTTAAAAGAGCAGCTTTTCGATTTTAAAATGAGTGGGTCAAAAACACTTTCAGAAAATATGCATGATTTAAATAAAATCATTTTGGAACTTCAAATCGTTGGAGAAAGCATCTCTGATGAAAATATTGCAATCATTATATTAAATTCCTTACCTGAATCTTTTAACGATGTTAAATCCGCTATTAAATATGGCAGAGATGATTTATCTCTTTCCGATATTAGAAATGCTTTGAAATCTAAGGATTTGGATTTACAAAAAGAAAATAAATCTCACGGCGAAAATCTTCTTGTGCGAGGAAGAGTTGACCGGAGGGAACCTCCTAGTCACCATTTTAAAAGTAAAGGGCGATCCAAATCACGAGAGAAAAACATAGTAAAGTGTTTTTATTTTGGCAAAGAAGGCCATATGAAAAAATAAGTGTTTTAAATGGATTAAAGATGAAAAACAACGTAAACATGGTAAACGGAGTAATAAAACTAAGAAAACCTACGATTTTGATTCAGATGGTAATTCTATGTTTTCAGAGGTTTTATGTGTGTCTCTTTCTCCTTCATGTTCTGAGGTTGTTGATCATTGGGTTCTCGATTCTGGTTGTTCTTTTCACATGACACCCAACAAAGACTCATTTTCTAATTTCAAACCATTAAATCAAGGAAAGGTTTTATGGGAAATAATCAAGTTTGTGATATTAAAGGTATTGGTAATGTTTTCATCAAAATACATGATGGTGTGACTAGGAAACTCACTAAGGTGAGATACGTGCCCGACTTACTTCGAAATCTTATCTCTCTTAGTTATTTGGACTCTTTGGGTTTTTCCTTTAAATCTAAAAACGGTATTTTATGTGTTTGCAAAGGAAACCTAGTCATGCTGAAAGGTTTTAAAAGAGAAATCTTATACATTCTTCTTGGTAAAACGAGTTGTAACTCCACTACATTAATTTCCAAAAACTATTCCTGAGAAAACTATATTGTGGCACCGGAGGATCGGCTACATTAGTGAAAAGGGACTTTATTATTTACAAAACCCAAATCTTTTGTGTGCTAACAAAATTGATTCTTTGGATTTTTATTACCACTGTGTTTTGGGAAAACAACACAAAATCAGTTTTTCTACCGGCACACACAAGTTATCTGCTATACTTGATTATGTGCATTGTGATCCGTGGGGACCTGAAAAGGTTCCAACTTACGGTGGTAATGTTTATTTCTTGTCAATTGTTGATTATTTTTCAGGGCATATTTGGGTTTTTCTTTTAAAAACCAAAGATCAAACTTTTGAAAAGTTTTGTTTAAAGTCATTCTCGAAATAAACTAAAAACTATCAGGACCGATAATGGTCTTGAATTTTGTAACCAGAAGTTTTCTGATTTGTGTGCATCGCATGACATTCTACACTATAGAACGGTTGGACATAACCCACAGCAAAATGGAGTTGCCGAAAGGATGAGCGTTACCATTATGGATAATGTTAGATGTCTCCTTGTTTCTTCTGGTGTCCCTTTCTGGGGGTAAGCTGTTAGTAGAGCAGTATACCTCATCAATAGATCCCCATCTATAACTATAAACTTCAGGACTCCTATAGAACTATGGTATAGTAGACCACCTAACCTTTCCAACCTGAGAGTTTTTGGATACGCAACTTTTGTACATCAGAAGGAGGGCAAGCTAGATCCCAGGTCTAGAAAGGGATTGTTGATAGGATATCCTAGTGGAGTGAAGGGCTATAGAGTTTAGTTAAAGGGTGAACTAGGGACGAGGGTTGTTATTAGTAGTGATGTTATCCTCAATGAGTTAGAGATGCCCTGTATTAGTGATAAACCCATCTCCAATAGTCCACCAAGTATTCCCACTCTTAGTAGTATTCCTGTGGAGGTAGAGGTCACCTCTATACCTTACTTAGAACCTGTACAAGAACCTGAAACCAATTCTGAGCTTCCTGTTCCGTCTAGTTGCACACCTGGTCCTCCTAGTATTTCTGAAACCTTGATCCTGTTTTAGAAGGTTCTGATGAGGAGGTAGAACATCCTGAGGCTCAGGCTCAAGCTCTTAGAGATTCCCAACTTGCGAGGGATAGAGTCTGTAGGGTACCTAAGGATCATCCTCGGTATGGTTACTCCTACATTATTTCATATGCATTTGCTATTGCATCTTATGTGGAAGAAAAAGAACCGTTATGTTTTTCTGAGGTTTTGAAAAGCCCCAATTCTTGTTTTATGGTTACGTGCTATGGATGAGGAAATGTCTTCCTTAAAGAAAAATAAAACTTGGATTCTTGTTCCAAAACCCTCAAAACAAAAGTTAGCTGATTGCAAATGGATTTTTAAAATAAAAGAACCTGAGTCTACTAAAGAATCTCCTAGGTTCAAGGCCAGGTTGGTTGCAAAAGGTTTTTCACAAGTTGAGGGCATTGATTTTAATGAAATTTTTTCTCCTATCATTAAATACAAAACGATTAGGATTATTCTTGCTCTTGTTGCGTTTATGATCTTAATATGGAACAACTTGATGTTAAAACTGCTTTATTAAATGGTGATCTCGAAGAGACTATATATATGCGTCAACCAACAGGTTTGGAGGTTAAAGGTAAAGAACACATGTCGTGTCTTTTGAAAAAGTCCTTATACGCACTTAAACAATCACCCTGGTAATGGTACAAGAGGTTTGACTCCTTTATGTTAAAAATTGGTTTTTCTAAAAGCAACTATGGTAGTTGTCTTTATTTTTCTAGTACTAATATTGATTCTGCTGTCTATTTATTGCTTTATGTGGATGATATGCTAATCGCTTGCAAATATAAAGTTAAAATTGACGATTTGAAATCTTTGTTGAAATATGAATTCGATATGAAGGATTTAGGTATTGCATTAAAAATTCATGGGATAAGTATTTCGAGAGATAGATCGTTCTCTCTTTCTATCTCAAAAGCCTTTCCTTTAGGAAATCGTATCCAAATTTTCTATGCACCTATGTAAGCCTGATATAACTCCTCTGGCGAGCCACTTCAAACTTTCTGACAAAAATAGTCCTAAAATCGAAAGTGAGAAAAGAGATATGGCTAATATTCCTAAAGCATAGTCATAGGTTCAGTTATGTACTCAATGATATCTACTCGTCCTGACATTGGTTTTTCTATAAGCCTTCTCAACAGATTCATGTCTAATCTTGGAAGAGATCATTAGGCTACTCTCAAGTGGCTATTGCGTTATCTTAACGGAACTTTAGATCGGGGTTTACATTATCACAATTGGTCTGATTTTGCATGTGATAAGGATGGTAGAAAATCTACCTCGTCCTAATTCTTTACCCTAGCGGGTAATTGCATCTCATGAAAATCCCAATTGCAGCCAGTAGTTGCCTGATCAACTGTTGAGGCTGAGTATATCGCCGCAACGGAAGCGATCAAAGAAGCCATCTGGCTTCAAGGGTTATTGAATGAATTATAAGTTTTACATTCAAAAGCTATTATTTATACTGATAGTCAAAGTTGTTTACATTTATGTAAAATTCCGGTTTTATCATGAGCGAAACAAACATATAGATGTCAAATACCATTTTATTAGAGAAAAGGTTTCTAGTGGTTTAATTGACATAGACAAGATTAGGATTGATAATAATCTTGCAGATTTTGGTAGTAAAATTGTAAACAATGACAAGTTTATGTTTTACAGGGATTTCCTTCACTTGGATGCAGTTTCATTCACTGTAAGTTCAAAAAACGGTTGGAAAATATTGTTCGATGTGGAGAGTGTAGGGTTTTTAGGCCTTGAATCTTCCTAATATTTTCATTTTCCAGCCCATCTTTGACCAAATGATGACTTGGGCCTCAACTGGAGAATAGGTGCCCTTTTGACTTGATCAAGAGATGCCGGGCCAAACCGGGCCGGGCCACCCCGGCTGCCCGTTGACATCACTCCCATTTGATCCCTCTCTCTCCCTCGTTTCCAGTGCAGCCGTTTCTTCCCTTAGGAATCATTCTTCTCCTTTTCTTTTACGTGTTCTCTCTCTGCTTCCTGACTGTTGGTTCTCTTGACTTATCTCACATCTTTCTTCTCTGCGGCTTCTACCGCTACTCTAGTCCGTCCGATGGCTTCCTGTGACGTTGTCACTGCCGTCGGCTTCCTTGGATCATCTTCTGATCTTTTACTTGGTGTATTTGAGAAAGAGCCCCAAGAAAGAGAGATAGAGAAAGAGAGAGGGAGAGAGAAAGAGAGAGAGAGAGAGAGAGTGGGTGTGGTACCGGTGACTCTAGTCACTATTGAGGTTCGGATCTGAGGGTTCCGATCATCCCGTCACTTACTGGTAACGCCTCGACGCGATCTATACAACTTAGCTGCTGCTCGGCGTCCTTTTCTTTCTCGGTTCGTCACCGTTCCCACCGGCGGTCGTTGTCCACCGCGGCGGTAAGTATTTCTCCTCGTTTTCTTATTTTTGATTATTACTATTAACTGTTTATTGTTTTACAGCGCTAAAGTGTTTTTATTGGCTTTCTTTTTTTATCGGAGAGGAAGGCCGTGTAGTAGAATCGCTTTTGTTTCTTTTGCTATTTTTGCTTACGTTTTTGGCTTGTAATAGTAAATAGTTTCTGTACTAGTAATTAGTTTCTACAACGATTTATATATATATATACACACATATATATACATATACATCTATACATATATACATATATGTATATATATACAAAAATTTAGAGTAACTAAGATTGGTTTCTCCTAATTGGGTTTCTGGTACATTGTGTTTCTTCAGTTTTACCCCTCCCTTTAATTTATTTAGCTTCACTAATTAAAATTCAACTGTTTACCCATTTATTTGATTTCCCTTAAAATTTTCTTCAGCTTCACTGATTACAAAAAGAAAAAAATTCAACTTTTCACCAACCTATCCCTAAACCAAGCAGTCAATCAGACACGATGTGAGGAATTTGAGATACGATTTGGCCCTACCCTTGCACTACATGTTGTTTGCCAGTAGTGGCAAGGATAAAATCACTGTGAAGGCCATAAATGGTAAAGAGATTATTGAGTGATTTTTTCTTCATTGACAGTTATGTTATTTGCATATTTTTATGTTCAAAAGTTCAAACCCATCATATATTCGGCTCAGAAACTCTAGATAGCTTATATTGGCTATTGTTTTGTTGAGTGGTCGCTTAGTGTCCAAATCAACTAAGGATTTCATAGTTTTCTTAATCAAAAGAAGGTTTTTGTTCAATGTAAAACTTGCTTACTTTGTCCATGGGGCAAAACTGAATTTCAATTTGTGACTGGGTTGGTTCTAGTTCTATTAAAATGGATTTGTTGACCGACTATAGGAATGGCGAGGAGGTAGGTGGTAGCAGGGACCAACTCAAATTTGGGTTATATTTAATAAAAATCAGTTTATAGAAACTTGATTTTTTATCTCCAAATTAAATTTTGCATCAGTTTTTTTTATTTTATTAATGTAAGTACTCATTCGAAATTAATAAATAATTGTAATTAAAAGACAATAAGTTAAGGTTATCTTAAATTCAAATATTTTATTCTAATATCTTCTACAATAATTTCATTTGAAAGCTAATGAATCGAAATATGTTGTGATATAATTTGTGTCATACAAAACCCCGCTACATAGGTCTAGTATACAAAAAGAAGACTAGTACATGACCTAAGACAAAACAAGCTCAGCGAACTTAACAACCAAGTGAAACAAGAGAATCAACTAGGGCGCAAAGCCTTTTGTCGCAGCCACGGAGACACTTCCACGGAGAGACAAAGCGAGATTTCTTTCATCCCCAAATAGTAAAAAGATTTCTTATTAACTAACATTTATCATCAACTTTTATAGGTTTTTCATGAACACTATGCAATAAATCAATATATATACACATATATATGTGTGTGTATATACACACACGCACATATATATATATCTTATTAGGTAAAAATTTAATGAATTTCTGTATATGATTGATATAAATATGCATGTTTTTTATTATAGGTCATGCAATTTGATTTTAAATAATAGATCATATTTTTTTTCTATATCATTTTTTTGTATGTGATGAATGATTGAGATATCTAAGTTAGAGTAATTGTAAATTTACACCCCTTGACTGTCCGTACTTTCAAAATTTTTGAGTATACTAAAAAGGACTTGACATAAAGGGTAAAAAGTTCTACTTTTAAAAGCATATTGAAGTGTTATGATGGAAGTCTTTTGTTATGTAGTTGCTAGCTTAATGTGATTAGGAAAATATATGTACTTATCATTCAAGTCATATTTATTAACTAATATTTCCTTGTAAGATCAAAAGTTAAAAGAATAGCAATTCTTCCTTTCAGTAACAAAAATTAAAAAATTAAATCTTTAAAACAAAAGATTGTACATTATACCATATTTCTCATCCTTGAGGAAGAAAACAAAATACAACAAGGATGAAATAACCTTAGAGAAAACATTTAAAATAACCATAATTATTTTAAACCATTATAGCTTATAAATTTACCAAATATTCAATTTTTGGTAATTTTTTCTTACACGTCCCCTTCTCGGATGTTCAAGCCAATATTTCCATTGATTTTTTCCAATGCCATTTTCGATACAAAATGCTTTTGCAGCTTTCCTAGCATCTTTATTCCTTATTTCCTTTCAACCAAAACTTTCCATGTATTCCTTCGCCTTTTTCTTTTGTTCCTTTGAGAGAGGATTACAAATTCTTGATCTAGTTATATTTTTTAGATCTAGAGCATGCTCTAATGTCGGTAAAGGCAACACTCCTTAATTCACATTGAGTTTTCATACAGGATCCATGCTAGTATACTATAGGTTGGGCAAACAACCGTCGGAGGAGCTAACATTGGAAGCCAATAATTCTCCTTAATTTGTCTCCCGAGGCCACTCTTTGAAATGGCGAGAATCTCTTGCCTAGAAGATACGTTTTTATATAATAGGTGCATTACAGTCTAAGGGTGTACTAGTTCAGTGAGCCGCAAGTCTTGACATTCTTAATTCTAAAGGTTTATATTTCTACACAGAAACAATGATACAAAAAACTTTAAACATTAAAAATTGATGAAAATGCAGATAAGAATCAATCAAAGTTGAAAACATCAACACTAGGAAAGTAGCTAATTTCATTTGCAAAACTTAAAAACAATTAATGTTGATGTATCAACAATAATCAAGGTATATATATTTATGTTATCCAATGAGAAGTATAGGTAATCAAGAGGTGTAAATTTGGAATTACTATAACTTATATATCTCAATCATTCACTAAATAAAAAAATGATATAGAAAAAAACGATCCATTATTTAAAATCAACTTGCATCACCTATATTAAAAAAAAATCCATATTTATATCAATCATATAAGAAAATTCATAAAAATTTTTCTTAATCATATACATAGAATGAAAAATATGGTATATACAGCTACTTATGTGACGCACGAACAGCTGCTTCCAATGTTATTTATATTATAGACAGGAAAGAAATCTTGAGTGTACCGCATGCTTCTTCTTTACATAATGAAACTTTTGTTTTGCATATAATTAATGGTATCTCTTAGCTAAAGTAGCCTAGAATGTCGGACAAAAGTTTAATGTAATGCACAAAAATGAGTACATGAAACTGGTTCATCAAAGAATCTTGGTAGTCATTGGAGGAAGATTTTACAGCTGCTTATTTTTCTAATGGCGCGATGAAACTTCGAGAAAATATTTTATTAGCTTTATCAACAAAGAAAAATCTCAACTAGAGCTTACTTGGTTTCTCCATTGATTTCTTTTTTTGAACTAAAGTTTTGGTCTTCTCTTTTGTTTCTGTTGTTCAAATATAGAATAAGGTTACGAACACAAAAACCTTCCATGTTGAGGAAGGAAATAATAGAAATGTAAATAATAATTAACAAGTTGTTATACTAAGGAATTCAAAAGCAAATTTCTTCTAATTACGATCTCACATTTCACTCAGACTAGAAGTCATGCCTTTTTATTCCAAACCTTATATCTTTATCCAAACCTATTGATTGTGGAAGATTCTTGAACACTGACTCTAATTTATTTATGTCTCTATTTATTATCGAGGATTTAACATGGTAGAAGAAACGTAGATGTATTTGTTCTTTAATGTATTCAAAAGAATGTTTTTTTGTTCAACGAACAACTTGCTTAGTTTGTCCATGGGGTAAAATTAAAGTTCGAGTTGCGACTTGGTTTGTTTTAGTTCTATTAAAATGGGTTTTTTGACAAACCATAGGAAGTCCATGTCCCCTTTCCCACTCCGACCTCATGCATTTCATCTCCATCCTCGTTCATCCCCGTTTGTGGGGATGCACTTTATTACTATCTCTAACCCAACTCCCGTAACTAATTTCATTCTCAACGTCTTCCGACATGTGGGGATGAAATCTTATCTCATCCCTTTACTTCTGGTTCCAAAATCCAAGCAAGGAATTAGTGTCCAACTTGAGAATTAGGTATAATTACTCCAGTAAATCTACTCTAGAAGGTTTGATTCCCTAAGAGTTGCTACTCTGCCAGTGCAAACATGAGAATGTGGTCAAGAAGATGATGATGATAATGATGATGACAAGAATGAACATGAAGAGAGCATGAAAAAGGAGAAGGAAGAGAAGAAGAGAAATGAAAACATTTTTTGGTGAATTTCAAGAAGAATGGTAAAATCACTTTGAAGGCCAAAAGTGGAAATAAGATTCTCGAGTGGATAGTTTATTTGGATATAATGGTTCTATTGGTTTGCAAGTTTATGTTTTATCTAGTCGAAAATCCATGTCATTTGAGGCTTAGAATTTCGGAGGTGCTGTGTTTTTGCTACTGTTTTGTTGTGTGGTCAATTTTTAACCGCTGTTTAAGGATCTCATAGTTTTTTTGATCGAATAAAAATTTTTGTCTGATGAAAAACTTGGTTAACTTGTTAATGAAGGAAAAACAGTGTGTTCAAGTTGTGATTTGGTTAGATTTAGTTCTTTTGTCATGGCTTTTGTTGATCTATTATACGAATGATAATGAGGAAGGGTGGGAGCGGAAGTGACTCAAATGTTGGTTATATTTAATAAATTTTTGCTTAGAGAAACTTGAATTTTCTTCTCGAAATTAAAATTTGCTTCAGTTTTTTCCTTGATTTTTTAATGTAAATACTCATTTGAAATTAAGAAATAATTGTACTAAAAATATAACAAGTTAAGGTTATCTTAAATTCAAATATTTGATGATAATATCTTCTTCATAAATTTAATTTAAAAGCTAATGAATCTAAATATGTTGGGATAGTGATGAGTGTTCATTTAAAATTTAGAACTACTAATTTTGTATGTTTCAAACTATTATTTTCATAGAAAATACACAATTTGAATAATTTTTGTTCACACTAATTTGGAAAACAATTGTATACCAAACTCAACGAAATATTTCTAGCATACATAAATAAGATTAATGCGTGACCTAAGACAAAAAAAGCTCAGCAAACTTAGCAAGGTGAAACAAGAAAAACAACTAGGGCACACAACCTTTTGTTACAGCCACTAGGGATACTTCTATTGAGCGACAGAACGTGATTTCATCCATCCGCAAATAGTAAAAAGATTCTTTATTGATTGACATTTATCATTAAATTTTTGAAGCATTTTCATAGTAAAATATGAAGAATACATTTTCCAAAAAAAGATGTGATTCCCACAGACAACCCCACTACCCCTACCTTGTTTTTATCCCCGTGCATCCTAGTTTGTGCGGATGAAATTCATCCCCAATCCCAACCGAACTCCCCTTACTAATCCCCCTCCCAACTCATCTCTAGATATGGGAAAAAAGGTAATGGAAGCTAGTCTAGGGTAATATTGAAGGTGACAGTGACAAAAGTTTCTAATTACTAGGGTGGTAAACTTATTCTTAGTAATTTGATTTATCTTAGGAAGCACAAGTTTTACCAGACTTTTTATTTTTTTCTCTCAAAAATTTTTCCCTTAAAAGCTTCTCTTGATCCCCTGTAATTAATCATTGAAGAAAGTACTAAAATTACAGAGAAGCAGAGATAGGTGGCGGTACTCAAGGTTTCTGATTTATAGGATTCTTGAGGTTTAATGCCAACATAAGGTGTTGATAAAAGACACTAATGAGCTAATCCTAAGCTCTAACGAACTAGGGTTATTCTGAAATGATATATCCTTAATAACAAGGCCCACTCCATAACTTATTCAATTTTGTAATTTGGACCTTATCGTTTTTTTATGAAATAACTTGGATACAAAATCATACAACTAAAACATTTAACTAATCTCCAAATCAAAACACTATTCAATAAAACAATATGTATATATATACATATATATAAATACATTTATTTATATACATATATACACATTTATATATATTCATACATATATACACACATACACACGCATATATTTATATATATGATTTAAATAAAAATTTTATGAATTTCTGTATATGAATGATATACATATGGATGTTTTTAATACAGGTCATGCGATTTGGTTTTAAATAATGGATTGTATTTTTTTCCATATCATTTTTTTGTATTTAATGAATGAATTTGATATATAACTTATAGTAATTGTAATCTAGACCTCTTAATTGTCCATACATTCAAAATTATTACCATAGTAAGAAGGAGATAACAAAAACAGCAAAAAGTTCTTTCTTGGAAAACATAGTAAAGCGTTATGGTGGAAGTCCTTCGTTATGTAATTGCTAACTTAATTTGATTAAGAAAAGATATCTACTCATCAATCATATGCTATTCATTAACTGTAATTAACTAATATTTCTCAATAAGAGCAAAACTTAAAAGAATATCAATTCTTCCTATTAGTACTTGAAATTTAAAAAAAATGAATATTTTCAAACAAAAAGATTGTACATTATCAATATTTGTCATCCTTGAAGCAAGAAAATCAATTACAACAACAACGAAATAACCTGAAGGAAAAGATTTAAAATCACCATAAATTTTTTAAACCACTATAGCTTTTAAATTTACGAAATATTCATTTCGTCGGTAAACCTTTTCTTACACGTACTCCTCCTCGATGTTCAAGCCAATATTTCCACTCGGTTTTTCCCAATGCCATTTTCGATGCAAAATGCTTTTGCAGCTTCCCTTGCATCTTTATTCCTTATTTCTTTCCAACCAAAACTTTCCATGTATTCCTTCGCCTTTTTCTTTTGTTCTCGAGAGAGACGATTACAAATTCTTGATCTTGCTTTAATGTTTAGATCCGAGCATGCTCTAATGATCGGTGAAGGTAACACTCCTTCATTCTCATTTAGGTTTCGTATGTAAAACCACACTAGAAAGAGTTGGCGTACTATAGGTTGGGAAAGCTACCGCTATAGGAGATATCATTGGAACCTGATAATTCTCCTTAGTTTGTGTCCCTAGGCCACTCTTCAAAATGGCGAGAATCTCTTGTCTAGAAGATACATTTTTTATCTTTGGTGCGTTAAGATTTGAGGGTGTTGTAGTTTGGTGAGTCGCAAGTCTTGACATTTTTATATGTTAAGGTTTATATATCTCGCACAAAAAACAATGAAACCAAAAAAACTTGGAACATGAAAATTTGATGGAAATGCAGATAAGAATTAATAAAATTTTAAATCCAAGAACACCAACAATAGGAAAGTAGCCAATGTGGCTTCTAAAGCATAAAAACAAATAATATTGATGCATCAACAATATTCAAGGTATATTTTATATTTTCCTATAAAACTATTTACAATCAAGACGTGTAAATTTAGAATTACGATAAAGTTATATATCTCAATCATTCACTATATACAAAAGAAAAATGAAATAGAAAAGAACAATCCATTGTTTAAAATGAAACTAGATGGCCTATATTTAAAACATTCCATATTTATATTAATCACATACAAAAATTCACAAAAATTTTACTAAATCTCACATAGAAATACATATAAATATAATGAAAATTTATGGTATATATAGCTACTTATGTGATGCACAAACAACTGCTTCCAATGTTTGAGATAAAAAAGCAAACTTGAGTGTACCACATGCTTCATCTTTACAAAATAAAACTTTTGTTTTGCATTATAATTAATGGTTTTCCTTAGCTAAAATAGATAAGAATGTTGTACAGAAGTTTTATTATTGAAAGGAATAGGTACAAGAAGCTGGTTCATCAAAGAATCTAGGTAGGTCTTGGAAGAAGATTTTACAGTTGCTAATTTTTCCAATGGTGAGACGAAACTTCCAGAAAATATTTCACTAGCTATATCAACAAAACAAAATCTCAACTAGAGTTTACATGGTTTCTCCATTGATTTCTTTCCTTTGCCCTAAAGTTTTGGGCTTTTTGTTTGTTTCCCTTGTTCAAATATAGAATAGAGTCACAGACACAAAAATCTGTGATGTTCAGGAATAAAGAGAAAAGAAGTTTTTATACAAAGGAACACAAAAGCAAATTTCTTCTTCTTGTTCTTCCCTTTTAAAAAATCACCTAGGACTAGAAAATTTTTTTCCAAAAATGATTTCTCTAAATATAACAAATGTTCAATCAAATTTTTTAAACCACCAAAAACATATAATTTAAAACATCAATCACAATCTTCTGTAATTTAAGACTTTCGCATCAAAATAACATAGATTTACAAATTCTTACCTCAAACCACTGATGATGAAAATGAATCAATCTCAAGTTAAACTCCAATCTCAGAAACCTGTAAATTAAAAAAAAGTTAAAGGTAGAACTAGTCTAGGGTGGCGGCAGCTAGGGTTTGAGATGGCTAGGATCTCTAGGTTTACTTTTTACATAACGTGTTTATAATAGGCCCCTAAACTCTAAAATCTAATGGGCTAGGATTAATCTGACTTGATCTAGCCCAAATAATGACGCGCACTCCTAACTTAAAGAATTCTATAATATGGCCCACAATTTTATTATGAAATAACTTGGACCCAATATTAAATAACCAAAACATTTAACTAATTAGTCTCCCATGAAATTAAGTAGGTCTTTCATTTCATTCTAGCCCATACGCCCATATTGCACACCTACTTCTGTTCCAGACATGTCCATGGTCTTAATAATTCATGGAATGCATATAATTCAAAAAGAGTCCACACGCTACCTTATCAAGATAAACTTATCTTAAATGATATCAGAACAATTAGAAAGATTAATATCTCAAAAGAAATAAAGAATAAATAAAAATTTTGTCCACTTTTATATTAAAAATAAGTATTCTTGAATTTGTAGAAACATTTACATTGAGACCGAAAGAAGTTTCCATATCTGATTGCATCATCTTCCTTATTCTCTATACAAAATTTTTGTTTGAGAATTATAGCATTAACATATTGGAGTTTTACATACCATATAGGTTGTCTTGAACTTAAATACTCTAAGCGCAAGATGGTTGCTTGTTTACCAAATAATGCTTCGATATGAAATTATAGTTGTAATGGTATTTTTTTTTTAGTTAAATTAGCTTAGAATGTTATCGAGAATATATTATTGCACGAAAAATGGTTACGGGCATCTAGTTCTTCAAGGAATTCGGATGGGTTTTGGAGGAAGATTTTATGGTTTCTAATTCTATAATGGTGCAACTAAACTATTAAAAAATATTTAAACAACTAAAGAAAGCAAAAAAAAAAAATAATTCTCATCCACTGTTTACATGGTTTCTCCGTTGATTGTCAAATACTTAACATTGAAGAAGAGGCATACTTTTTTTGTTCTTTAATGTATATATAATGTGAAAAGAATATTAGAATATGCAAAAGTGCATTTATCAAAGCTTTTTAAGGTAATAAATCTTTTTAATGTTATAGATTTAGTTGTGAATTAACTAAGAAGAAAGATTTGTTACTTCATAAAGTTGCAATTATATTATTGGGCTGATGAAACAGCTAGAATCATCTAATACATCTTCTAGTACACCCTCTAGCACACTCATTTTATAGTAATTTTATTATTTTAAATCCTAAAAAATAATAGATAAACCCTAAGGGAAAATTTACTATTCAAGTATGTATACTAGAGAGTTTACAAGAGAATGTACTAGACAATCCAGTGTGCTTATGATATATATTATGTGAGTCACTTCCAGAGCGCAAGTACAATGAGATAAGAATACAATTTTTTTTTTTATCATTCTTGCTATGAAATCCAAGATATTTGGATTGCTAGCAACTTGAATAATTTCTATTGACGGTCATTTAATCTTCTTCAAAATTCTCTTCAAATAAGAATGTCTTCCTCATGTAAGTACACCAAACATAATCGTTATTCCCTCTTTCTTCTCCTTTAATTCCATTTATGACAAGAGTATATAATGGAATTCTTAAAGAAATTTCATTTTTCACCCAAATATTTTAACCAGGTAACCATAATAATAATAATAATTATTATTATTATAAGGGTAAAGTATGCTAGTGACCCTCAAACTTTCTCGTTTTTGGGTTTTTGACCCTGAAATAAATACTTTTAAGTAAGTGACCTCGAACTCTCAAAACGTATAAATTCAACCCTTAAACTTATGTATTTGACCGTTCTGTTAATTTTAGTCGTTAATATTTAACGAAAAAAAGTGTGACTTTCACGTGATTATTCTAGGGGCATGTTAGAACTAATAAAAAAAAACACTGTGATTTTTATTTAGCAAGCCCTAATCCATGATAAAGGTGTGACAGTGAAGGTAATGGGAAAGAGAAGTGGAAGGGAAAGAAGAAAATGGGGGGACGCAGTGTAAAAGTCTGACGGGAGAAAGCAGAAGAAGAAGAATGAGGGGTGCAATGATATCAGGGAAGATGGGAAAGAAGAAAGTAGGAGAGTGTCGCAGAGATGTAATAAAAGAAGGGGACGCCGCGTGAAGATGGGAGAAATAGGTGGATGAGACTGCTAACTTTGACGGCGATGACTGTGGGTTTGTGAGTGTCTATTGGTAGCGATTATTGTGGGAACGTACTTCTAAGCATCCAAGAAAACACAATCTAATTTAATCTTGTTTATGCCGTGAGAAAAATTAGGTACTCTGTTACAAAATTTGGCCTAAAGAAAATTAAAGTCAATACCCCACATACTATGATCGTCTTGGAATCTTCTTTCCCACCTTCTAATGGCACATTTAGATCTAATATTGCAGAGGAAGTCATGAAACCATTGTTGAAGTTTCTTAATCACTAAAAACTATTTTTCTTCATAGATGTTTTCCCTTATTTTTCTTAAGCTTTGTTTGGATCATGAAATCTCACTTAGACGGATCAAAATTCGAGTTTTAAATATACCAATTTATTGGATAAAATGCTTGATTCTATAGTTTTTGCCATGAAGAAATCTGGGTATCAAAATATTCAATTTTCATCCAAAAGTTGTAATGATTTTGAGATTAAAAAATTTTGTTTCTATTTTCTTCGCAATTGAGTGTATATTTTCAAGAAATTAAAGGTGTCTAATTGTTATATTTTACATTTTTGTTGTTGAATGAGGTTGCTTTGGCCGAAGGAGGGTGGTTGTTCTAATAGGAATCGAGTGCTAGTATGGTGTTTGATTGGTATTGACTGCGAGATGCCGGAACTTGACTCCGATGACCTCGTTTTGGGATCCAGACCTTGTCCGTGGAGCCTGACTGTGGCATTGAATATTTCTTTAAATTTGTGCGTAGAAGCTGCGCTGATGTGTCTTGATTCACTCTGACTTCCCAACCACGCTGGAAACCCTCATGTAGGTTCAAGTATCGGTTTTGTTAAAATAATAAAAGGAAATGTTTTCCTATAACATTGCATGAACTGTTTTGTAAAACTGCATCAACATTGTTTTAAAGAAACCACTAAAGCACATACACGTGGACTCACTAAGCATTCACGCTTACGTTTCCCATATCTTATTTTCTCTTCAAATTAACACAGGACGGACAGAGGCACGGTAAGCCGCTGAAGTTTAAGTATGGAATTTTGGACCAAAGTTTTCCTGGAAGGACATGTATTTATATTTTGTTTTCTTAGACTCTAGCCGGATGTAAAGTCTTGTTTGTATTTTGACATGAAGTTTTGATGATGTAAGATACTTTTATTTATATATTCAAACGATCATGAGGAGTTTTCGATAAATTATATATTAGAGCGCACAAGTAGAATCTAGTTTACTTAAGTTTTCCACTGCGTACTTTGTTTATATACCTATAAGTGTTACTCCAGGGTTGTGTTCTTATTTTGGGACTTATAGTTTAGTACCGAGAGGCATGTAGATGCCCTACTCAGCAACAGTATACCTAGTGGTAGAGTTGGGGTTATCAAAGTGGTCTTAGAGCTCTAGGTTCGATTTGTGGTTAGAGTTAGTAGATCCTAGACGAGTACTAGGGGCCAATTGCATAGTTTTATTTTTGTCAAAAAGTTCCCCTTTCCCCTTTGTTTTGCTCGTCGTGTTATTAATCTTGTGGGAGCAATGTCCTTTTGCATACGATGCCATATTTTTTGTCATAACCACAATGAGAGGACACATAGATATGTGAAGCTTTTGAATTGATGATGGCTCAGGTGACAGAGGACTAAGATTATTTGAGTCATCAAAAGAGATTACTTGTTCTTAGACTCGCAGCTCGATTAAGGGATTTTGTGGGACATAAGGTATTAGGAGAAAACTCTGATGACTTACAGTGTATGAAATACACAAAGAGTGAGTGTGAAGTTCTTATTACGTACAAGATGTAATCTGCATCATCCCTACTTCAGTGATACCAAAGAACTCCATGTACCTTGTAAACTGCTGTACTGACAGCCTCTCCCCAAAAACATTTAGGAACCCCATATGATCCCAAAAGACACCTAACTTTGTCCATAACGGTTCAGTTTATCCTCTCATCTACCCTGTTTTGTTGTGGGTTGTGCCTAACAATTCTATGATGGACGATATCTTGCAAGGAACACAAATCATGAAAATTTTTTGTTACTAAATTCGAAACTGTTATCTGTTCTTAAAACCTTTAGTTTATTTCTTGTTCGATTTTCAACAAAAAGTTTCCATTAATTAAACTTTTTAAAAGCGTGATCTTTGGTTTTAAGAAGAAACACTGAAACATGCCGAGAAAAATCATCAACAATAGAAAAGAAATAAATACTGCCACCAAAAGTCGGTACCTTTTCAAGACCCCAAATATCACAATGCACATAATCAAGAACAGCAGTGGACTTTTGTGTGCCCGAAGAAAAACTGAGTTTATGTTGTTTGCCAAGAACACAATGATCACAAAATTCAAAAGAAGTGATTTCATCACCGTTTAAAAGATTTTGTTTGTGTAAGTAATGCAAAACTTTTTCACTAATGTGGCCAATCCGACGATGCCACAACATGGTTTTATCAGAAATTTTTTCTCCAACATTTCGGAGCTCTAAAACTATTTTGTTTAAATCATCCATGTTTTCAGAAAGGGATTTCGACCCGCACATTTTGAAGCCAAAGAGTTGTTCCTTTAAACAGGTTTTGTTTGATAAAGACATTCCCAAGTAAAGTTTTTCAAGTTTTGTCCAGATTTCATAAGCATTGTCTGTTTCATTTATTTCTCTTAAAACATTACCTTTCAAATGCAAGGTGAGACAGCTATATGCATCACCAAGTTTTTCAGCTAGTATTTCTCCTATCCAAGATTTTGGATACTTGTCAAGAGTGGAAATAGCGGGTGCAATCTTGTTTCGGACCAAACAACTTTTATTTTTCTGCACCACATTAGAAAATTATATTTGCCATCGGACTTGTCTGTTTGAAGTTTTGGAATAGGCATGTTAAACAGAAGCAAATAAGATTAATGTACGAAAAATAGAAGATTTAAGAAAACGTTTTGTCACAAACACAGCCTAGAAAAACAATATAACTAGAAAAACAGGCGATATGTAGATAATGAATTCACAACAGATCAATCAGATAGTAAAGGCAGAGCAACATCCACAAAACAGATGATCAATAGAGAAACAATATAAATAATCACAGGATGAGCAACAGCCCCAAAACAGACAATAAAACAATCTCAACGATCATGGACAGTAAAAAAATTCACAATCGAATAAGAAACTAAGACACATATACTTCAAGTCTCAATAGGACTTAAGCTAGGCTTGGGTTTTGGTTTTTCAAGAAAAAATAGAAACACAAAAATTTGGTCCGTAATCAAAGATACAAGCAGTAGAATATGTGTATATCAAGACAATAAGCTTTGCAAGAAAGAAAATAAAAAATAGTAATAGTCAGTTGTGCCAGATTCACGGAACTCAACAGTTCCCGTGAGTCCGGAAAGCAACTGGGAGGTTCCGAATGACGTCTGCGTCACTGGTGGAATGTAACAAACACCAAACACCGGAAAGATTGAATTTCTTTCTAGCTCTTATAGCATATGTTGGGAAGAGCCTAAGCTCTGATACCACTGTTAAGAATGGTTTATCTGGTGATCAACCCTGTTACATAAACAAACCTCTCCTACAAACTAGTACAAAAGAAAATGAGCATAAGGACAAGAAATTACTAATCTATTACAAATAATCGGATGATTGAATTGGATTACAACTCTCGAAATAGGCTCTTCAAAATCTGATGAGGTGTCTGAAAAATGGACCATTGATTCCTCTTCAATCCAAGGTACCTGCAAAAATCAGACTACAAAATTAGATGAGTAAGCAAGAATCAGACGACCAACTTATAAAACTGGACGTCCATTTTCAAAACTGAACGACCAACATAGAAAAACTAGATGACTGGTTTCTACGTAAAAGAGGGGAACAGAGATATTCAGATGCCAAAAATGAATGGGAAGGGGAAAAACTGAACGCCTGGTCTTTCTCTATATGTCAGAATCTTGATCAAACCCTCAGCAATGAATGAGCCTCACACAACAATCTAATCTCTCAGTTTCGATTCTCTGCATCACAAACTACCCAAGCACGTGGTCAACAAGAAATGGTGACTAAGGGTGGCAGTAATAGAAGAATTTACAGAGAACAATTAGAAATAAGAACTGTAGAGAAAAAGAAGAACGCTTCACACAGAATAAACAGTCATGTCTCATCTGTTAGCAACAAGACAAGGACAAGAGAATTTATGGAGTTTCTAAGGTAGACTTATTCAAAGAACAGAACAGTTATCTGGAGGGTCGTTCAACAACAAAACATCATGATACCTAGAAGAATTTTTTAAAGAAGCAACAGTCAAGTCACCTGGGAAGACTCAAGGAGATTGGGCTGTTTACCAGCCCGGCCTGCCGGCATGTTGAATTAAACATACACTTATCCTATTTGGGTTAGGAGGCTCAGTCCAACTCATCACAGGGATTAAAGAACATGGGCTGAGAAGAAAAAAAGGCATGAACACTGGCCTAATTGGACTACATGATTGATATAAATATGGATGTTTTTTAATATAGGCCATGCAATTTGATTTTAAATAATGGATCATTTTTTTCTATATCATCATATTGTATGTAATGAACGATTGAGGCATATAACTTATAGTATGTTTAAAACTGGGAATAAGATTCTTGAGTGGGTAGTTTATTAATATATTGGTTCAATTGGTTGCAAGTTTATATTTTCAATAGTCGAAAACCCATGTCATTTGAGGCTTAGAAATTCAGAGGTGGTGTCTTTTTGCTACTGTTTTGTTTTGCGGACGTTTGTTGACCACACTGGTTAAAGGTTTCATAGTTTTCTTGATCGAATAAAAATTTGGTTTGCTGGTAATGTAAATTGTGTCTAGAGTGGACTAAATCATTGAATCTTCTTTAAAATGCTTCCGAAATATGAAAATCTTCCTCATGTACATGTTTTGCTCATTCTTCTTGTATCATTGTATGATAAAAGTATATATGGCATCCTTGGGGGATATTCATCTTTTTCTTCTTTCCAAAATTAGCTATGACAAGAGACTTATTTTTCAAAAATTACAAAAATTGTGTAGTTCTAGCACTCCACTAAAGAACCTGTTAGGATCTAATTACTATTACACACTCTAATTACTATCACAAAACAGTAACAGAATAGAAATGCAGTAGGAAGGAAAAAGGCCCTATTCTATTACAGAGAGATTTTCTTCTTCCTCTTTCTCCTTTGGTATCGGTTCAAGCTGATCGGCAAAACCGAAAGCTGCGAAACAACCGTTAGCTAAAAAGAAACCAACGATCGGCAAGAAATACTTACCTGTCGCCGCGGTGTAGGAACTGCCAGCGACACAGAAGAAAAACTGAGGCCGAACGGCAACGAGCAGTGGCAAAAAAGGGCGTCCGTGTCGAGGCGCCGGCGGTAGAAAAGGTAACGGCTTTACTCGGTAAAAGCACCCTTAGACAATGGCCTCAATTAGAACAAGATAATCACTGGTGTCTCCCTCTGTGACCCTTTTGGCTTACTCTCACAAGAAACTTACCAGAGATTATCAAACAAGTATCACCACAAGACGACCGCTTACGGAGACGACATCACAGAAGACCCAATAAGGTCACCAGAGAAGAGCAACAGACGCTGTAAGCCACGGTAAAGAAGGGGAGAAGAAGAAGAGACAGAGACAGCACTAAGAGGACCGAGAGAGAGAAAGAGAGCGGCAAAATAGAGAGAAAAAGAAAGAGAAGAGTCGGCTTTGTAGAGAACCGAAGAGAGGAGCACATAAATAGGCCAAAGCCACAATGGGCAGCCTGGGTTGGGCTTGCCCGCAATCTCTGACCAATTCAAACTTTAGCCACCTTATCTTATATTGAGGCCCATGGGTCATCATTGGGTTTAAAAAGAAAATGGAAAACTGGCCCAAAAAGGCCTACAATCTCCACCTTAAACAATATTTTCCCATCCCTCGAATGACTCAATTAGAGTCAACCTGCGTCCAAGTGAAGGAAATCCCTGCAAAATATAAACTTGTCTGTGTTTACAATTTTAGTACCAAAATCTGCAGGAATATCATTAGTACTAATATTATCTATGTCAACCAAACCACTAGAGACTTTTTCCCTAATGAAATAATATTTGATATCTATATGCTTTGTCCTTCCATGATAGAAAGGATTTTTGCGTTAATGTAAACAACTCTGACTGTCGGTATAAATAAGAGCATTTGAATGTAAAACATGTAATTCATTCAATAACCCTTGAAGCCAAATGGCTTCCTTGATGGCTTTCGTTGCTGCAATGTACTCAGCTTCGGTAGTTGATAAGGCAACTACTGGCTGTAGTTGAGATTTCCATGAGACGCAATTACCCGCAAGGGTAAAGAAATAGGATGAGGTAGATTTTCTGCCATCCTTGTCACCTGCGAAGTCAGAATCGATATAACTAATTAGATCAAAATCATCAGACTAATTATGGTAGTGTAAACCTCTATCTATAGTTCCGTTAAGGTAACAAAGTAACCACTTCAGAGCAGCCCAGTGATCCCTCCCTGGGTTAGACATAAATCTACTAAGAAGGCTTATAGAAAAAGCAATGTCTGGTCGGGTGGATATCAATGAGTACATAACCGTGCCTATGGCATTCTATAGGGAACATATGCCATATCTCTTTTCTCACTCTTGGTTTTACGAAAATTCTTGTCAGAAGGTTTTAAATGGCTTGTAAGTTGCGCAATAACGTGTGGAGACAATTTTCTGAAGAAAGGGCTTTTGAGATAAGAAAAGGGAATGATCAGTCCTATCCTAGTAATACTCATACCGATAATCCTGGATGCGGACCCCAAGTCCTTCATGTTGAATTCGGACTTCAGCGGAGATTTCAAATCATCAATTTTAGCTTTATGTTTGCAAACAATTAACATATCATATACATAAAGCAATAAATAAATAGCACTATCACTATTATTTCGCGAGAAATAAAGGCATCTATCATAATTACTTTTCAAGAAACCGACTTTTAATATAAAAGAGTCAAACCTCTTGTACCATTGTCTCGTAGATTGTGTAAGTCCATGTAAGGCCTTTTTCAAAAGGCATTCCATGTGTTCCTTACTCGTTAACCTCAAAACTTGGAGGTTGACAAATATATATGTTCTCTTCGAGATCACCATGCAAGAAAGCAGCTTTTCATATCGAGTTGTTCAAGGTGAAGATTATAGAAAGCAACAAGAGTAAACATAATCCTAATCGTTTTGTATTTAAGGACATGAGAAAAAAATTTCGTTAAAATTAATGCCCTCAACTTGTGAAAAACCTTTCGCAACCAACCCCGGCCTTGAACCTTGGAGGTTCTTTAGAAGAATCGAGCTCTTTGATTTTAAAAATCCATTTGCAATCAACTAATTTTTTGAGTTGAGGGTTTTGGAACAAGAATCCAGTGTTTTGTTTTTTGTCAAGAGAAGACATTTTCTCATCCATAGCACGCAACCATAAAGAGCAATTAGGCTCTTCAAAATATCAGAAAAAACATAATGGTTATTTTTTCTTCCACATAAGATGCAACAAAGAAATGCATATGAGACAATATATGAATAACCGGATCTAGTGTGTTCCTTGGGCACTCTTCTAACCCTATATCTAGTAAATTAATAATCTCTAAGGGCTTCTGCTTGTGTCTGAGGGTGTTCTTCCTCCTCATCAGAACCTTCTAGCTCAGGCTCGTTGGCTTCGGGAACAGTAGATGGTACAGCAGGTTCTGCTTCGATTTCAGGCTTAGGAGGTGGTTCCTGTGAGGGTTCGGGATTGACCTCCACCTCCACTAGAATACTATCTACTTTGGGGACATAGGATGTTCTAACAGGCTCATGTTTACCCTTAAGACAAGGAATCTCTTACTCATTGAAAACCACATCCTTGCTTATCACTATCTTCACACAGGGCTCATCCTTGAGCCATATTCTATAACCCTTCACTCCACTAGGGTAACCTATTAAAACACATTTTCTAGACCTGGGATCTAGCTTACCTTCTTTCTGATGTGCAAAAGCAGCATACCCAAAAATTCTAAGGTTTGACAAGTTTAGAGGTTTGCCACACCATAACTCTATAGGAGTTCTAAAGTTTTTAGCCGTTAAAGGGGATCTATTAATGAGGTATACAACCGTGCTAACGGGTTTACCCCAGGAAGGTTTTGGGAAATCGGAAGAAATCATAAGGCACCTAACTTTATCCATTATGATACGGTTTATCCTCTCAGCTACACTGTTCTGCTGGGGGTTATACCTAACCATCATATGATGCAAGACGCCATGAGATGCACATAAATTAGAAAAATTACGATTGCAAAACTCAAGACCGTTATCTGTCCTAATGGTTCTTAATTTAATTATGGTTTGATTTTCGGCAAGGCGTTTCTATTCACAAAACTTTTCGAAAGCTTGATCCTTTGTTTTTAAAAGAAAAACCTAAGCATGCCTGGAAAAATCATCAACAAAAGATAGGAAATGAATATTACCACCATAGGTTGGGACCTTTTCAGGTCCCCACATATCACAATGCACATAATAAAGTACTGCAGTGGACTTGTGTGTGCTAGTTGAAAAACTGATTTTGTGCTTTTTCCCAAAACACAAGGGTCACAAAAATCTAAAGAATCAATCTTTTCGCTACATAAAAGTTTTTGTTTTTGTAAATGATGCAGTCCCTTCTCACTAATGTTGCCAATCCAATGATGCCACAACAAGATCTTTTCAGGAACTGTTTTTGAAATAATTGCAGATGAGTTGCAAATAGTTCTAATGCCAGTGTATAAACTCTCTCTTTTAAAACCTTTTAGCATGACCAGGTTGCCTTTGCAAACTCTTAAAATGCTATTCTTTCCTTTGTAAGAAAAACCATTTGAATCTAAATAACCAAGAGATATAAGGTTCCGACAGAGATTGGGCACATATATCACCTCAGTGAGTTTCCTAGTCATTCCATCATGAGATTTTATGAAAACATTACCAATGCCTTTGATGTCATAAACCTGGTTGTTACCCATAAAAACTTTTCCCTAATCAAGGGGTTTAAAATTTGGAAGGCAGTGTTTGTGAGGTATCATGTGAAAAGTGTAACGAGAGTCACAGATCCAATCATTAACAACATCAGCAGGGTTAGGGGATACACACAAAACCTCGAAATACATAGAATTACCATATGTATCAAAATCATGGGTTTTGTTATTTTTATCACTCCCTTTACCAAATTTACGTTGTTTTACATCTTTGATCCTTTTAAAACACTTATTTTTCATATAACCCTCCTTAACACAATAAAAATACTTCACTCTGTTCTTGTCTCATAATTTGGACCTTCCTTTACTTTAGACATATGACTAAGAAGTTCCCTCCGGTCATCTCTCCCTCGCATGTAATTGTTTTCTCCGCTTAGTTTATTTCCTTTTCTCAAATCCAAATCTTTTGACTTTAAAGCATTTTTCACATAAGATAAAGACAAACCATCTCTACCATATTTAATGGCAGATTTCACATCATTAAAAGAATCAGGCAAGGCATTCAACAAAATAACAGCAATGTTTTCATCATATTTTTCTCTCCAACTTTTTGAAGTTCCAAACAATTTGTTTAAATCATCTATGTTTTCTGAAAGTGTTTTCGACCTGCTCATTTTGAAACCAAAAAGTTGTCCTTTTAAGTAAATCTTGTTTGACAAAGAATTTCCTAAAAATAGTTTTGCCAGTTTGGTCTAGATTTCAAAAGCGTTGTCTTTTTTGTCAATTTCTTGTAAAACATTATTTGTTAAATGCAGGGTAAGACAGCTGTACGTACTTATAATTTTTCTCTAAACCCACTAATTTCTTAATTTTGAGTAACTTACATTACTTTCTCAAAACTTTCAAATAATTCACTAATTTCTAAAAATGAACCTTAACTTATTCATTTGTTATGATATACATTTATTTTAGTTTTTTCAAATAAAATTATTTAAATTAATTATAGATATATTTGTAATTTTTGTCTAAACCCTCTAATTTCGATCTTTTATGTAATTTACATGACTTTAACTAAGTTTTTGCAAAATTCACCAGTTTCTCAAAATGATCCCATAATGTAATCATTTTTATGACATACATTTGGTTTAGTTTATCCAAATAAAATTATTTGTATTAATTATAAATATACTTATAATTTTCTCTAAACCCACTAGATTAATATTTTATGTAATTTATATTAGTTTCATTATCTTTTCACAAAATTCACTAGTTTCTCCAAACAACCTTATAACTTATTAATTTTTTTGATATACATTTGATTTACTTTTGCCAAATAAAATTACTAATAATAATAATAAATATAAATGTAATTTATCTCTAAACCCTTTCTTAATTTTATTCAATTTAATATAACTTCTCTAAATGTCATATTATTTACTAGTTTCTCAAAATGACCAAAGAATTTATTCAATTATTATGACAAACATTCATCTTCGTTTTTAAAAAATCTAATTACTGATAGTAATTATAAATATACTTATAATTTTTTTCAAATCCCACTAACTTTGTTAACGTAGGTAATTTACATTGGTTTCACTAAATTTTCACAAAATCCAATACTTTCTCAAAACTTGCAAAATATAGAACCATTATAGCAAAAAACATTATCCATTCTCTAATCTAATTTCCATTTATGACCTTCACAGTCACTTTACCTTTTAATTCTTGTTCTCCTATTCCTTATTCTCCTTTTTCCCTTCTTCTTCTTCGTTCATGTCAGCATCATTATAATCATCTTCTGTGCCAAATTCCCTTTCCGTCGTCGGTAGACTATCCTCTCTCTAAGAAAATAAATCTTTCTAGAGTAATTTTATTAAAATATTTATACTTGATTCTCTACTTTGGTCCATAATTCCCCTCTTAGACTTGTGATTGGCAATGTTGGGATAGGGCCATCCAAAAAATTTTTTTTTATTGCTTTTTAAAAGATTCCATTTTTTAGGGAAGTTAACTAAAAATGCACCTACACTATTTTTCTATCCCGCACTTTGCCCTGAAAGTCATTCTTCATTTTTTTATTCTTGAACTAAAATCATTTGCCAAGAAGTGGCTCGCCACCAGAAAATGTGTCGGATCCAAAAAAAAAAATATATATTATGTGCCGACAACATGGAGGATTTGGAGGGGTAAAAATATCAATTTTTCGATTTTGACCTCAAACTATTCAAACGTTCAATTTTAAACCTTCTACTACTTTTGGATATTAATTCTTGATAGAAAAGGAACATTTAACTCTCACATGACCTTACTTAGGGGAATTTCATACCTAAGAAAAGAAAAAAAAAAATGATGGAGTACATCCATAACTATCATGATCCACCTATAAAATTTGTCCATCCATCGTAGTGATGAAAGCAGAGCAAATCATACGGAATCAACCTCCAGCCAACCATTAGAGCCACCACCCACCGTCGGCGAAAGAAACCTCATTTAACAACAAAAATTTAAAATATTACATTTACTAACCTTCAATTTCTTGTAAGTATAGACTCAATTACAAAAGATAATAGGAACAAAACTTTTTAATCTCTAAATAATACAACTTTTAGATGATAAAAGGATATTTTGATACCCCAATTTCTTCATGGAAAAAAACTATAGAATCAATCATTTTATTCAATAAATTGGTATATTTCAAACCTGAATTTGGATTCCTTCGAGTGACTTTTAATGATTCAAACAAAGCATAAAAAAAAATGAGGGAAACATCTATGAAGAAAAATGATTTTGAGTGATTCGTAAATTTCAACAATGGTTTCATGAATTCCCCTCGCAATATTAGATCTAAATGTGCCATTAGAAGGTGGGAAAGAAGAGTCTAAGATGATCATAGTATGCGGAGTACTTACTTTGATTTTCTTCGAGCCAAATTTTGTAACAAACTACCTAATTTTTCCCATGGCATCAACAACATAAAACTAGATGGCTTTTCTCCGAGGCTTAGAATTACGTTCGGACCATCATCACTACCAATCGACGCCCATAAACCCACTCGTCATCACCATCGAGCCCGGCAATCTCATCCTCCTACTTCCTCCGATATTCATGCACTGCCATCCCCTTCTTCTTCCGTTACATCTCTGCGACACTCTCCCGCTTTCTTCTTTCCCATCTTCTGTGATACCATTGCACCCACCCCCGTTTCTTCTTCTTTTTCTTCTTCTTCTTTCTCCCATCAGACTTTTACAGTGCCTCCTCCCATCTTCTTGCCCTTCCAGTTCCCCTTCCTCTTCCCTTCATCGTTGCACGTTTATCATGGATTAGTTCTTGCTAAATAAAAATCACACTATTTTTTTCCTTTTATTAGGTCCAACATGCCTGGACAATTATCACGTAAAATTCACATTCTTGTTAAATATTAACGAATAAAATTAACAGGAAGGGTCAAATATATAAGTTCAAGGGTTAAATTATACGTTAGGAAAGTTCGAGTTCACGGACTTAGCATTTTATTTCAGGGTCAAAAACCAAAAAATGAGAAAGTTTAAGGAACACTAGTACACTTTACCCTTATAATAATAATTATGGTTACTTGACTAAAATATTTGGGTGCAAAACGAAATTTCCTTAAGGATTCCATTATATACTCTTGTCATAAATGGAATAAAAGGAGAAGAAAGAAGGAATAATGATTACGTTTTGTCTACTTACATGAGGAAGATATTCTTATTCGAAGAGTATTTTGAAGAAGATTAAATGACCATCAATAGAAATTATTTATGTTGCTAGCAATCCAAATATCTTGGATTTCATAGGAAGAATAATAAAAAAAAAAAAATTTTATTCCTATCTCGTTGTGCTTCCATTCTGAAAGTAGCGCACACAAAGTATTTCATAAGCACACTGGATTGTCGAGTACATTCTATGGTACACTCTCTAGCATACATACTTGAATAGTAAATTTTCCCTTAGGGTTTATCTTTTAGAGTTTAGGGTTCATCTATTATTCTACAGGATTTATAATAATGAAATTACTATAAAATGAGTGTACTAGAGGGTGTTCTAGAAGATGTATTAGATGATCCTAGCTATTTCATAAGCCCAATAATATCATTGCAACGCTATGAGGTAACAGATCTTTCTTCTTAGTTAATTTCACAATTAAATCTATAGCCTTAAAAAAATTTATAACCTTAAAAAGATTTGATAAGTGCACATTTGCATATTCTAATGTTCTTTTCACATTATATATTAAAGAAAAAATAAAATATGCCTCTTCTACCATGTTTAGTCTTTGAAAATCAACGTAGAAACCATATAAACCGCGAATGAGATTTTTAAAAGTTTAGTCGCATCATTATAGAATTAGAAACCATAAAATCTTCCTCCAAAACCTACCCGAATTCCTTGAAGACCTAGATTCCCGTAACCATTTTTCATGCAATAATATACTTCTTGATAACATTTTAACCTAATTTAACTAAAAAAATACCATTACAACTATAATTTGATATCGAATTATAATTTGGTAAACAAGCAATCATCTTGCGCTTAGAGTATTTAAGTTCAAGACAACCTATATGGTATGTAGAACTCCAACATGTTAATGCTATATTTCTCAAACAACCAGTTGGTATAGAGAATAAGGAAGATAATGCATATAGCTATGGAAACTTCTTTCAATCTCAATGTAAATGTTTTTACAAATTCAAGAATACTTATTAAACTGGCCTAAATTTTTGTTTGTTCTTTATTGTTTTTGAGATATTAATCTTTTTAATTATTCCAATATCATTTAAGATAAGTTTAGCTTGATAAGGTAGTATTTCAACTATTTAGAATTATATGCATTCCATTAATTATTAGAACCATGGACATGTCTTGAACAGAAGTAGGGTGCAATACGGCGTATGGGCTAGAATAAAATGAAAGACCTACTTAATTACATGGGAGACTAATTAGTTAAATGTTTTGGTTATTTAATATTAGGGTCAAAGTTATTTCATAAGAAACCTCGTGGGTCATATTATAAAAATTCTTTAAGCTAGGAGTGTGCACTGTTATTTGGCCCAGATCAAGCCAAATAATCCTAGCCCATTAGATTTTAGAGTTTAGGGCTGATTATAAATACGTTATGTAAAAATTAAACCTAGAGATACTAGCCATCACAAACCTTAGTTGCCGCCATGCTAGACTAGTTCCTTCTTTAATTTTTTTTTATTTTACAGGTTTCTAAAATTTTAGTTCAACGTGAGATTGATTCATTTTTATCATCAGTTATTTGAGGTAAGAATTTGTAAATCTATGTTGTTTTGACACGAATTCTTAAATTACAGAAGATTGTGATTGATGTTTTAAATTATATGTTTTTGGTGGTTTAAAAAATTTGAGTGAATATTGGTTATATTTAGAGCAATAATTTTGGAAAAAAATGTTTCTTGTCCTAAGTGATTTTTGAAAAAAAGAGGAAGAAGAGATTAATTGCATTTGAGTTCCTTTGTATAAAAACTTCCTTTCTCTTCATTCCTCAACATGGCAGATTTTTGTGTTTGTGACTGTATTCAATATTTGAACAAGGGAAACAAACAAAGAGACCCATCTTTAGGGCAAAGAAAAGAAATCAATGGAGAAACCATGCAACTCTACTTGAGATTTTTTTTCTTGATATAGCTAATGAAATATCTTCTCGAAGTTTTGTCGCACCATTGGAAAAATTAGCAACCGTAAAATCTTCCTCAAAAACATACCTAGATTCTTTGATGATCCAGTTTCCCGTACCCATTTTTGTGCAATAATTAAACTTCTTTCCAACATTCTTAGTCGCTTTCAAATGAAGGAAAACCATTAATTACAATGCAAAACCAATGTTTCATTTTGTAACGAAGAAGCATGTGGTACACTCGAGCTTTCTTTTCTTTATCTAACATTGGAAGAAGTATTTTGTGCATAAGTAGCTATATATACTATAATTTTTCATTATATTTATACGTATTTTTATATGAGATTTAGTAAAAATTTTATGATTTTCCGTATAAATATGGATTGTTTTAAATATAGGTCATCCAATTTTATTTTAAATAATGGAATTTTTTTCTATTTCAATTTTTTTTAATGTAATAAATGATTGAGATTTATAACTTATCTTAATTTTGAATTTACACCTCTTGATTGTCAATATTTTTATAGGAAAATATAACTTATACCTTGATTATTGATGATGCACAAAGAATTAATTTTTTTATGTTTTAGAAACCAAATTGGCTACTTTCCAATTGTTGGTATTCTTAGATTTCAAATTTTATTGATTCTTATCTGCATTACCATCAATTTTGCTTGTTCCATGTTTTTTTAATTTCATTGTTTTTGTGTAGAAAAATAAACCTTTACAATTTGGAATGTCAAGACTTGCGGCTCACCTAACTACTATGCTCTCAAATCTTAACACACCAAAGATAAAAAATGTATCCTCTAGGCAAGAGATTCTCATTATTTTGAATAGTGGCCTAGGGACAAACATAATTCTATATTTGAACAAGGAAATAAAAGAAAAGACAAAAACGTTAGCGCAAAAAAAAAAATCAATGGATCTTTTTGAGATTTTTCTTTTGTTGCTAAAGCTAATAAAATATTTTCTCAAAGTTTCGTCGCACCATTGGAAAAATTATTAGCTGTAAAATCTTCCTCCAAAACCTACCTAGATTCTTTGATGAACCAGTTTCATGTACCCATTTTCGTACATTAAATAAACTTCTGTCCAACAGTCTAAGCTACTTTAGCTAAGGAATACCATTAATTATTGTTGGAAAACTAATTACTATTACACAAGATGATTCACTATTACGGAGACCAAACAATAATAATAAACAACAGAATCTGAAAAATTAACGTTGTTACATAAACAATATCTTCTTCCTCTCTCTTTATTGATCGGTACAAACCGATCTTAGTGCCAAACCGTGTTCCTGCAAAAATAGTTAACCGAAATAGAAAATGAAATAATAGGAAAAGTCATAGAGGGAAGCTTCTTACCCACCGTCGAGGGTTGGTTCCGCCGGTGGACGAACAAGCACAAGCACACCGGTGCCGAGCAACGTCGAGGCACCACCGATATGGAAGGTTTAGATCGGTACCCTCAGTGCAAGAAGCCTCAGTAAACAAGAATCACAGGTGTTTCTCTCTTTCTCACCCTCTCGGCTCTCTCTCAAGTATTCACAGGAAATAATGGTCAAGAAGACCACCAGAGAAAATCCGCTCACAGCAAGGTGGCGTCGCGGAGAAAGACTGAAGATCGGAGAGGAGCAGCGGCACAGTGGACCGCAAAGAAGAAAAGGGAGAAGAAATAGAGGTAGAGACGGCACTCCTAGGGAGTAAGAGACGAGGAAGAGAGAAAAACCAAGAAGAATAAGAAGAAGAGTCAGAATCATCTCTGGAAACTGAGGAGGCAATAGATAAATAGGTAGAGTTACAACGGGCTACCCAAGTTGGCCTAGCCCGGCCTGACCCGGCAACTTTGACCCAATCAAAAAAAGATCGCCTACTCTTCAAGTGAGGCCGATGGTCATCATTGGGTAGTATACAGTGGGCTGGAAAATGGGAAATATTGGGAAGATTAAGGCCTAACAGGCCTATAATCTCCACCTCGAACAATACTTTCCAACCGTTGTTTTAACTCACCAAGAATCAAATTGAGTCCAAATGAAGGAAATCCCTGCAAACCATAAACTTGTCAGTGTTTACTGTTTTAGTACGAAAATATGTTAGATTATTATCAGTACTAATCTTGTCTATGTCAACTAGACCACTAGAAACCTTTTCTCTAATAAAGTGGTATTTGAAATCTATATGTTTTATCTGTTTGTGATAGACCGAATTTTTACATAAATGCAAACAACTCTGACTATTAGTATAAATAATAGCTTTTGAATTTAAAACTTGTAGTTCATTTAATAACCCTTGAAGCCAGATGGCTTCTTTTATTGCTTCCATTGCTGCGATGTATTTAGCCTCGGTAGTTGATAGGGCAACTACCGGCTGCCATTGAGATTTCCACGAGACACAATTACCTGCTAGGATTAAGAAATAGGATGTGGTAGATTTTCTACTATCCATCTCACCTGCAAAATCAGAATCAATAAATCCCATTAGTTCAAAATCAGACCAGTTATGATAGTGTAAGCCTCAATCTAAGGTTCTGTCAAGATAACGTAGGAGCCACTTGAGACCAGCACATTGATATCTCCCATGGTTAGACATAAGTCTCAGGGAGAAAGGCTTATAGAAAGGGTAATGTCAAGACAGTAGATATCATTGAGTACGTGATCGAACCTATTACCATTCTCTAAGGGATATTATCCATATCTCTGTTCTCACTTTCAGTTTTAGGACAGGTTTTGTCAGAAAGTTTGAAATGGCACGCAAGTGGGGTTATAACAGGTTTACACAGGTGCATTTAGAATTTAGATACAATTTTCTGAAGGAAAGGCTTTTGAGATAGGAAAAGTGAACGATCAGATCTATCTCTTGAAATACTCATCCCAAGAATTTTGGATGCAACACCTAAATCCTTCATATAGAATTAAGCTTTTAACAAGGATTTTAGATCGTCGATTTTAGCTTTATGCCTTCAACCAATTAGCATATCATCCACAAAAATCAATTAATAAATAGCAGAATCAACATTATTACTAGAAAAGTAAAGACAACTATCATAGTTGCTTTTAGTAAAACCAATTTTTATCATAAAAGAATCAAACCTCTTGTACCATTATCTGGGTGATTGTTTAAGCCCGTATAAGGACTTTTTCAAAAGACACGCTATGTGTTCTTTACCCTTAACCTCAAAACCTGGTGGTTATCGCATATATATTGTCTTTTCGAGATCACCATATAAGAAAGAGGTTTTAACATCAAGTTGCTCAAGATTAAGATCCTAGAATGAAACAAGTGCAAGAATAATCCTAATTGTTTTATATTTGACAACAGGAGAAAAAATTTCGTCGAAATCGATGCCCTCAACTTGCGAAAAACCTTTTGCAACTAGCCTAGCCTTGAACCTTGGAGGTTCTTTAGAAGGCTCAAGTTCTTTTATTTTGAAAATGTTTTGAGGGTTTTGGAATAGCAATCCAGGTTTTGTTTTTGTTTAAAGAAGACATTTCCTCATCCATAGCACGTAAGTATAAAATATGATTAAGGCTTTTCAAAACATCTGAAAAACATAATGGTTCTTTTTCCTCCACATAAGATGCAACAACAAAAGGCATATGAAACAATGTAGGAGTAACCATACCGATGATGATCCTTAGATACCCTACGGACTCTATCTCTCGCATGCTGATAATCCCTAAGAGCTTGAGCTTAACCCTCATGGTGTTCTTCCTCCTCATCAGAACCTTCTAAAACAGGATCAAAGGTTCCTGGAATGGTAGGAGGATCAGATGTGCTAGTGGATGAAGCAAGAAGTTCTGGATTGGTTTCATGTTCCTGGGGTGGTTCTAAGGAAGGTTCAGAGGTGACCTCCACCTCCACAGGAATACTACTAGGAGTGGGAACATTCGGTGAACTGTCGGAGATAGGTTTATCCTTAAGACAGGGCATTTCCAGCTCGTTGAAGATAACATCCCTA
Organism: Catharanthus roseus; assembly: GCA_028651295.1. NCBI lineage: Eukaryota > Viridiplantae > Streptophyta > Magnoliopsida > Gentianales > Apocynaceae > Catharanthus > Catharanthus roseus. The sequence continues at coordinate 291,153 of JAPQWS010000027.1, forward strand.
CTGATAACAACCCTCACCCTTGGTTCACCCTTTAACTGTTAGATTCCGTAGGCAAAAACAAAGTAAAATAAAACTACGGAAATCCACCAACAGGATCTGCACATACTAGAAAAATCGATTGGATAGAAATTACCTCAATGTTTTGATTGTTCGTTGTGGAGGCGCTGCTTTGTACGCTTCACCCTCTACTGGTATGCACACAACGAACTCCTCTGCAAGCGATCGGGATGCTAGCCCCTTCTGTGTTCTGAAAACTGTTCAGAACTGATCCTGACTATCTGGTAATCGGTCGTATTTCGGAGAGAGGAGGCTAGATACTGTATCGCCGTTCTAGGGTTTAGGGTTTTGTTTTTCTTTAATCGGGATAAAGGACAGCCACCAAGAAAAGGTTAACGTAATCTTTTATAGCTGTCAATATCAAAACTCTAACTGTCATCTAATGACAATTTAATCTCGTCCATCTATTCCTCTAATCATCCAACAGTTGGATGAGTAATATTAAGTAATTAATTTCATTTATTCGATTAAATAAAAATAATTACTTATTAATCTACCAGAAAATACAATATGGAATCTGATTCACCTTTTGTATACGTTCAACGAATCTGGACACAATCTAGATTCATTGAACGTGGACATTATGCTCACAAGATCGTCTATTCGTGCGACCCTGTAGGTTCACTTAACGTTGGCACTGAATGAAAAATGTCCTAGACATTTATTCACAAAACATAAGAGGCCTCTAGCAAGACATTATGCTTACCCAAGTTCAGTAAATGTAATAATAACCTAGCATCAGGTTTAATATTTAGTCCTTTTGTCACACGATATCCTAATTAAGTATAAGGCATGGATCAAGTCATCCTTATAAAACTTAATTAACCATTTACTTGATCATAGGCAGACTATTCCAACAAATAATATTAATAACACCTTACTAATGCTTATTTGAGCATGGCCATGCATATTTTCCAGTCTTCTTTATCAAGGGGCCCATGGATATCTCTCCCTAAAAAGAGAGGGACTAATCTCTTTCAATATCTCCAATATTCAAGCCATTACGAGAAAATAAGCCAACCAATAATCATAATGATCACCTAATTAAAAGTGATGTTTGACTATGTCAAAACATATTTTTCTCCCCATGCAAGAAACATTAGAAACATTAGGTCGAAGGACACCAAATATAAAACTGAGAAGAAATACTTATAACTTAAACCCATGCAATATTTCTTCTTCACTTTGGGTCATGTCCAATACAATATTCTCAACATGTATTTATGAATTGATTTAGTTTACAAGATGTAATAAACTAGGGAGAAATAAGAATAGTATTTTATTAGCTATAAGGGTTTTACTATCAAGTCACATACTTGATGACCAAGAGCATAAAATACAATTAAAAAATACATGCTTCATAAATCATAAATGTGAGTCAATTGGTCTTAGGGCGTATACTAACAATATGCCCTACTGATAACAACCCTCATCCTCGGTTCACCCTTTAACCAGATGCTATAACCCTTCACCCTACTCGGATATCCTATGAACACTCCCTTTCTAGACCTAGGATCTAGTTTTCCCTCCTTCTGATCTGCAAAGGCCACATACCCGAAAACTTAAAGTTGGAAAGGTTAGGAGGTTTACCACACCGGAGTTTCTATAGGAGTCCTAAAATTTATAGCTGTAGGAAGGGATGTATTAATGAGGTAGACAGCTGCACTAACAGCTTCTCCCCCGAAAGGTTTTGGGATACCAGAAGAAACAAGAAGACATCTAACCTTATCCGTAATTATACGGTTCATCCTTTCGGTTACTCCATTTTGCTGTGGGTTATGTCTAACCGTTCTATGGTGTAGGATGCCATGCGATGCACACAAATCAAAAAACTTACAGTTAAAAAATTCAAGACCATTATCGGTTGTGATAGTTTTCAGTTTATTTCTAGAATGATTTTTGGTAAAACGTTTCCATTCACAAAACTTTTCAAAAGTTTGATCTTTAATTTTTAAAAGGAAAACCCAAACATGCATTGAAAAATCATCAACAATTGACAAGAAATAAACATTACCACCATAAGTTGGAACCTTTTCAGGTGCCCATAGATCACAATGCACATAATCAAGTATTGCAGAACACTTGTGCGTGCTGGTTGAAAAACTGATTTTATGTTGTTTTCGTAAAACGCATTGGTCACAAAAATCCAAGGAATCAATTTTGTCACCAAATAATAATTTTTTTTTTTTTTTGTAAATAATAAAGTCCCTTCTCACTAATGTAGCCGATCCTCCAATGCCACAACATAGTTTTCTCAGGAACAGTTTTTGAAATCAATGCAATGGAGTTACAAACCATTTTACCAATAAGGATCTACAACGTTTCTCTTTTAAAACCTTTTAGCATGAATTCCCTTTACAAACATGTAAAATACCATCTTGGGATTTAAAAGAAAGACCCAAAGAGTCCAAATAACTAAGAGAGATAACGTTCCGACGTATGTCGGGCATGTATCTCACCTCAGTGAGTTTCCCAGTCACACCATTATGCATTTTAATGAAAATATTACCAATGTCTTTAATATCACAAACTTGATTATTTCCATGAAAACCTTTCCTTAATTTAAGGGTTTGAAATCAGAAAACTAATATTTTTTGGGTGTCATGTGAAAAGAACAACAAGAGTCAAGAACCCAATGATCAACCACTTTAGAACGTGAAGGGGAAAGAGAAACACACAAAACCTCAAAAAACATAGAATTACCATCTAAATCAAAATCGTAGGATTTGTCAATTTTATTACTCCTTTACCATGTTTACATTGTTTTTCATCTTTAATCCATTTAAAACAATTGTTTCTCATATGACCCTCTTTACCACAATAAAAACACTTTACTTTGTTCCTCTCTCGAGATTTGGATCGCCCTTTACTTTTAAAACGGTGACTAGGAGGTTCCTTCCGGTCAACTTTTCCTCATACAAAAAGGTTTTCACCGTGTGATTTATTTTCTTTTTGTAAATCCAAATCTTGAGATTTCAAAGCATTTTTTACTTTGGAAGGAGATAAACCATCTTTGCCATATTTAATGATAGATTTGCCATCGTTAAAAGAATCGGGTAAGGCATTTAATAGAATGACTGCAATATTTTTATTAGAGATGTTCTCTCCAACATTTTTAAGTTCCAAAATGATTTTATTTAAATCATCCATATTTTCTGAAAGTGTTTTTTGACCCGCTCATTTTAAAACCAAAAGGTTGATCTTTTAAATAAATATTATTTGAAAGGGATTTTCTCAAACATGGTTTTTCTAGTTTAGTCCAAATTTCAAAAGCATTGTCTTTTTCGTCGATTTCTCCTAAAACATTTTCAGTTAAATGCAAGGTGAGGAAACTGTGAGCATCACCTAGTTTTTCTAAAAGAACTTCACTCTTCCAAGATTCCGGATACCGTTCAGGGCTACAGATAGTGGGTGCAATTTTATTTTTTACCAAAACTGCTTTCATTTTCCTCCGCCATTACAAACTCAGATCTGCCATCAAACGTATCAGTTTCAAGTTTTGGAACTGACATGTTTTGAAGACAAATAAGTGTAATTAAATGACTAGGAAAAATGAGAGATTTGAAAAAGTTTTGAAAAAGAATAAAACTGCCCAGATTTTTTTTAAAAAAAAAAATTACAATTTCAAAGAAAAACAACGTTGGTTTGTTTTAGTTTGCTTGATTTGTTCTGTTTTTTTTTTAAAAACTGCGCAACAACATGAAGTGCGAAACCCAAGAAGCAAACAATATAATTGAAGTAACGAGAAACGCGGCAGTAACAAAACTGCTTTACCGAAAACAGAAAAAGACAAACAACAGAGGGAATAAAAATAATAATAATAACTTTTGAAAAACAGGAAAAAGTGACAAGACACAGATACTTGAAATCTCACGGATTCAAAGCAGGCTTGGGTTTTATAGTTTTTGTTTTGAAAACGAGAAAAACAATAGGAAAAACACAACAGCAGCAGCAGAACAGAAATAGGGGTAATAGAATATTAAACAGAACAACTGAACAGTAACACAATGCAGCAAAAAATGCAGTAATAGTAATCACAGTCGGCGGTAAGCTGAGAAGCACAACAGAAACACAAGCGATAACCGGCGGTAGGCCAGAAAAAGAAAGATAGGAAAAACAGTAAATAAACCGGTGGCAAGCGAAACAAAAACAGTATTAAAATCACCGAAAGAAAAAGAAAGTGAAAGAAAAATTTAGTGGCAATATATGAGAAACTCAACAGTTTCCTTCGATCTGGAATCTTCCGATGGTTTCCAGCGCTGATGACCCGAACCAAGCTCTGATACTACTTGTTGGAAAATTATTTACTATTACACAAAACTATTTACTATTATAGAAACTAAATAATAATAATAAACAACATAAACTAAAAATCTAACTCTAATACATAAACTATATCTTCTTCCTCTCTCTTTACTGATCGGTAAAAACTAATCTTAGTTCCCAACCGTGTTCCTGCAAAAATGGTTAACCTAAACAAAAAATAGAATAATAAAAAAAACCATAGAAATAAGCTTCATACCCACCGCCACGGGTTGGTTCCACTGGCGGATGAACAACCGCAAGGACAGCGGCGCCGAACAACGTCGAGGCACTGCCGATATGGAAGGTTTAGATCTGGTACCCTCAGTCCAAGAAGCCTCGGTAAACAAGAGTCACGGGTGTCTCTCTCTTTCTCACCCTCTCGGCTATCTCTCAAGTATTCACAGGAAAAAATGGCCAAGAAGACCACCGGAGACAATCCGTTCATAGCAAGGTGGCATCGCAAAGAAAGACTGAAGGTCGGAGAGGAGCAGCAGCACAATGGACTGCAAAGAAGAAAAGGAAGAGGAAAAGAGATAGAGACGGCACTCCCAAGGAGTCAGAAAAGGGGAAGAGAAAAAGACCAAGAAGAAGAAGAGTCAGAATCATCTCTGGCAACCGAGGAGACAACAGATAAATAGGTAGAGTCACAACGGGCAGCTCGGGTTGGCCCGGCCCGGCCTGACCTGGCAACTTTGACCCAGTCAAAAACAGATCACCTACTCTTCAACTGAGGCCCAAGGTCATGATTGGGTAGTATACAGTGGGCTGGAAAATGGGAAATATTAGAGAGACTAAGGCCCAACCGCCCTACAATTATAACACAAAAAATTTTTTTAATTATGTAAAGGACAAGCATGTGGTGCACTCTAGATTGCTTTCCTAACTCTAAAACAAATAACATTGGAAGCAGTTGTTTGTGCATCACTAGCTGTATATACAAAATTATATATATGATTAAGAAATTTTTTTTTAAATTTCTGTATACGATAGATATAAATATTGATGTTTTTTTAATATAAGTGATGCAATTTGACTTTAAATAATGGATTATTTTTTACTACATCATTTTTTTTTGTATTTAATGAATGATTGAGATATATAACTTATGATAATTCTAAATATACACCTCTTGATTGCCTATACTTATGATCGTATAATATATACCTTAAAACTTCTATTAAATCTTCATAATTTAGGCATAAAGAAAGAATATAAATGCAAACATTTCTACCATTCGCGTTTGATAACTTGAAAAAGAAGAAAGACTAGTAGTAAAAACCCTTTGATAACATAAAAATAAAGAAATAGTGCAAGTACAAGTACTTGTAATATTTTCTTTTTGATTGCATGGAAATTAAGATAAAATAGAAGTACAAATGCCTCTATTTTCGATTTCGATAACTTAGAATAATATTTAGATATATAAGTATCATTCTCAAAGTTGTAAAAAAAATGACAAAGTTCCCTCTGTAAAATATCCATTTTCCAAACGCAATGGTCACCTAAACACAAAATTAAACCATTAAACAAAGAGTACGTGCACTCCTAATAAACATTTAAACATCAAGAAACTAGCTCCACAAATAGCTAAAAGAAAATAGGGGAATCATAGCCTAAAAGAAGCAAGAAAATAAGAGATCACACCCCCAAACTAAGAACAAAAATAAAAAAAACGGTTAACACATTAACAGAAGAAAACATAAAATAAGAAGAATAAAGGATAAGGGGCAAGAGTATAACGAAATTCAAGAGAACTTGAAAGATCAAATTACAGGTAGCCTACTATACTCCATTAAAATATCAAGCCGAAAACCTCTAGTGAAGAAGTTATGATCTGTCAGCCACGAAGATAATTAAAATTGTCATTAATAATTAGTTTATTCAACAAAATTGTTCTTATCTCAAACATGCAAACATGCATTAGTCCCAAATACTAAACGTTTTCAATTTCACATGTACTAATCCCAAATATCTTAATCATGTATGATCAAAAACATGCATCCATGGAGTATCTCAAACATGCATTATCTCAAACATTGATAACTTGAAAAAGAAAATAGTAGTAAAAACCCTTTGATAAATTTTCATTTCGAATACCATAGAAATAAGGAAAGAGTATAAGTACAAGTACTTCTATTTCTCACTTTTGAAAACATTAAAATGAATCAAGAAGTATAAGTACAAATGCTTCTAATATTTGCTTTTTGATTACATGGAAATTAATATATAATAGAAGTTGAAACACTTCTATTTTTTGTTTTTCATAAATTAGAAATAAAGAAATAATAAAATTACAAATGCTTCTATTTTTCGCTGTCGATAACGTGGAATAATACTTAGACATCTAAGTATTATAACCTAAGTTGTAAAAAAAATTTACAGAGTTCCCTCTGTAAAATAGACATTTTCCAAATGCATTGATCACCCAAATACAAAATTCAACCATTAAACAATTAAACAAAGAATTCGGACTCCCCCATAAAAAATTAAACATCAAGAAACTATCTCCAGAAAATAAAAAGAAATCCAAAATCACAACCCAAAAATAGCAAGAAGATAGGGGAATGGCAGTCCAAAAGTTGCAAGAAGATAGAGGAATTGCAGCGCCAAAATACGAACAAAAAAAAAGGGTATGGTCCACACTCTAACATAAGAAAATATGGAATACATGATAAAGAGCAAGAGTGTACCGAAATTCAAGAGAACTTGAAAGATCAAATCACAAGCAGCTCACCATACAACTTATAAACTTTCTAGGCAACCTCCAGTGAAGAAGTTATAATCTGTCAACCACCAAGATAATCAAAATTATAATTATTGATTAGTTTATTTAGAAAAATTATTCTTATCTCAAACATGACTTAATCACAAATACCAAACATTTAAATTTAACATGCATTAATCCCAAATATCCTAAATACGCATTATCTCAAACATTCATCATCTCAAATATGCATTATTTCAATCATTGGTAACTTGATAAAGAAGAAAGAATAATAGTAAAAACCCTTTGATAATTTTTCATTTTGAATAACTTAGAAATAAAGAGAGAGTACCAGTACAAGTACTTATGTTTCTCGCTTTTGACAACTTGGAAATGAATCAAGAAGTAGAAGTACAAATGCTTCTAATATTTGCTTTTTCAATTTCCAAATAGTCCCTCTCCCATCCAATTTGTACAGAGAAGCAAGCCAAGAATACTGCGAAGCAATTTTGTTCTAACCAATCAAATGGACATGTAAATGTCCTTTGGATTCATTTTTAATTAAATCATATGAAAAATGACTATAATAGTGCGTGAGACAAATCCTGATCAAATCATATATATACGTCCACATCATCGTTTCTTCAAGGAGATGCTTCTTTTTTTCCTTTGTACTTTTTTCCACCAAGAATGTAAGAATCGTGCTAATGACTAAAAGAACCGTACATATGATTGATCAGTTTTCAGTATTATTTAACCTTATATTTTATCTCCAAATTAGATGGAAACAATTTAAACGAACAAAACAATCTCAAGATTAAATACTATCCAATCCAAATAATACGTTATAATGTGTGGTGAAGTACGATAAAAAAAATTCAATGTTTAGTCGCAGCATTTGCATATGCATTGTAAATATAAGTGTATTTACATCAATCTCTCTTCAATTTCAAAACTCATGGCATAACATGTGAGTATAAGTGCTAATACAAGAGTAATAGTTACATTATACATGTTTCATGAGAACATTATTGTCACCCTCAAAAGTAGACTGCAAATAATATTCACCCTTTAAATAACCAACACAGTTCTCAGTTTTCATAACTTGTCCACCACAAATTTAAATAATAGTAAGATATTTTAGGAAGAAAATTCTTTGAGATAATATGATTCTTAGCTAAATGTGGTTTTCTACTTTAAGAGTTCGCATGTTATTCCAAGTTAAAGTAGCCGTAAAAGCACTAGAAACAATATGAATGGTTTTGATAAACTCAAGTGACTACTTAGCATACAACATTTTCTATTGGTTAGCAGTGAAGATCATAGAATATCTGCAGGAAAAAAGCATGTACGACACATTCATTAGCTCAAAACAATCTCATTACTCCATCTATCCATACAGTTTCTCCATCTATCAAAGAAGGCAATAATTACTTAATTCGGTGATTAAAAATGCCATATTCGAGACTACCCTCAACCCCAAACTGAAGTATGAATTATCACTCAGGTGCACACCTATGATTCATGAAACTTGCAGTAGTCCAGAAATAGAAATGATCAATCGCCCCTCCTTAGTCCCTTTCTTTTTCCTCTTGTTGAAGGTGTATCTAAAATAAGTTCATCTTCCCAAAACATGTAAAGACAAAACCGTAGTTCAAAATAATAGACAAGGGAAATAACTATTCTATTTATTTAAGGTTTCTCTTGAAAAAGTTAATGGCCTGGAGATACTAAGCTTAACCACCAAAAAAAAAAAAAAAAAACCCAAACATAAGGAAATTCCAGAAAAAAACATAAACACTATATATATACCTGTATGACTTGAACGATTTACTAATTCCATGTCAACTGGATTTCCTTCAAGCAGACTATTCCGGTGCAGAGGGCGGCTTCTGAACAGTGATGCGAGGCTGATAGTGAGGCTGCAGAGTCGGTGAAGCCCCAGTATTGGTGAAGCTAAGGAGTCAGTGAAGCACTAGTGCCACAGAAACTTCAGCGTCGATGGAGCTTAGATGAGGATAAAAGACAGGGGAGAAAGAGGGAGAAAAGAAAGAGAGGGAGGAAGTGCAGTGCAGGGGTGGGTAGAGCAGATAGGAGCACAGGAAAGAAAGAGAGGGAGAAGAGGGATGGTTTTAGAGAAATGGAGGAAGAGAGGCTGTCGACTCACTCTAGCTCATTTAGGGTTCATTTTTAACAAAATAGTGACTGAAATCAGTTGCAAAATCTTCCAACTCAACGACAGCAAGTGTCTACTGCTAATCGGTCGCTAAAATTAGAAATATTGCATTGCCATGAAACGTCCCTCACTAATGAGTCTTTGTTTTCAAATAATCCACGAGCGTTATGTAAGTTGGTAGCTAAATGTGTCGCTATTTCTGATCGTTTAACTGGTGTCTCAGTTCCTTCGCAAAATCAAAGACGGACGGCTTCAGTCACAAAAAATGGTCGCAATTGTAGTTTTTCTTGTAGTGTAAAAAAAGTGAGAAGGCTAAGCTAATTAAGTTAGTAGGTGAGCTAGCCAATTGAGGTAGATAAGTTAGATCATTCATACACTTATCAGTGTTGGCCAACAATCAAATGTTGGTGGATCAACCTTCTTTCTTTTTTCTTTTTTTTTTAATTTTTAATTTTTCATAAAACTAATGGGGGACTAGTTGATGGTGAGCTGATGCTCCTTCTTTCTTTCTTTCTTTCTTTAACTTTTTTATATTTTTTTCCCAAACAAAGTGGTGACTGGCGAGTTGACCTGCTGCTTTTTTTCTGTTTTTTTTACCTTTAACCAAATAATAGGTTGATCTTTTGGTAAGACAATACGATGTTTTTTTAATTCATTTTAAAAACTTTTAGACATTCATATATCAATTCAAACCAATCAAAATGACTTGTGGCACTGCATTAAGGATCTTTTCAATTTATGAACCATAGAAGATGTCATGAACTTGAAAGAGACCGTCATCGGGCAAGGTGTATTTTTTTTTTAATGACCCTATATGATATGAATTCAACAAACGATTATTCAATAATTTGTGTAGGAGCAACTAGAAGATTGAAGGCATCATGGATGAAGCTTCAATTGAGGAACTCTGGGTTTAATTGGAAGGCTCGGAGACTTTACAAGAATTCTAAGACTCATAAAATTTATAAGAAGCTCACCAAAATCAAACTAGAAGTTCCCGACCATTGAAAGAGATGAAAGAAGCAAGGAGGGAAGAAACCAGAGCCTACTGACGACGGTAGGTTCCCACCCCACCATCCCTAGTAGCCTTCTAGAAAAATGAAATATTAAGGAGACTACCTACCAGCAACGGTAGGCTCCTACCCAACTGTCACCGGTAGGCCTAAGGAAAAACAATCAAGACTCGAAGACTACACTTTAATTTTAGTCAAAATTAATTAGTTTATAGTTAATTATTGGTTTCTTGATTCCCATTCTTTTAATTAACTTTAATTAGAAGGTTAACTAGATATTCTTAACACTTATTGGGTTTTAGGAAGGAGAGTAGGTTTTCTCTATAAATACCTACTTATGCCTCCTCCTGTAAATACATAAGTTGAATTCTCATGATATTAATTTGGAGTTTCTTGTAATCGTTTCTAGTGTTCTTCAACCCATCTTAGTTTGCCTCTAAGGGTTTTGTACGCCTTTTGGGCCAACTTTCTGCCAATATTTTCATTTTTCCAGCCCAATTTATTTTCAAAACCCAATGATGAATCCAATATGCCTCAAACCAAGATAGGTAATTGAGGTTTGAATTGGTTAGAGATGTCGGACCTGGCCGGGCCGGCTAAGCCCCGGCTACCCATTGTGGCTTTGGCCAATTTATTACCTCTCCCCCTCAGTTCTTGAGTATGTTCCAGACTATTCATTTCTCTTCTAAGTGCTACTCCCTCTCGACCGTTTCAAGTGTCGTCTTTGTCTCTGCATTTTCTCCCGTTCTTTACCGTAGCTTAATGCATTTGTTGCTCTCCTCTGGTGACTTCTGTGGTCTTCTATGGCGTCATCTCAGAATAACAGTCATCTTCTGGTGATCCTTGTTCGATCATTTTCTGGTTGTTTTATAAGGTAAGCCATAAGGGTGAGAGAGGGGGAGAACACCAGTGATTTTCTCGTTCTATTTGAGGCCTTAGATCTGATGGTGTTGTTTTCGTTAAAGCTGATACCTTTTTTTTTTACTGCCGGTACCTCGATGCGGTCATCACTGCACGCCGCTGCTCGGCACTGTCCAATCTCAGAATGCCGCTGGCGGTTCTGACATTGCAGTGATGGGTAAGTATTTCTTACAGATTGTTGGTTCAATTTTTTTTTTAACTATTATTGAGTGCAAATTTCGGTCTTGTCGATCGGCTTGAATCGATTGTGACACAGGAAAAGGAAGAAAAGGTTTTTCTGTAATAGAATAGGTTTATTTTTCGCAGCTATTTTCATACTTTTACTGGTTTGTAATAGTAATTAGAGTGTGTAATAGTAATTAGATCCTAACAAGGGGTATCAGAGCTTGGAAATCTACTTTTTCGGTGCTCTCGATCACGCCTAAGCAGCAGTGGAGAATCCCGGATCCGAGGGAACTATTGAGTTCCTCGGAAACCGGCAAAGTGATGTATAGCTAAACCTTCTCTATTTTTCTTTTTCCCGATCATTATTTTTGCTTTTGTTTATTTTTTTTTCTGTTTCGGCTTGCGCTGTTTGTGGGTTTGTTTGCTATTACTGTTTCTTTTTTCCTTTCTTAACCACGTTACGGTTCAGTTCTTTGGCTTTCTGTTTTCTTGTTCATTTCTTAACCAACATAAACCTAATAATGAGGGAGAGAACACTCAAAACATACAAAAAATGAAGGCTAAAAAGAGGCCTCAAAGGCTTGTCATTAAAGATCGAGTTGTGAATTGTCCAAATAAACCCTGGATTCGCTGATATACATAAGAGACTGGAGTTAATAGATTATTGTACGAAAGAGATGTCATGAAAGGTTTAAGAATAAAATTGCTGGAAATTTGAAAAATGTTTGAAGATAATTAGAAATTGATGATGGAAGAAATGTTTAGAAGGTTAGAAGCATTTGGGAATAAAGTTGCCGCGAAATAAAAAAAAAATGAGATTGTGATAGAGGATGAGGATATTGAAGTGAAAAGTTGAAGTGGGTAGTGATCATGAAGAAGTCGTGAGGCAATGGGATCTTTCGGGGATATTGACTCCCTGGTGGGAGACAATAATGTGGGTCTTTTTCTACGTAGAAGATATAGGGAATAATGACATAGTATGCATTTCCGTGGAGTATGTCGTCAATTTTAAAGAAAGAGATAGTTCAGCGAGGAGTTTTTTGGAACACAAAAGAAGGGAAAAGAAACACGTCCACCAATTAGGAAAAAAGGGAATTAGAGAGTAGCAGATGCGTGAAATGGATGATGACGGTTCAAGATATCGACGTAGTTCTAGATTACTAATAGAATCGGTTGAGAAGTTGACTAAAGTTGTCTACAAGTCCCAAGTACAAAACATTGGGAAAGATAAAAGAATTTGGAATAGTGGTTGGGGTGGGAAGGCATAGGCTAGCATCAAAGAGGAACATTCGACTGGTGCCAAGAATTCTGTTATGGTTTTGATTTATTTAACACATTATGTATTTTAAATTTCATAAAAGTAAACGTCCCCACTGATATTCCCACCACCTTACCTTGTCTTCATCACAGTGCATCTTCTTATGTGGGGATGAACAATCGAACTCTCCTAACTGATCCGCATCCCTACACATCTCTTCATACTAGAAAAACGGTGATTGATGCTAGTCTAGGGTAATACAAAAGGTTGCAATGACAAGAGTTTCTGATTGCTAGAGTAGTAAACTTACTCTTAGTACTCTGATTTATCTTAGGAGGCGCATGTTTTACTAGATCTTTCATTTCTTTCTCCCCAATTTTTTTGCTTACAAACTTCTCTTGATCCGTTGTAATAATTGATAAAAGTAGCTAAATACAGAGAAGTAGAGATAGGTTGCGGTAGTCAGTGTTTCTGATTTCTAGAGTTGTTAAATTTTAATTCCAGCTCAAGGTACTTATAAAATATATTAATGAGACAATCCTAAGCTCGAATGAGCTATGGTTTTCTGACTTGATATAGCCCTGATAACGAGCCGCACTCCATTTTTATTTAATTTTGTAATTTGGACCGTCTTGTTAGAATAACTTGGACACTATATCAAACAACTAAACATTTAACTAATCTCCTAATAAAAAAAAATACAACAAAACAATATATACACATATATCATATATAATTATATATATACGTATATATATGTAGATGCATGTATAAATATATAATATATACATATATCTGTGTGTATATATATACATGCACACACAAATATAAGTACATATGATTTAATTAAAAATTTTATGAATTTCCGTATAAGATTGATATAAATATGCATGTTCTTAAATATAGGTCATGCAATTTGATTATAAATAATGGATATTTTTTTCTCTAAATCATTTTTTTGTACATAGTGAATGATTGAAATGTATAACTTATAGTAATTCTAAATTTACACCTCTTAAATATTATCCATTCTTTTAAGTTATTGTCATAGTAAAAAGAACTGATCAAAAAGCGTAAAAAGTTCAATTTTTTAAAAGCATATTGAAGTGTTATGATGGAAGTCCTTCGTAATGTAGTTGCTAACTTAATGTGATAAAGAACATTTATCTACTCATCATTCAAGTGATATCTTTTGTAGGCTTTTTGGGCCTTCAGTCTTCCCAATATTTTCATTGTCCAGCCCATCTTTAACCCAATGATGACTTGGGCCTCAGCTGAAGAGTAGGTATCCATTTGACTGGGTCAAGAGATCCGGGCCAGACCGAGCCGAGTCACCCGGGCTTCCCGTTAGTGACTCTTCCATTTAATCCCTCTACTCTCCTCATTTCCTGTGCAGCCGTTTCTCTTTTTATCAAAGTCTATTCCTTCTCCTTCTCCTTGACTGTTGGTATTCAGTTGTTATTTTTCTCTCTTTTTCTTCTTCGTGGCTTCTACCGCTGATCTTCTTTGTCCGTCGGCTTTCTTGTGACGTCGTCACCCCCGCCGGTTTGTTTTTCTGTTCATCACCCTGTTATTGGATCTTTTCTTAGTGTGATAGAGAGCCAGAAGAGAGAGAGAGAGAGAGAGGGTACTGTCGGTGACTTTTGTCACGGCTGAGGCTTAGATCCGAGGGTCTAATCACTTGTGCACTTACCTGAGATTCCTCGACGTGTCATAGCCGCTGTTCAGTGTCAATTTTGCCTCTCGGTTTGTCATTATTCAGCCGGTGGTCACTGTCCGTGGTGGCGGTAAAAGCCTCTCTGTTGTTCCTCTTGTTTTTTTATTATTATTAACTGTTTGTTCTTTTAGAACCTTGAGGATTTTTGATCGACTTTCTATTTTGATCAGAGAAGAAAGCCTTGAAATAGAATAGTTTTTATTTTTTCGATGTTTTGCTTTCTTTTTGGCATGTAATAGTAAACAGTTTTTATGTAATAGTAATTAGTTTCTACAACAAGTGGTATCAGAGCTACGGTTCGGCTCACCGGCGCAAACAACCATCAACGATTCTAGATCTGAGGGAACTATTGAGTTCCTCAGATCTGGACAGGGAAGTTTCTCTTTCACTCTCTCTCTTTTTCAGTTATTTTACTATTTTTGTTTTTTTTCTTTCGGCTTGCCGCTGTATTTATTTACTGTTTCTGGCTGTCTCCGGCTTGCCGCTGGTTACTTGTTCATCTCTTGGCTTGCCACCATTTCGTCTGTTCTCTGTTTCTTTGTTGCTTTGGCTTGCCGCCGATTGTGATTACTATTACTGCATTTTACTGAATTGTGTTACTATTCAATTTTTTCTGTTTACTAGTCAAAAACTATAAAACCCAAGCCTGGCTTGAATTCAAGACATTTCAAGTATCTATGTCTTGGAACGTTTTTTTTTGTTTTTCAAAAGTTTTTTAACTCTCTCTGTTCTTCGGCTTTTTTTGTTTTTGGCGAGGCAGTTTTGTTGCTGCCGTGTTTCTTGTTATTTCAGTTATATTGTTTGTTTCTTGGGTTTCGTGCTTCACCTTGTTGCGTTGTTTATTTTAAAAAACAAGAATAAATCAAGCAAACTAAAACAAACCACCGCCGTTTTTCTTGAAATTGTTTTTCCAAAAAATCCGGGCAGTTTTATTCTTTTCTTTCAAAAGTTTTTCAAATATTTCATTTTCCTAGTCATTTAATTAAACTTATTTTCCTTCAAAACATGTCAATTCCAAAAATTGAAACTGATAAGTTTGATGGCAAATCTGACTTTGTAATGTGGCGGAGGAAAATGAAAGCAGGTTTGGCACAAAATAAAACTGTACCCGCTATCTGTAGCCATGAAGAGTATCCGGAATCTTGAAAGGGTGAAATTCTTTCAGAAAAACTAGGTGATGCTCACAGCTGCCTCACCTTGCATTTAACTGATAATGTTTTACGAGAAATCGATGAAAAGGACGATGCTTTTGAAATTTGGACTAAACTAGAAAAACTATATTTGGGACAATCACTTTCAAATAAAATTTATTTAAAAAAGCATCTTTTTGGATTTAGAATGAGCGGATCATAAACTTTTTCACAAAATACGGATGATTTAAATAAAATCATTTTGGAACTTCAAAACGTTGGAGAGAACATCTCTGATGAAAATGTTGCAGTCATTTTATTAAATGCCTTACCTGAATCTTTCAACGATGTCAAATCTTCTATTAAATATGCGAGCGATGGTTTATCTCTTTCCAATGTTAAAAATGCTTTGAAATCTAAGGATTTGGATTTACAAAAAGAAAATAAATCACATGATGAAAATCTTTTTGTGCGACGAAGAGTTGACCGGAGGGAACCTCTTATTCATCGTTTTAAAAGTAAAGGGCGATCCAAATCACGAGAGAAGAACAAAGTAAAGTGTTTTTATTGTGGTAAAGAGGGCCATATGAAGAACAAGTGTTTTAAACAGATTCAAGATGAAAAACAATGTAAACATGGTAAAGGGAATAATAAAATCGACAAAACCTACGATTTTGATTTAGATGGTAATTCTATGTTTTCAGAGGTTTTGTGTGTGTCTCTTTCTCCTTGATGTGCTGAAGTTGTTGGTGATTAGTTTCTTGATTTTGGTTGTTCTTTTCACATGACACCCAACAAACACTGATTTTCTAATTTTAAACCCTTAAATCAAGGAAAGGTTTTTATGGGAAATAATCAAGTTTGTGATGTTAAAGGCATTGGTAATGTTTTCATCAAAATGCATGATGGTGTGACTAGGAAACTCACTGAGGTGAGATACGTGCCCAACTTATGTCAGAATCTTATCTCTCTTAGTTATTTGGACTCTTTGGGTTTTTCTTTTAAATCTAAAAATGGTGTTTTACATGTTTGCAAAGGAAATCTAGTCATACTGAAAGATTTTAAGAGAGAAACTTTATACATTCTTCTTGGTAAAACGATTTGTAACTCTACAACATTGATTTTAAAAACTATTCCTGAGAAAACTGTGTTGTGGCATAAGAGGAGCAACCACATTAGTGAAAAGGGACTTTATTATTTACAAAAACAAAATATTTTGTATCGTGACAAAATTGATTCCTTGGATTTTTGTGACCACTGTGTTTTGGGAAAACAACACAAAATCAGTTTTCTTACCAACACACATAAGTCATCTGCAATATACTTGATTATGTGTATTGTGATCTATGGGGACCTAAAAAGGTTCCAACTTACGGTGGTAACGTTTGTTTCTTATCGATTTTTGATAATTTTTCAAGGCAGGTTTTGGTTTTTCTTTTAAAAACCAAAGATCAAACTTTTTAAGAGTCTTGTGAATGGAAACGTTTTGTTGAAAATCATTCTCGAAATAAACTAAAAATGATCAAGATCGATAATGGCCTTGAATTTTGTAATAGGAAGTTTTCTTATTTGTGTGCATCGCATGGCATTCTACACCATCGAACGGTTAGACATAACCCACAGCAAAATGGAGTTGTCGAAAGGATGAAGCGTATAATTATGGATAAGGTTAGATGTCTCCTTGTTTCTTCTGGTGTCCCAAAACCATTTTGGGGAGAAGCTATTAGCACAGCTATATACCTCATCAATAGATCCCTGTCTACAGCTATAAACTTTAGAACTCCTATAGAACTCTGGTGTTGTAAACATCTTAACCTTTACAACCTTAGAGTTTTCGGGTATGCGGCTTTTGCACATCAGAAGGAGGCAAGCTAGATCTAAGGTTTAGAACGGGAGTGTTCATAGGATATCCTAGTGGTGTGAAGGGTTATAGAATTTGGTTCAAGGGTGAACGAGGGATAAGGGTTGTTATCAGTAGGGATGTTATCTTCAATATGTTAGAGATGCCTTGTCTTAAGTGTAAACCCGTCTCTGATGGTTCACCTAGTGTTCCCACTCCTAGTAATATTTCTGTGGAGGTGGAGGTCACCTCTAAACCTTCCTTAGAACCCCTTCAAGAACCTGAAACCAATTCTGAGCTTCCTGTTCAGTCTAGTTGCACACCTGGTCCTCCTAGTAGTCCTGAAACCCTTGATCCTGTTTTAGAAGGTTCTGATAAGGAGGTAGAACATCCTGAGGCTCAGGCTCAAGCTTTTATAGATTACCAACTTGTGAGGGATAGAGTCTGTTGAGTACCTAAGGATCATCCTCGGTATGGTTACTCCTACATTGTTTCATATGCGTTTGTTGTTGCATCTTATGTGGAAGAAAAAGAATCGTTATGTTTTTCTGAGGTTTTGAAAAGCCGCAATTGTGTTTTATGGTTATGTGCTATGGATGACGAAATGTCTTGTT
The DNA here is from genome assembly GCA_028651295.1 of Catharanthus roseus. Classification (NCBI taxonomy): domain Eukaryota; kingdom Viridiplantae; phylum Streptophyta; class Magnoliopsida; order Gentianales; family Apocynaceae; genus Catharanthus; species Catharanthus roseus. The sequence continues at coordinate 309,053 of JAPQWS010000027.1, forward strand.
TAAACAAAAATAAAACTTGGATTCTTGTTCCAAAACCCTCAAAACAAAAGTTAGTTGATTGCAAATGGATTTTCAAAATAAAAGAATCTAAGTCTTCTAAAGAACCTCCTGGGTTCAAGGCCAGGTTGGTTGCAAAAGATTTTTCACAAGTTGAGGGCATTAATTTTGATGAAATTTTTTCTCCTATCGTTAAAAACAAAACGATTAGGATTATCTTGCTCTTGTTGCATTTTATGATCTTAATCTAGAACAACTTGATGTTAAAACCGCTTTCTTACATGGTGATCTCGAAGAGACTATATATATGCATCAACCACCAGGTTTGAGGTTAAAGGCAAAGAACACATGGCGTGTCTTTTGAAAAAGTCCTTATACAGACTTAAACAATCACCCTGGCAATTATGATGGCGTGTCTTCTAAAAGCAACTATGATAGTTATCTTTATTTTTCTGGTACTAATATTGATTCTGCTATCTATTTATTACTTTATGTCGATGATATGCTAATCACTTGCAGAGATAAAGCAAAAATCGATGATCTGAAATCTTTGTTGAAATCTGAATTCGATATGAAAGATTTGGGTGTTGCAAATGAAATTCTTGGGATAAGTATTTCAAGAGATAGATCTTATCATTCTCTTTTTCTATCTCAAAAGCCTTTTCTTTAGAAAATCGTTTCCAAATTTTCAACGCACCTGTGTAAGCCTGTTATAACCCCTCTTGCGAGCCACTTCAAACTTTCTGACAAAATCTATCCTAAAACCGAAAGTGAGAAAAGAGATATGGCTAATATTCCTTACAGAATGGTTATAGGCTCAGTAATATACTCAATTATATCTACCCGTCCAGATATTGCTTTTTCTTACCCGTTCAGACATTGCTTTCAATAAGGCTTCTCTGCAGATTTATGTCTAATCCTAGAAGAGATCATTGGGCTGCTCTCAAGTGGCTATTACGTTATCTTAACAGAACTTTAGATCGGGGTTTACACTATCACAATTGGTCTGATTTTGATTAATTGGATTTGTTGATTCTGATTTTGCAGGTGATAAGGATGGTAGGAAATCTACCTCATCCTACTTCTTCACCCTAGCGGGTAATTGCATCTCGTGGAAATCTCAACTGTAGCCAGTAGTTGCCTTATCAACTACTGAGGCTGAGTATATCGCCGCAACAGAAGCGATCAAAGAAGCCATCTGGCTTCAACGGTTATTAAATGATTTACAAGTTTTACATTCAAAAGCTATTATTTATACTGATAGTAAAAGTTTTTTATATTTATGTAAAATCTGGTTTATCATAAACGAAGAAAATATACAGATGTCAAATACCATTTTATTCGAGAAAAGGTTTCTAGTGGTTTAGTTGACATAGACAAGATTAGTACTGATAATAATCCTACATATTTTGGTACTAAAATTGTAAAGACAGACAAGTTTATGTTTTGCAGGGATTCCCTTCACTTGGATATAGTTTGATTCACGGTAAGTTCAAACAACAGTTGAAAATATTGTTCGAGGTGGAGAATGTCGGCTTTTTGGGCCATGAGTATTCCTAATATTTTCATTTTCTAGCTTATCTTTAAACCAATGATGACTTAGGCCTCAGCTGAAGAGTACCTGTCCATTTGACTGGGTCAAGAGATGCCGGGACAAACCGGGTCGGGCCACCCGTTTGCGACTCTTCCATTTAATTCCTCTACTCTCCTCGTTTCCTGTGTAGTTGTTTCTCTTTCTCTTAAAGTCTATTCCTTCTCCTTGACTATTGGTATTCAGTTGTTGTTTTTCTCTCTTTTTCTTGTTCGCGGCTTCCGCTGCTACTCTTCTTGATCCGTTGGCTTTCCTGTGACATCGTCACCGCTGCCTATTTGTTTTTCCTTTCATCACCCTGTTATTGGATCTTTTCTGGGTGTGATAGAGAGAGCTGGAAGAAAGAGAGAGAGAAGAGAGAGAGAGGGTATCGCCGGTGAGTCTTGTCACGGCTGAGGCTTAGATCTGCGGGTCTGATCACTTGTGCACTTACTTGAGATGCCTAGATGCGGCACAACCGCTGTTCGGCATCCAGTCTACTTCTCTGTTTGTCGTGGTTCTGCCGGCGGTCACTGTCCGCGGCGGTGGTAAGTGCCTCTATGTTGTTCCTCTTACTTTTTATTATTATTAACTATTTGTTGTTTTACAGCCTTGAGGATTTTTGATCGAATTTCTGTTTTGATCGGAGAAGAAAGCCTTGTAATAGATAGTTTTTATTTTTTCACTTTTTTGCTTTCTTTTTGGCATGTAATAGTAAATAGTTTTTATATAATAGTAATTAGTTTCTACTACATCTTTTAATCCTAATTAACTAATATTTACCTTAGTAAGACCAAAAGTTAAAAGAATAGCAATTCTTCATTTCAGTAACTCAAATTATAACCAAAATTTTAAAACAAAATGATTGTACATTAGCCAATATTTCTCATCCGTTAAAAAAAAAATCAATTATAATAACAATGAAATAACATAAGGGGAAATAATTAAAATGGCCATAATTTCCTTTTTAAACCACTACAGATTTTAAATTTATTAAATATTCATTTTGTCGATAAACACATGAAGCTAATATTTCCATTTGTTTTTCCCCTATGCTATTTTCGATGTAAAATGCTTTTGCATCTTTCCTGGCATCTTTAATCCTTATTTCTTTCCAACAAAAGCATTCCATGAATTCCTTGGTCATTTTCTTTTGCTCTTTAGAGAGACGATTACGAATATTATTATCTTGCTCTAATTTTTTTATGTGGAGCATTCTCTAATGTCGATGAAGGCAACACTCTTTCATTCTCATTTAGTTTTCGTACAGGAACCACAATAGAAATAGTCTGCATACTAATAGGATGGATAAACTACAGCTAGAGTAGATATCATTGGAACCCTATTATTCTCCTTAGTTTATGTTAGGCCACTCTTCAAAATGTTGAGAATCTCTTTCCTAGAAGATACATTTTTATAGTTGGTGCATTACAATTTGAGGGTGAGTAGTTAGGTGAGGCCCAAGTCTTAACATTCTTAATTGTAAAGGTATATATTTCTACAGAGAAAAAAATGAAACAAAAGAACTCCGGACATGAAAAATTGATAAAAATTAGACAAGAATCAATCAAATTTGAAATCTAAAAACAATAAAATTTGACTTGGCTGGTTTTAATTCCATTAAAATGGGTTTTGTTGGCCGATATAGGAATGGCAAGGGGATAGGTTGACATGGAACCCGTGTCCCCTTCCTTATTCTGACCTCGTGTATTTCGTTTCCGTCCTCGTTCATCCCCGTATGTGGGGATGAACTAATCCCCATCTCTAACTCAAGTCACCTAACTAATTTTATCTTCAACCTCTACTCACATGTGAGGATAAAATCTGGTTTCATCCCCTTCTTCCCATTCCCAAATGCAAGCAAGGAATTGGTGTCCAACTGGAGAATCATGTATAATTATTTCAATAAATCTACTCTTGAATGATTGATTCCCTAAGAGCTGCTACTCTGCCAGTGGCACAGGAGAATGCGGTGAAGAGAATGATAATGATGATGACAAGAACGAACATGAAGAGAATATGAAAAAAGAGAAGGAAGAGGAGAAGAAAAATGAAATATTTTTTGGGGAAGTTTAGGAAGAATGGTAAAATAACTTTAAAGGCCAAAAGTGGGAATAAGATTCTTGAGTGGATAGTTTATTTTGATATAATGGTTCTTTTGGTCGCAAGTTGATATTTTTAATAGTTGAAAACACATGTCATTTTGGGCTTAAAAATTCGGATGTGCTTTGTCTTTGCTACTATTTTATTGTTTGGTCGTTTGTTAACCATACTGGTTAAGGATTTCATAGTTTTCTAGATTGACAAAAAATTTATGTTGAATGAAAAAATTTGTTTAATTTGTTAATGAGGGTAAAATATAGTGTTCCTGTTATGATTTTGTTATATTTAGTTATTCTGTCATGGCTTTTGTTGACCCGTTATAGGAATAACAATGGGTCAGCGTGGGAGTAGGGACTAACTTAAATTTAAGTTATATTTAATAAATTTTGGTTTAGAGAAACTTGAATTTTCTTCTGCAAATTATGTTTTGCCACTTACGAACTTCTCTTTTTCCCTTTTATTTAATCGTTGAAGAAAGTAGTAAAATTACAGAGAAGTAGAGATAAGCAGCGGTAATCTGGGTTTCTGATTTCTAGGGTTCTTAAGGTTTAATTCAAACATAAGGTGTTTATAAAGTACACTAATGAGCCAATCCTAAGCTCTAATGAGCTAGTATTATTCTGACATGATATAGCCCTATTAACAAGGCCCACTCCATAACTTATTTAATTTTGTAAATTGGACCTTATTGTTTACTATGAAATAACTTGGACACAAAATTATATAACCCAAACATTTAACAAATCTCCCAATGAAAACACTATGAACTAAAACAATATATGTACATTTATATATACATATATACGTATATAAATGTATATATACATATATACACACATATTTAATACATATTTATATATATATGATTTAAGTAAAACTTTTATGAATTTTCGTGTATGATTGATATTAATATGGATGTTTTTTAATATAGGCCATGCAATTTGTTTTTAACAGTGAATCAGTTTTTCTCTTTATCATTTTTTTTATGTAATGAATGAATGAGATATCTAACTTATAGTAACTCAAAATTTACACCTCTTCATTGTCCATACTTTCAAAATTATTGGGATAGTAAAAAGGACTTAACAAAAGGGTAAAAAGTTCTATTTTGAAAAAAAAACATATTGAAGTGTTATTATGGAAGTCCTTCGTTATGTAGTTCCTAAATTAATGTGATTAAGAAGATATATGTACTCATCATTAAAGTGATATTTATTAATCTTAAAGAAGTAATATTTCCCTTAGTAAGATCAAAAGTTATAAAAATAGCAATTCTTCCTTTAAGTAACTAAAATTAAAAATGAAAATTTTCTAACAAAAAGATAGTACATTATCCTATATTTCTTATCCTTAAAGCTACAAAATCAATTCCAACAACAATGAAGTAACTTAAAGGAAAACTTTTAAACCACTATAGCTTTTAAATTTACCAAATATTCATTTTATTAGTAAACCTTTTCTTAGACGTATTCTCTTATGATGTTCAAGCCAATATTTCCATTCATTTCCCCCAATGCCATTTTCGATGCAAAATGCTTTTGCAGCTTCCCTGGCATCTTTATTCCTTATTTCTTTCCAACAAACAATTTCCATGTATTCCCTCGTCTTTTTCTTTTGTTCCTTAGAGAGACGTTACGAATTTCTGATCTTTCTATATTGTTTGGATCTGGAGCATTCTCTAATGTCGGTGAAGGCAACACTCCTTCATTCTCATTTAGTTTTCATATAGTAACCATGCTAGAAAGAGTTTGCATAATATAGGTTGTTAAAATTACAGCCAAAGGAGTTATCATTGGAACCCAATTATTCTCCTTAGTTTGTATCCCTAGGCTGCCCTTCAAAATGGCGAGAATCTCTTGCCTAGAAGATACTATTTTTATAGTCGGTGCGATTTGAGCTTGTAGTTTTTAGGAGAGTCACAAGTCTTGACTTCCTTAATTGTAATGGCTTATATTTCTGTACAAAAAAAAATGAAACAAAAAAACTTTAAACAGGGAAAATTGACGCAAATGCAGATAGGAATCAATCAAATTTTAAATCTAAGAACATAAACATTAGGAAAGTAGTCCAGTTCTTTTGCAAAACTTAAAAACAATTGATGTTGATGCATCAACAATAGTAAGGGTATATATATTTATATCATCCTATCAAAAGACAATCAAGAGGTGTAAATTTGGAATTACTATAAGTTTGTACCTCAATCATTCATTAAATACAAAAAAATGAAATACAAAAAATGATCCACTATTTAAAATAAAATTACGAGAGAAACATCCATATTTATATCAATCATATACGGGATTCATAAAATTTTTACTTAATCATATATAGATATATAACGAAAAATTATGGTATATATAGCTACTTATGTGATGCAGAAACAAGTTCTTCTAATGTTATTTATGTTAGAGATAGGAAAGCAATCCTTAGTGTATCGCATACTTCTTCTTTACAAAATGAAACATTGATTTTGCAATACAATTAATGGTTTTCCCTAGCTAAAGTAGCTTATATTGTTAGACAGAAGTTTAATTATTGCAGAAAAATGGGTACATGAAACTGGTTCATCAAAGAATCTAGGTAGGTTTTGGAGGAAGATTTTAAAGTTGCTATTTTTTAAATGGTGTGACTAAAATTCGAGAAAACATTTTATTTTCTATATCAACAAAACAAAATCTCAAGTTGAATAAGTCACAAACACAAAAAACATCCACGTTTTTGCACTAAAGTTTTGGTCTTTTCTTTTGATTCCCTTGTTTAAATATAGAATAAAGTCACAAACATAAAAACCTGCCATGATGAGGAATTAAGAGAAAAGACATTTCAATATTTATTAACAAGTTGTTATACTAAGGAACTCAAAAGCAAATTTCTTCTAATTAAAATCCAAAATTTCACTCAGACTACAAGACATGCCTTTTTATCCAAAACATTATATCTTGATTCGAATCCATTGATTGTTGAAGATATCAAAGAGTGACTGTAGTTTATTTTTGTCTCGGTAGATTGTCGAAGATTTAACATTGATATCCGAATCTATTGATTGTCGGAGATTATCAAAGATTGACTCCAATTTATTAATGTCTATGTTGAATGTTGAAGATTTAACATGGTAGAAGAAAAATAGATTTATCTGTTCTTTAATGTACGTAAAATGTGAAAAGAGCATTATAAGCTGGAGAAATGAAATTATCAAATCCTTTTTAAGGGTAAAATACAAAGGAGGGATTTCTTTATGAAATTATTTAAGAAGGAAGATTGGTTTAATTATAAAGTAGCACTCATTATACGGGGCTTATAAAAGATAAGGTGTGAGATTCTTTTGGAAAGAAAGAACAAGAAGATGAGACTGCTCTTTTTTTTCTCATAATTTCTTACTATCTAATCCCTAAATGTTTGGTTTTCTGGCAAAGTAAATTATGTCTAGTGTTTACTGAGTCATTGAATCTTCTCCGAAATGCTTTTCAAATATGAAAGTCTTCCTCATGTAATAAGCAAAAGTTAGTCATGTTTCGCTCATTCTTCTTATATCATTTTATAATAGGAGTTTATATGGAATCCTTGAAGAAATTACTTCTTCTTCCTCTACCATTTTTTTTCAAAAATCAGCTTGGACAAAAAACGTTTTTTTCCAAAATTATTGTTAAAAAAATAACCAATGTTCAGTAAAATTTTAGAACATCAAACACATATAATTTACAACATCAGTCACAATCTTGTGTAATTTAAGACTTTCATGTCAAAAGAACATAGATTTATAAATTATTACCTCAAAAAAACGACGATCAAAACGAATCAATCTCACGTGAAACTCTAATTTTAGAAACCAGTAAAAGAAAATAATTTGAAAGAAGGAATTAGTTTAGGGTGGTGGCAGCTAGGGTTTTTGATGGCTAGGATAGCTGGATTTAATTATTACATAACGAGCTTATAATAAGGCCCAAAATCTAAGATCTAATGGGTTAGAATTAATCTAACATGATCTGGGCCAAATAACATCGCCCACTCCTAACTTAACTGAAATTAATAACATTTAATAATAATTAATTATTTGCTAAAAAATTAAAATTGAAACGTATTTTAAAAGTTAGAACGAAAATTTTATTTATCCAAAATGAAACTATCCAAAACATAAATTTCTGTTCTGGTTGTTTCTATTTTTTTATCCAACCTATTAACATCCCTAGCTATGGGCTACTTTTTGATAAGCGATTTTCGTTCAAGGGAAAAAAATCAAGAAATAAGTTCATGGGTAGAATGTGAGCTAAGTAAATCACATTGGGGTATTTCGGAGGAATCGAGAGCAAATAATTGATATTTTTGCCGCTCCAAATCCCCCATGTGGTTGGCAAATAATCTTTTTTTGTTGGCTACATCGCACTTTGTTGTTGCGAGCCACTTTTTGGCAAAAGATTTTATTTTAGGAGCAAAAAATTGAAGAATGAGTTCAGGGGTAAAGTGCGGGATAGGCAAATAGTATAGGGGCATTCTTAGTTAACTTCCCTAAAAAGTGGAATTTTTTAAACAAAAGATAAAAAAAATTTTGGATAGCCCTATCCCCACCTTGGAAATCTCAAGTCTAAGAGGGGAATTAGTAACCAAAGTAGAGAATCGAGTATAAATTTTTGTTGGAGAATAAAACTCCTCATTACTATTACAATATACTAATTACTATTAGAAATTAATAAGAAGACAGCGGAAGAAGAAGAACAGAAAGAGAAGATTCAATCTTCAAGAACAGAAACCAAAAAGACTAACAATAAGGTAATCTGCAAAATCAACACCCAGTTAATACCAAATAAAACCGAATGAACAAAAGAGTAGTTCCACTTACCACCGCCGTCGTGGAACCGCCGGCAGAAAATCAAAGAGATGACCGAGGAGCTGAAACCGAACGGTCACCGAAACTGTAAACGGACACCGAGCAGCGGCGACACTGTGTCGAGGCGCCGAAAGGTAAGCAAGGGGATCATCGGGTGTTAAACCCTCATAATAGGCCTCAGCCGTGATGGAAATCACTGGAAACCCTTTTTCTCTATCTCTCTCTCTTTTCTTTTCCTCACGGCTCACTCTCTAACCTTACCAATAGTCAATCGAAGGTGACAAAGAAGACAGGTGAACAACAGAGAAGCATAGAACACCAGAACTGAGAGTGGAAAGTAGCGGCGGAGCTGCAGAATTAGAAGGAAACCAGAGAGTCCTGAAGACTCCAAAAGACAGAGAGTGAAAAGATGGTTCAGAGGAGGAGAGCAAGAGACTACACAGAAAACGAAGCAGCAACAACAATAAAAAGATGGAAGAGTGAGGGTCACCAACGGACGGCTCGGGTGACCAGCCTGAACCGCCCAGGCATCTCTTGACCCAGTCAAGGAAATAAAAAAAAAAAGCCTAATCCAAGGGAGGCTGAGGCCCAACACATCATGGAGTGAAAAAGGGGTGGAAAAATTGGGCTGAAAAATGTTGAAAATGTTGGGAAAATATGGGCCTATAAAGTCTACAATCTCCACCTTGAACAATATTTTTCATCCTTGAAATGACTCACTTTGAGTCAAACTATTTCCACAAGAGGAAAGTCCCTGGAAAACATAAATTTGTCAGTGTTCACGATTTTAGTACCAAAATCAGCAGAATTATTATTAGTACTAATCTTATCTATGTCAACAATACCACCAGACATCTTTTCTCTAATAATGTGGTACTTGACATCAATATGTTTCGTCCATTCGTGATAGACCGGATTTTTACACAAATGTGAACAACTTTGACTATTTGTATAAATAACAACTTTGGAATGTAAAACATTTAATTCACTCAATAACCCTTGAAGCCATATGGCTTCTTTGATTGCTTCCATTGCTGCGATATACTTAGCCTCAGTAGTTGACAAGGCAACTACAGCTTGCAGTTGGGATTTCCATGAAATGCAATTCCCCGCAAGGGTAAAGAAATAGGAAGTGGTAATTTTCTACCATCCTTGTCACCTGCAAAATCAGAGTCAACAAATCCAATTAATTCAAAATTAGACCAATTATGATAGTGTAAACCCCGATCCACAGTTCCATTCAAGTAACATAATAGCCACTTGAGAGTAGCCCAATGATCTCTTCCAAGATTCGACATAAATCTGCTAAGAAGGCTTATAGAAAAAGCAATGTCTGGACGGGTAGATATCATTCAGTATCTAAGTGAGCCTATGGCCTTTTTCTAAGGAATATTGGCCATATCTCTCTTTTCACTTTCAATTTTAGGACAGGTTTCTTCGGAAAGTTTAAAGTGGCTAGCAAGAGGAGTTGTAACGGGTTTACATAGGTGCATTGAAAATTTGGATACGATTTTCTGAAGGAAAGGCTTTTGAGATAGAAAAAGAGAATGATTAGGTCTATCTCTTGAAATACTCAGCCCAAGAATTTTTATGCAACCCCTAAATCCTTCATAACGAACTCGAATTTCAGCAGCGATTTCAGGTTATCGATCTTAGCTTTGTGACGACAAGCTATCAACATATCATCCACATACAGCAACAGATAAATAGCAGAATCCACATCATTACCAGAGAAATAAAGACAACTATCATAGTTGCTTTTTGAAAAAACCAACTTTAGACATAAAAGAATCAAACCTCTTGTACCATTGCCTTGGCGACTGTTTAAGCCCATATAAAGATTTTTTCAAAAGGCACGCCATGTGCTCCTTACCCTTTACTTCAAAACCAGGTGGTTGACGCATATAAATGGTTTCTTCAAGGTCACCATGTAAAAAGGCAAGTTTTACATCAAGTTGTTCGAGATTAAGATCATAGAAGGCAACAAGAGCAAGAACAATCCTAATAGTTTTGTACTTAACAATAGGAGAAAAGATTTCATTAAAATTAATACCCTCAACTTGTGAAAAACCTTTTGTAATAAGTCTGGCCTTGAACCTAGGAGGTTCGTTAGAAGACTCATATTCCTTTATTTTGAAAATCCAGTTACAATCAACAAGTTTTTGTTTTAAAAGTTTTGGAACAAGAATCCAGGTTTTAATTTTGTTCAAAGAAAACATTTCTTTTTCCATCGCACGTAACCATAAAATGCGATTGGGACTTTTCAAAGCCTCAGAAAAACATAAAGGTTCTTTTTCTTCAACATAAGAAGCAATAGCAAAAGCATATGATACAAAGTAGGAGTAACTATACCGAGGATGATCCTTAGGCACTCTACGGACTTGATCTCTAGTGAGCTGATAATCCCTAAGAGCTTGGGTTTGAGCCTCAGGATGTTCCTTTTCCTCATCAGAACCATCTAGAATAGGGTCAGAAGATTTAGGAACAGGAGTACTATTGGAAGGAGCAGAAGACTCAGAATTTATTTCAAGTTCCTGGGGTAGATCTAGGGAAGGTCCGGAGACGGTCTCCACCTCCACCAGAATGCTACTAGGAGTAAGAATACTTGGAGGATTATCGGTGATGGGTTTATCCTTAAGACAAGGCATCTCTAACTCGTTGAAGATGACATCCCTACTCATAATAACCCTCACCCCCGGTTCACCCTTTAACCACACTTTATAACCCTTTACCCCACTAGGATATCCTATGAACACCCCCTTTCTAGACTTTGGATCTAGTTTTCCCTGTTTTTGATGAGCAAAGGCAGCACAACCGAAAACTCTCAGACTGGAAAGATTAGGAGGTTTCCCACACCAGAGTTCTATAGGAGTCCTAAAGTTTATAGCTGTGGATGGAGATCTATTGATAAGGTACACTGCTGTACTAACAGCCTTACCCCAGAAAGGCTTTGGAATACCAGAAGACACTAATAGACACCGGACCTTATCTATAATAGTACGGTTCATCCTTTCGGCAACTCCATTTTGTTGTGGGTTATGTCTAACCGTTCTATGGTGTAAAATGCCATGCGATGCACATAAGTCAGAAAAATTCCGGTTACAAAATTCAAGACCGTTATCGGTCTTGATAGTTTTTAGTTTATTTCGAGAATGATTTTTGGCAAAACGTTTCCATTCATAAAATTTTTCAAACGTTTGATCTTTGGTTTTTAAAAGAAAAACCCATACATGCCTAGAAAAATCATCAACAATAGACAAGAAATAAATGTTACAACCGTAAGTTGGAACCTTCTCAGGCCCCCACAGATCACAATACACATAATCAAGAGGTGCAGATGACTTGTGTGCTGGTTGATAACTAATTTTATGTTGTTTTCCCAAAACACAGTGATCACAAAAATAAAAGGAATCAATTTTATCACCACATAAAAGTTTTTGTTTTCGTAAATGATAAACTCCCTTTTCACTAATATAGCCGATCTTTCGATGCCACAACATAGTTTTCTCAGGGACAGTTTTTAAAACCAAAGCAGTAGAGTTGCAAACTGTTTTACCAAGAAGGATGTATAAAGTTTCTCTTTTAAAACCTTTTAGCATGACTAGGTTTCCTTTGCAAACACGTAAAATTCCATTTTTGGATTTACAAGAGAAACCTAGAGAATCTAAATAACTAAGGGAGATAAGATTCCAACGTAAGTAAGGCACGTATCTCACCTCAGTGAGTTTTCTAGTCACACCATCATGCATTTTTATGAAAATATTGCCAATGCCTCTTATGTCACAAACCTAATTATTACCCATAAAAACCTTTCCTTGGTTTAAAGGTTTGAACTCAGAAAACCAATGTTTATTAGGTGTCATGTGAAATGAGCAACCAGAATCAAGCATCCAATGATTAACAATATTAGTACATGAAGGAGAAAGAGAAGCACACTAAACCTCAAAGAACATAGAGTTACCATCAGATTCAAAACCGTGAGTTTTATCAACTTTATTTCCTCTTTTACCATGTTTACATTGTTTCTCATCTTTGATCCGTTTAAAACACTTATTTTTCATATGCCCTTCTTTCCCACAATAAAACATTTTACCTTGCTTTTCTCTCATGATTTGGAGCGACTTTTAAAACAATGACTAGGAGGTTCTCTCCGGTCAATCCTTCCTCTCACAAAAAGATCTTCACCATGAGGTTTATTCTCTTTTTTTGTAAATCCAAATCTTTTGATGTTAAAGCATTTTTGACGTCAGAAAGAGACAAATCATCTCTGCCATATTTAATAGCAGATTTGACATCATTAAAAGAATCAGGTAAGGCATTTAGTAAAATAACTACAATATTTTCATCAGATATTTTCTCTTCGACGTTTTGAAGTTCCAAAATGATTTTATTTAAATCATCTATATTTCAGAAAGTGATTTTGTCCCACTCATTTTGAAACCAAAAAGCTGTTATTTTAAATAGATTTTATTAGAAAGAGATTTTCCCAAATATAGTTTTTCCAATTTTGTCCAGATTTCAAAAGCATTGCCTTTTTCATCAATTTCTCGTAAAATGTTATCAGTCAAATGCAAGGTGAGACAGCAATGAGCATCACCTAGTTTTTCTTTAAGAATTTTGCCCTTCCAAGATTCCGGGTACTCTTCAGGGCTGCAAATAGCGGGAGCAATTTTTATTTTGTACCAAAACTGCTTTCATTTTCATCGGCCACATTACAAAATTAGATTTGCCATCAAACCTATCAGTTTCAATTTTTTGAACTGACATGTTTTAAAGGCAAATAGGTGTAATTCGGTACTTTCAGAAAGATGAAAGATTTGAAAAAGTTTTGAATAAAAATTGTCCAGATTTTCCATTTAAAAACAGAAAGAAAGGATTTCAAAAGAAAAACGGCATTGTTTGTTTTTAGTTTGTTTGATTAGGTTTGGTTGTGATTATAGAAAACAGTGTAACAGAATAACACGCAGGAATACCTAAACAGGAAACAAAACTATATAACGGACAAGGATGCTGAAACAGACAGATTCAGCAATCAGCAAAGAAAAAGATAGAAACAAACAAATATATATATATAAAAACTTTTGGTATCAGAAAGAAAACCGCCAAGTCACAGATACTTGAACTCATGGATTCAAACCAGGCTCGGGTTTTTGTTTTTGAAGAAAAGTGGAATAACAAACCAAAGGAAAACCAGAAACATAAATAACAGTAATCACAGTAATAGCAAGAATCGGCAGCAAGTCGTCACAACCAACAACCAGAAATATAGAGTCGGTGGCAACCCGAAAGAAGAAACTTAGAAGCAAGAAAAATAGTAACCAGCTACAAGCCGAAACACACAAACAAAAAAGAAAACAACGGAAGAAGAAGAACAGAAAGAGAAGATTCAATCTTCAAGAATAGAAACCAAAAAGAATAACAATAAGGTAATCTGCAAAATCAACACCCAGTTAATACCAAATAAAACCGAATGAACAAAAGAGTAGTTCCGCTTACCACCGCCGTCATAGAATGGCCGGCAGAAAATCAAAGAGATGACCTAGGGGCTGAAACCGAACGGTCACCAAAACTGTAAACGGACAGCGAGCAACGGCAATGCCGCGTCGAGGCGCCGAAAGGTAAGCAAGGGGAATGATCGGGTGTTAAACCCTCAGAATAGGCCTCAGCCGTGATGGAATTGTCCGGCTACCCTCTTTCTCTATCTCTCTCTCTCTCTTTTCTTTTCCTCATGGCTCACTCTCTACCCCCACCAACAGACAATCAAAGGTGACAAAGAAGACCGGTGAACAACAGAGAAGCACAGAAAACTGGAACAGAGAGAGGAAAATAGCGGCGGAGCTGCAGAATCAGAAGAAAACCAGAGAGTCCCGAAGACTCCAAAAGACAGATAGTGAAGACACAGTTTGGAAGAGGAGGGCAAGAGACTGCACAGAAAATGAAGCAGCAGCAATAAAAAGACGAAAGAGCACGGGTCACCAAAGGACGGCCCGGGTGGCCAGGCCGAACCGCCCAGGCATCCCTTGACCTAGTCAAGGAAATAAAAAAGAAGCCTATTCCAAAGGAGGCTGAGGCCCAATATATCATGGGGTGAAAAAGGGGAGGAAAATTTGGGCTAAAAAATGATGAAAATATTGGGAGAATATGGGCTTGTAAAGCCTACAATTTTGCAATAAAATGACTCTAGAAATATTTATTTTCTAAGAGAGACGATAGTGTATCAACGAGGGAAGGGGAATTCGGAAAAGAAGATGCTGATAATGATAATGACGGGAATGAAGACGAAGAGGGGGGAAAGGAAAAGAAGGAAGAGGAGAACAAGACGAGCCTGAAGAAGGTACATAAGTATGGACTGTAGAACATGCTTGATCAAGATCAACAATTTTCTCGCTGAAGTGGAGGAGCTTTCCGAAATAGGTAAAATGACTCTAAAGGCATAAATGGAAATCGGATTCTAAAGTGGATGATATTTTGTGCTATAATATTTGTTGCAAGTTTTGAGAAACAAGTAACTTTTGTAAAAACTTAGTGAATTCAATAAAAATTGCCTAAAATAACAAAGTTAGTGGGTTTAGAGAAAAATTATGCGTATACTTATAAACCCTAAACTCTAAACCTAAAAATAACAAAGTTAGTATGAGTATTGAAAAATTATAAGTATATTTATAATTACTATTAGTAATTATACTTTGGAAAACTAAAATAAATGTTTATCCTAAAAAAATAATAAATTATAGGGTCATTTTCAGAAACTACTTAAATTATGTGGCATTTAGAGAAACTATATTATATGGCATAAAATTAAGAAAGGGTTTAGAGACAAATTATATGTATGTTTATAATTATTATAAGTAATTTTATTTTGAAAAACTAAAACAAATGTATATCATAAAAAAATGAATAAGTTTTAGGGTCATTTTGAAAAAGTAGTAATTTTGTGAAAGCTTAATGAAACTCACGTAAATTACATAAAATACTTAAATTAGAGGGTTTAGATACAAATTATAAATATATTTTTAATTAACAAAAGTAATTTTATTTGGATAACTTAAATAAATGTATATCATAACAAATGAATAAATTATGGGGTAATTTTCATAAAATAGTGAATTATAAGAACAAATTAATGAAACTAATGTAAATTACATAAAATTAAAAAATTAGCGGGTATAGAGACAAATTATAAGTATATATATAGTTAATATGTGTAATTTTATTTTGAAAACCTAAAATAAATACACATAATAATAAATGAATAAGTTATGGTGATGTGAATTCCCAGTTTGATTGCAAATTGAATCTTTCACATTCCCAATATAACCTCCTTGATGAAGAACTTCAATTGAATATTTTGGAGTTCTAAAACTCAAGTAAAGAATCTATGAGAAACTAAGGAACATAAATCCAATAGTGAGAGGAGGAACTCTTCCCCACTTGATAGCAAGAACCTTAGGGAAACTATGACCTAAAACCCAAACTATAAATTAGAAGACCTAGATTAATGACTCCAAGAACAATAACTCCTAGAATCAATCAAAAGAAGGAATTCAAAATGATCAAAAACTATGTAATTGATTGTTCACAAACTAAGAAAGAAAACTAATAAAGCTAGCTAAGATGGGTTGAAGAACCCTAGAAAATATTGGAGGAAACTCTAAATTCATCTCATCAATATCAAACTTAGTTGTTGACAAGAGGAGGCATAAGTAGGTATATATAGAGAAAACATACTCCTCTTCCTAAAACCTACTAAGTATTAAAGATACCTAAACTTGTGTTAAAAGTTAATTACAAGCATAGAAATCAAGAAATCAATAATTAACTAAGAACCAATTAATTTTGACTAAAATTAATGTGTAGTCTTAAAGCCTTGATTATTTGTCCTAACATCTATCGAGGACAGTAGGCTTTGTTTTCTTCCCTCCTTGCTTCTTTCATCTTCTATTATAGTCGGAAGCTTCTAGTTTTATTTCATTGAGCTTATTATAAATTTTATGAGTCTTAGAAGTCTTGTAAAGTCTTCCAAGCCTTCCAGTTAAACCTGAAGTTCCTTAATTGAAGCTTCATCCATGATATCTTCAATCTTTTAGTTGCTCCTATGTAAATTTTTGGATAATCCTTTGCTGAATTCATATCACATGGGGTCATTAAAAAAAAAGAAACAGCTCTAGAAGCATTTTGTTAGATGATAGTCTCTTTCAAATTCAGGACATCTTGTGTGGTTAATGATTTGAAAAGATCCTGACTGGTGTACAACAAGCCAATTTGGTCGGTTTGAATTGATGTAAGAATGACTAGAAAATTTTCAAATGACTAAAAAAACATCGCATTTGCTCACCAAAAGATCAACCGATTCTTTGGTTTAAATTAAAGAAAGAAAAGCATTTGGTCAGCTCAATAGTCACCACCTTGTTTGGTAAAATAATTTAAAAAATAAAAGAAATAAAGAAAGAAAGAAAGAAGGAGCATCAGCTCACCATCAACTTGTTTTTTTCTTCAAAAGAAAAAAAGCAGGTCAACTCGCTAGTCGCTAGCTTGTTTGGTAAAAAAAAAAAAAAGAAAGAAGGTTGATTGATGCACCAGCACTGGTTTGCTGACCATCACTAACAAATGTATGAATGTTCTAAATTATCAACCTCAATTAGCTAGCTCACCTATTAACTTAATTAGCCTAGTACTCATACTTTTTTTTACAAGAAGAGAGAGATGAGTTGATGGAAGATGATAAAGTTGTTTTTTGAAATGACATAAAGTTGTTTTTTTTTTTTTACATATAGGATTATAGGGAGAGTTGCTTTTAAAATTATCAACTTCAAATCGTAAAAGTACAAAACAGACCATTATGTAAATTTACATCTCCGTTGTTTTTAAATTTACTAAAATGTCCTCATTCGAGGGGATTAATCGCTTTTACAAAGAGGCACTTATCACTACTCTAGACATAGGCACACAAACATATATATAAGATTTGTGTAACATGTATCCCTATGGCACATGTTAATATGTATAAACTCACACTATATTTGGTAAAACATAATATAACAAAAAACACATTAAATAAATATGGAATGTTTGTACTAATTAACAATCATCGATATTTATTTACCCTAATTGTCCCAATAAGAATCTTAACAATCTCTTTACCCCTACCCCTCCCCTACTCATCCTTCCCACCTAAAACCCCCCTTCCCCCACCCCCTCCCCCCGCAAAAAAAAAAAAAGGGAAATAATATAGGATTGTCTTTCATATTTACTTTTAAAAAATATTTTTCTTTAAGGTTTATTTTTTTCTTTGGGTTTATCTGTTATTTGATGGGTTCTATTAATACAATATACTTAATATAAAATTAACTCTAATGAGGAAAGATAAATTCTAAAGGGAAAATATATTCCGAAAGGAAATGTTATAAACAATCCATGGTGCTTTCTGTTTTGGTGTGGGGGTGAAGAGAGAAAATTAAAGATTCCGATTGATACAGTTGAAGTAAATAAGTCTAGGTGATTATTATTTGCACAAATTTCCATATGTGATTTAATGAGATATATATATATATATAACATACATATACACATACATATATATAAATACATATATACATAAATATGTATGTGCTTGCCTAACGTGTGTCCCTATATATGGCACACATTATTACAGATAGACTCATACTAATACTTGGTAAAAATATATATAAAAAAAGTCTTACTGGATAAACTATGAAATTTTACACTAATTAGTAATCATTTATATTTATTTACCTTAGTTGTAGCAATTAGAATCTCTATTTACCACTAACCTTTCCTTTTATAATATATTTTTTCCTTAGGGTTTATTTTTTTCCTTTGGGTAATTATGTTTTATTTAGTAGGTTTTGCTAATGCAACATGTCAAATAAAACCGATCTAATAACAAAGAAATCCTAAGGATAAAAGATCAACCACAAAGGGAAAGTATATTACAAAAGGAAATGTTATAAACTATCCTAGGCACTTTCATAATTAGGATTCTAGTTGATACAATTTAGGAGAATAAATATAAGTGACTATTAGTAGTGTAAAATTTTCATAGGTGATATAACGAGTTTTTGTAATATTTGAATCATTAAATATAGTGTGAGTTTATCTATATTAACTTATACCACAAGGGCATACATACGAAACCCTATATATATACACAAAGAGAGAGGGAAAGAGCAAGTGAGAGAGAGAGAGAGAGAGAACTCTAAAAACAAACAAAAATGAAGGTTGAAAGAAGCCTAAAAAACTTGTCATTGCAAAGCAGTTATGAATTGTCCTAAGAAACCTACATTGGCGCTATGCATAAGAGGCTGGAGTTAATAGAATATTTCATGACAGAGATGTTATGAATTGTTTAAGAATGAAATTGCTTGAAAAATTGAAGAAAGCTTAAAGATAAATGGAAACTGATGATGGAGGAAACGTGTAGAAGGTTAGAAGCATTTGGAAATAAAGTTTCCATGAAATCAAATATAGATTAAAGGATGAGGATATGGAAGTTGAAGGTGAAGTGGGTAGTGATCATGAAGAAGCCATGAGCCAATGAGATCTTCAGGGGATATTGGCTCCCCTAGTGGGAGACAATATGTGGATGTTATTTAATGCAGAAGATATAAGGAATAATGACATAGTAGGCCTTTCTATGAAGTATTTCATCAATGTTTAAGAAGGAGATAGTTCTTGAAGGATTTTTTTGGAACACAAAAGAGGGGAAAAGAAACACCTCAACCAATTATGGAAAAAGGGAATTGAAGAGCAGCAGATGCAGAAGTGTTTGATGACGGTTCTAGATGTCGACGTAGTTCAAGATTACTAATAGAATAAGCTAAGAAGTTTACTAAACTTGACCGAATTTGGGAAGATTGGTTGGGGTGGGAAGGCATAGTGTCACGCCTTGCTTGCAAGACATGAGGTTTTTCCACATTCTAGACAAGCCCACAAAGTTCTAGAACATTCCAAAAGGTTCTAGAATCCTCTGGAAGTCTCTAGAACCATGGAGGAAGCATCATGTAAACTAGTAGAATTCTCTAGAACATTCCTTTATGTAGAATATTCTAGAATGGTAGAAGGCAACCGTTAGATCGTTGCCACATGTACTAATCTTAGCCATCCATTGAGGAGGTGCTTGCCTATAAATAGGCTCACCCTATTCATTTGTAAATCATCACAATCACACATCACATACACACATCAGAACTTAGAGTTCTAAGCCTTGTATTTGTAAGCTCCTTTCAAGCAATATAAGCTTCTTTCATCCACTCTTTGCCTACAACTTTCCTACGTTCCCGTCTAGCCTCTGAAGTTTGAGCAAGTTAAGGCTTTCTTAGCATTTACGGGAGTGCTAAGGCCGCACGTCTACTTACAAGAAAAAGTAAGTGCGTGACAAGTGGTATCAGAGCTTGGTTGGAAGCCATGACGAAGACCATCAGAGATCAAGTGGCGGGATCCGACACCACCAATGTGGAGTCATCGCAACAAGGCCGGGGGCGTGAGGAGCAACGCGACCCCGTTGTACCAAAGCCGAGGGGGAAGTCCAAGGACCGCACAGCTAGCTTTGAGTTACGCCTAACTCAGGTGGAGGAAGGCATGGGCGCCGTGGACGCACACATGGAGAATCTAGACCAACGGGTGGAAGGTCTAGAGGCCGACGTCGCCGAAACCCATGAAGAGGTGCGTGAAGCCCTTACCAAGCTAGGTGAGTCTAATCGAGAAGACTTACGAGCCCTCGGGGGACGAATTTATGGCCGAGGTAGCTCGTTTGCGAGACGTCCATCAAAGGGAGATTAATAGCTTGCTAATACAATTGGAGGAAGCTCGAGGGGATCTAGCCTTATGTAAGAAGGCGGTTCTTGCTGGTTCAACCACATCCACGGTGGAACCCCGACGGGTCGATATCCCGAAACCAAGGAGTTTCACGGGAACGCGTAATGCTCGCGAAGTAGACAACTTCTTATGGGGGCTAGAACAATATTTCGATGCTGTAGGCATCATAGAAGATGGAGCCAAGATCAAGAGCGCAGCTTTGTACCTCACCGATACAGCCATGCTTTGGTGGCGCCGACGACAGGAAGACGTCAAGAGAGGTACGTGCTCCATCGCTACCTTTGATGATTTTAAAGGGGAGCTTAAGAGGCAATTTTGCCCGGAAAATGCCGAAGAAGAGGCACGTGGTCGCCTACGAAGACTTAAACATCTGGGAAGCATCCGAGATTATGTGAAAGACTTCACCAACCTCGTGTTGGAAATCCCCGACATGTCCGATAAGGACTCACTCTTCTTTTTCATGGACGGTCTACAAACTTGGGCTAAAATTGAACTTAGGCGTCGTGGTGTGCAAGACCTTGCTACTGCAATCGCTATAGCCGAAAGCTTGATCGATTACTCAAGCAAAAAGGAGCCATCCAAGTCCAAAGAGAAGAAGGGTGGTCCCAACAAAGGGGGGGAGAACATTGGCGAGGCAACCGCAAGGAAGAAAACCGAAGCCAAGGTCAAAGCCCTTGGAAGCCGAAGGATAAAGGCAAACAAAAGGAGAACTTTGACCGTTCCATCCCTAAACGGGGATGTTTCTTATGTGGCGAGCTACACTGGACACGAGATTGTCCAAAGACAAAGGCACTCAATGCCTTGACGGCCGATATCAAGGGGCACGAATCAAGTGGCAACAAGGAAGATGCTCAAGTCGGCTCACTACAACTCCTCAATGTCATCCAAAGTACTCCGAAGACTCAAGCCAAGGGACTTCAGTTCGTAGATGCAACTATCAACGGGAAGGAGACAAAAGCTTTACTTGACACAGGTGCGTCCCACAACTTCATCTCCGCAGAGGAAGCCAATAGACTAGGCCTTCAGATAGTTGGCGGCACTGGGTCTATGAAAGCCGTCAACTCTATGGCCAAGCCAATACAAGGCATCGCTCGAGGCGTCAAGACCACCCTTGGTGCGTGGGTGGGCTACCTGAATTTGTCCGTAGTACCTATGGACGATTTCAAGGTAGTTCTCGGGATGGAGTTTCTAGATCAAGTGAAGGCGTTCCCCATTCCTTTTGCCAACACCATGTGCATCTTGGACGAAGGAAAGACTTGTGTAGTACCAACACTACGGTCTACCAAGTCCGATCCGCAAGCATTGTCAGCCATGCAGTTCGAGAAAGGCTTGAAGAGGGACGAGGAAAGCTACCTAGCCATCCTCAAGGAGCACGACGACGAGGAGATACCTCCCCAACTAACTGTTCCGAAGGAAATGGAAGGCGTTCTTCGTGAATTCAAGGATGTCATGCCCGATGAATTACCAAAGAAGTTGCCACCAAGAAGGGAGGTCGATCATCAAATCGAGTTAGAGCCAGGAGCCAAGCCACCAGCCATGAGCCCCTACCGCATGGCACCACCAGAGTTAGCAGAACTCAAGAAACAACTAAAGGGCTTAATAGATGCTGGGTTTATTAGGCCCTCCAAAGCTCCTTTCGGTGCCCCCGCTTCTTTTCCAAAAGAAAGAAAGGATGGTTCCCTACGAATGTGTATTGACTATCGGGCTCTCAACAAGGTCACCATTAAAAATAAGTATCCCATTCCACTCGTAGCGGATCTTTTCGACCAACTTGGCCATGCACGGTATTTCACCAAGTTAGATCTTCGCTCGGGATACTATCAAGTCCGCATTGCCGATGGTGACGAGCCCAAGACCACATGCATAACAAGGTATGGCTCTTACGAGTTTTTAGTCATGCCTTTCGGTCTAACAAATGCACCTGCAACTTTTTGCACCTTAATGAATAAGCTATTCCACCCCTTACCTCGATCAATTCGTGGTAGTCTACTTGGATGATATTGTGATATACAAATCAAACACTCGGAGGAACACAAGGAACACTTGAGAAAAGTGTTTCAAGTTCCGAAGGACAATGAGCTATATGTGAAAAAGGAGAAGTGTTCATTTGCCCAAGAAGAGGTATTGTTCTTAGGGCATAAGATAAAGGGTGGAAAGCTCATGATGGAGGATACAAAGGTGCAAGCCATACAAAGGTGGGAGCCACCCACTAAAGTTCATGAGTTAAGATCCTTCCTTGGACTTGTGAACTATTATCGTCGCTTTATCAAAGGCTATTCAAACTCGAGCGGCACCTTTGACAGACCTTCTTAAGAAGAATCGACCATGGGCATGGAGCGAAGATTGCCAACGTGCCTTTGAAGATCTAAAGAAGGCCATTTGTAAAGATCCAGTTCTCAGCTTGCCTGATTATTCCAAGCCTTTCGAAGTGCACACTGATGCTTCGGACTTTGCTATTGGAGGCGTACTCATGCAAGATGGTCACCCAATAGCCTATGAGAGCCGCAAACTTAACGAGACGGAACGTCGCTACACCGTGCAAGAAAAAGAGATGACAGCAATCATCCATTGCCTAAGAGTTTGGCGACATTATTTGTTGGGTTCCAGGTTCGTCATCATGACCGATAACATTGCTACTAGTTATTTCCAAACTCAAAAGAAGCTTAGTCCAAAACAAGCCCGGTGGCAAGACTTTCTCGCGGAGTTTGATTATAGCTTGGAATACAAGCCTGGGAAAGCTAATGTGGTAGCTGACGCCTTAAGCCGCAAGGTAGAACTTGCATCCATCAGTCGAGTTGATAGCCCCTTACTCAAGCGTATCAAGGAAGGCCTACAACAAGACTCCCTAGCCAAAAATCTTATAGCACTTGTAATGGAGGGCAAGACAAGGCGCTTTTGGCTAGAAGAAGGGATGCTTTACACAAAGGGAAACCGACTCTTTGTGCCCAAATGGGGAAATCTTCGGCGTGAGTTGATCAAAGAATGTCACGATTCTAAGTGGGCTGGACATCCAGGTATGAAACGCACCCTTGCTTTGCTGAAGACCACATATTACTGGCCTCAAATGCAAGATGAAGTGGAGTCTTATGTAAGAACATGCCTCATATGCCAACAAGACAAAGTTGAACAAAACGCACCACCGGGACTACTTGATCCATTGCCTATCCCTAAGAGGCCTTGGGAAAGTGTTTCCATGGACTTTATCACTTCCTTGCCAAAGTCAGAAGGATTTGGCAGTATAATAGTGGTGGTTGATCGATTTAGCAAGTATGCCACCTTTATTCCAGCCCCTACAGATTGCACTGCCGAAGAGACAGCCAGACTACTCTTGAAGAATGTGGTCAAGCTTTGGGGAGTCCCCTCCAACATCGTGAGCGATCGAGACCCGCGCTTCACGGGACGATTTTGGACAGAATTGTTTAAGTTACTTGGCTCAGATTTGAACTTTTCCACCAGTTTCCATCCTCAAAGTGATGGCCAAACCGAGCGAACCAATGCACTCTTGGAGCTATACTTAAGGCACTACGTGAGTGCCAACCAACGAGATTGGGCAAAGTTGCTTGATGTAGCCCAATTCTCCTATAATCTCCAACGGAGTGAAGCAACCAACCGAAGTCCTTTTGAAGTAATCATGGGGCAGCAGCCTACAACGCCTCTTACTCTTGCCACAAGCTATAAAGGTAAGAGCCCATCAGCATTTAAATTTGCCAAATCATGGCATGAACAAACCGAATTGGCACGGGCGTACTTGAACAAGGCTTCAAAAAGGATGAAGAAATGGGCAGACAAGAAAAGAAGACCATTGGAGTTTCAGGAAGGCGATCTTGTCATGGTGAAACTTCTTCCCCAACAATTCAAGAGCTTCAGGAAAGTCCACAAGGGCTTGATCAGGAGATACGAGGGCCCTTTCCCGGTCTTGAAACGTGTTGGGAAGGTCTCCTATAAGCTCCAATTACCTTCCAGGCTCAAGATTCATCCGGTCTTTCATGTGAGTCTTTTAAAAACATATCACGAAGACATGGAGGACCCCACTCGAGGAGAGTCTAAGCGAGCGCCAACTGCCGTGGTCACCTCCTTTGACAAGGAAGTCGAGGCCATACTGGCCGATCGCCATATTCGAAGACGAGGTGTACCAAGTTATTGGGAATATCTCGTAAAGTGGAAGAACTTGCCCGAAAGTGAAGCAAGTTGGGAGCGCGAAGATGCCCTTTGGCAATTCAAAGACCATATCCAGCAATTCCACGATGAAGGCGCGATGAGGGCATCGCGAGCATAGGTGGGGGAGAATGTCACGCCCTGCTTGCAAGACATGAGGTTTTTCCACATTCTAGACAAGCCCACAAAGTTCTAGAACATTCCAGAAGGTTCTAGAACTCTCTGGAAGTCTCTAGAACCATGGAGGAGGCATCATGTAAACTAGTAGAATTCTCTAGAACATTCCTTTATGTAGAATATTCTAGAATGGTAGAAGGCAACCGTTAGATCGTTGCCACATGTACTAATCTTAGCCATCCATTGAGGAGGTGCTTGCCTATAAATAGGCTCACCCTATTCATTTGTAAATCATCACAATCACACATCACATACACACATCAGAACTTAGAGTTCTAAGCCTTGTATTTGTAAGCTCCTTTCAAGCAATATAAGCTTCTTTCATCCACTCTTTGCCTACAACTTTCCTACGTTCCCGTCTAGCCTCTGAAGTTTGAGCAAGTTAAGGCTTTCTTAGCATTTGCGGGAGTGCTAAGGCCGCACGTCTACTTACAAGAAAAAGTAAGTGCGTGACAATAGGCTAGCATCAGAGAAGAACATTTGACTAGTGCCAAGAATTCTATGACAGTGTTACTGTCATGCAATTCACTTAATACATTATGTATTTTAAATTTCATAAAGGTTATTTGTTTTGCTTCAAATTCACTTTAATATGAAATCCTAAATATTTTCGACAGGTAGCCCTTCTCCTGTCTCATGTTCATCAACTGTCGCAATTACTAGACCGACAAAGGAAATTTGTGAAATCTGCTGCATACTTTATGTAGTTCGAATTAAATGGTAGATACTGATATTTATTAATATATGAACAAACCATTCTTTAGGGAACACTAAATAAGAAGTTAAATATTTGCCACTTAACTTCAGCCGATAGAGCAGCTATACCTCGGAAATGTTTGAGCGTAGATCAGTCTTCCTGGTAATTTTGAATTGCCTCCTTATTTCATGTGAAAGTTATTAAATTGTTTAATGAAATGGGAATTTTGAAATGAAGGTTTTAATAAGTACAATTTTTCTTGATTGATAAAAAGTTTAAATTGGCAATGAATTACTACATTCGATGAAGAATACAATAACAAACTTATCATTAATGAAAAGTTTGCATGCACATCATTGTTAAGTTTGGAAGTCATAGGTTATTTCAGTGCATTAAAACAAAGTGCGGTTCAAAAACTTGCTGAACCTCTTAATCCAAAAGTTTGGTTTGTGATACATTATTTTTCTTCAGTTTCACCCAACATAATTAAATTCTCTTTTAATTTTCTCCGCTTCACTAATTAAAAAAAATTCAACGTTTTAACCACCTAATTGATTTTATTTAAAATTTTCTTCAACTTCACTGATTAAAAAAAAAAAAACCTTCAACTTTTCACCCACCTCATTGATTCCTCTTCAATAATTTTTCTCCGCGTACTTTAACCCCTATCCACAAACTAAGCAGTGAATTAGGGACCATGTGAAGAATCAGAGATATGATTTTGCCCCATCCTTTAACTTCTATTCCAATCCATGCACTACATTTTGTTTACTAGCAGCAGCAAGGATAAAATCACTGTGAACGCCATAATTGGGAATGACATTCTGGAGTGATTTTCTTTCTGCTCTGACGGTACTGTTGTTTGCACATTATTATGTTCAAAAATTGAAACCCATCTTATTTCCGGCTCAGAATTTTGTGGATGGTTTGTGTTAGCTGTTATTTTATTGTGTTGCTATTTAGTGGCCAAATGAGCTAAGGATTTCAAAGTTTTCTTAATCAAAAGAAGTTTTTATTCAATGAAAAACAAACTTAGTTTGTGTGTGGGGTAAACTAAATTTCAAGTTGTCACTTGGTTGATTTTAGTTTATTAAATGAGTTTTGTTGACTGACCATAGGCATGGCAAGGAGGCAGTTAGGAGCGGGGACTAACTAAACTTTCGATTATATCTAAAAAATTTTGGTTTAGAGAAACTTCATTTTTCTTCCCATCAGGGATATCTATACAGAGCGATGAAATGAGATTTCTTTCACTTCAAAATAGTGAAATGATTTCTTATCGATTAACATCTATCACCAACTTTTGCAGTTATTTCATGGAAATTTTTTTTCCAAAATACGTTGAAGTCCCTGCCGATATCCCCACCACCTTTACCTTGTCTTCATGCCCTTGTATCCTCGTTGTGGGGATAAAATTCATCTCCAATCCCAACCTAAGTCCCTTAATTATGCCCCATTCCTACCCATCTCAAGATATTAAAAAAAAAGGTGATGGATGCTAGTCTATAGTAATATAGAAGGTGGGAGTGACAAGAGTTATTGATTTGTAGAGTAGTAAACTTACTCTTAGTACTCTAGTAGGGTAGTAAAGTTTTACTAGTTTTTTTATTTCTTTATCTCCAATTTTTTCTCCTACGAACTTCTCTTGATCCCTTGTAATTCATCATTGAAGAAAGAAGTAGAATTACAGCGAAGCAGAGATAGGCCGTGATAGTCAGGGCTTCGGATTTCTAGGATCCTTAAGTTTTAATTCCAACGTAAGGTATTTACTAAATACATTAATGAATCAATCCTAAGCTCTAAAGAGCTAAGGTTTTCTGACTTGATATAGCCCTAATAAAGAGGCCCACTCCGTAACTTATTTATTTTTTTATTTGGACCTTATCGTTTTTTTTATAAAATAACTTGGACACAATATTTAACAACTCAAACATTTAACTAATCTCCAATTCAAAACACTATGCAATTAAATAGTATATATTTGTATATATATATACATATGCATGCATGTATATATATATATGTATGTATATATATAAATAAATTTTTAGCAGCTTATTTAAGTTTTTTGATGGAAGTCCTTCGTTATGTAGTTGCTAACTTAATGTGATTAAGAAAATACATCTACTCATCATTCAAGCGATTTTTATTAATCCTAATTAACTAATATTTCCCTTAGTAATATCAAAAGTTAAAAGAATAACAATTCTTCGTTTTAGTAAATGAAGCTAAAAAATGAAATAACAAAACTCCGTACATGAAATCAATTACAAGAACAAAGAAATAACCTAATGGAAAACATTTAAAATGATCATAATTTCTTTTTCAAAATCACAACTGCTTTTAAATTTACCAAATATTCATTTTGTCGGTGAGCCTTTTCTTACACGTACCCTCCTCTAATGTTCAAGCAAATATTTCCATTGGTTTTTTCCAATGCTATTTTTGATGCAAAATGCATTTGCAGTTTCCCTTGTATCTTTATTCCTTTTTCCTTTCCAACAAAACATTCTCATGAATTCCTTTGCCTTTCTCTTTTGTTCCCTACAGAGACGATTATGTTACTATATTGTTTAGATTTGGAGCATGCTCCAATGTCGGTAAAGGCAACACTCCTTCATTCTCCTTTAGCTTTCGTACAGGAACCACCCTAGAAGGAATTAGCATAGTATAAGTGGGGCAAAAAACTTCCGAAAGAGATGTCATTTGAACCTATTATTCTATTTAGTTTATGTCCTTAGGCCACTCTTCAAAATGGTGAGAATCTCTTGCCTAAAATATACATATTTTGTAATTGGTGCCTTACGATGGAGGGTGTAGTTAGGTAAGTTGCAAGTCTTGACATTTGTAACTATAAAGGTTTATATTTTTACACACACAAAAAGAAACAACAGAACTTCGAACATGATAAATTGATGAAAATCTGGATAAGAATCTATCGAATTCGATATCTAAGAGCATCAGCAAATGTTAATGGTGTTAGCTCACGTTGTAACATGTGAAGACTTTAGTTTTTTTTTATAGTATATTTATAGAAAAAATGTCACAATGCTCAAAGTATATATACTTGCATAGTCATTCATAAGAAAGACACTCATTAACTTAAGGTAAGTCATCCTTTTAAGAAAATTACTATACAATGACCTTTACTTACTGGCATGCTTAACTCTATTATATGGCCAAGAACGAACCTTAGTCCGCACCTTACTGAGAAGCCGAACTTATCACGTAGACTATCTCTTAAGTTACATAGATCGTATGTAAGTTAATATGCATTCTAAAGAAAATGAGAGGAAATAATATTTTTTCTATATCTCAATGAATAATTACATAGTGATCATTCTCTATTTATACAAATCCTATTCTATCAAATTAATGCTGCACATTGCCGTTACAAATCAAAATGAGTGGTTGTAGGGATTACAAGGAAATAATTACAGATCCTTTATATGCAAAATTCAGTTATGGAATCTTTAACACCCCCCTCAAACTGGACTTGGTGGAGAACAAATCGGGTAGACCAAACTTGTGAAGTAGATGGTAAAAGTGAGGTGAAGAGAGACTTTCGGTGAAAATGTCTGTCAGTTGATTTTTTGTTGCGATTGGCAAGGGCTTGAAAAGTCCAGTTTGGAATTTTTCGTGCATATAGTAACAATCTATCTTGATATGTTTTGTTTGTTCATGAAATGTTGGATTAGACGTGAGATAAATTGCACTATCATTGTCACAAAACCTAGGGACAACAGTGGGATGAGCGATGTGAAGATCACGAAGTAGATACTGAGCCACTGTACCTCCAAGCAGAGCTTGCCCTCGTCGACTCAACGGCGAGACATGGCAAGTGCTCGGTATTTAGCTTCTAATGAACTTCGAGAAACTGTCAGTTTTTTCTAGACTCCCAAGAGATTAGAGCCTTGCTGAGGAAGATATAATAGCTAGTAGTGGAACGTTTAGTGTCAAGACAACCAGCCCAGTCGGAATCAGAGAAGGATTTGAGTTGAAGAGTTGAATGTTAAGGAAAGAATAATCCTTTCCCAGGCGATCCTTTGAGGTAGCGGAGGATACAATGAGTGGCTTTTAGATGTAGCTCACTTGGAGTGTCTAGGAATTGGCTGAGTTGTTAAACTGCATAAGTGATATTTGGACGTGTGTGAGTGAGATAAATAAGTTGACCAAGGAGACTGCGCTAAGGTGTAATATTAGACAGGCGTGGTGAATCATCCTTAGAGCATTGATATGAGGCATCCATCGGTGAGTCTACTGGCTTACAACCAAAAAACCTGTGAGCATCGAATATTTCAATAGTGTATTTTCTTCGGTAAACATTGATGCCTGTGATTGAGTGAGAAATTTCAAGACAAAAAAAATACTTTAATTTACCAAGGTCCTTGATTTTGAATGTATCATTGAGGGAAGTGTTCACAGAGAGAATATTAGAAAAATTATTGCTAGCGAGGATAACGTCATCAACATATACTAAGAGAGACAAAAAAGCAGATCTATTTTTGCGAGTAGATAAACTAGGGTCAATTGTGCTTGTGCAAAACCATGAGATAAAAGGGCTTGAGTCAGCTTTATGTTCCATTACATCTAGCATGTTTGAGGCCATAGGGACTTCCAGAGTTTGCAAACAAGGCTAAAATTGGGAGAAGAAAACCTCGGAGGGAGTTGCATATAAACATCCCCATGAAGATTGCCATGCAAATAGGCATTGTTGATATCTAGTTGTTCAAGATGCTATCCCTTGGCACCAGGAACAACAAGGAGTGTTCTGATGGTAGTCATCTTGGCAACTCGAGATAATGTTTCAATATAGTCAATTCTAGCTTGTTGTGTGAAGCCTTTTGCAACAAGACGAGCCTTGTATTTTTCAATAGAACCATTGGCATGATATTTGATGTAGAATACCTATTTGCATCCGATGGGTTTGATATGTTGCGGACAAGGAACCAAGGTCCAAGTATTGTTATCCTCCAAGGCTTAGATTCCTGTTGCATAACAGCTCTCTATTCCGGAGAAGTGATTGCTTGATTGTAATGCTTAGGCTCATGGTCAGTTGAAACATTTAACACAAAAGATTTGTGAGATGTATGCAACGAATCATTAAGAGTGTACTTGTTTGATAGAATGAGCAGGGCATTTAGATGGTGGACTTGCAGATTGGGTGAGTAATGAACACATGTATTCCTTGAGATATAAAGGGGGATGTTTCTCGCGTGAAGAACGTCTAGGAGGAGATTGAGGAGGAGAGATATTTTCTGGTAGAGAAGAAGTAGGAGGACTATCATTTGAGGTGATATTTGAAGTAGATTGCAGAAGATATGATGGAAAATTTTGATGAGAATTTTTAGGAGAATTTTGAGAGATAATAGGGAGAGGAAGAGAAGAATTAACGTTGGAAGTTTGGTGGGAATAAGGAAAGGAATTTTAAAAAATGGCATTCCTTGAGATAAAGATTTCTCTTGTGTGTAAATCAAGAAGGAGGAATCCCTTAGTGAATGGAGGAAATCCATGAAAAATGGCTGCTCTACTTTTAGGATGGAATTGTGATCTTTGAAAGTTTAAGGTGGTGGCATAAATGAGGCAGCCGAAAATGCGTAGGTGATGGTAGGGGGGAGGTGTTATATGATTTTTCATGAGAGATTTTGTTTGAAAGTAAAGGACTAGGAGTGAGATTGATTAAATAGATAACATGAGAAATAAAATTACCCCAATAAGATAGAGGTAGTTTAGATTGAAATTTAAGGGCACGTGCTACATTTAATATGTGGCGATGCTTTCTTTCGGCAATTCCATTTTGTTGGCATCGCGCGGGGGGGAGAGGGGGAGACGGGAGGGAGGAGGGAGGGAGGAGGGGGGGAGAGGGAGAGGGGGAGGGTTTCAACACAAGTGGTTTGGTGAATAATTCCTTTTGAAACAAAGAAATCTGTCATTTGGAACGAATTATTTTTATGGATTTTTGAAATTGAGTTTGGACAAATTGTCAAAAGTTCTGTAATTTTTGCCGTGTTTCAGATTTTGTTTGCATGTGATAAATCCAAGTGTATTGGCTAAAATCATCTATAATTGTTAACAAATATAAATCCAAGAGGGGGAGGGGGGAGGGTTTCAACCCAAGTGGTTTGGGGAATAATTCCTTTTGAAGCAAAGAAATCTGTCATTCGAAACTCAACCCCATTGTTGAAGTGAATTATTTTTATGGATTTCTGAAATTGAGTTCGGACAAATTGTCAAAAGTTCTGTAATTTTTGCTGTGTTTCAGATTTTGTTTGCATGTGATAAATCCAAGTGTATTGACTAAAATCATCTATGATTGTTAAAAAATATAAATGTCCATGTACCATGTGAGTTTTGAAGGGTCCCATATGTCTGTATGAATAAGGTCAAAGCAGTTTTTGGTGTTTAAAATGCGAATTGGGAAAGGGGATCTTATTTCTTTGGCAAGTGGACAAATATGACAGCTATAATCATATGGAGTCGATATTAGATGAATCAATCTATTTGATTGATTTTAGTCTTTTGAATGAAGGATGCCCGAGGCGATAATGCCATATCATAGAAATTGAAAGAGATTCTTTATTCATTTCATTCATAGAAGGAGATAAAGAAACATGCTTATTTTTTAGTAAACTAGTGAATCTAGAACACTATATAGTCCTAGGATGGCAACTTAGTACATAAAGGCCATTACATAATTTAGCTGAACTAATTGTCTGTTGCATCATGAGATCTTGAATTAGGCAAAGATTAGAAATGAAAATTGCGAAACAACTAGAATTGTTTATCAGTTGGCCTAAAGATAACATATTGAAAGAAAAGGAAGGGATATGTAAGACATTGCATAATATGAGTGATGAATTGAGAATAAATGATGTCTTTGTGTGTAACTTTGGCAAGATTCCCATTCGGTAGGTGAACAATGGCATGAGAAACATGATAATAAAAAGAGAACCACTCAAGGGAGAGATATGATTTGTAGCACCAGAATCTAAAATCCAATATGTTAAAAAATCATTAATCCTGAGCAGTCACTTTCAGATTGTTGTTGGAGTGGAGTGAATGTGGCATTCAGTGCCACAAAATTAACACTCGGTTGTGTGGCGGTTTTGACGTTGTTGATCAATCCAAGCAACTGAGAAATTTGCTCCTGAGAAAAAAGTGAAGGTTGACTTTAGGGAACTTTGTGACGTGGGTTGTAAACCCAAGGTAGTCGGATTGCCGAGAATAGAATCTTGATTGGTAATGGACTGGCTTCGTCCCTTTGAACAATAACTTAGTGGATAATTGTGTTTGCTGTAAAATGTCTCGTGTGTGTCCCTTTTCCGCAAAAGTATAAGTATGGAGCCTTTTCAAATTCCTTTTGTTTTGTTGTCCCTAAGTTGCGAAAGCCATAAGTGAGAAGGTTTTCTGAGTTCCTGTGGGGTTGGTGAAGACAATGCTTTGCTGGTCTATATATTTGAACTGTCGCTTATGTTGAGCAACCATAGAGAATGTTGCATTAATGAGAAAGAGCAGATTGGTGAGGATGATTTGTAATTTCACTTCAGCAAAAGTCTCAGTGAGGCCTTTTAGGAAGCGGATCACATAATCTTCCTCTTAGTATTGCTGTATTTTCTTGATGGCACCACAAGTGCATGGTGGTAAAGGGCGATGTACCTATTAGATTCTGTAGACAAAAACCTAATAAAAGAACCTACGAAAAACCACCAACAGGATCCGCACATACTAGAAAAACCGATTGGAAAGAAAAGCTACCTCAATGTTTTTGATGCCGCAAGGTGTGGAGGCGCTGCTGTTTAAGCTTTGCCCTCTACCAGTATCCACGTGATGACCTCCTCTGCAAGCGATCGGGATGCTAGCCCCTCGCCGTTCTGAAAACTATTCAGAACGAACCTTAACTATTTGGTAGTACTTTGAAATTTTTGGAGAGAGAAGCAAGACACAATTCTTGCTTTTAAAGGGTTTAAAGTTTTTTAATCAAAAGAAGTCAGCCGCGAAAAAAGATTAACATAACCTTTTATAGTTGTCAACATCAGAACCCTAATTGTCATCTAATGACAATTTTAATCTTATCCGTCTATTCCTATAATCGTCCAACAGTTGGGTGAATAGTATTAAGTAATTAAGTTTATTTATTCGATAAATAAATTAGTTACTTATTAACTTATCAAATAAATATAACATGGAGTCTGATCCCTTTTTGTATACATTCAATGAATTTAGACACGATCTAGATTCATTGGACATCGTGCTCACAAGATCGTCTATGCGTGTGACCCTGTAGGTTAACTTAATGTTGAAAGTGAATGAAAAATGTCCTAGACATTTATCCACAAAACATAAGTGGCATCTAGAAAGACATTATACTTACCCAAGTTAAGTAAAAGATATGATAACCTAACATCAGTTTTATTGTTTAGTCCTTTTGTCACACGATACTCTAATTAAGTATAAGGCATGGACTGAATCATCCTTATAAAACTTAATTAACCATTTACTTGATCACCAGATAGATTATTCCGATATATAATATTAATAACACCTTATTAATACTTATTTGAGCATGACCATACATATTCTCCAGTCTTCCTTTTCAAGGGGCCATGGATATCTCTCTCTATTAAGAGAGGGACAAATCCCTTTCACTATCTCTAATATTCAAGCCATGACAAGAAAATAGCCAACCAATAGTCATAACAATCGCCTAACTAAAAGTGATGTTTGACTATGTCAAAACATATTTTCTCCCCATGCAAGAAGCATTAGAAACATTTGGTTAAAGGACACTAAATATTAAACTGAGAAGAAATATTTATGACTTAAACCCATGCAATATTTCTTCTTCACTTTGTGTCATGTCCAATAAAATATTCTCAATATGTATTTATGAATTGATTTTATATCTCATATTCATGATCAATAAAACTTGGTCATTAATCAACTTCATACTAGTTTAATAATACAAGATCTAATAAAATTAGGGAGAAATAAGAGTAGTATTTTACTAGCAAGAAGGATTATACTATCAAGTCACATACTTGATGACCAAGAGCACAAAATACAATTCAAAATGCATGCCTCATAATAACCAATATAAATGTAAGTCAATTGGTCTAGGGCATATAACTAACAATACCTACACTCGTCCCACAAGATTTTTAGACTGGTAAAGAAATTAGTAACATAGAGGTTACCTTGCTTGAGAGAGTTAAATTCTTCAACTAGATCTGACAAGTGGAATGCATCTCCACTGGAGAAATGAGATTGTAAATCCTTCCAGACATCTGTTATAGTGTCAATCCACAGAACATTTTGAGCAATGGATTTTGAGTCTGAATTGAGAATCCATGATAGCCCCATGTTGTTGCATTGTCTCCAAGAATCTTAATTCTTGTCTAATTTTTCTAGCATTTGAATCGAACCATCAAGGAAGCCAATCTTATTTTTGGAGAGGAGTTCCAGTTTAACTTATCTTGACCAAGAATGATAATTTGAAGAGTTTAATGGAGGAGTGACAAGTGCCTGCGAAGGATTATCCCTGGACTTCAAGAAGTAAGGACTCACGGGTGTGATTCCATCAGAGGAACCTGTTCCTTGGGAAGTGGAATCAGCCATGGCATTCCTTAGAAAGAGTGATCAAGAAAGTAAGGGATGTTTTATTTTGGAAAGAAGATGATTATTAGGGGAGCGCTAATACCACGAAGAAAATGAGAGGAAAGAATATTGTTTCTATATCTCAATGAATAATTAAATAGTGATCACTCCCTATTTATACAAATCCGATTCTATCAAATTAATGATGCACATTGTGGTTACAAATCAAAGGGAGTAATTGTAGGGATTACAAGGAAATAAATAACAAATCCTCAGTCTTGTGAATCAGTTATGGAATATTTAACACATTCTAATATATATCAAAATCTCAATTTAACAAATAAATCATTTTTATTAATATTATGTAACTATTACCTAAGGAGTGGTCTTTTTGGATATAAATCCTAATACACAGCCAATCACCCCATGGACCAGCATAGGATTGGTCCTAGCTAGACTGGCGGTATCAAGCCAAAATGAGTCAGTTTCAGGTTTGGAACAAGTAGCACGACCCGTTTGTCATGTCTTGTCATGAAAAATGCATAATATTTTTATAGAACCCGAATACAGAATGCTTGAATGCATATGAGTGTATACACGCATGGTACAAAAATATAGGGGTATACCTTACATTATGCATCTGGGTGCAAGATATAATAACCTACCCTAGGGATGGATGTAACCTATGAGTGTTGTTATTTTGGTTGGTAACAAGTTGACATTCCCGTTGTATGCACGAAGAACCTATGAATGATCTTGTGATAAAATATTAATTCAATATAACTAATATAATTACCATATTAAAACTGAAAATAAATACATTAATAAACATTACAATTCCATCATGTGACAAAATATGAGTTTAACATAACTAATATAATTACCATAAACATATAAATTGTATAGTACATTGAATAAACATCACAATCCCAATATTATTAAAATAAAACAAAAAGATAATTTCAAATGATCTTCCATTCTTATTACATTTATACTCTGTCTCTGAAAAAAATTGCATTTGTCTTGATTCTTTTTTCTAGAGAAATTTGTTTCCTTATCATTCTTCCTTCAAAAGTATCTCAAATTTGCATACTTCCATAGTGAAAGATTTAATTCAAACAAAATCTAAAGTATATAGTCATCCGAAATAAAACTAAGTCCTAGTAGATATATTCATAATCTTTATCATGAAAGTGAAAACAATCCATATGCACATAATAAAGAGTAAAGAAAAACATTCAATGTAAACATTTAAGCTCACAAGTAGTGATATTTCACATTAAGAAAGCGTCATCTCTTCCCCATTTTCCCAACAAATAGATAAACATATTCAATGAGTGAAAGTAAAAAAAAGTAAAATTTATTTTACATCCACCATGAAAAGAAGTTTAAGGGTTTCTTTCTTGGTTTTCTTTATTTTGATCGTCATCCGAGCGTAAGTAACCTAAGCTAGCCCATAAGCGTGTCACATCAATTTGGTTAACTAGGCTGACCTTCCGAAAACAAATAATGAATCACCAAACACACTAGGTCAATCATTTCCACAATAGATGTCTCAATCTTTCATTGATTCCCTCTGCCAATGCCTAACAACTAAACATTGCAGAAAGGTAGTCAATAGAGCATTCAAACTTTTATCATCCACACCAAGATGTAATTTTTTTCCCTTTTCGAAAAAATAAATAGAAAACATATCCAAATGCCCTACTTTGTTAAAAATGTTTAACATTACACAATACAGATTATCATACAATCATATATTTGTAGAAAGCCACCGCATTAGAAATTATCAAGGCAATATATATTGTAATAACCTCTCATTAATTGACTACTCATAGTCTTTACTGATGAATCTATAGTT
Source organism: Catharanthus roseus (assembly GCA_028651295.1). Taxonomy (NCBI): domain Eukaryota; kingdom Viridiplantae; phylum Streptophyta; class Magnoliopsida; order Gentianales; family Apocynaceae; genus Catharanthus; species Catharanthus roseus. The sequence continues at coordinate 345,864 of JAPQWS010000027.1, forward strand.
TTCAAAATAAAAGGCCTTGATGAGGTAAGAACAATTTAAGAAAACTTGGATACCATTCACTCAAAGGATACAAACTCGATAAGCATACCATACACACCTTACAACTTAGAATCATAAATGCCAACTCGAATCACTAAATGGTAGAAATGCTTATATATACAACATATTAATCTCTATCGCTAGCAATTCCCAATATCATAAAAATAAAAAACTCCATAAAAAAATTCCAAAAGACAACGAGAGTGTAGCTTAATGCGAAGCACTCTCCCTTAAGTATCTCCACTTAGCTTGTCAAGTGAGAGGTCTTGAGTTCGAGTCACTTTGGAAGCGGTTTTATGCCGCATTTTCATCCTTGTACTACAGTTGACCTTGTGTCATGTAGATCTCCCCCTGGATTAGTCGAGAAATCTCGAATACTAGGTAAAAAGAAAAAAGACAACAATGATCTTTGTTTGCCTTAGGAAATTTTTATGAGCCAATTCCCTTGATTATATATTCTCTATGTTTAATATAATAAGTTTCTTGTTTAAGTGGTTATTCATGCATGAAAGGCTTAAAAGCCAAATCTTTAAAAATGGAAAATTTATATAACTAATAAAACAAATTGAATATTAATTCTAAAATTGAGTAGAAAATAGGAAGACCAACTATAAAAGCCCTATTAAATATTCACCCAACAGGAAGGAAAAAAGAGTTTATCTTTGTGTTTGATCACTGAACAAACTAAACATCCTTTACAGCTTAGATTTATGAATGCTTATAAAAAAATATTGATATAGAAATCCACCTGAAAACAACAAACCGCTTGAAAATGTTCCCAATGTAATTCTTTCACAAAACTCGATTAGTACTTTAGGAACTAGGCAAAATTCATGCTAGCAGGTAAATCACATTCCAAGCCTAAAATTCATATTAATTTAACCATAAAACGACAATTCTGCTTGAAAACTAACACCCATCACAAACTCTAAAATCACACCTCGATGCAAACTCATGCCACTAAATCGTAGAAATGCATATTGAAAGAACCTAGGAGGAGGGAGGGGTGAATTATTTCTATGAAAAACTTTAAAAACTTTTCGATTAAAACTCTTGTTTTACTTTAAGAAAACGTTTCTTTTATGAACACATAAAAACAACAAAAACAATAAAGAAACTTAAAGGATAAAACAACTAGAAATGTATATTGAAAGAGCTTAAAAGGAGGGAGGGGGTGAATTATTTCTATGAAAAACTTTAAAAATCTTTCAGTTATAACTCTTGTTTTACTTTAAGAAAACGTTTCGTTTATGAACACATAAAAACAACAAGAACAATAAAAGAAATTTAAGGGATAAAAGTAATAACAAAATAACAAGTGTAAAGAAAGGGAGAAGAACACAATGATTTATAGTTGGTTAGACCCTACCAATGGTCAACATCCACTATCTTGAGTTACACCCAAGGACTTACCAATCTCACACTAACTCCTTTTCTCACAAAGATGGTAGGGAAAACCAATCTTTACAACAATGAATCACCCAAAGTAGGTTTTATACCTCAACCACTCAAACTTACACAACTAAAGGGATCACCCCGTACACTCGGGTTTCACAACTCTTAACCTTGCACACACTGATATGATAGAATAAAAGATGAAATAATCACACTATCTATGTGGATTAAAACCAAATGAAGCACCACAATCTCTTATCACTCTTTTACTCAACAAACATCAATAAAGCTTTTAAAAATGAATGATTTCGACTCTTGAAAGCTTAGGAAATGTTTAGGCACGAAATCTGAGTTACTACATTTCAAAGTGGAGATCTTGTATTTATGGGAAAGCTTCCAACATTCAGAAAACAGCTAGAAAGAACAACTTTTGACTTAGTCCCGTCAAGTTCGAATGTCCAGACCTTCAAGGGGTTGTCCAAACTTGTGATCCAGACCTTCACTTCGGACGTCCGAGATTTTACCCTTTGCATCCGAAACTTCAATAAAAAAGCTTCTTGCCTTAAAAACGTCGAACATCTTAACCTACGTTCCGAACTTCAAAACTTCCACTTAAACCATTTTTCAAGTCTATATCAAACAACCAACTCTAAGTGTTTTAAGTACTCATTCATAGACTTTCCAGATTAAAGACTAACACAACTAAACCTTCAATAAGATCATCTAATCATGAACTACTCTAACACTAAAAATCAATCATCCAATCCAAACAACTTAAAACCATTTTTGTTCAAACCAAAACCTTTTTGTAAAAGTAATTTTAACTCTTACGGAAAAGTGTAGGTTTTGAAAAATAGTTCCTCCTTTTTGGGAACTTTTAGACTGAGCTTTATCAATGCATATTAAAGCAAAGATGATTGAGACCAGGGTTTACAAGATACACCTCTCTAGACACAAATCTTATTCTAAGTCTTCAATACTTTATCCTTAGCAGCTTGAATCTAACCTTGAATCTTCTTGCCTTTAACACTTTAGCTCTTGTGTGAAGACTTCATCTTGCAATACAAAATGTTCCTATCACATCAAAGATAGAACAATTAGTGTACATTAATGTTTGTTATTTAATTAAAACAAGAATTATCACCCTTAGGGTTAACAATCTCCCCCTTTTTTAATGATGACAAATAAAAATACAATGTGAGAGGATATGAACAATTAATACATGGAAGAACGTGAAACAAAAAGATCACTCACGTTTCACCTATAAAGGCTCAAAGAGCCTATGGCCTGACCAACCTCCGTCAAGACCTCCTTCCTTCCTCAAATAGTTTCTTTAAAACATATTTAGAAATCCATTGAAAAATTTAGCACAAAATAGGAGGTTTGATAAATATAGAAAAACATTTTCAAAGCTCCGCCTCATAATGCGCATAATTGTTGAAAAGAATTACAAAATATGTTTGAGAACTTACAAAGGATATAATAGTTTTTTGAAAGAAACAAAGTTCAAAAACTTCAAAAAAATATCCACATATATCAACTATGCACATAAATCAAACACAAAAGCACTTAGCACTTAGTCATATAAGTAACCGAAATACGTAGTCACTTAACCACAAAAGTCACACAAGCTCGTAATCACTTAGAGCACACAAACACATCTTCACATATAAGCACATAGACACATAGTCACTTAATCACATAGACACGTATAGCACATAAGCACTCAATCACATAAGCACTTAAGCACATAAGCATTTAATCACATAAACAATCACATGAGTACTTTAGATGCACTTAGATCACATTGTACCTTTTTTCCCCCTTTTGGAATTATTAAAACACATAGAGAAAGAAAAAAATACCGAAAACACATCAAATAACAACACCAAGAAAAAATAGAAAGACAAAAATATAAAAACTTAAAACCACTTAATGAAATAGAACTAGTAACAACCCACACAAACATCAACAACTAGAAAAGGAAGACAAGACATAAAATAAAAAAGATAAAGATAGAAAACTTAGGGTGTTTTCTTCATATTCTTCTCTTCATGTTATCTCCTTTAACTTCCACGAACTTGTCTCGTTTGTTTTCTTTCTTCCTAGAGTAGTTCACTTTTCTTTGGATATAAGTCTAATAGACTTCTTCTTTCTTGTGTAAGTGATACTACTATCATTTTCTTTTTGTAGAGAAGATGAGAGAGAAAGAGTGTGATAGTCCTCTGTATATAGGCGTTACTGATAACAATGTGTCCATCAGTGTGATTTCGTGGCAACAGGCATTACCGACGCTTAGTCTGTCAGTAACAAATGTTACTAATGATGTTATCGGTGAAATTTATTTTATTTCGTCCAGGTTCTTGTCATCTGTAATTGATGCCTTCTTCCATCTGTATCAAGCAGAGACATACTCACTAATGGCTTCATTATTGTCGGTAAGACGTATCGATGAGTGCTACCGACAATCTTGTTTTTCAATTGAATATTTTAAAAACCTTACCTATGGATGTTCCATCGCTAAATCGTTGGTAATGTTTTTTATATAAGTACTAATATCAATCCAAAAATCCTTAAAATGCAATTACAAAGAACCAAAACAAGTAATATCAGAACATCAACCATCTAAAAGCTTCAATATTCGAACATCAACAAACTAAAATCTTCAAAAACGCATTTAAAGAACATAAACATACATAAAACATTTCCATAAATATCATACATAAAACATAATCCATCATAAAATCAAGAAGACTCAAGTCTAGCAGAACATTAGCAGTGAGGTCGAGGACATTAGAAGTGGGGCCGAGGACATCAACAGAGGGGGAGTAGAGGAGGATCGAACCATCACGTCAGGAGTGATATCCTCTAATTTAGATGCAGATGCTGTCGATGATGGTGTTAACGGGACAACAGCTATAGCAACTCTGATGAGGTCCAACATCAGTAGAGGAGGAAGGTACACCAAGTGATTATACTTGGAGTACAGCCTCATGCACTTGTTGAAACAACTGGGGACACTCAAACCAATGGCTTCCATCTTCCAAACTCCTCTTTGTTTGACATTCGTCCAGCATGGCCCAATCCGCACCAATCTTTTACAAGATAGGGTCCGACTACTCTCAGTTCTGAGATAAGTTGCCTCCGAAACAGCATCGTATAAACGGCAACAATTAATGCCACCAGCTGCTAGAGCCATAAGACAGAGACCATCGGCATAGCAGTGCCTATTGCAACAGCTTCTTCCTGGGCCTTCTTCTTTACCTCGTGAAAATTTAAAATATTAGTTGGATAATAAGTTATAAAACATTATATAGACTTCAAATTAGGAGATATTTAAAGTTTTTACTAATTTTAATAGAACTATGCAGACCTAAATCCACTGGCTCCCCCTTCTTGTCCCCTTTACAATGCTTGTGTAGCTCCTCCAACTCCTTACTCCTCGAGATCCAGTCAACTAATTCTGTTTGCTGCAAAACAACAATACAATTAATGTACTTTGTTATGCTAAACTAATATATAGAAATATATTAATGACACATCTTACTTTTTTCGCTAGAGACTCGGTGAAGGAGATGGACCCACCCGTGTGCTTCCTGAGTCCCAATCCACCACGTCTCTCATTCCAGTTCTTCTTCTTCTTCGTCTTCTGGGACATAGCTTGAAACTTCGTATTATTCCAATAGTCCATCATTGTCTTCTAGTCGTGCTCCTCAATCCACGAGGGCATCTTCATTGGCCCTCGAACATCGTGCATCATATTCCTAAACCGCTACTTGCATTTAACCTCCCATGCTTCTCGAAAATTTGTGATGTTTAATGTCGGGTCCCATACATACTTTTTTCTGCATTCAAAGATTTGATAATATGACATAAAAAACCTAAAGACATGTAAAAAAAACTACCAAATTAAATTTATTTACCTAATACTCTCCCCACCACAAATCTCAAAAGTCCAGGAGGGATCGATCCTATCCATAGTAAGGACTATTCTAGAGCACTAGTCAACACATTGCCAAAAATAAGAGGCAAATTTTCAGCTTGAGCAAAAGGGCTTCCAACCATCTACCAAGGTAAATTTTCAATTTCTAACTTATTCAAAAATTTAGGATATTTCCCCATAATGTCTTGGAAATCAAAATGTAAGCCCCATAAAGTCTTGGACATCAAAATTGACATCAAAATTTAAGCTTTGAAACTTCTCTTGCTCAATAAAAAATATATACCAAGCCCCTTCTTGCCGGATTAGGATTTTAATTTATTTTTATAAAATCATAGGCCATCTTTCGGCCACACATAAACTCTTCTGGTATCGAGAAATCCCTATCCGCTGGGAAAAATTCGCAGCCATGACAAATGTATCATGAATGCAATTTCGTAAAACTCATGAAAACATTTGTTTTTCTCAAAACATTTATCTTCCAAAATCAGGTTCACCATGAAATCATGCATATGTGACTTTAAAGCATATTACTGGGTATAATTAATGTTGAGGCATCAACAATAATCAAGTTATGTATATTTATATTATCCTATCAAAAGTATAGGCAATCAAGAGGTGTAAATTTAGAAATACTATAAGTTATATATCTCAATCATTCATTAAATATGGAAAACGATATTCAAAAAAAATGATCCATTACTTAAAATCAAATTGCGCAACCTATATTAAAAAAACATTCATACTTATATCTATCATATACGGAAATTCATAAAATTTTTACTTAATCAGATATATATAACTAAAATTATGGTCTGTACAGTTACTTATTTGATGCACAAAGAGCTGCTTCTAATGTTATTTATGTTAGAGATAGAAAGGACATTTTGAGTATACCACATGCTTCTTTACAAAATGAAACTTTTGTTTTGCATTATAATTAATGGCGTTCCCTAGCTAAAGCTACATAGAATGTTGGACAGAAGTTTAATTAATGCATGAAAATGGGTACATAAAACTGGTTCTTCGAGGAATCTATGTAGGTTTTAGAGGAAGATTTTATAGCTGCTAATTTTTCCAATAGTGCGACGATACTTCGAGAAAATCTTTTATTAGCTTTATCAACAAAAGAAATCTCAACTAGAGTTTACAAGGTTTCTCCATTGATTTCCGTTTCTCAAATATAGAATAAAGTCAAAACACAAAAGCCTTCAATTGTTTGCTGGCAATGTAAATTATGTGTAGTGTTTACTGAGTCATTGAATCTTCTCCAAAATGCTTTCTAAATATGAACATAAGCAAAAGTTAGTCATGTTTCGATCGTTCTTCTTATATAATTTTATAATAAGATTATATATGACATCCTTAAGGAAATTTATTCTTCTTCTTTTCTTTCCAAATTAGCGAGGACAAGAAACTTTTTTTCCATACTTATTTTTCTAAAAATAAAAAATGTTCAGTCAAATTCTAAACCACTAAAAACATATAATTTACAACATCAATCACAATCTTCTGTAATTTAACACTTTCATGTTAAAAACAACATAGACTTACGAATTCTTACCTCAAACAACTAATGATCAAAACGAATCAATCTCATGTGAAACTCTAATTTAAGAAGCCTATAAAATAAAAAAAATTGAAAGAAGGAACTAATCTAGAGTGGCGGCAACTAGGTTCTGTGACGGCTAGGATCTCTAGGTTTAATTCTTACATAACGTGTTTATAATTGGGCCCTAAACTCTAAAATCTAATGCACTAGGACTAATCTAACTTTACCTGGTCCAAATAACCTTGCCCACTCCTATCTTAATGAATTTTTTAATATGGCCCACTTTTTTCTTAAGAAATAACTTTGACCCCATATTAAATAATAAAAATATTTAACTAATTAGTTTCCCAAGTAATTAAGTAGGTCTTTCTTCTTATTCTATCCCGTATGTACGTATTGCACTAGTTCTATTCCAGACATGTCCGAAGTTCTAATGATTAAAGGAATACATATAATTCTAAAGAGTCCAAACCCGACCTTATCAAGATAAACTTATCTTAAATGATATCAGAATGATGAAAAAGATTAATACCTCCAAAACAATAAAGAAAAAACAAAAATTTTGACAGGTTGAATAAGTATTCTTGAACTTGTAAAAACATTTACATTGAGATAGAAAGAATTTTCCATAGCTGAGTGCACCATCTTCCTAATTTTGTATGCTAACTTGTTTTTTCAGAAATATAGCATTATCATTTTCGAGTTCTACATACCATATAGGTTGTCTTGAATTAGAGTACTCTAAGCGTTAGATGGTTGTTTCTTTGCATACTAATGCTTTGATTTTAAATTATAATTGTACTGGTATTTGTTTAGTTAAATTAGCTTAGAATGTTATCTTGAAGTTTTTTATTGCATTGAAGTTGGCTATGGGAATGTAGTTCTTCAAGGAATTTTAATAGATTTAGGAGGAAGATTTTATGGTTTCTAATTCTATAATGGTGCGAGTAAAATTCTAAAATATATTTAGACAGCTAAAGAAACTAAAAGAATATATTTTCATCCACCATCAGTTCTTTGTTGATTGTCGTAGACTTAGCATGGTAGTGAAACAGATTTTTATTTGTTCTTTAATGTATATATACTGCGAAAAGAACATTAGAATATGCAAAAGTGCACTTATAAAATCTTTTTAAGGTTATAAATTTGAAGCAAAGATTTAGTAGTGAAATTAATAAGGAAGAAAGATTTGATACTTCATAAAGTTGCAATGATATTATTAGGCTTATGAAACAGCTAGGATCGTCTAATACATCTTCTAGTACACCCTCTGGTACCCTCATTTAATTTTATCAATATAAATCCTATAGAATAGCAGATAAACCCTAAATTCTAATAGATAAACCCTAAGGGAAAATTTCCTGTTCAAGTATGTGTACTATAGAGTGTCCTTGAGAATGTATTAGACAGCCCTTAGTGCTTATGGAAGATTTTCTGTGAGCTACTTTCCGAACACAAGTACAAGGAGATAGGAATACAATTTTTTTTCATTCTTTCTATGAAATCCCAAGATATTTTGATTCCTAGCAACGTAAATAATATCTAATGACGGTCATTTAATCTTTTTTAAAATGCTTTTCAAAATGAGTAGATAGCTGCCTCATGTAAGTAGAAAAAAAGATAATCACTATTCCCTCTTTCTTCTCCTTTCATTCCATTTATGATAAGAGTATATAATGGAATGCTTTTGGAAATTTCCTTGTTCACCCAAATATTTTAAGCAACTACCCACAAGTACTATTATTATTATTATTATTATTATTATTATTATTATTAGGGTAAAGTGTACTAGTGATGCTTAAACTTTTCCGTTTTTTATTTTTGACCCTGAACTAAAAAAAACAATAAGTCCGTTACCTCGAACTTTCCCAACAAATAAATTTGACCCTTAAACATATTACTTTTGCCCTTCTGTTAATTTTTGTCAACATGTCACATTTACATGATAATTCCCACGGGCATTTGGGACCGAATGAAATAAAACAAATAGTGTGGTTTTTATTTAGCAACTCGTAATCCAAGACAAATGTGCAACAGTGAGGGGGAGGGAAAGGGAAAGTGGAAGGGGAAGAAGAAAATGAGGGAGGCAGTGTAAAATTTTGACAGGAGGAGAAAGAAGAGGAAGAAGAATCGGGGGCCCAATGATATTACAGGAGATGGGAAAGAAGAAAGAGGGAGAGTGTCACAGGGATGTAACGGAAGAAGAAGGGGATGGAAACACGTGAAGATCAGAGGAAGTAGGAGGATGAGACTGCTAGCTCTTGTGGCGGTGACAGTGGGTTTGTTGGAATCGATTAGCAGTGATGATGGTGGGAACGAAATTCTAAGCATCACAGAAAACACCATCTAGTTTAATCTTGTTGAAGCCATGAGAAATGTTAGGTACTTTGTTACAAAATTTTGCCTGAAGAAAATCAAAGTTAGTATCCGACATATAATATTTTTGAAATTAATAAAATTTAATAATTAATTATTTTTTGAGAAAATTCAGTTTTTCCTTTTGGGGAAGCTCAAAAAAGAAAATCGAAAAGAATTTTAATTTGGGGAAAGAAATCTTTATTTATCAAAAACTTAAATTTTAGTTTCGATTGTTTTGTTTTCCAAACTATTAACATCCCTAGCATGGGGCTACTTTTTGATAAGTAATTTTGTTTAAGGGAAAAAATCAAGAATTAAGTTCATGGGTAGAATGTGAGCTAACTAAATCGCATGGGGGTTGTTTTGAGGAATAGAAAGCTAAAAATTGATGCTTTTGCCACTCCAAATACCCGTGTGGTCGGTACAAAATCTTTTTTTGTTTACTCCATCCCATTTTGTGGTAGCAAGAAACTTTTTGGCAAAAGTTTTTAGTTAAGGATAAAAAAATGCAGAATGAGTTCACAGGCAAAGTGCGGTTTAGGCAAATAGTATAGGGGCATTCTTAGTTAACTTCCCTAAAAAACTGAATCTTTTAAAAAAGCAGTAAAACATACTTTGGATAGTCCTATCCCCGCCTTGCTAATCTCAGGTCTAAGAGGGGAATTAGGGACCGAAGTGGAGAATCAGGTACAAATTTTTCAACAAAATTACTCTAGAATGATTCAATTTTTGAGAAAGACGATAGTCTACCTACGAAGGGAGGGTAATTCGGCAAAGAAGATGATATAGTGATGACAACAGAAATGAAGAAGACGAGAGGGAAAAGGAGAGGAAGGAACAGGAGAACAAGAATCAAAATCCTTCTTTTTGGATGTCCAAGAAGAAAGATAAAATGACTCTGAAGGTCATAAATAGAAATTTGATTCTAGAGGGGATAATATTTTTCTATAATACTTGTTGCAAATTTTAACAAACTGGTAATTTTTTGGACAACTTAGTGAAACCAATGTAACTTACCTAAAATAATAAAGTTAGTGGGCTCAGTGAAATCTTATAAGTATATTTATAATTACTATAAGCAATGAGATTTTGAAAACCTAAAATAAATGTTTATCATAAGAAATGAATAAATTATGGGGACATTTTGAGAAATTAATCATTTATGTTACACTTAGAGAAACTCTATTAAATTGAACAAAATTAAGCTAGGGTTCATAGACAAATTATATATGTATATTTATAATTATTATTACTAATTTTATTAGGAAAAACTAAAACAAATATATATCATAAAAAAATGAATAAGCTATAGGGTCATTTTGGATAAACTAGTGATTTTGTCAAAACTTAATAAAACTCATGTGAATGAAACAAATTAACAAAATTGGTAGGGTTAGAGACAAATTATAACTATTTATATAAATATAAGTAATTTTATTTTAAAAACTAAAATAAATGTATATCATACTGAATGAATACATTATGAATTTTGAAAAGCTGGTCATTTGTTAAAACTTAGTTAAACTAATATAAATTACACAAAATATCAAAATTAGAGGGTTTAGACACAAATTTTAAATATGTTTATGATTAATATAAATAGGTGTGTTCGGAAAAATAAAATAAAGGTTTATAACAACAAAAGAATAAGTTATCGGGTCATTTTCAAAAGAATAGTGAAATATGTGAAAATTTAGAGAAACTAATGAAATTACATAAAGATATGAAATTAGAGGGTTTAGATACAAATTATAAGTATATTTATAATTAATATAAATTATTGCTTTTGGAAACCTACAATAAATGTTTATCACAAGAAATGAGTAAGTTACGGGGTCAATTTGAGAATATAATGACTTATGTGAAAATTTAGTGAAACTAACATAAAATTAGAGAAAATTGAGAAATTAGTGGGTAAAGGGACAAATTATATGTATATTTATAATTAATATAGGTAATTTTATTTTGAAACAGTAAAATAAATGCATGTCATAACAAATGAATAAGTTATGTGGCCATAACAAAAAAATAAGTTATGGTGATGTGAATTCCACATTTGATTGCAAATTGAATCTGTCATCTTCCCAAGATCACTTCATTGATGAAGGACATCTATTGAAGATTTTGTAGTTCGAACACTCCACTAAAGAACATGTGAGAGACTAAGCCACATATACCCAATATTGAGAGGAGGAACTCTTCCAAATTTGATAGCAAGAACCTTACCGAAACTAAGGCCCTAAAATCCAAATTATACAAATTATAATTATAATCAACTCTAACAACAGGAAGTCCTAGAATCAATTAAAGAAGGAATTTGAAATAATCAATTGACTTCCATAGATTGTTAATCTATGTAATCCATTGTTTAAAAATTAAGGAAGCAAACCCTTAGAAACTAATTAAGATGGGTTGAAGAACCTTAGAAACCATTGGAGGAAACTCTAAATTCATATCATCAATATTAACCTTAGTTATTCACAAGAGGAGGCATAAATAGGTAATTGTAAAGAAAACTTACTCCTCTTCCTAAAACCTAATAAGTATTAAAAATATCTAATTACCCTTCTAATAAAAGTTAATTACCAGCATGGAAATCAAACCAATAATTAACTAAAACTAATTAATTTTGATTAAAATTAAAGTGTAGTCTTCAAGTCTTGATTGTTTGTTCTGAGACCTACCGAGGGCGGCAGGTAAGTAGTCTCCTCAATATTCCCTTTGTCCAGAGGGCTAATGTTGATGATAAGGTAGGAACCTACCATCGTCGGTAGGCTCTGTTTTCTTCCCTCCTTTTCTCTTGCATCTTTTTCGATGGCCGGGAGCTTCTTGTTTTATTTCGGTGAGCATCTTATAAACTTTATGAGTCTTACAAGTCTTGTAAATTCTTTCAAGCCTTCTATTTAATCCAAGAGTTCCTCAATTGAAGCTTCATCCATGATGTCTTCAATCTTCTAGTTGCTCCTATGCAAATTGTTCAATATTTTTTGTTGAATTCATATCATATGATAAAAAAAAAAAAAAAAAAGAAAACAGGTCGTCTAGCATTTTGTTAGGTGACAGTCTTTTTAAGGTTCACGACATCTTGTGCGGTTCATGAATTAAAAAGATCCTACCTGATATACGACAAGCCATTTGTGTTAGGTTGAATTCATCTAAGAATGACTAAATGTTTTAAAATCACTAAAAAAAAGCATCGCATTTGCTCACGAAAAGATTAGCCAATTTTTTGTTAAAATAACAAAAAAAGGAGAAGAAAAAAGCATCAGGTCAGCTCGCCAGTCACCAACTCATTTAAAAGAATTTAAAAAAGGAAAGAAAGAAAGAAAGAAGGAGCATCAGCTCACCATCAACTTGTTTGTTTTTTTTGGGGAAAAAAAATCATGTCAGCTCGCTAGTCGCCACATTGTTTGGTAAAAAAACATAAAAAAAAGTAAAGAAAAAGAAAGAAGGCTAATGCACCAACACTTGTTTGCTGGCTAGTACTAACAAGTGTATGAATGTTCTAACTTATCTAGCTCAATTAGCTAGCTGATCTACTAACATAAATAACTTAGCATTCTTCATTTTTTTTACGAGAAGCGAGAGATGAGTTGATGAAAGATGATAAAGTTATTTTTTGAAATGATGTAATGTTATTTTTTTTTACATATAGGATTATAGGAGAGTTGCTTTTAAAATTATCAACTTCAAATTATAAAAGTACACAAATACCATTATATAAATTTATATCTCCATTTTTGTTAAATTTACTAAAATGTCCTCATTTGAGGCAATTAATAACTTCTTCAAAGAGGCAACTATCACTATTTTGGACAATATATGTAAGTTTATCTGACGATGTTCCTATGGCATATGTTAATACGGAGAAACTCACGATGTTTGGTACAAAAAATATAACAAAAAAGCACATTAAATAAATATGAAATGATTGTACTAATTAATAATCATCTATATTTATTTACCTTAATTATTCCGATAAGACTCTTATTAATCTCTCTACCCCTACCCATTCCCCATTCATCCTTCCCAACCCCCAAAAACGGAAAGAATCTAGGATTGTCTTTCTTATTTCGTTTTACATTATATTATTCCTCCTCGTTTATTTATTTATTTATTTTTTGCTTTGGGTTTATCTTTAATTTGGTAGGTTTTATTAATACAACACATCGAATAAAAAATAAACCCTAAGGGGCGATAATAAATCGTAAAGGTAAAATATATTTTGAAAGGAAATATTATAGACAATCCCGAGTGATCTCTTTTACTGGGTGGGGGTGAGAGAGAATATTAAAGAATCTGATTGATACAATTAAGGTAAATAAATTTAAGTGGTTATTATTAGTGCAAAATTTTCATATGTGCTTTAATGAGATATATACATATACGTACATACGTAAATATATATACATATATATATACATATATAAGGCTCTGTATAACGTGTGCCCCTATATATGGCAAACATTAATATAGATAAACTCAAACTATATTTGGTAAATTTATGCACTAACTAAAAGTCTTTGCACTAAATGAAACTATGAAATTTTTGCACTAACTAATAATTATTTATATTTATTTATCTTAATTGTGGCAATTTGAATCTTTCATTCTCCCTACCGCTACCCTTTCCTTTTATAATATATTTTTTCCTTAGGGTTCATTTTTTCCCATAGGGTAGTTATATTTTATTTGGTAGGTTTTAGTGATACAATATTTCAAATAAAACGTACAAAATAAGAACTAAATCCTCAAGAGGAAAGATAAACCATAAAAGGAAGTGCTATAAACCATCCTAAATACTTTAATTCTTTGGATGGAGGTGAGAGAGAATATCAATGATTCTGATTGATACAATTAAGGTAAATAAATATAAGTGACTATTATTAGTGTAAAATTTCGTAGGTTATTTAATGAGATTTTTTGTAACATTTGAGTCATCGAATACGAGTGTAAGTTTATCAGTTAACATATAACATAAGAGCATACGTAAGACAAATCCTATATATATATACATAGAGAGAGAGAGAGAGAGAGAGAGAGAGAGAGAGAGAGAGGAAGAGAAAGAACACTCAAAATAAACAAACATGAAGGCTTAAAGAATCCTCAAAAGCTTGCAATTGCAGATCAATTGTGAACTGTCCAAAGAAACCTACATTGGCAACTATGAATTAGAGACTGGTGTTAATAGATTATTTTATGACAGAGATGTCATGAAATGTTTAAGAGTGAAATTGCTAGAAAACTGAAAAATGTTTGAAGATAAATGGAAATTGATGATGGAAGAAATGTCTAGAAGGTTAGAAGGATTTGCGAATAATGTTGCCACAAAATCACAAACATATGAGATTTTGATAGAGAGAATTGGAAGGTGAAGTGGTTGTGATCATGAATATGTCGTGAGGCAATGGGATCTTCAAGGGGTATTGGCTCCCCGGTGTATGTCTTCTTACCATGTAGCATGTCGTCAATGTTCAAGAAGGAGATAGCTTGGGGAGAACTTTTTTGTAACCTAAAAGAAGAGGAAAAGAACCACCTCTACCAATTACGAGAAAAGGGAATTGGAGACCAGCAAATAAAGAAGTTGTTCAGACGGTTCTTGAGATCGATGATGTTCAAGATTACTAATAGAATCAGCTTAGAAGTTGACTAAAGTTGTCCAGAAGTCACAAGTACAAAAAAGAGAAAAGATGACAGAATTTGGGAAGAAATGGTTGGGGTTGGAAGGCATAGGCTAGCATCGGAGAGGAACATTCTACTAGTGCTAAGAATTTTGTGATGGTGTTGTTATCTGTCAATTTATTTAATAAATTATGTATTCTAAATTTCATAAGGCTATGTTTTTTTTAACATAAAATTCACTTTAATGAGAAATCCTAAATATTTCAGCCAATTAGCTCTACTCCTGTTACGATTGCTAGGCCGTCAAAGGTAATTTGTGAAGTGCTGCATACTTAATACAATTCGAATTAAAAGATAGATAATCATATTTATTAATATAAGAACAAACCATTGTTCAGGGAACACCAATAAAGAACTTAAATATTTGCCGCTTAACCCGGAGAAGATAGAGCAGCTATAGTTCAGAAATGTTTTTAGTGTAGATCGATCTCCCTCGGTAAGTTTTAAATTCCTTCTTTATTTCACGTGAAAGTTTCTAAATTTTTTAATGAAATGAAAAATTTTAGATGAAGGTTTTTAATAAGTACAATATTTCTAGATTGATTCAAAGTTTAAATTGGTGGTGAATTACTATATTTGATAAAGAGTGCAATGGCAAACCGATCATAAATGTAAAGTTTTGCATCATGGTTAAGTTCGAAAGTCATAGGTTGTTTAGTGCATAGGAAAAAGTGCGGTTCAAAAATTTGCCGAACCACTTAGTCCAGTTGTTTGCTTTCTCCGAGCTAGGTTTCGGTACATTTTTTTTCTTCAAATTTACCCTCACATAATTAAATTATCTTTAATTTTTCTTCCGCTTCACTCATTTAAAAAAATTCATTGTTTTACCGACTTAATTGATTTATCTTAAAATTTTCTTCAACTTCACTAATTAAAAAAAATTCAACTTTTTACCCATCTTATTTATTTCTCTTAAATTATTTATGGCCTATACTTAAACCCCTATCCCCAAACCAAGCAGTTAATCAACGACTAGGTGAAGAATCAAAGATAAAATTTTGCCCCATCCTCGCACTCGTATTCCAATCCTTGCACTACATGTTGTTTGCCAGCGACTGACAAGGATAAAATCACCGTGAAGGCCATAAATGGGAATGAGATTCTCCAGTTGATTTTTTTTTGCTATGACGGTTATGTTGTTTGCAGGTTTTTAAGTTCAAAAGTTGAAACCCATCTTATTTGTGGCTTAGAAGTTTGTAGATGGTTTGTGTTTGTTGTTACTTTGTTGTGTGGCCATTTCTTGACCAAATGAGATAAGGATTTCACAGTTTTTGTTCAATGAAAAACTTGCTTTGTTTTTCCATTGGGTAAAGCTAAATTTCAACTTTTGACTTGGTTGGTTTAAGTTCTATTAAAATGAGTTTTGTTGACCGACCATAGGCATGGCAAGGGGGAAGGTGGGAGCGGTGGCTTACTAAATTTTTATTATATTTAATAACTTTTGATTTAGAGAAACTTGACTTTTCTTCTCAAGATTAAGTTTTGCTTCAGTTTTTCATCTGAGTTTTTTAATGTAAATACTTATTCGAAATTAATGGATATTGTACTTCAAATATAATGAGTTAAGGTTATCTTAGATTCAAATAATTTTATTATAATATCTTCTTCATAAATTTCATTTAAAAGCTAATGCATCTAAACATGTTGGGATATAATGAGTGTCATTTTAAAATTATTAATTTTTTTATCTTTAAAACCTTTATGTTCATAAAAAATATATAATTTAATTTGAACAATTTTGATTCATACAATTTTGGAAAACAATTATACAACAAACCCCACAACATACGACTAGTATACAGAATGAAGACTAATACATGACCTAAGACAAAACAAACTCATCAAACTTAATGACTAGGTGAAACAAGATAAGCAACTATGGCATAAATCCTTTTATCACAACCACCCTAAACACTTCTATAGAGAGACATAATGAGATTTCTTTCATCCCCAAATAGTTAAAAGACGTCTTATTTATTAACATTTATCATCAACTCTTGCAGTTTTTTTTATAGTAAAACATGCAAAACACAGTTCCCAAAACACGTTGAAGTCCTCACAGATATCACCACCACCCCTTCCTTGTGTTCATCCCCGTGCATCCTCATATTTGGGGATGAAATTCATCCCCAATCCCAACTAAATACCCCTAACTAATCCACTTCCCAACCAATTTTTTGGATATGCAAAAAAATGTGATGGAAGTTAGTCTACGGTAAAATAGAAGGTGATGATGCTTATAAACTTCTCTTCGTCCTATATAATAAATCATTGAAAAAATTAGTAAAAATTACAAAGAAGCAAAGATAGGTGGTAGTATCAAGGTCTCTAATTTCTAGGGTTCTTAAGTTTTACTTTCAACATAAGGTATTTATAAAGTACAATAACGAGCCAATCCTAGCTCTAATTAGCTAGGGTTATCTAACATGACCTACCCCTAATAAAAAGGCCCACTCTATAACTTATTAATTTTGTAATTTTGATCTTATGGTTTTATAATAAAATAACTTGGACAAAATATTAAACAACTCAAACATGTAACTAATCTACCAATCAAAACACTATGTGATAAAACAATATATATTTACATATATATACACATATATCTATGTTTATATAATTATATGATATGTATACATCTCTCTATGTATATATGTATGTGGGGGTATATACGATTGATATACACACAAAAACGGATAAATATGATTTAGTTAAAATTTTACGAATTTCCATATATAGTTGATATAAATATAGATGTTTTAATTACGAGTCATGCAATTTTATTTTAAATAATGGATTATTTTTTTACACTATTTTTTGTATGCAGCTAATGATTGAGGTATATAACATATATTAATTTTAAATTTACACCTCTTGATTGTCCATACTTTCATAATTATTGTGATAGTAAAAAGGACTTAACAAAAATGGTAAAAAGTTCTATTTTTAAAAGCATATTGAACTGTTAGGATTGAAGTCCATCGTTATGTAATTGCTAACTTAATGTGATTAAGAAAATATATCTAGCCATCCTTCAATTGATATTTATTAATCCTAATTAACTAATATTCCCCTTAGTAAGATCAAAAGTTAAAAGAGTAGCAATTTTTCCTTTCAATAACTAAAATTACATAAAAACTGAAATTTTAAAACAAAAAATTGTACATTATCCCATATTTATCACCCTTGAAGAAAGAAATTCAACTACAACAAAAGAAAAATGACCGAATTGAAAAAATTTAAAATGACTAAAATTTCTTTTTAAAACCACTACAACTTTTAAATTTACTAAATATTCATTTTGTCGGTAAATCTTTTCTTACACGTACCATCCTCTGATGTTGAAACCAGTATTTCCATTGGTTTTTCCTAATGCTATTTCCGATGCAAAATGCTTGTGCAGTTTCCTTGGCATCTGTATTCCTTATTTCTTTCTAACAAAAACTTTCCAAGAATTCCTTTGCCATTTCCTTTTGCTCCTTGTAGAGATAATTAAAAATTCATTATCCTGCTACATTGTTTAGATGCAGAGCATGCTCTAATCTCGATGAAGGAAACACTCCTTCATTCTCATTTAGTTTTTGTACAGGAACCACGCCAGAAAGAGTTAGCATACTAGAGGTTGGGTAAACTACCACCAAAGGAGATATCATTGGAACCACATTATTCTTCTTAGTTTGTACACTTATGCCACTCTTCAAAATGTTGAGAATCTCTTGCCTAGAAGTTACGTGTTTTATAATTAATGCATTACGATTTGAGTGTGTAGTTAGGGTGCATTACAAAATTGCAATTATTTATGTCGGCTTTGGGCCTTGAGTCTTCCCAATATTTTCATTTTCTAGCTCATCTTTGACCCAATGATGACTTGGGCCTCAGCTGAAGAATAGGTGCCCATTTGACTGGGTCAAGAGATGCCGGGGCAGACCGGGCAGGGCCACCCGGGCTGCCCATTGGTATCTCTCCCATTTAATCCCTCTCTCTCCCTCGTTTCCAGTGCAGCCGTTTCTCTTCTCTTGAGAATCATTGTTCTCGTTTTCTTTTACATCTTCTTTCTCTGCTTCTTGACTGTTGGTTTTCCCGACTTGTCTGCTACCTTTCTTCTCCGTGGCTTCTGCCGCGGCTTTCCTTCGTCCGTCGGCTTCCTGCGACGTTGTCACTGCCGTCAGCTTCCTTAGATCATCTTCTGATCTTTTACTTGGTGTATTTGAGAGAGAGCTGCAAGAAAGAGAGATAGAGAGAGAGAGAGAGAGAGAGAGAAGGTGTGGCACTGGTGACTTTTGTCACTGTTGAGGTTCGGATCTGAGGGTTTCGATCATCCCGTCACTTATCGGCAACGCCTCGATGCGGTCTGTACAACTCCGCCGCTGCTCGGCATGCTTTCTTTTCTCGGTTCGTCACCGTTCCGGCCGATGGTCGTTGTCCGTGGCAGCGGTAATTATTTCTCCTTGTTTCGCTTATTTTCGATTATTATTGTTAACTGTTTATTGTTTTACAGCCTAAAGTGCTTTTATTGGCTTTCTTTTTTTATTAGAGAGGAAGGTTGTGTAATAGAATAGTTTTTGTTTCTTCCGCTGTTTTTGCTTCCGTTTTTTGGCTTGTAATAGTAAATAGTTTCGGTAAAGGTAATTAGTTTCTACAACAAGTGATATCAGAGCCGCAGTTTGTCTCACCGAGACTGGCAACCATCGACGATTCTAGATCTGAGGGAACTTTTGAGTTCCTTAGATCTGGCCAGTGAAGTTTCTCTTTCCTTTTCAGTTATTTTACCGTTTTGTGTTCTTTTTCTTCTTTGGCTTGCCGCCGATTATTGCTATTGTTTCTGGATTGCCGCCAGTTATCTGTTTTGTTTTTCGGCTTGCCGCCGTTTTGTCTGTTGTCTGTTTCTCTGTTGCTTGGCTTGCCGCCTATTGTGATTTCTATTACTGTTTTTCTTATTGAATTGTGTTACTGTTCAGTTGTGCTGTTTACATTTTTTCATATTGCTTCTGTTACTGTTATGCTGCTGCTGGTGTATTTTTCTGTTGTTTTTCCAGTTTTTCAAAAACTATAAAACTTAAGCCTGGTTTGAACCCGTGAGATTTCAAGTATCTGTGCCTTGGCGCGTTTTTGTTGTTTTCCAAGATTTTTATTCCTTCTGTTTTTTGTCTTTTTCTATTTTTGGCGAGACAGTTCTATTGTTACCGTGTTTCTCGTTATTTCAGTTATATTGTTTGTTTCTTGGGTTTGGTGCTTCGCATTGTTGCACTTTTTTTTTTAAAAAAAGAACTGAACAAATCAACTACACTAAATCAAACCAACGTCATTTTTTCTTTGAAATTGTATTTTTCTATTTTTCAAAAAATCCGGGCAGTTTTATTTTTTTTCACTCAAAGCTTTTTCTCAAATCTTTCATTTTTCCTAGTCATTTAATAACACTTATTTTCCTTCAAAACATGTCAGTTCCAAAAATTGAAACTGATAAGTTTTAAGGTAAATCTTACTTTGTAATGTGGCGGAGGAAAATGAAAGCAGTTTTGGTACAAAATAAAATTGCACCCACTATCTGTAGCCCTAAAGAGTATCCGGAATCTTTGAAGGGTGAAACTCTTTCATAAAAACTAGGTGATGCTCATAGTTTCCTCACCTTGCATTTTACTGATAATGTTTTACGAGAAATTGACGAAAAAGACAATGCTTTTGAAATTTGGACAAAACTGGAAAAACTATATTTGGGAAAATCACTTTCAAATAAAATTTATATAAAAGAGCAGCTTTTCGATTTTAAAATGAGCGGGTAAAAAACACTTCCATAAAATATGGATGATTTAAATAAAATTGTTTTGGAACTTCAAAATGTTAGAGAAAGCATCTCTGATGAAAATATTGCAGTCATTTTATTAAATGTCTTACCTGAATCTTTTAACGATGTTAAATCTTCTATTAAATATGGTAGAGATCCATCTTTTCGATGTTAAAAATGCTTTGAAATCTATGGATTTAGATTTACAAAAAGAAAATAAATCTCACGGCGAAAATCTTTTTGTGCGAGGAAGAGTTGACCGGAAGGAATCTCCTAGTCACCATTTTAAAAGTAAAGGGCGATCCAAATCATGAGAGAAAAACAAAGTAAAGTGTTTTTATTGTGGCAAAGAGGGCCATATGAGAAACAAGTGTTTCAAACAGATTAAAGATGAAAAGCAACGTAAACATGGTAAAGGGAGTAATAAAATTGACAAAACCCACGATTTGATTCGGATGGTAATTCTACGTTTTCAGAGGGTTTGTGTGTGTCTCTTTCTCCTTAATGTTCTGGTTCTTCTTTTCACATGACACCCAATAAACACTGGTTTTCTGATATCAAACCATTAAATCAAGGAAAATTTTTTATGGGAAATAATGAAGTTTGGGATATTAAAGGTACTGGTAATGTTTTCATCAAAATGCATGATGGTGTGACTAGGAAACTCACTGAGGTGAGATACGTGCTCGACTTACATTGGAATCTTACCTCTCTTCATTTTTTGGACTCTTTGGGCTTTTCCTTAAATCTAAAAACGGTATTTTATGTGTTTGCAAAGGAAACGTAGTCATGCTGAAAGGTTTTAACAGAGAAACCTTATACATTCTTCTTGGTAAAACGATTTGTAACTCCACTGCATTAATTTAAAAAACTTTTCCTGAGAAAACTATGTTGTGGCATCAGAGGATTGGCCACATTAGTGAAAAGGGACTTTATTATTTACAAAAACAAATCTTTTTTTGGTGAAAAAATTGATTCTTTTAATTTTTGTGACCACTGTGTTTTGGGAAAACAACACAAAATCAGTTATTCTACCAGCACACACAAGTCATTTGCTATACTTTATTATGTGCATTGCGATCTGTGGGGACCTGAAAAGGTTCCAATTCAAGGTGGTAATGTTTATTTCTTGTCGATTGTTGATGATTTTTCAAGGCATGTTTGGGTTTTTCATTTAAAAACCAAAGGTCAAACTTTTGAAAAGTTTTGTGAATGGAAACATTTTGTCGAAAATCATTCTCGAAATAAATTAAAACCTATCAGGACCAATAATGGTCTTGAATTTCGTAACCGCAAGTTTTCTGATTTGTGTGCATCACATGGCATTCTACACCATAGAACCGTTAAACATAACCCACAGCAAAATGGAGTTGCCAAAAGGATGAACCGTACTATTATGGATAAGGTTAGATGTTTTCTTGTTTCTTCTGGTGTCCCAAAACCTTTCTGGGGGGAAGCTGTTAGTACAGCAGTATACCTCATCAATAAATCCCCATCTACAACTATAAACTTGAGGACTCCTATGGAACTCTGGTCTGGTAGACCACCTAACCTTTCCAATCTGAGAGTTTTTGGATGTGCAGCTTTTGTACATCAGAAGGAGCGCAAGCTAGATCCCAGGTCTAGAAATGGAGTGTTCTTAGGATATCATAGTAGAGTGAAGGGTTATAGAGTTCGGTTAAAGGGTGAACCAGGGATGAGGGTTGTTATCAGTGGGGATGTTGTCTTCAATGAGTTAGAGATGCCCTGTATTAGGGATAAGCCTATCCCTAAACCAAGCAGCCAATCAGACACCATGTGAAGAATCTCTTATACAATTTGGCCCTATTCTTGCACTAGATGTTGTTTTCTAGTAGTGACAAGGATAAAAAACTGTGAAGGCCATAAATTGGTAAAGAGATTATTGAGTGATTTTTTCTTCTTTGACAGTTATGTTATTTGCACATTTTTATGTTCAAAAGTTGAAACCCATCATATTTTCGGCTCAGAAATTCTAGATGGCTTATATTGGCTATTGCTTTGTTGTGTGGCCGCTTGGTGTCCAAATCACCTAAGGATTGCATAGTTTGCTTAATCAAAAGAAGGTTTTTGTTCAATGTAAAACTTGCTTACTTTGTCCATAGGTTAAAACTGAATTTCGATTTGTGACTTGGTTGGTTGTAGTTCTATTAAAATGGGTTTCGTTCACCGACCATAGGAATGGTGAGGAGGCAGGTGGTAGCGGGAACCAACTCAAATTTGGGTTATATTTAATACACTTCAGTTAAGAGAAACTTGATATTTCATCTGCAAATTAAATTTTGCATCAGTTTTTTTATTTTTTTTAATGGAAGTACTCATTCGAAATTAATAAATAATTGTACTTAAAAGACAATAAGTTAAGGTTATCTTAAATTCAAATATTTTATTTTAATATCTTCTACAATAATTTCATTTGAAAGCTAATGAATCTAAATATGTTGTGATATAATCAGTGTTATACAAAACCCCACTACATAGGTATAGCATAAAAAAAAAAGACTAATACATGACCGAAGACAAAACAAGCTCAACGAACTTAACAACCAAGTGAAACAAGAGAATCAACTAGGGCACAAAGCCTTTTGTCATAGCCACTGAGACACTTCCACGGAGAGACAAAGCGAGATTTCTTTCATCCTCAAATAGTAAAAAAATTTCTTATTGACTAACATTTATCATCAACTTTTGTAGTTTTTTCATGAACACTATGCAATAAATCAATATATACACATATATGTGTGTGTGTCTATATAAACACATGCGCATATATATATACATATATCTTATTAAGTAAAAATTTTATGAATTTCTGTATATGATTGATATAAATATGCATGATTTTTATTATAGGTCATGCAATTTAATTTCAAATAATATTGAAGTGTTATGATAGAAGTCTTTCATTATGTAGTTGCTAGCTTAATGTGATTAGGAAAATATATCTATTTATCATTCAAGTCATATTTATTAATCCTAGTTAAGTAATATTTCCTTGTAAGATCGAAATTTGAAAGAATCGCAATTCTTCCTTTCAGTAACAAAAATTAAAAAATTAAATATTTAAAACAAAAGATTGTACATTATACCATATTTCTCATCCTTGAAACAAGAAAACCAATTACAACAACCATGAAATAACCTTAACGAAAACATTTAAAATAACCATAATTTTTTTAAACCATTGTAGCTTTTAAATTTACCAAATATTCAATTTTTGGTAGTTTTCCTTACACATACCCTTCTCCGATGTTCAAGCCAATGCTTCTATTGATTTTTTCCAATGCCATTTTCGATACAAAATGCTTTTGCAACTTTCCTAGCATCTTTATTCCTTATTTCCTTCCAACCAAAACTTTCCATGTATTCTTTTGCCTTTTTCTTTTGTTCCTTAGAGAGAGGATTACAAATTCTTGATCTTGTTATATTTTTTAGATCTAAACATGCTCTAATGTCGGTGAAGCAACACTCCTTAATTCACATTGAGTTTTCATATAGGATCCATGCTAGTATACTATAGGTTGGGAAAACAACCGCCAGAGGAGCTAACATTGGAAGCCAATAATTCTCCTTAATTTGTCTCCCGAGGCCACTCTTCAAAATGGCGAGAATCTCTTGCCTAGAAGATACATTTTTTTATAATAGGTGCGTTACAGTCTAAGGATGTACTAGTTAGGTGAGCCGCAAGTCTTGACATTCTTAATTCTAAATGTTTATATTTCTGCACAGAAACAATGATATAAAAAACTTCAAACATTAAAAGTTGATGAAAATGCAGATAAGAATCAATCAAAGTTGAAAACATCAACACTAGGAAAGTAGCAAATTTCATTTGCAAAACTTAAAAGCAATTAATGTTGATGTATCAACAATAATCGAGGTATATGTATTTATGTTATCCAATGGAATGTATAGGTAATCAAGAGGTGTAAATTTAGAATTACTATAAGTTATATATCTCAATCATTCACTAAATACAAAAACTGATATCGAAAAAAATGATCCATTTTTTAAAATCAACTTGCATCACCTATATTAAAAAAAATTCATATTTATATCTATCATAGATGAAAATTCAGAAAAATTTTTCTTAATCTTATATATAGAATGAAAATTATGGTATATACAGCTACTTATGTGACGCACGAACAACTGCGTCCAATGTTAATTATTTTATAGACAGGAAAGAAATCTTGAGTGTACCGCACGCTTCTTCTTTACAAAATGAAATTTTATTTTGCATGTAATTAATGGAATCCCTTAGCTAAAGTAGCTTAGAATGTCGGACAGAAGTTTAATTTAATGCACGAAAATGTGTAAATGAAACTGGTTCATCAAAGAATCTAGGTAGTCATTGGTGGAAGATTTTACAGCTGCTTATTTTTCTAATGGTGCGATGAAACTTCGAGAAAATATTTTATTTGCTTTATCAACGAAAGAAAAATCTCAACTAGAGCTTACTTGGTTTCTCCATTGATTTCTTTTTTTCGCACTAAAGTTTTGGTCTTTTCTTTTTGTTTCGTTGTTCAAATATAGAATAAGGTCACCAACATAAAAACCTTCCATGCTGAGGAAGGAAGAGAAAAGAAATGCAAATAATAATTAACAAGTTGTCATACTAAGGAATTCAAAAGAAAATTTCTTCTAATTACGATCCAACATTTCACTCAGACTACAAGTCATGCTTTTTTATTCCAAACCTTATATCTTGATTCAAACATATTGATTGTGGAAGATTCTCGAACACTGAATCTAATTTATTTATGTCTCTGTTTATTGTCGAAGATTTAACATGGTAGAAGAAACGTAGATTTATTTGTTTTTTAATGTAATCAAAAGAATGTTTTTTGTTCAATTAACAACTTGCTTAGTTTGTCCACGATGTAGAATTGAAGTTCGAGTTGCGACTTGGTTTATTTTAGTTCTATTAAAATGGATTTTTTTACCAACCATAGGAAGTCTATGTCCTTTTCCCATTCCAACCTCATGCATTTCATCTCCATCCTCATTCATCCCTATTTGTAGGGATGAACTTCATTACTATCTCTAACCCAACTCCCGTAACTAATTTCATTCTCAACATCTTCCGACATGTGGGGATGAAATCTTGTCTCATCCCCTTACTTCTCGTTCCCAAATCCAAGCAAGGAATTGGCATCCAACTTGAGAATTAGGTTAATTATTTCAGTAAATCTACTCTAGAAGGTTGATTCCCTAAGAGTTGCTACTCTCCTAGTGGCAACATGAGAATATGTCAAGAAGATGATGATGATAATTATGATGACAAGAATGTACATGAAGAGAGCATGAAAAATGATAAGGAAGAGAAGAAGAAAAATGAAAACTTTTTTTGGGGAAGTTCAAGAAGAATGGTAAAATCACTTTGAAGGCCAAAAGTAGAAATAAGATTCTTGAGTGGATAGTTTGTTTGGATATAATGGTTCTATTGGTTTGCAAGTCTATGTTTTCTATAGTCGAAAACCCATATCATTTGAGGCTTAGAATTTCGGAGGTGTTGTGTTTTTGTTAATGTTTTGTTGTGTGGTCATTTTTTAACCGCACTGTTTAAGGATCTCATAGTTTGTTTGATCGAATAAAAATTTTTGTATGATGAAAAACTTAGTTAACTTGTTAATGAAGGAAAAACAGAGTGTTCAAGTTGTGATTTGGTTAGATTTAGTTTTTTTGCCATGGCTTTTGTTGATCTATTATAGGAATGACAATGAGGAATGGTGGGAGCGGAACTAACTCAAATTTTAGTTATATTTAATAAATTTTTGCTTCAGCTTTTTTAGTGTAATACTCATTCGAAATTAAGAATAATTGTACTAAAAATATAACAAGTTAAGGTTATCTTAAATTCAAA
This sequence comes from Catharanthus roseus, assembly GCA_028651295.1. Classification (NCBI taxonomy): domain Eukaryota; kingdom Viridiplantae; phylum Streptophyta; class Magnoliopsida; order Gentianales; family Apocynaceae; genus Catharanthus; species Catharanthus roseus. The sequence continues at coordinate 372,496 of JAPQWS010000027.1, forward strand.
TATTTGATTATAATATCTTCTTCATAAATTTAAGTTAAAAGCTAATGAATCTAAGTATGTTGGGATAGTGATGAGTGCTCATTTAAAATTTGGAACTATTAATTTCGTATGTTTGAAACTATTATTTTCATAGAAAATACACAATTTGAATAATTTTTGTTCACACTAATTTGGAAAACATTTATATACCAAACTCCACTAAATATATCTAGCATAGATAAATAAGAGTAATGTGTGACCGAAGACAAAAAAAGCTCAGCAAACTTAACAAGGTGAAACAAGAAAAACATCTAGGGCACAAAGCCTTTTGTTACAGTCACCAGGGATACTTTTATTGAGCGACAGAATGAGATTTCATCTATCCGCAAATAGTAAAAAGATTCTTTATTGATTGACATTTATTATTAACTTTTTGAAGCATTTTCAAAGTAAAATATGAAAAATACATTTTCAAAACAAGATGTGGTTCCTACCGACAACCCCACTACCCCTACCTTGTTTTTATCCCCATGCATCCTAGTTTGTGCAGATGAAATTCATCCCCAATCCCAACCGAACTCCCCTTACTGATCCCTATCCCAACTCATCTCTAGATATGGGAAAAAAGGTAATGGAAACTAGTCTAGGGTAATACTAAAGGTGACAGTGACGAAAGTTTCTAATTACTAGGGTGGTAAACTTACTCTTAATACTTTGATTTATCTTAGGAAGCACAAGTTTTACCAGAGTTTTTATTTTTTTCTCTAAAAAATTTTTCCCTTAAAAGCTTCTCTTGATCCCCTGTAATTAATCATTGAAGAAAGTACTAAAATTACAGAGAAGCACAGATAGGTGGCGGTACTCAAGGTTTCTGATTTATAGGATTCTTGAGGTTTAATTCCAACATAAGGTGTTGATAAAAGACACTAATGAGCTAATCCTGAGCTCTAATGAACTAGGGTTATTCTGAAATGTTATATCCCTAATAACAAGGCCCACTCCATAACTTATTCAATTTTGTAATTCGGACCTTATCGTTTTTTTATAAAATAACTTGGATACAAAATCATACAACTAAAACATTTAATTAATCTCCCAATCAAAACACTATTCAATAAAACAATATGTATATATATACATATATAAATACATTTATATATACATATATATTCATACATATATACATACACATATATGATTTAAGTAAAAATTTTATGAATTTCTGTATACGATTGATATAAATATGGATGTTTATAATACAGGTCATGCAATTTGGTTTTAAATAATGGATCGTTTTTTTTTCTATATCATTTTTTTTGTATTTAAGGAATGAATGAGATATATAACTTATAGTAATTGTAATTTACACCTCTTGATTGTCCATACATTCAAAATTATTACGATAGTAAGAAGGAGATAACAAAAACAGCAAAAAGTTCTTTCTTGGAAAACATAGAGAAGCGTTATGGTGGAAGTCCTTCGTTATGTAATTGCTAACTTAATGTGATTAAGAAAAGATATCCATTCATCAATCGTATGCTATTCATTAACTGTAGTTCACTAATATTTCCTCTGTAAGAGCAAAAGTTGAAAGAATATCAATTCTTCCTATTAGTACTTAAAATTTTTAAAAACACGAATATTTTCAAACAAAAAGATTGTACATTATCAATATTTGTCATCCTTTAAGCAAGAAAATCAATTACAACAACAATGAAATAACCTGAAGGAAACACTTAAAATGACCATAATTTTTCAAACCACTATAGCCTTTAAATTTACGAAATATTCATTTTGTCGGTAAACCTTTTCTTACACGTACCCTCCTCTGATGTTCAAGCCAATATTTCCACTGGTTTTTCCCAATGCCATTTTCAATGCAAAATGCTTTTGCAGCTTCCCTGGCATCTTTATTCCTTATTTCTTTCCAACCAAATCTTTCCATGTATTCCTTCGCCTTTTTCTCTTGTTCCTGAGAGAGACGATTAAAAATTCTTGATCTTGCTCTTTTGTTTAGATCTAGAGCATGCTCTAATGTCGGTGAAGGTAACACTCCTTCATTCTCATTTACTTTTCGTACAGAAACCACACTAGAAAGAGTTGGCATACTATTGGTTGGGAAAGCTACCGCTATAGGAGATATCATTGGAACCCGATAATTCTCCTTAGTTTGTGTCCCTAGGGCACTCTTCAAAATGGCGAGAATCTTTTGTTTAGAAGATACATTTTTTATCTTCGGTGGGTTACGATTTGAGGGTGTTTTAGTTTGATGAGCCGCAAGTCTTGACATTCTTAAATGTAAAGGTTTATATTTCTACACAGAAACAATGAAACCAAAAAACTTGTAGCATGAAAAATTGATGGAGATGCAGATAAGAATCAGTAAAATTTTAAATCTAAGAACACCAATAATAGGAAAGTAGCCAATTTTGCTTCTAAGGCATAAAAACAATTAATATTGATGCATCAACAATAATCAAGTTATATTTTATATTTTCCTATAAAACTATTGACAATCAAGGCGTGTAAATTTAGAATTACGAGAAAGCTATATATCTCAATCATTCACTACATACAGAAGAAAAATGAAATAGAAAAAAGCAATCCATTATTTAAAATGAACCTAGATGGCCTATATTTAAAACATTCCATACTTATATCAATCACATACAGAAATTCATAAAATTTTTACTAAATCTCACATAGAAATATATATAATTATAATGAAAAATTATGGTATATATAGCTACTTATGTGATGCACAAACAACTGCTTCCAATGTTTGAGATAGAAACGCAATTTTGAGTGTACCACATGCTTCTTCTTTACAAACTAAAACTTTTGTTTTGCATTATAATTAATGGTTTTCCTTAGCTAAAGCAGCTAAGAATGTTGGACGAAGTTTTATTATTGAAAAAAAAAGGGTTACAAGAAACTGGTTCATCAAAGAATGCAGGGTAAGTTTTAGAAGAAGATTTTGCAGTTGCTAATTTTTCCAATGGTGCGACGAAACTTCGAGAAAATATTTCATTAGCTATATGAACAAAACAAAATCTCAACTAGAGTTTACATGGTTTCTCCATTGATTTCTTTTCCTTACCCTGAAGTTTTGGTCTTTTTGTTTGTCTCCCTTGTTCAAATATACAATAATGTCATAGAAACAAAAATCTGCGATATTCAGGAATAAAGAGAAAAGAAGTTTTTATACAACGGAACACAAAAGCAAATTTCTTCTTCTTCTTCTTCTTCTTCTTCTTCTTCTTCCTTTTCCAAAATCACCTAGGACTAGAAACTTTTTTTTTTTCAAAAATGATTTCTCTAAATATAACAAATGTTCAATCAAATTTTTTAAACCACCAAAAACATATAACTTAAAACATCAATCACAATCTTCTGTAATTTAAGAATTTCGCATCAAAACAACATATATTTACAAATTCTTACCTCAAACAACTGATGATGAAAATGAATCAATCTCAAGTTAAACTCCAATTTCAGAAACCTGTAAAATAAAAGAAGTTAAAGAAAGAACTAGTCTAGGGTGGCGGCAGCTAGGGTTTGTGATGGCTAGGATCTCTAGGTTTGATTTTTACATAACGTGTTTATAATAGGCCCCTAAACTCTAAAATCTAATGGGCTAGGATTAATCTGACTTGATCTGGCCCAAATAACAACACCCACTCCTAACTTAAAGAATTTTATAATATGGCCCACAATTTTCTGATGAAATAACTTGGACCCAATATTAAATAGCCAAAACATTTAACTAATTAGTTTCCCATGTAATTAAGTAGGTCTTTCATTTCATTCTAGCCCATATGCCCATATCGCACCCTACTTCTGTTCCAGACATGTCCATGGTCTTAATAATTAATGGAATGCATATAATTCAATAGAGTCCACACGCTACCTTATCAAGATAAACTTATCTTAAATGATATCAGAATAATTAGAAAGATTAATATCTCAAAAGAAATAAAGAACAAACAAAAATTTGGTAAACTTTTACATTAAAAATAAGCATTCTTGAATTTGTAGAAACATTTACATTGAGACCGAAAGAAGCTTCCATATCTGATTGAATCATCTTCCTTATTCTCTATACTAAATTTTTGTTTGAAAATTATAGCATTAACATATTGGAGTTTTACATACCATATAGGTTGTCTTGAACTTAAATACCTAAAGCGCAAGATGGTTGCTTGTTTACCAAATAATGCTTCGATATGAAATTATAGTTGTAATGGTATTTATTTTTAGTTAAATTAGCTTAGAATGTTATCAAGAATATATTATTGCACGAAAAATGGTTACGTGAATCTAGTTCTTCAAGGAATTTGGATAGGTTTTGGAAGAAAATTTTATGGTTTCTAATTCTATAATGGTACAACTAAGCTTTTAAAAAATATTTAAACAACTAAAGAAAAGGACAAGAAAATCTCATCCGCAGTTTACATGGTTTCTCCGTTGATTGTCAAAGACTTAACATTGAAGAAGAGGCATACTTTCTTTTGTTCTTTAATTTATATATAATGTGAAAAGAACATTAGAATATGAAAAAGTTCATTTATCAAAGCTTTTTAAGGTAATAAATCTTTTTAATGTTATAGATTTACTTGTGAATTAACCAAGAAGAAAGATTTGTTAGTTCATAAAGTTACAATTATATTATTTGGCTTATGAAACAACTAGGATCATCTAATACATCTTCTAGTATGCCCTCTAGCACACTCATTTTATAGTAATTTTATTATTATAAATCCTAAAGAATAATAGATAAACCCTAAGGGAAAATTTACTATTCAAGTATGTATACTATAGATTTACAAGAGAATGTACTAGACAATCCAGTGTGCTTATGATATATATTGTGTGAGGTACTTTCAGAAGCAAGTACAACAAGATAGGAATACAATTTTTTTTTTTTTTATCATTCTTGCTATGAAATCCATTGATGGTCATTTAATTTCTTGCTAGCAACGTGAATAATTTCTATTGACGGTCATCTAATCTTCTTCAAAATGCTCTTCAAATAAGAATCTGTTTCTCATGTAAGTAGACAAAACATAACCATTATTCCCTCTTTCTTCTCCTTTAATTCCATTTATGACAAGAGTATGTAATGGAATCCTTAAGGTTCATTTTTCACCCATAATTATTATTATATGGGTAAAGTATGCTAGTGACCCTCAAACTTTCTCGTTTTTTGAGTTTTCGACCTTGAAATAAATACGTGTAAGCATGTGACCTCAAACTTTCAAAACGTATAAATTCAACCCTTAAACTTATATATTGGACCCTTCTATTAATTTTAGTCGTTAATGTTTAACGAGAAAAAAGTGTAACTTTCACGTGATTATTCTAGGGGCATGTTGAAACTAATAAAAGAAAAAAGCACTGTGATTTTTATTCAGCAAGCCCTAATCCATGATAAAGGTGCGACGGTGAAGGGAATAGGAAAGGGAAGTGGAAGGGAAAGAAGAAAATGGGGGGACGCAGTGTAAAAGTCTGATGGGAGAAAGCAAAAGAAGAAGAACCGAGGGAGCAATGATATCACAGAAGATGGGAAAGAAGAAAGTAGGAGAGTGTAGCAAAGATGTAATAAAAGAAGGGGACGTCGCGTGAAGATGGGGGGAAGTAGGTGGATGAGACTGCTAGCTTTGACGGTGATGACTGTGGGTTTGTGAGCGTCTATTGGCAGCGATGATGGTGCGAATGCACTTCTAAGCATCCAAGAAAACACCATCTAATTTAATCTTGTTGATGCCATGAGAAAAATTAGGTACTCTGTTACAAAATTTGGCCTAAAGAAAATTAAAGTCAATACCCCACATATTATGATCGTCTTGGAATCTTCTTTCCCACCATCTAATGGCACATTTAGATCCAATATTGCAGAGGAAGTCATGAAACCATTGTTGAAATTTCTAAATCACTAAAAACCATTTTCCTTCATAGATGTTTTCCCTTATTTTTCTTAAGCTTTGCTTGAATCATGAAATCTCACTTAGGCGGATAACAATTCGAGTTTGAAATATACCAATTTATTGGATAAACTGCTTGATTCTATAGTTTTTGCCTCGAAGAAATTGGGGTATCAAAATATTCAATTTTCATCTAAAAGTTGTAATGATTTTGAGATCAAAAAATTTTGTTTCTATTTTCTTTGCAATTGAGTGTATATTTACAAGAATTTAAACGTGAGTAATTGTAATATTTTTCATTTTTGTTGTTGAATGAGTTTGCTTTGGCGGAAGGTGGGTGGTTGCTCTAATAGGTTTCTTCCTTACAGCAAACAAGGGGATAGGTTTGGCTGGAGGTTGATTGCCTGTTATTGCCTTTGTTTTCATTACTCCAATGGATAGACGGATAGTGTATGTGGATCACAATTGTTTTGGATGTACTTAATCTTTTTTTCTTCTTTTCTTAGGGATGAAGTACCCTAAGAAAGGTCATGTGAAACTTAAATGTTCATTTTCCATCAAGAATTAACATCCAAAAGTAACAGAAGGTTTAAAATTGAATGTTTGAATAGTTTGAGGTCACAGACTTACCGTTTTTCGGTTTATGGTCAAAAACCCAAAAAAAAGAAAAGTTTAAGAGTCATAGGCGACTTTACCCTTATATACATATATTCATAGGCACACACACACACACATATATAACATATGATTTGCAAGCCAAAAATAATTAGATTTGGAAAATGCCAAAAATATAAAAAGTAGTAAATTTAAATTTAAAAGTAACATTCATTATATCTTAACTTAATTATATTATTTGTGTTTAAATAAAATTTATAGGAATATAAAAATCTATGTAAAATTAAGTCTTTCAATTTTTAAATCACCTTAATTAATTCTAAGTTAATTGAAATAGATAACATTTAATATTAATTAATTATTAGTTTGGAGAAAACTCATTTTTTCCTTTCGGAGAAGCTCAAAAATGAAAACCAAAATGAATTTTAATCTGGAGGAAGAAAACTTTATTTATCAAAAATGAAACTATAAAAAACTTAAATTTCAGTTCCGGTTGTTTTTTTTTTTTTTTTTATCAAAACTATTAACATCACTAGCTTTGAGCCACATTTTTGATAAGAGATTTTCATTAAAGGGAAAAAAATCAAGAAATAAGTTCATGGGTAGAATGTGAGTGTACTAAATTCATGGCGGTATTTTTGAGGAATCGAAAGCCAGTAATTGATATTTTTGGCCCTCCAAATCACATGTGTGGTCGGCACATAATTTTTATTTGTTGGCTTCATCGCATTTTGTGATGGCGACCCAACTTTTTGGCTAAAGATTTTAGTTCAAGTTAAAAAAGTGAAGAATGAGCTCAAGGGAAAAGTGTGGGTTAGGCTAGGGACATTTTTGGTTAACTTCCCTAAAAAATGGAATCTTTAAAAAGAAATAAAAACTTTTTTGGAATTCCCTATTGCCCCTTTCCAATCTCAAGTATAAGAAGAGAATTAGGACCGAAGTGGAGAATAGAGTATAAAATTTTCAATAAAATTACTCTGCAAGGATTTATTTTTTGAAAGAGATAATAGTCTACCGACGACGGAAGGGGAATTCGACAAAGAAAATGATTAAAATGATGATGACAGGAATGAAGTACAAGAGGGGAAAAGGAGAAGAAGGAACAAGAGAAGAAGAATAAGAACACTTCTTATGGAATATAAAGAGTGGATAATACCTTTTTCTAGAACGGTTCTATTTGTTACAAGTTTTTGGAAACTAGTATATTTTATGAAAACTTATTCAAAACCAATGTAAATTGTAACACCCCACCTAGTAAGCACCTACCATGACTCTAAAAATTGCAGGTGTTATGAAAGTAGGATTTGGGACCTGACCTAGTGGAGTATAGTATTTTCGACAGTTAGTAGTATTTTGGAGATATTTAGGAATGAGAGTAAAATTTTATTATATTGAGATTTTAATATTAAGGTTTATAGGTGCCTTTAAGTGGATTTTATTTTTCATACTTAGTATGTGTATTTTAGAAATTTAAGTACTTGAAATTTTCATATAAGGACTAAAAAAAAAAGGCTCTTTGCAATTAAGAAATTTGGCGTCACCTCCTATACCCACCTGTCACCACCACAATTCCTTTCCTTTTCTTTTCTTTTCTTTTATTTTCAGTCCCTAACCGCCGTATATATATATATGTATATATATAACTCATGGTTTTTGTTTTTCTTTTCTAATTAGGCATTCGGCAGCTATATATATATATATATTAGGAGGTTTTTCTTTTTTCTTTCTTTAATAGGAACAACTTGGAGCAACCATTAAGGTTAGTTCTTTTCTTGTTTATTAGTTATATTATATATACATATATAGTATAAGCTTATATATATAGTTTAGGTTGATTTATTTTAGGATTTAAATGTTTTAAATGGATTTTAGTATATAGTTAATTATGGTTTCTTGGGAAAGTATATACTTTTTGTTAAGGGTATAGGATTTTTTTATCTTTTTAAAGAATTATTATAAATATATATCCTTTTTTGGAACAAGTAAAACCGGAACCGCACAAGGACTCATGGACTCAGGCACATACCCTTTTAAAATTAGATCCTCAACTTGCCTTTTTAGCTCGTTAGTCTCTTCCGGTGGTCTCCTATAGGCCGGTCGGTTTGGCAAGACCGCCCCGGGGACAAAATCGATTTGGTGTTCGATTCCTCTAATTGGTGGAAGACCTCCGGGCATCTCATCGGGAAATACATCTTTGTAATCTTCAATGACCTGCAAAATATCACTTGAAAAAGAGGGTGAGTGTTCTTTAGCTGAAGTAAAAGTTTCCCTACAGTACAAGAGCAACACCACTTCTTTTCTTTCAATTGCTCCAATCACCTCACTAGGTTTTACAAAGAAACAATTCTTTTCTTTCATCTCACTCACTTTTTCTTGGTCACTCTTTTTCTTTTCACTCTTGTTTTTCATCACTCTTTCTTCACTCTTTTCTTTTTCCTTAACTCTCTTTCCCTCCTCGATTTTTTTTTTTTTTGAGCTCACGTTCGGCCCTCTCTTTCTCTCTCATCTTTTTTTGTTCATCTCTCACTTGTTGAGATGTAAAAGGATTCATAGTGAATGTTATTCCATCCTTAAAAAAGAATAAAGTATTTTTCTCTCCATTGTGGAGGGACTTTCAATCGAATTGCCAAGGTGCTCCCAAGAAAAGATGGCATGCTTGCATGGGCACCACATCACATAGTATCTCATCTTTGTAAGCTCCTATTTCTATTGGTACCACTACTTGTCTCAACACTTAAATTTCTCCACTATTATTTAGCCAATGGAGTTTGTAGGGTTTATCATGTTTTGTAGTAGGTAGTTTCAACTTCTCAACAAGATAAGCACTAGCCACATTTACACAAATACCACTATCATTGATAAGGTTGGCAATCCTTCCCTCAACTTTACATTTAGAATCGAAGATGTTTTCTCTTTGTTCAATCATGTTATCATCAAAAGCTTGAGCACTTAGTGCTCTTATGGTAACTAAGCTCAAGACATCGTCATCACTTTCCAAAGGGTTCAAATCAACATGTTCATCATCCTCACAATTTTCTTTACCCTCAACACATTTGCCACTTTCATCCTCCTCCTTCTCAATGCAACCATTCAAATCCTCCCTAAAGATCAAAGCTCTCTTTGTCGGACAACTACTTGCATAGTGTCCTACACCATTACATTTAAAGCACTTATGAGGGTTAAAAATGATTTTACCTCTCTATTCCATCTTTGGTTTGGTTGGAGGTTGGAAAGTATCTCTAGAAGCCTCCTCCTTTTTTGGCCATGGCTTGAAGTTGGAAATAAGCGGTTTTGTTGTTGCAACTTGTCTTTGGTTGGGAAATGAGGATCGCATCATCCAATTTCTTTTCCTTTGTGATTCGATCTAGTTGGCAAGGTGGCATATGTCTTCATAAGTTGTATGTGGATACAACTCAAGTTGGTTGGCTATCTCCCTGTTGAGGCTAATAAGGAACCTAGCCATTGAAGCATCCTTGTCTTCTTCCAAGTTCAACCTCAAGATGTAGAGCTCAAGCTCTTGTCTATACTCTTCTACACTTTTTGCACCTTGTTTTAAAGTCATAAGCTTATAATGAAGCTCTCTATTGTAGTGCTCGGGCACAAATCTTTCTCCCATTAAAGCTTTTAACTCTCTCCAAGTATTAACTAACTCTTTGGTTTACTACCCTTTCCCACCAATGTAAAGCATAGCCGAAAAATTAGGCTATTACAAGTCCAGCTTTTAAGAACTCATTACAATTTTTCAATATAAACATGTTTTCTACTTGCCTCTCCCAATCTAAGAAAATGTTAGGATCATTCTCACCCTTAAAAATAGGGAGCTTCCACTTCATTCGGTCCAAGGTTTAGTCACCTTGGTCTCTTCCACGGTTGGCAACAAATAGAACATGTTCACGATCATCATAGAATGGCTCTCCATGCCTAGCTTGTAGTCTTGGAACTTCTTCAAAGTGTTTAGGCATGCCTCTTCCTCCAAAACCGCCTCTTCTACCACCATAAGGAGGTGGATGAAGTTCTTCATCAAAATGTGGAGGTTGGTGGAACTCGGTTGTCCTTGAGCAATTGAATGGACCATTGCTCCTTGGGGTAGTAGCATTGAGACTACCATGAGGACTAACTTCCCTTTGTTGATAAGAGAGATTAGTGACATCCCTTCTAATATCCCTCATCTCATCTCTTAGAGATTGTAACTCTTGCATTATGAGCCTCAAAGGGTCATCATGTTGGGAGTTGCTAGACTCTTCTCCAACAGGAGTTGGTGCCTGAGCTTGGGTTGACATCTTGATACTGTTTACCTCACAAAACTCTCTTGTTTAACTCTCTTTGGCTTTTTTTGAGGATATTCTCACAACTCTTACCTTTTTCTAAAGGTTCAAGTCTCAAAGAGTTCTATGAGTTCTTAACAAAGATTTAACACCTCTACTCAAGTTTAAAACAACGAAAAAAAAAAATATATCACAAACAAAAACTAGTTAAAAAATATGAGAAGCAAGGAAAATGATATTGAGTCATCCATTCATTTTAAGGAAGTTCAACAACATTTCTAAGCGCATTTGAGTCAGCAATGGTAGATTGACCAAATGAAGAAATAAGTACTGAAAAAGGACAGAAATTCGACCACAAATACAAACACAAAGCTTCGATACTTCAAGAACACAAAAGAATACACAACAAAAGTTTCCAGCAAGCAGAGTAGATGACATACTCGGCCTGTTTTTAAAACTGGTATTGAACCACAAGTTTAAATTGAATGAGGTTTGTCTAGAAAGAATCCTTACTCAAAATTCTTGAGTTTAGGCTCAAGAATTAAAGAAAAAGGATTAGTAAGAAAGAAGATATGCTCAGATTATTTCAGTACTTTTTGCCTGGGGAAAAGCCAGGTACACCTTCAAGTTTTGACTATTTTGAGATATGAAATCAAGGCCAAATTAGATGAGACTTTTTCATTTGTTTCTCAGGTCCATGTAGTATAACTCCATGTAAAAATATTGCTAAGTTCTAGTCATATTTCAGGTCGTTCAAGCATTCTATTTTTGTGATGCCATTTTCCAGCAATCTTGTCTCTTTTCTCTCTCTTTTTTTTTTTTTTTTTTGTATGTAAGATATCTCAAAAATACTTACTTGAAGGTGGCTCTGATACCAAATGATGTGGAATGATCTTCAAGAGCATAAAATTTCATCCAAGTAGTGAGAGAGAGGACAAACAAAACCACTTTAACAAGTAGAAGAGAGAAAGTGCCTTTGAAAGGACTTGAAAATGTTAAACTTCTAGCAACCTTGGATATACTAAATCCAAGACCTCAAGAAGGTTTAAAAAAAATCTTTTCTTCGAAGTTCAAGAAACCTAAGGTATTTTGAACCTTAGACCTCAATGAAATAATAAGTGTGATTGCTGGACTTTTCTAAAAGACTTTTCTAGGATTGTTGGACCTCTAACACAATTAACCAGAAAAACCAACCAAATTTGAGTGGATGGAGAAGTGTGAGAGGAGTTTTGGTTAATTGGAGAACCGATTGACCTCGGCACTAGTGTTAACTTTACCTGATCCAAACATGGAATTTTCACTGTATACAAATGCTTCAAGGGAAGGTCAAGAGCTGTGTTGATGCAAGACTGGAAGGTTGTCATAGATATTTCGAGGAAGTTGAAGGATCATGAACGGAAATATCCAACACACGATTTGGAGTTAGCATCCATCGTGTTTGTACTTAAGAAGTGGCAACACTACCTGTATAGGGCTAAGTACAAGATATTCACTGATCATAAGAGCTTGAAGTATCTGTTTTCTCAGAAGGATTTGAACATGAGATAACATCACTAGATAGAACTGCTGAAGGAATATCAATACCTAATTAACTATCATCCAGGAAAGGTGAATATGGTGGCAGATGCATTGACTAGAAAAGCAAAGATATCAAGTCTTAGCTTAACATCCACTCTACAACAGGATATTTGAAGCGCCCAAAAGAATAATAGGGAGTTCCAGGAGTTCAAAAACCGCGTGAAAGCTAAGAAATTTGAAGATTTTCGAGCATTAGAAGCTGATGGGAGCCTGTACTTTCAGAATCGGTTGTGTGTATCCAATGATACTGAACTTAAGCGTAAGATTCTAGTGAAAGCCCACAGAAGTAAGTATTCAATGCATCCTGGAGAGAACAAGACGTACAAAGACTTAAAGCAAAAGTTTTGGTGGAATGGAATAAAGAGAGAGATTGCAGAATATGTAGCAGCCTATCTTACATGTCAAAGGGTTAAGGTGGAACATCAAAAGTCAGTAAGACTACTACAACTGCTACCTATTCCCGAATGGAAATGGGAACATGTGACAGTAGACTTTGTAACAAGATTGCCCCGGACCAAGGGGTATAAGGATGCTATCTGGGTGATTGTTGATCGCTTAACAAAAATGGCTCATTTTATTGCTATTAATATAACATACCCTTTAGACAATTTGGCGTAGATTTATGTGGATAAGATTGTTCGACTTCATAGGGTGCCCGTTAATATTGTATTCGATAGAGACCCAAGGTTTACCTCAAGGTTTTGGCCTAAGTTCCAGGCAGCTATGGGGACCAATCTAAGTTATAGCACCACAACACACCCCCAAACCGATGGACAGTCTGAAAGGGCAATTCAAACCCTAGAGGATATGCTAAGAGCTTGCGCCTTGGACTTTGGCAATAAGTGGGTTGATAACCTTTCTTTTTTTGAGTTTGCTTATAATAATAGCTATCACTCTTCGATAGAAATGACACCATTTGAAGCATTATATGGTAGGAGATGTAGAACACGCTTGTACTGGGATGAGGTCGGAGTTCGATCCTATTGGAGATAAAGAGGCTTGATGCCAGAGTTGGAGGAGATGCAGAAACAAGTTAGGATATTTCAAGATTGGCTTCGGACAGTTAAAAGTAGACAGAGGAGCTATGCCGATAACCGAAGGAGAAATCTGGAGTTTAGTATGAGAACTCGAGTTTTCTTAAAACTTACGCCTTGTCGCAAAAAAAGTAGATATCTGAAGAAAGGAAAATTAAGCTCTCGATATATTGGACCGTTTGAAGTTATTGATAGGTAAAGTAGCGCATTGGCTAGCCTTGCCCAATGAACTGATGGGGCATATATGACGTATTTCATGTGTCACAATTGAAGAAGTACTATCCTATACCTGATCATATTCCTAACGATGACAAATCGGGGTTACGAACCGACCCGTCATATGAGGAAAAACAAATTGAGATTGTGGAGCGAAGCATAAAAGAGTTATGCGAGAGACAGATTCCAATATGTTAGGTTGTCTGGAGACATCATGAAATTCAATAGGCAGCCTGGGAGACTAAGGAATACTTTAAGAAGAAGTATTTAGAACTTATAGGTACATGACTATTAAATTTCAAGGACGAAATTTCTTTCAAGGTGGGTAGAATGTAACACCCCACCTTGTGACCACCTAGCAAGACTCTAAAAATTGCAGGCGTTATGAAAGTAGGGTTTGGGACCTGACCGAGTGGAGTATAGTATTTTCGACACTTAGTGGCATTTTTAAGATATTTAGGAATGAGAGTAAAATTTTATTATATTGAGATTTTATTATTAAGGTTCATAAGTGCCTTTAAGTGGATTTTATTTTTAATAGTTAGTGTGTGTATTTTAGAAATTTAGATAATTGATATTTTCTTATAAGGATTTAAAAAAAAAACTTCACAATTAAGAAATTTGCCGCCACCTCCTATACCCACCTGTCACTCATGTAAGAATTTAATGAATGTCATGTAAATTATACAAAATCAAGAAATTAGTTGGTTTGGAGACAAACTTTGATTATATTTATAATTAATATAAGTAATTTTATCTAAGAAACTAAAATAAATGTATATCATAACAAATGAGTAAGTTATAGTGTCATTATGAGAAATTGGGAAATTTTCTAGAAACTAAGCTAAACTCATGTAAATTACATAAAATATAAAAATTAGAGGGTTTACACAAATTATAAATATATTTTATACAAATCTAAGTAGTTTTATTTGGAAAAACTAAAATAAATATATATCATAACAAATGAATAAGTTATGAGATCATTTCAGAAAATAGTGAATTACGTGAAAATTTAAAGAAACTATTGTAAGTACATAAAATTAAGAAATTAGTGCGTATAGAAACAAATTATAAGTATATTTAGAGTTAATATAGGTAATTATGTTTTGAAAAACTAAAATTAACGCATGTCATAACAAATAAATAAGTTATGGAGTCATAAGAAATTAATAAGTTATGGTGATGCGAATTCCCAATTTGATTGCAAATTGAATCCATCACCTTTCATAGATCACCTCCTTGATGCAGATGCAGAACTTCTATGAAGATTTTGTAGTTCTAGCACTCCACTAAAGAACCTATGAGAAGCTAAGCCATATAAACCCAATATAAGAGGAGGAACTCTTCCAAACTTCATAGCAAGAACCGTAGGGAAACTATGACCCTAAAACAAAAACTACACAAATTAGAAGACCTAGATTAATCAACTCAAAAGACAAGAACTCCTAGAATCAATCAAAGAAAAAATTCAAAATGATCTTTTGACTTCCATATACTATATGTTGGGAAGAGCCTAAGCTCTGATACCACTGATAGGAATAGTTGTTCTGGTGATTAGCCCTGTTACATTAACATAAAACCTCTACTGAAAACTATTACAATAATAAAAGAGCGGAAGAACTAGAGACTACTAATCTATTACAAAAAAAAACTAGATGATGGAACCGAATAGCAAACTCTTAACCAAAGCTCTTCAAAATTGGATGAAAAAGTCAGAAAAACAGCACTACCGTTTGTTCATTAAATACCTACAAAATAGATAAACAAAAACAGGATGAGCCTGGCAAAACTCGGATGTCCGATTTTTGCGGATTTTTACCACAAGACAAAATCGGATAACCGAAACCAAAACCGAACGTCCGGTTATGAAAAACGGATGTCAACACAGAAGAAAATGGACGGCCGATTTTTGTGAAAGAAGGGAATAGAGATATTTGGACAATCAAAACGGATGAGAAGGAGAAAAACCAGACTGCATGTCAGAATCTCGATCAAACCCTAAGCAATGGATGAGCCTCACACAATAATAATCTAATCTGTCACTTTCGGTTCTCTCCTTCACAAACTACCCAGGCACGTGGTCAACCAGAAATGTTGACTAATAGCGGCAGTAACACAAGAATTCATAGAGAACAAATAGAAACAAGATTCTGCTAGAAGAAAAAGAGAGAAAAGAAGAAGGCTTCAGGTAGAATAAACATTCATGTCTCATCTCTTAGCAACAAGACAAAGATAAGAGTATTTATAGAGTTTCTAAGGTAGACTCATTCAAACAACAAAACAGTCATCTGGAAGGATCGTTCAACAACAGAACATCCTGATACCTTGAAGACATCTTCAAAGAAGCAAAAGCCAAGTCACCTGGGAAGACTCATGAGGATTGGGGTGTTTACCAGCCCTGCCTGCCTGACATCCTTGATTAAGACACAAACTTATCCTATTGGGTTGTTAGGCTTAGTCCAACTCATCATAGGGATTAAAAAAACTTGGGATCGAGAAGAGAAAATGTGTGAAACACTAGCCCAATTGGTCTACAAGCTCACCCTTGAACTCATTTTAGTGACTTCTCATCTACGAAAAATCAACTCGCAACAATATGTAGAAGGTCTCTACACAAAACAAACTTTTCGAGTCTTCACTACTTTAGTACCAAAATCAGCAGTATTATCTTTAATGCTAATTTTGTCTATATCCACAATACTATTTGAAACCCTTTTCATGAATGAAATGATACTTAACATCTATATGTTTAGTCCTTTCATGATAAATAGGATTTTTACACAAATGCATACAACTCGACTATCGATAAATAAGATAGCTTCGGAATGTTAAAGATGCGGTTCGGATAAAAGCCGCCGAAGCCCGGGTGGCTTCCTTTAATTGCCTCCGTGCCGGTAATATATTCAGCCTCCGTAGTCGAAAGAGTGACTACATGCTGCAACTATGATTTCCATGAAACATAGTTACCTTCAAGGGTAAAGAAATAAGAAGTAGACTTTCTACCTTCTCTACCACCTGGAAAATCAGAGTCAACATAACTAATCAACTCAAAATGTTCAGACCAGTTATTATAATGCAAGCCTCTATCAAGTATCCCATTAATGTACCTCAATAGCCACTTAAGAGCGGCCCAATGATCCCTACCTGGATTAGGCATAAAATGGCTTAAAAGGCTTATGAAATAAGCAATATCAGGACGGGTAGAAATCATGGAATACATGACAAATCCTATAGCCATTCTAATAAGGGATGTTAGCCACATCTTTCGTCTCATTTTTAGTTTTCGAACAGTTTTTGGAAGAAAGATGAAAATGACTTGCAAGGGGGGTACAAACAAACTTATACAAATTCATAGAAAATTTGGAAAAAATTTTCTGCCAGAAAGACTTCTGGGAGATAAAAAAGAACGGTCAGCTCTAACCCTATCAATGTTCATGCCTAAAATTCTAGAGCTAGATCCAAGATCCTTCATCTCAAACTCTGATTTCAATAAAGATTCCAAGAGCATAATCTTATCTATATGCTTGTAGGCAATAAGCATATCATCAACATAAAGAATCGATAAATGGCAATATAAATATTATCACAAGAAAAATACAAGCAACTATCATAATTACATTTAACAAAACTAGTTTTAAGCATAAAAGAGTCAAACCTTTTATACCACTGTCTAGGTGATTGTTCAAGCCCATATAGGGACTTCTTCAACAGACAAGCCAGATGCTCCTTACCTTTCACTTCAAAACTACGTGGTTGGCGCATGTAAATGGTTTCATCAAGTTCACCATGCAAAAAGGAAGTTTTAACATCCGATTATTCAAGCTCAAGATCAAAGAAGGCAACAACAGCAAGCATAATTCTGATAGTTTTATAATTAACAATAGGAGAACAGATTTAATTGAAACCAATACCTTCAACTTGAGAAAAATCTTTCGCAACAAATGTACCCTTGAACCTTAGAGGTTCATTAATAGATTCAGGTCCTTTAACTTTGAAACTCCATTTACAATCAATGAACTTTGTTTTGGTGGTTTAGGCACAAGCACCTAAGTTTTGTTCTTACGCAAAGAAGATATTTCTTCATCCATGGAATGCATCTACAAAGAGCGATTAGGACTCTTTAAAACATCAGAAAAACAAACAGGTTTTTTCTCTTCAACAAAAGATGCAGCAGTAAAAGCATAGGAAACAATGTATGGATAAGCATACCTAAGAGGTTTCCTTATCCCTCTTCTACATCTATCCCTTAATAGTTGGTAATCTCTAAGGGCTTGTGCTTGTGCTTCTGGATGATCCTCAACATTATCAGAATCACCTAAAATTGGCTCATCGGGTTCAGGAATACTAGACTCCTCATTGGTTTCAGATTCCAGCTCGGGTTCTAGTGTATGCTCATGAGAAGGTTCGGAGGTGACCTCCACCTCCACAGGAGTGTTCTCAACTATGAGTATAACAGAAGAACTCTTGGGTTTGGTTTCAGTTCTAAGATAGGACATGTCTATCTCGTTAAAGACTACGTCTCTATTCACGACTATCCTTGCACCTGGTTCACCTCTAAGCTACACTCTGTAACCCTTCACCCACTAGGATAGCCTATAAACACTCCCTTTTTGGACCTAGGGTCTAACCTCCCTTCCCTCTAATGTGCAAAGATAGTACACCCAAACACTCTAAGGTTCAAAAGGTTCGCTTGTTAGTCTGATAACAATTCTACGGGAGTCTTAAAGTTTATGGTTGTGGAAGGGGACCTATTTATAAAGTAAACTGTTGTACCAACAGCCTCTGAAAAAAATGATTTAGGAACCCTAGATGATACCAAAAGACACCTAACTTTATCCGTAATGAATCGATTCATCCTCTCATCTACCCCGTTTTGTTGTGGGTTGAGCCTAACAGTTCTATGATGAACAATGCCATGCAAAGCACACAAATCATGAAAATGTTTATTACAAAATTCCAAACTGTTATTTTTTCCTAAAACCTTTAGCTTCTTTTCGGTTTGAGTTTTGGCAAAACGTTTCCATTTATTACACTTTTGAAAAGTTTGATCTTTGGTTTTCAAAAAAAACACCCAAACGTGCCGAGAAAAATCATCAACAATAGAAAGGAAATAAACGTTGCCACCAAAAGTGGGTGCCTTTTCGGGACCCCAAAGATCATAGTGCACATAATCAAGAACAGCAGTGGATTAGTGTGTTCCTGCAGAAAAACTAAGTTTATGTTGTTTGCCAAGAACACAATGATAAAAAAATCTAAAGAAGTGATTTCATTACCGTTTATAAGATTTTTTTTATGTAAGTAATGCAAACCTTTTTCAATAATGTGGCTAATCTGACGATGCCACAACATGGTTTTATCAGAAATGTTTTCTTCAACATTTTGGAGCTCTAAAATAATTTTGTTTAAATCATCAATGTTTTCATAAAGGGATTTTGACAAGTACATTTTGAAGCCAAAGAGTTGTTCCTTTAAATAGATTTTGTTTGATAAAGACCTTCCCAAGTAAAGTTTTTCAAGTTTTATCCAGATTTCATAAGTATTGTAAATTTCATTTATTTCTCACAAAACATTATCTTTCAAATGCAAGGTGAGCCACCTATATGTATCACCAAGTTTTTCAACTAGCATATCTCCTGTCCAAGATTCCGGATACTTGTTAGGAGAGGAAATAGCGGGTGCAATCTTATTTTGGACTAAAATAGCTTTCATTTTTATACACCACGTTACAAAATCAGATTTGCCATCGAACTTGTTTGTTTAAAGTTTTGGAACAGACATGTTAAATAGTAGCAAACAAGAGTTATGTACGAAAAATAAAAGATTTTAGAAAAAGTTTTGTGACAAACACAGCCTGGAAAATAATACAGCTAGAAAAACAGGCAATAGGCAGATAATAAACTCACAATAGATCAATCAGATTGTAAACGGTGAGAAAAGTAAAAATCACAAAAATTTGATTCATAATTAGAGATACAAGGAGCAGATATATATATATGTCTAGACAGTAAACTTTACAAGAAAGGAAAGCAAAAACTGTAATAGTGACCTATGCCAGATTCACAGAACTCAACAGTTCGCATGAGTCTGGAAAGCAATCGGGAGGTTTTGGATGACATCTGCATCACTCGTGGAACGTAACAAACACCAGACACCAGAAAGATCGAATTTTCTTCTGGCGCTGATACCACTATTGGGAAGAGCCTAATCTTTGATACCACATATAGGAATAGTTTCTCTGGTGATCAGCCCTGGTACATTAGATAAAACCTCTACAGAAAACTATTACAACAGTAAAAGAGTGGAAGAACAAGAAACTACTAATGTATTACAAAAAAAATTCGGATGATGGAACCGAATAACAACTCTTAATAAAAGCTCTTCAAAATTGGATGAGATAGTCTGAAAAAAAACACTACCGTTTCTTCTTCAAATACTTGCAAAACAGATAAAAAAATAGGATGAGCCTGGCAAAAATTTGACGTCCGACTTTTGCCACAAGATAAAACCGGACGACCGAAACCAAAACTGAACATCCGATTATGATAAACGGATGCCAACACAGAAGAAAATAGACGACCAATTTTTGTGAAAAAAGGGAATAGAAATATTCGGACGATCAAAACGGATGAGAAGGAGAAAAAACCAGACGATCGGTTTTTCTCTATATGTCAGAATCTCGATCAAACCCTCAGCAATGGATGACCCTCATACAACAACAATCTAATCTCTCACTTTCGGTTCTCTCCTTCACAAACTACAAAGGCACGTGGTCAACAAGAAATAGTGACGGACAGTAGTAGTAACAGAAGAATTCACTGAGAACTAACAGAAACAAGAATCTGCATAGAAGAAGAAGGGAGAAAGAAGAAGGCTTCACACAGAATAAACAGTCATGTCTCATCTGTTAGCAACAAGACAAGGACAAGAGTATTTATAGAGTTTCTAAGGTAAACTCATTCAAGCAGCAGAACAATCATTTTGATAGATCGTTCAACAACAGAATATCCTGATACCTAGAAGACTTCTCCAAAGAAGCGAAAGCCAAGTCACCTAGGAAGAGTCATAAGGATTCGATTGTTTACCAGCCTCGCTGATCGGGATTTTTATAACAAAGTTTTAAACTCAATACTTGCAAGTGCACAAGATCAAAGTAATATGAAAGTATTAGGGTATCGAACCACAGAGAAAGGCTTAACTACCTAAATTATTATCTTCCTAAATTAATTTTATAAAAAGAAGAATCAAATTTTGTTATCTAAGAATTATTACTAAAATAATTAAAACTAATGAATAAAATAATTAAATCAAAGATAACAAGAGCTTAACCAAAGAAGATGATTTAGAACCTTGAATCCACCACTAACCTATATAACAATGATTTAATTTTATTTAGGAGAAAAGATTAAACATTCATGTGGTGATCTAGGCTACAAGCTTCGATTCACTAGAGAAATATATTGTGCTTAAATGCACGACATAATCCATCCAACCATTAGCATGACTTATTCATTCCTATGACATAAATCATCTAAAATTAGCATGAACTATTCAATTCTAAAACCCACAATATACTTGCAAAAATCACATATCTCTCATACCCAAGACTACAAGAATTAAGCATGGATAAAAATATCAATTAACCTAAATAATTATTCTACAAGAACAATCACAAAGAATTAATTGCATCAAACCAATAACATCCCAAGATATGCAATCACATAAATAATAGAATAAATCTCCCAAATATAAAATAAACCAAAGTCATATGGCTAGGGTTTCATCAAGATTCTAAAAATAAATTTAGCTCATAACCAAGTTCTTGGAGTAGATCATCGCTTTTTTCTTCACTTGGAGCTGTTGTATTTTTCTGCTGTTGCTGAACTTTTCTGCTGCAGGAATTTTTCTGCTGCTGTGCTAGAAATTTTCTGCAGGAATTTCTTCTGTTGCTGTGCTGGAATTTTTCTGCAGCTGCTGAATTTCTCTGGTTTCAGCTCCTGTGGCTGTCTTTTTTTCTGCTGCTGTATTTTTTCTATATATAGACAAAAGAGAAGTAAAATCCTAATCCTTAAAGGATTCAAATACTAAAGTTCTAATCCTTAAAGGATTCTGCTAAAGTTTTAATCCTAATCCTTAAAGGATTCAAATACTGCATCTTCCCTTTACCAAATTTAATATGGAATCTTTATTTTCCATTCTTTTTTAGAAATCTGCACAAAGATAAATAAAATAAATATAATTATGACTAATAAATAAATAAAACATTTTCAAAGGCTAATAATTAAAACTTAAGGTGTTTATTTGTATTAAAAATCAACTCTATCAACTCCCCCACACCTAAGTTTTGCTAGTCCTCAAGCAAAAAATAAAGAATAAAAAAGAAAAAACTAACTAGCCACTTTCGTTGGACTCACGATTGCACTTAGCATGTGCGACAAGCCCTTTAAACCCCTAAGTTACCCCTAGTGGACGAGTATGGTCTCGTGAGGGTTTGCAAACGACGTACCCACAAAGTCAAAATAAACAGAAAACTTTAGAAAAGATAGAGAGTAGCCCAAATTAAGTATCCTCCATCAATATCTCAAACTTATCAAGACAAATACTCTTCATCTCATTTTTAAACTTAAGTAAACAAACAAATATTCAATTATCTCCCATAACTAATGCAAAACTTGTGTAATGTGTGATCGTGGTCATCAGAGAGTATGAAATAAATACTAAATAAAATTTCCAAATTACATATAGAGAACAAATCTCAGCAAGAGTTCATTCCATAGGCTCACTCTTCGTACCTTCTCTCCACTAATCTAGGATTCTCAACTCAACTCAGATCAGGTAGGACTTTAAAGCTTGTAATGTAAGGTTAGGGCATTGGTTATCAAACGAAGGTAAGGAATTCAAAATCAAAGAAAAGAGAGCTTACAAAGAAGATGGATACTTTAAAATTCGACAAACTTTCTAACTTTGTTTTTGCTCATTTTTTTTTTCAGTAATACATTCACCAACTACCATCTTCTTTTTCTTAGGATTTCATCATTTAAGGCCATTCTTTTTTTTCTTACATTCACAAATCCGGGCCTCTTGAATTTTTTCTTCACTTTTTTTTTTTCTTATGATTTGTAACAATCATGTATCGACTTTTTTTTCCTTTCTTTTTCTTGGCTCAATACAAATTTTATTTTTTATTTTTTTGCAACACAACAAGTCATATATTGATCTATATATATTTTCTTCTCCCCTTTGTCAAAATAACTTATTCTCTTTTCCATAACACAAAAATAATAACCCATCATGGAAGCACAAGTTAGAAGTTTGCATTAAGCTCTCTACAAGATTAAGGATTAATATTTAAGTGGTTTAAAGAAAGATATAACATTTAGGCTCAAAAGGGTACGAAGGTAAAAATTATGAAATTTGGTAAGCTTGAAAGGCACAAACGATTCAAAGAAGGCCTATGACCATCGTCTTTGAGTCAAATCGAGAAAACCTTTCTATTTCGCCTCAAGAGGTACTCAAGTAAGTTCTAGAATGTAGGGAAGAGATTCACCAACTTTATGTAACTCAAAAATAATGTAAAGGATTTATTAAATACTAACAATGACCCATGTGCTCAAGTGTAAGTCATGCAAAAGTTATAACAAATATAGAACATAAGTCCGTCACCCTACTTAAAAAACAAGAAAATAAGTACTTTTCTCAACTTATTTAAGACATTTTTAAAGGAACTCAAAAAATACTAAAAAAATAGTAGATATCGGAATAAAAGCATCTTCTCCCCCCACACCTGGACCCAACGTTGTCCACAATGCGATAAGAGTACCAAGAGTAGAGAATAGACAAAGAAAAGAACCATACAACCTCGGTAGAAGAGGCGATATTAATGCATGCCCTGCAAGAGTAGTATACAATCTCCGTAATCTCCATAATAATGATAAGTTGTTTTATTATCCTACAAAATAAACATTTCATACCTTTCTACCAATCAAGTGGGATAAAAAAAATAAATAATAAATAAAAATAAAATAGAATAAAAATATAAAAATAAAATAAATAAATAAAATTTGGGTTGCCTCCCAAAAGCGCTAATTTTAAAGTCTTTAGCCAGACTCTATCACCAACTAGTCCTGATATGTAGGATCTACCAATATAGTAGATTCAATTTTACCTTCTCCAATGTCATTGGTAATAGCAGGCTTTAACCGTTGTCCATTAACAATCAAGATTCGGTTGTTTTTAAGATCTTCAATCCGAACAAAGACTCGAGGGAAAAACTTGTTTGACAATAAAAGGTCCATCCCAACAAGATCTCAACTTACCAGGAAAAAGACATAATTTAGAATTAAAAAGCCAAACTTTTTGGTTATGTTCAAATGATTTTCGAGAAATCATCTTATCATGAAAAGCTTTAGTTTATCTTTGAAAATTTTAGCATTCTCATATGCCTCATTTCGTAATTCATCAAGTTCATTTAATTGCAATTTTCTATTAGAACCAGCCTGCTTCAAATCAAAATTAAGAGCTTTAATAGCCCAATAAGCTCTATGTTCTAATTCTACTGGCAAGTGATAGGCTTTCCCAAAAAGGAGTCTAAAAGGGGACATTCCTATAGGAGTCTTGTAAGTCGTGCGATAAGCCCAAAGTGCATCATTCAGTCTTTGAGACCAATCCTTCCTATCAGGTCTAACAGTTTTCTCAAGAATGGATTTAATCTCTCTATTAGACACTTCTACTTGATCACTTGTTTGGGGGTGATAAGGGGTAGCCACTTTATGAGTTATAGAATACTTTCTAAGAAGAGCTTCAAAAGAACGGTTACGAAAATGACTTCCTCCATCGCTAATAATAGCTCTAGGGGTACCAAATCTACAGAAAATATGATCTCTAACAAATTTAATAACTATCTTATGATCATTTATTTTGGTAGCTATACCTTCCACCCATTTAGACACATAATCCACTGCTACCAAAATGTAATGATAACCAAAAGAAGATGGAAAACGACCCATAAAATCAATTCCCCAAACATCAAAGATCTCAAAAATTTAAATAGGTTGTAAAGGCATCATGTTACGTTTAGAAATGGAACCAGTACGTTGACACCTTTCACATGCCAAGTAAAAATTATGAGCATCTTTGAATAAACTAGACCAATAAAAACCACTTTGAAGAACTTTAGCAGCAGTTTTACGACCTCCAAAATGTCCACCACATGCATACGAATGACAAAAAGTTAAGATAATATGAAATTCACATTCAGGTATGCATCTACGGATTACTTGATCAGGACAATGTTTAAACAGGTATGGATCATCCCAATAATAATACTTAACCATTGAAAAGAATTTATCCCTATATTGTTTATTCCAATGTGCTGGAATTTCACCTGCAGAGAGATAGTTAACAATAGGTGCAAACCAAGGGACAAGAGAATGTGATAAAGAAAATAACTGCTCATCAGGAAAAGTATCTTTCAAAGCAACTGCTTCATCATGATTATTATCCCACAATCTAGATAAATGATCAGTTACTAAATTTTCTGAACCTTTCTTATCTCTGATTTCAATATCAAATTCTTGCAAAAGTAATATCTATCTAATCAATCTTGGTTTTAGTCTCTTTTTTTTTACAATAAGTATTTTAAAGCAGAATGATCAGAATAAATAATCACTTTGGAATGTAAGAGATAAGAACGAAATTTCTCAAGTGCAAAAACTACCGCCAATAACTCTTTTTCAGTTGTTGTATAATTTCTTTGAGCATCTGTAAGAGTTCTACTAGCATAGTAAATGACATGAGGTTTTTTTTCAGTCTTTTGCCCTAAAATAGCTCCCACAGCAAAATCAGAAGCATCACACATGATTTCAAAGGGTAAAGAAAAATTAGGAACCTGAACTATAGGTGCAGATATAAGAAGAGAACGAAGTTTTTCAAAAGTTTTCATGCAAGATTCATCAACATTGAATGCAACATCTTTGCTCAAGAGATTAGTTAAAGGTCTAGCAATCATGCTAAAGTCTTTTATAAATCTTCTATAAAATCCTACATGCCCCAAAAACGATCTAATTTGCTTAACAGATTTAGGTGGAGGAAGATTAGCAATCAAATCAATTTTAGCTTTATCTACTTCAATTCCTTCCTTAGATACTTTGTGCCCCAAAACTATTCCTTCTGTAACCATGAAATAACTCTTTTCCTAACTTAGAACTAAGTTAGCTTCTTCACATCTTTCTAAAACAGCAGACAAGTTATTAAGGCAATCTTCAAAAGTAGGTCAAAAAACAGAAAAATAATCCATGAAAACCTCAAGAAACTTATCAACCATATCAGAAAAGATAGCAAGCATACATCTTTGAAAAGTAGCAGGCCCATTACATAATCCAAAAGGCATTCTACGAAAAGCAAAAGTACCAAAAGGGCATGTAAAAGTAGTTTTCTCTTGGTCCTTGGGGTATACTGGAATTTGGTAGTATCCTGAATAACCATCTAAGAAGCAATAAAAACTTTGACCAGCTAATTTTTCCAGAATTTGATCAATAAAAGGTAGAGGGAAGTGGTCTTTTCTAGTTGCAACATTTAGTTTTCTATAGTCCACACACATTCTCCACCCAGTAACTTCTCTAGTAGGAACTAACTCTCCTTCCTTATTCTCAATTACAGACACTCCTGCCTTCTTTGGTACAACTTGTATAGGACTAACCCATGGACTATCAGAGATAGGATAACAAATACCAGAATCTAAGAGCTTAACTACCTCATTTTTTACTATTTCTTTCATGTTAGGGTTTAGCCTTCTTTGTAATTCCCTAGAAGGTTGCACATTGTCTGTTAGATGTATTCTATGCATGCATACAGATGGGTCTATTCCCTTTAAATCAGCTATGGACCACCCTATAGCCCCTTTATGATTAGAAAGAACTTTAATTAAATCCCTTTCTTGGTTAGATTTTAACTCAGATGAAATTATCACAGGCAAAGTTTTATTTTCACCTAAGAAAATATATTTAAGTTTAGAAGGAAGAGTTTTCAATTCAAGCTGGGGTGGACACATAAGAGAAGGTACAGCAGGGGATTTTGCAAGCACAGGCAAAAGGTTCATGATTCCCAACCCACGAAGAATTTTCTAGTGGTGCAATATAGGGAAAAAATAGAATTTACATTTCCATGCACATAATATTCTCATTCTCCAATAGAAGCAGATTCTTTAGAACACATTATAGGTAGAGTTTCTTCAATTAATTCATCAATTATATCTACCAAATAACAATCATAATCATCTTCCATAATTGGTAGTGAAGAAGCTTTAAAGATATTCAATCTAATCCTCATATTCATCACAGAGACATCCATTACCCCAGTTCTACAATTAATAGTAGCATTTGCAGTGGCTAAGAAAGGATGGCCTAGAATAACAGGGATATGATTATTAGAAGATCTACCAGGTTCCATATCTAAGACTACAAAGTCTACAGGGAAGACACCCTTATCAATTTGAACAAGAACATCATCTATCCTCCCCCTAGGTACCTTGATTGATCTATCAGCTAACTGTAAAGTCATATCCGTTGGTTGCAGTTCCCCTAATCCTAATTCTTCATAGACGGTGTAAGGAATCAAGTTAACACTAGAACCTAAATCTAAGAGTTCCCTATCTATTTTATGATCACCAATAAGACAAGCGATAGTAGGGACACTAGGGTCTTTGTATTTAGGTGGAGTGTTATGTTGCAAAATGGAGCTTACCTGTTCAGTTAAGAAGACTTTCTTAGAAACATTACTTTTAGATTTTCTTTTGAAAGTGCACATGTCTTTAAGAAACTTTGCATAGGCTGGGACTTGGTTAATGGCATCTAAAAGTGGAAGGTTGATTTTAACTTCGTTGAAGGTTGCTAATATGTCTTCCATTTTATTGTCCTTTCTAAGATGTGGAGGTAGTAATAAAGAGGAAAGGGAACCTTAGGCTTGTACGAAGTCATGGGAGATGGTTCTGGAGTTTTATATTTAGAAGAGGAAGCTAGTTCCTTTTCTACATTCTTTTCAATTTTAGTCTCTATATCAATCTCCTCAGTTTCGTTTTCATTTAATTCATTATCTTTAATTGGTTCCCCTGCTTTATTATCTACCTCCTTCCCACTCCTAAGGGTAATTACAGCTTTAGCTTGCTCATGATAATTAGTTCTCGGGTTCTCTATTGGATGACTAGGAAGCCTACCCTCCTCTCTTCTACTTATTGCATCAGCTAGTTGCCCTATTTGAGTTTCTAACTTAGCAATAGATTGAGTGTGAGAGTCTAGAATTTGTGTCTTAAGTTCCAAACCTTTCAAAGAAGATAAGACTTTTTCTTCAAAAAGAATTTC
The DNA here is from genome assembly GCA_028651295.1 of Catharanthus roseus. Classification (NCBI taxonomy): domain Eukaryota; kingdom Viridiplantae; phylum Streptophyta; class Magnoliopsida; order Gentianales; family Apocynaceae; genus Catharanthus; species Catharanthus roseus. The sequence goes on from JAPQWS010000027.1 coordinate 400,461, forward strand.
CACTTTGAGGAGGATGAGAAGGTACATACCTTTGAGATTGAAAACCAGGAGGAGCAGTCATACTAGGTTGTTTATTCTGCTGATATTGTTGTTGGCCTAATTGACCTTCCCCTCCTTGTTGCTTCCAGGAGAAATTAGGATGATTTCTCCAGCCTGAATTGTACGTGTTTGAATAGGGGTCATTTTGCCTGTGAAATCCTTGAGCTACATTGACTTGTTCCTGCACAAATTCTGGAAATAGTGAAGCATTAGGACAGTCATAAATAACATGAGAGGGACTAGAGCAAATTGCACAAACACCTTGAACATTAGGAGAATTAGTAGGTAATGTATTTAAAGCTAACAATTGATCAAACTTTTTGGATAAGGCATCAACTTTCAAAGAAAGATCAATATTTTGAGAAACTTCATACATTCCTCTATTTCCTATTTGCCTAGATGTGCCTACAGGTGAGGAGGTGGCATGTTGCTGCGAATTATCACTCAAATTTTCAAATAAATCCCATTCCTCATCTGCAGTTTTATGAAGAAAAGTACCACCACAAGAGGAATCAACTATTTAGCGATTTCTCTCATCTAGTCCTGAATAAAAACTTTGGATTTGCTACCATTTAGGGACTTCATGATGAGGGCAACTACGAAGAAGTTCTTTAAATCTCTCCCAACTCTCATGAAATTGTTCATTATTTTGTTGGGAAAAAGTAGTGATTTCTCTCCTTAACCTCGTAAGTTTACCCATAGGAAAATATTTTTTTAGAAATTCCCTAGACATCTCAGCCCAAGTACCTATTCTCTCACGTGTGTGCAACCAATGTTTAGCCTTATCCTTCAAAGGAAAAGGAAAAAGGCGTAATCTAATAGCATCATCACTTACATTAGGCAGTTTAAAAATAGAGCAAATTTCTAAAAACTCATCAATATGCTTATAAGGATTTTCAGAATCAAGCCCATAAAAAGATGGTAACATTTGAATAGTAGAAGCTTTGATTTCAAAGTGATTAGCCTCAATTTCAGGTAGTCTATTACTTATTGGTGAATTATAAGTGTTAGGAGTAAAATACTCCCTTAATGCTCGTGGATTTTCAGCCATTTTAACCTCACAAGTGTTAGTAATTTTTCCTTGCGCTCTAAGTGCCTTAAGTGTACGCTCTATCTCAGGATCAAATTCTTTCAAATCAACAGAGAGCGAACGACGACATTGCATTAATAAACAAATTCAAAAAAATAAAAAAAAACAATTACCACAAATAATGATGAATAAACTATCAAATAATGAAATAAAAAATAATAATAAAAAAAACGTTGAAGACAAAAAATTTTTTTTTTATATATTTTTTTTCAAGAATAAAAGTAGAATAAAAAAAATACTAACAAATTTAGGAGGCAATAACAAAAGCAATTAATTTAACCTCGTCCCCGGCGACGGCGCCAAAAACTTGATCGGGATTTTTATAACAAAGTTTTAAACCCAATACTTGCAAGTGCACAAGATCAAAGTAATATGAAAGTATTAGGGTATCGAACCACAGAGAAAGGCTTAACTACCTAAATTATTATCTTCCTAAATTAATTTAATAAAAAGAAGAATCAAATTTTGTTATCTAAGAATTATTACTAAAATAATTAAAACTAATGAATAAAATAATTAAATCCAAGATAACAAGAGCTTAACCAAAGAAGATGATTTAGAACCTTGAATCCACCACTAACCTATATAACAATGATTTAATTTTATTTAGGAGAAAAGATTAAACATTCATGTGGTGATCTAGGCTACAAGCTTCGATTCACTAGAGAAATATATTGTGCTTAAATGCATGACATAATCCATCTAACCATTGGCATGACTTATTCATTCCTATGACATAAATCATCTAAAATTAGCATGAACTATTCAATTCTAAAACCCACAATATACTTGCAAAAATCACATATCTCTCATACCCAAGACTACAAGAATTAAGCATGGATAAAAATATCAATTAACCCAAATAATTATTCTACAAGAACAATCACAAAGAATTAATTGCATCAAACCAATAACATCCCAAGCTATGCAATCACATAAATAATAGAATAAATCTCCCAAAAATAAAATAAACCAAAGTCACATGGCTAGGGTTTCATCAAGATTCTAAAAATAAATTTAGTTCATGGCTAAAGGGACAGAAGGAACCAATTTCTTGGAGTAGATCATCGCTTTTTTCTTCACTTGGAGCTGTTGTATTTTTCTGCTGTTGCTGAACTTTTCTGCTGCAGCTGGAATTTTTCTGCAGCTGCTGAATTTCTCTGGTTTCAGCTCCTGTGGCTGCCTTTTTTTCTGCTGCTGTATTTTTTCTATATATAGACAAAAGAGAAGTAAAATACTAATCCTTAAAGGATTCAAATACTAAAGTTCTAATCCTTAAAGGATTCTACTAAAGTTTTAATCCTAATCCTTAAAGGATTCAAATACTGCAGCTTCCCTTTACCAAATTTAATATGGAATCTTTATTTTCCATTTTTTTTTAGAAATCTGCACAAAGATAAATAAAATAAATTAAATATAATAATTATGACTAATAAATAAATAAAATATTTTCAAAGGCTAATAATTAAAACTTAAGGTGTTTATTTGTATTAAAAATCGACTCTATCACTCGCCCACCCGGCATCTTGGATTAGACATAAACTTATGTTGTTGGGTTGTGAGGCTCGGTCCGATTTATCACAGGGATTAAAGAACTTAGGCTGAGAAGAGAAAATGTGTGAACACTAGCCCAACTGGCCTACACTATCAATCTAAGTAATCAATTGCTCACAAACTAAAGAAGAAAGCCCTTAGAACCTAACTAAGATTGGTTGAAGAACCCTTGAATGATTGGTGGAAACTCTAAATTCATATCATCAATATTCAACTTAGTTTTTTATAAGAGGAGGCATAATTAGGTATTTGTAGAGAAAATCGAATAAGTATTAAAAATGCCTAATGAACCTTCTAATAAAAGTTAATTACAATCATGCAAATCAAGAAACTAATAATTAACTAAAAATTAATTTATTTTGACTAAAATGAAGGGTAGTCTTGAACTCTTGATTGTTTCTCCTAAGACTTACCGGGGACGGTAGGGTGGGAGCATAGCGTTGTTGGTAGGTTGTCTTCTCAAAATTCCCTTTGTACAGAGGGATACTGGGAATGGTAGCGCGGGAACCTACCATCGCCGGTAGGTTCTGTTTTATTCCCTCCTTTTTTCTTTCATCTTCTTCGATGGCTAAGAGCTTCTAGTTTAATTTCGGGTAGCTTGCTATGAATTTTATCAGTCTTTGAAGTCTTGTAAAGTCTCCAAGCCTTCCGATTAAACCCGGAGTTCTACAATTGAAGCCTCACCCATGATGTCTTCGATCTTCTAGTTGCTCCTACGCAAATTTTTGAATAATTCTTTGTTGAATTCATATCATATAGGGTCATTCCCAAAAAAAAAAAAAAAAATGCTCGCCAAGCATTTTGTTAGATATGGTCTCTTTCAAGTTCAAGACATCTTGTGTGGTTTTTCAAAAGATCCTAACTAGTGTACAACAAGCCATTTTGGTTTGTTTGAATAGATGTAAGAATGAATTAGAATTTTTAAAATGACAAAAAAAAATCGCATTTGCTCACTGAAAGATCTGCCTATTATTTTGTTAAAATAAAGGATTAAAACATTAGGTCAGCACGCCAGTCACTACCTTGTTTGGTAAAAACATTCTGAAAAATAAAAGAAAGAAAGAGCATCAACTCACCATCAACTTGTTTTTCCTTCAAAAAAAAAAAAAACAAAATCAAGTAAGCAGCCATTCGCCACCTTGTTTTGAAAAAGAAATTAAAAAATTTAAAAAAAAGAAAGAAAGCTGATGCACCGACAACTTTTTGCTAGCCAGCACTAACAAGTGTATGAATTTTCTAACTTATCTACCTCTATTAGGTAGCTCACCTACTAACTTGATTACCTTAGTATTTTCACTTTTTTACTTGAAGTGAAAGATGACTTGATGGAAGATGATAAAGTTGTTTTTTGAAATGACACAAAGTTTTCCTTTTTTTACATAACGGATTATACAGAGAGTTCCTTTTAAAATTATCAACTTTGAATTGTAAAAGTACACAAAGGACCATTATACAAACTTGCATCTCCATTTTTGTTAAATTTACTAAAATGTTCTCATTTGAGGTGATTAATCACTTCTACAAAGAGGCACCTATCACTACTCTAGACATACACACATATATATACATATATAAGATTTTTCTAACGTCTCTTCCCATGGCACATGTTAATACGGATAAACTTACAATATATTTGGTAAAAGAAAAAATAACTAAAAACACATTAAATAAATATGAAATGTTTGTAATAATTACTAATCATCTATATTTATTTACCTTAATTATTCCAATATTAACAATCTCTCTACCCGTACCCCTTCCCCTTCCCCATAATCCTTCCCATCCTCCCAAAAAAGCAAAGAATCTGGGGTTTATTTTTTTCCTTTGGTTTTATATTTTATTTGGTAGGTTTTATTAATACAATACACCAAATAAAAAAAAACCCTAAAGAGGAAAGATAAATCCTAAAGGAAAAATATAATATGAAAGGAAAAGTTATAGACAATCCCAGGTGCTCTCTTTTTTGGGGTGGGGGTAAGAAAGAATATTAAATATTCTGATTTATACAGTTAAGGTAGAGAAATCTAGGTCATTATAAAATTTTCATACATATATACATATGTACACATACATATACACATATATATGGGGTTGCGTGATGTTACTATTGATAAACTCAAACTATATTAGGTAAAACATATGTATAAAAGTCTCAATAGATAAACTATGAAATTTTACACTAATTCATAATCATTTATATTCATTTACCTTAATGGTCGCAAGAAGAATCTTTAATTCTCTCTACCGCTACACTTTCCTTTTATAATATTTATTTTTTTCCCTTAAGGTATTTATCTTTTATTTGGTAGTTTTTATTAATACAATATGTCTAATAAAACCTACCGAATAAAAAATAAATCCTAAGGAGGAAAGATAAATCGTAAAGGAAAAATATATTATAAAAAGAAATACTACAAACTATCCCTGGTACTTTTTTTCTTGGGGTGGAGCAGAGAGAATATTAGGATTTTTATTGATACAATTAAGGTAAATAATTTAAGTGATTATTACTAGTGAAAATTTTCCATAGGTGATTGAATTTGATTTTTGTAATATTTGAATCACCGAATATACTGTGAGTTTATCCATATTAACATATGCCATAAGAGTATACGTAAGATAAACCCTACATATATATATACAAAGAGAGAGAGAGAGAGAGAGAGAGAGAGAGAGAGAGAGAGAGAGAGAGAGAGAGAGAAAACACAAAAAACAAACGAAAACGAAGGCTGAAAGAAGCCTAAAAAACTTGTCATTGAAGATCAATTGTGAATCATCCTAAGAAACCTACATTGGCAGCTATGCATAATACACTGTAGTTAATAAATTATTTTATGACAAAGATGTCATGAAAGGTTTACGAATGAAATGGCCAAAAAATTAAAAAATGTTTGAAGATAAACAAAAATTGATGATGGAAGAAATGCTTAGAAGGTTAGAAGCATTTGTGATATAGTTGCCGCAAAATCAAAAGCAGATGAGATTATGATAGAGGATGAGGATATCGAAGTGGAAGTGGAAGGTGAAGTGAGTTGTGATCATGAAGACGCCGTGAGGCAATGGATCTTCAGCGGATATTCGATCCTCAGTAGGAGACAATAATGTGGGTGTTTTTCTATGCAGAACATATAAGTAATAATTACATAGTACACTCTACCATGGAGTATGTCATCATTGTTCAAGAAGGAGATAGTTTGGGAGGAGTTTTTTGGAACACAAAAGAAGGGAAAACAAATACCTTCCCAAATTATGGAAAAAGCGAATCGAGCAGCAACAGTTGCAAAAGTGGTTGATGATGATTCTAAACGTCGACGTTGTTCACTATTACTAATTGAATCAGCTGAGAATTTGACCAAAGTTGCCCAGAAGTCTCAAGTACAAAAAATGGGGAAGAAAGAATTTGGGAAGAGTGGTTTGGGTGGGAACGCATAAGCTACCATAAGAGAGGAACATTCGACTAGTGGCAAGAATTCTTTGACGGTGTTATTGTCTTGCAACTTATTTAATACATTATGTGTTTTAAATTTCATAAAGGTTATTTTCTTTACTTTAAATTCACTTAAAATCTTAAACATTTCAAACTTAGATCTAATATTGTAGAGGAAGTCATGAAACCGTTGTTTACATTTCTAAATTACTCAAAGTTATTTTTCTTCCTAGATGTTTTCCTTCATTTTGCTATGCTTTTTTGGAATCATGACATATCACTTAGATGGATCTGAATTCTGATTTGAAATATACCAACTCGTTGGATCAAATGCTCAATTCTGATGTTCTTGTCATGAAGAAATTTGGGTATCCAAATATACGATTATCATCTAAAAGTTGTACTGATTTTGAGATTAAAGAGTTTTTGTTTCTGTTTTCTTTGCATTTAAGTCCATATTTACAAGAAATTAAAGGTAAGTAATTGTAATATTTTACATTTTTGGTTTTGATTCAGGTTGGTTTGGTCGACAGTTGGTGGTGGCTTTAAAGGATCTATTTCTTATAGCAAACAAGGGGATAGGTTTGGCTGGTAGTTGATTGCCTGTGATTGCCTCAGTTTTCCTTACTCTAGTGGATAGACCAATGGTGTAGTTGGATGATGATAGCTGTGGATGTACTTTATCTTTTTTTCTTTTCTTCGGACAAATATGCCCTTAAGAAACGTAATGTGAAAGTTACATGTTTCTTTGCATCAAGAATTATGCCCAAAAGAAGCAGCAGGGTTAAAATTGAACGTTTGAATAGCTTAAGGTCACTGACTTACCATTTTCTTGTTCAGGGTCAAAAAAACAAAAAAAAAAGGGAAAAGTTTAAGAGTCACGAGCACACTTTACCCTCATATATATACGCACACACAGGCACAAGCACACACGCACACACATATATATATATGATATGATTTGTGAGCCAATTTAATTTGATTTGGAGATAGCCAAAATATATATATAAAAAGTAATAAATTTAAATTTAAAAATAATATGTATATGTCTTGACTTAATTATATTATTAATATTTAAAACAATTTATGAAAATATAAAAAATATGTGTAAACTTAAGTCTTTAAATTTTTAGATAACTTTAATTAAGTCTAACTTAGTTTAATTTATAACATTTAAGAATAATTATTTATTAGTTCGGAGAAAATTCCCTTTTTCCTTTTGGAGAAGCTCAAAAGTGAAAACCGAAACGAATTTTAATTTGGAGAAAAAAACTTTATTTATCAAAAAAGAAATTGTTCGAAACTTAAATTTTTGTTCCGGATGTTTTATTATTTATTTGTCAAAACTAATAACATCCCTAGCTTTGGGCCACTTCTGATAAGTGATTTTCATTCAAGAGAGAAAAATCAAGATATAAGATCATGGTTAGAATGTGAGCTAAGTAAATCGCATGGTGGTATTTTTGAGGAACCGAAATCCAAAAATAGATTTTTTTCCCTCAAAATTCCCCATGTGGTCGGCACATAATTTTTTTTTGGTTGGTTCCGTAACATTTTACGATGGCGAGCCATGTTTTGACAAAAGATTTTTGTTTTAGGAGTAAAAAATGAAGAATGAGTTCAAGGGCAGAGTACGGATTTGGATAATAGTATGAGGCATTCTTAGTTAACGTCCTTAATAAATGCTATCTTTAAAAAAAGTAGTGAAATTTTTTTGATAGTCCTATCCCCGCATTGCAATATCTCATGTCTAAGGAGGAATTAGGAACATAAATGGAGAATTCAGTATAAATTTCTAAATATAATTACCCTAGAAAGATTTATTTTCTGAGGGAGATGATAGTCTAACGACGACAAAAGTGGAATTCGGCAAAGAAGTTGATGATAATGATGATAGGAACGAAGAAGAACATGGAGAAAAGGAGAAGAAGGAGCAGAAGAACAAGAATAAAAACCCTTCTTTTGGGTTGTCCAAGAAAAAGGCAAAATGACTCTAAAGGTCATAAATGGAAATTGGATTCTAGAGTGGATAATGTTTTATTGCTATAATGGTTCTATTTGTTGCAAGTTTTGAGAAACTGGTGAATTTTATGAAAACTTAGTTCAACAAATGTAAATTACCTAAAATAACAAAGTCAGTGGGCATGGAGAAAAATTACACATATATTTATAATTACAATAAGTAATTAGAATTTGAAAAACTAAAATAAATATTTTTTTTATAACAAATGAATAAATGATGGGGTCATTTTGAGAAACTAGTATACTATGTGACATTTAGAGAAACTATACCATATTGCATAAAACTAAGAAAGGGTTTAGAGACAAATTATCTGTACATTTATAATTATTATTAATGAAACTCATGTATACGTAAAATAAAAAAATTAGTGGGTGTATATACAAATTATAAATATATTTGTAATTAATGTAAGTAATCTTATTTGGAAAAACTAAAATAAATGCATATCAATAACAAGTGAATATGTTATGGGGTCATTTTGAGAAACTAGTGAATTCTGTGAAAGCTTCGTTGAACTCATGTGAATTACATAAAATACTGAAATTAGAGGGTTTAGACAAAAATTATAAATATATTTATCATTAGTATAAGTAATTTTATCAAGAAACTAAAATAAATGAATATTATAAAAAATGAATGAATTATGGGGTGATTTTCAAAAATAGTGAATTATGTTCAAATTTACAGAAACTATTGTAAATTACATAAAATTAAGAAATTAATGCGTTTAGAGAAAAATTATAAGTATATTTGTAATTAATATAAATATTTTTATTTGGAAACTTAAAATAAATGTTTACCATAACAAAAAAGTAAGTTATTGGGTAAATTTCAGAAGCTGGTGACTTATGTTATAGTTTAGTGAAACTGCTGTAAATTACATAAAATTAAGCTATAAGTGGGTATAGGACAAATTATAAGTATATTTATAGTTAATACATGTAATTTTATTTTGAAAAGCTAAAAGAAATGCATGTCATAACAAATGAATAAGTTATGAGTTCGTAACAAATGAATAAGTTTTGGTGATATGAATTCCTAATTTGATTGCAAATCGAATCCATCACCTTCCAAAGATCACCTCCTTAATGAAGAACTTTTATTGAGGATTTTGTAGTTCTAACACTCCACTAAAGAACCTATGAGAAACTAAGCCATATAAACCCAATAGTGAGAAGAGGAACTCTTCACAACTTGATAGCAAGAACCTTAGAAAAACTTGGCCCTAAAACTCAAATTACACATATTAGAAAACCTGGACTAATAAACTCTAAGAACAAAAACTCCTAAGTCAATCAAAAAAGGAATTGAAAATGGTCAATTGACTTCCATAGATTATCAATCTAAGTAATCAATTAACATATACCATAACAATATACATAAAAAATCCTATATATATACACAGAGAGAGGGAGAGAGCGAGTGAGAGAGAGAGAGAGAGAGAGAGAGAGAGAGAGAGAACTCTAAAAACAAACAAAAATGAAGGTAAAGAGGCCTCAAAAGCTTGTCATTGCAAATTAGTTATGAATTTTCCTAAGAAACCTGCATTGGCGCTATGCATAAGAGGCTGGAGTTAATAGATTATTTTATGACAGAGATGTCATGAATTGTTTAAGAATGAAATTGTTGGAAAAATTGAAAAAAGCTTGAAGATAAATGGAAACTGATGATGGAAGAAATGTGTAGAAGGTTAGAAGCATTTGGAAATAAAGTTGCTGTGAAATCAAAAATAGATGAGATTGTGATAGAGGATGAGGATATGGAAGTTGAAGGTGAAGTGGGTAGTGATCATGAAGAAGTCGTGAGGTAATGAGATCTTAAGGGGATATTGGCTCTCCCGGTGGGAGACAATGCGTGGATGTTATTCAATGCAGAAGGTATAAGGAATAATGACATAATAGGCCTTTTCGTGGAGTATGTCATCAATGTTTAAGAATGAAATAGTTTGGGAAGGATTTTTTTTGGAACACAAAAGAAGGGAAAAGAAACACCTCCACCAATTATGGAAAAAGGGAATTGAAGAGCAGCAGATGCAGAAGTGGTTGATGACGGTTCTAAATGTCGACGTAGTTAAAGGTTACTCATAGAATAAGCTAAAAAGTTTACTAAAGTTGACCGAATTTGGGAAGATTGGTTGGGGTGGGAAGGCATAGGCTAGCGTCAGAGAATAACATTTGACAAGTGCCAAGAATTCTATGACATTGTTACTGTCTTGCAATTTACTTAATACATTACGTATTTTAAATTTCATAAAGGTTATTTGTTTTACTTCAAATTCACTTTAATATGAAACCCTAAATATTTTCGACAGGTAGCCCTCCTCCTGTCTCATGTCCATCAAATGTCGCAATTACTAGGCCAACAAAGGTAATTCGTGAAATCTACCGCATACTTTATATAGTTCGAATTAAATGGTAGATAGTGATATTTATTAATATAGGAACAAACCATTGTTTAGGGAACACTAAATAAGAAGTTAATATTTTCCACTTAACTTGAGCCGATAGAGCAGATATACCTAAAAAATGTTTGAGCGTAGATTAATCTTCCTGGTAAGTTTGAAATTCCCTCTTTATTTCACGTGAAAGTTATAAATTTTTTAATGAAATGGAAATTTTGAAATGAAGGCTTTAATAAGTGCAATTTTTCTTGATTGATAAAAAGTTTAAATTGGGAATGAATTACTACATTCGATGAAGAATGGCAAACTTATCATTAATGAAAAGTTTGCGTGCACATCATTGTTAAGTTCGGAAGTCATGGGTTATTTCAGTGCATTAAAAACAGTGCGGTTCAAAAATTTGCCGAAACTCTTAGTCCAAAAGTTTGGTTTGTGATACATTATTTTTCTTCAGTTTCACCCAACATAATTAAATTCTCTTTTAATTTTGTCAGCTTCACTAATTAAAAAAAATTCAACGTTTTAACCACCTAATTGATTTCATTTAAAATTTTCTTCAAGTTCACTGATTAAAAAAAAACTTCAACTTTTCATCCACCTCATTGATTCCTCTTCAGTAATTTATGGCCGCGTACTTTAACCCCTATCCACAAACTAAGCAGTGAATTAGAGACCATGTAAAGAATCAGAGATACGATTTTGCCCCATCCTTTAAATTCTAGTCTAATCCTTGCACTGCATTTTGTTTACCAGCAGCAGCAAGGATAAAATCACTGTGAATGCCATAACTGGGAATGACATTTTGGAGTGATTTTCTTTTTGCTATGACGGTACTGTTGTTTGCACATTATTATGTTCAAAAATTGAAACCCATCTCATTTCCGGTTCAGAATTTTGTGGATAGTTTGTGTTAACTGTTATTTTATTTTGTGCCTGTTTAGTGGCAAAATGAGCTAAGGATTTCAAAGTTTTCTTAATCAAAAGAAGTTTTTGTTCAATGAAAAACTTGCTTAGTTTGTCTGTGGGGTAAACTAAATTTCAAGTTGTGACTTGGTTGATTTTAGTTCTATTAAATAAGTTTTGTTGACTGACCATAGGCATGCAAGGAGGCAGTTGGGAGCGGGGACTAACTAAAATTTTGGTTATATCTAATAAATTTTGGTTTAGAGAAACTTCATTTTTCTTCCCATCGGGGACATGTCTACAGAGCAACGAAACGAGATTTCTATAATTTTCAAATAGTGAAATGATTTCTTATCAATTAAAATTTATCACCAACTTTTGCAGTTATTTCATGGAAAACAATTTTCCAAAATATGTTGAAGCCCCCGCCGATATCCCCACCACCCTTACCTCGTCTTCATGCTCTTGCATCCTCATTGTGGGGATAAAATTCATCTCCAATCCCAACCTAACTCCCATAATTAAGCCCCATTCCTACCCATCTCAAGATATTAAAAAAAAAAGGTGATGGATGCTAATCTATGGTAATATAGAAGGTGGGAGTGACAAGAGTTTCTGATTTCTCGAGTAGTAAACTTACTCTTAGTACTCTAGTAGGCTAGTAAAGTTTTACTATTTTTTTATTTCTTTATCTCCAATCTTTTCGCTTACAAACTTCACTTGATCCCTTGTAATTCATCATTGAAGAAAGAAGTAGAATTACAGAGAAGCTGAGATAGGTCGCGATAGTCAGGGTTCGGATTTCTAGGATCCTTAAGTTTTAATTCCAACATATGGTATTTACTAAATACATTAATGAGTCAATCCCATGCTCTAAAGAGCTAGGGTTTTCTGACTTGATATAGCCCTAATAAAGAGGACCACTCCGTAACTGATTTAGTTTTCTTATTTGGACCTTATCACTTTTTTTATAAAATAACTTGGACACAATATTTAACAACTCAAACATTTAACTAATCTCCAATTCAAAACACTATGTGATCTAACAATATATATGTGTATATATGTACATATACATGCGTGTATATATACATATGTATGTATACATATAAATATAGTTTTAGCAGCATATTTAAGTTTTATGATGGAAGTCCTTCGTTATGTAGTTGCTAACTTAATGTGATCAAGAAAATACATCTACTCATCATTCAGCTTATTTTTATTAATCCTAATTAACTAATACTTCCCTTAGTGAGATCAAAAGTTAAAAGAATGACAATTCTTCGTTTTAGCAAATAATGCTAAAACATGAAACAACAAAACGCTGTACATGAAATCAATTACAGGAACAAATAAATAACCTAATGGAAAACATTTAAAATGATCATAATTTCTTTTCTAAACCACAACTGCTTTTAAATTTACCAAATATTCATTTTGTCAGTTAGCCTTTTCTTACACGTACCCTTCTCTAATGTTCAAGCCAATATTTCCATCGGTTTTTCCCCATGCTATTTTTGATGCAAAATGCATTTGCAGTTTCCCTTGTATCTTTATCCCTTTTTTCTTTCCAACAAAAAATTCCCATGAATTCCTTCACCTTTCTCTTTTGTTCCCTACAGAGACGATTATAAATTTATTATGTTACTATATTGTTTAGATCTGTAGCATGCTCTAATGTCGGTAAAGGCAACACTCTTTCATTCTCCTTTAGCTTTCGTACAGGTAAATTTCTTGCTTTGTAAATCATAAAATCGTCAACCTTTCTTGTTGTAGGGATAGCCGAGAAAAACACAAACGCGACTACCTAAAAAGAAGTAGCACACTATAGGTGGGACAAACAACCGCCGAAAGAGATGTCATTTGAACCTAATTATTCTATTTAGTTTGTGTCCTTAGGCCACTCTTCAAAATGGTGAGAATCTCTTGCCTAAAATATACATATTTTGTAATTGGTGCCTTACAATTGAGGGTATAGTTAGGTGAGTTGCAAGTCTTAACATTTGTAACTGTAAAGGTTTATATTTCTACACAAAAATAAAAATAAAAAAAAATTTGAAACAACAAAACTTCGAACATGAAAAATTGATGAAAATCTGGATAAGAATCTATCATATTTGATATCTAGGAACATCAACAATATGAAAGTAATCAATTTCTTTTGCAAAACTTAAAAACAATTAACGTTGAGGCATCAACAATAATCAAGGTATGTATATTTATATTATCCTATCAAAAGTATAGGCAATCAAGAGGTGTAAATTTAGAAATACTATAAGTTATATATCTCAATCATTCATTAAATGCGAAAAATGATATTGAAAAAAATGATCCATTATTCAAAATCATATTGCGCAACCTGTATTAAAAAAATTCATATTTATATCTATCATATACGGAAATTCATAAAATTTTTACTCAATCAGATATATAACTAAAATTATGGCATGTACAGTTACTTATTTGATGCACAAAAAGCTACTTCTAGTGTTATTTATGTTAGAGATAGAAAAGACATTTTGAGTATACCACATGCTTCTTTACAAAAATGAAGCTTTGGTTTTGCATTATAATTAATGGTATTCCTTAGCTAAAGCTACATAGAATGTTTGACAGAAGTTTAATTAATGCATGAAAATGGGTACATAAAACTGGTTCTTCGAGTAATCTAGACAGATTTTAGAGGAAGATTTTATAGCTGCTAATTTTTCCAAGAGTACGACGATACTTCGAGAAAATATTTTATTAGCTTTATGAACAAAAGAAAATCTTAACTAGAGTTTACAGTGTTTCTCCATTGATTTCCGTTTCTCAAATATAGAATAAAGTCAAAACACAAAAGCCTTCCATGTTGAGGAAGGAAGAGAAAAGAAATGTCAATAATTAGAACCCTAAAAAAAGAAAAGATTGTCACTTTATAAAGTAGCACTGATTATGTGGGGCTTATAAAAGATAAGGTGTGAGCTACTTTTTGAAATAAAGAACAAGAAGATGAAACGACTACTTTTTTATTCTCATTTCTTGCTATCTAATCTTTAAATATTTTGTTTCCTAGCAATGTAAATTATGTCTAGTGTTGACTCATTGAATCTTCTCTAAAATGCTTTCTAAATATGAACATAAGCAAAAGTTAGTCATGTTTCGCTCGTTCTTCTTATATAATTTTATGATAAGATTATATATGACATCCTTGAGGAAATTTCTTCTTCTTCTTCTTCTTCTTCTTCTTCTTCTTTTCTTTCCAAATCAACAAGGACAAGAAACTTTTTCTCCATACTTATTTTTCTAAAAATAAAAAATGTTTAGTCAAATTTTAAACCACTAAAAACATATAATTTACAACATCAATCACAATCTTCTGTAATTTAACACTTTCAAGTCAAAAACAACATAGACTTACAAATTCTTACCTCAAACAACTGATGATCAAAACGAATCAATCTCATGTGAAACTCCAATTTAAGAAGCCTATAAAATAAAATAAAAAATTTGAAATAAGCAACTAGTCTAGGGTGACGGCAACTAGCTTCTGTGATGGCTAGGATCTCTAGGTTTAATTCTTACATAACGTGTTTATAATTGGGCCCTAAACTCTAAAATCTAATGCACCAGGACTAATCTAACTTTATCTGGTCCAAATAACCTTGCCCACTCCTATCTTAATGAATTTTTTAGTATGGCTCACTGTTTTCTTATGAAATAACTTTGACCCCATAGTAAATAATAAAAATATTGAACTAATCAGTTTCCCAAGTAACTAAGTAGGTCTTTCTTCTTATTCTAGCCCGTATGCGCGTATTGCACTACTTCTGTTCCAGACATGTCCGTAGTTTAATAATTAAAGGAATACATATAATTCTAAAGAGGCCAAACCCGACCTTATCAAGATAAACTTATCTTAAATGATATCAGAATAATTAAAAAGATTAATATCTCCAAAACAATAAAGAAAAAAAAAATTGACAGGTTGAATAAGTATTCTTGAACTTGTAAAAACGTTTACATTGAGATAGAAAGAATTTTCCATAGCTGAGCACACCATCTTCCTAATTTTGTATACTAACTTGCTTTTTTAAGAAATATAGCATTATCATGTTCAATTTCTACATATCATATAGGTTGTCTTGAAGTAGAGTACTCTAAGCGTAAGATGGTTGTTTCTTTGCATACTAATGCTTCTCTTTTAATTATAATTGTATTGGTAAATTAGCTTAGAATGTTATCTTGATGTTTTTTATTTCATTGAAGTTGGCTATGGGAATGTAGTTCTTCAATGAATTTTAATATATTTAGGAGGAAAATTTTATGGTTTCTAATTCTATAATGTTTCGAGTAAAATTGTAAAAAATATTTAGGCAGCTAAAGAAACTAAAAAAATATATTTTCATCCTCCATTTACATCGGTTCTTCGTTGATTGTCGTAGACTTAGCATGGCAGAAGAAATATATTTTTATTTGTTCTTTAATGTATATATAGTGCGAAAAGAACATTAGAATATGCAAAAGTGCACTTATAAAATCCTTTTAAGGTTATAAATTTGAAGCAAAGATTTAGTAGTGAAATTAACAAAGAAGAAAGATTTGATACTTCATAAAGTTGCAATGATATTATTGGGCTTATGAAACAGCTTGGATCGTCTACTACATCTTCTAGTACACCCTCTAGTGCCCTCATTTAGTAATTTTATCAATATAAATCCTATAGAATAACACGTAAACCCTAAATTATAATAGATAAACCCTAAGGGAAAATTTTCTGTTCAAATATGTGCACTAGAGAGTACTTGAGAATGTACTAGACAACTCTTAGTGCTTATGAAAGATTTTCTGTGAGCTATTTTCCCAACACAAGTACAAGGAGATAGGAATACAATGTTTTTTTTTTTTTATCATTCTTTCTATGAAATCCGTAGATATTTTGATTGCTAGCAACGTAAGTAATATCTAGTGACGGTCATTTAATCTTTTTTAAAATACTTTTCAAAATAAGAAGATATCTTCCTAATGTAAGTAGAAAAAAGATAATCACTATTCCCTCTTTCTTCTCCTTTTGTTCCATTTATTATAAGAGTATATAATGGAATCCTTATGGAAATTTCCTTGTTCACCCAAATATTTTAAGCAACTACCCACAAGTACTATTATTATTATTATTATTATTATTATTATTAGGGTGAACTGTACTAGGGGAAAGTAAAGTGGAAGAGGAAGAAGAAAATGGGGGAGGGGTGTAAAATTGTAATAGGGGGACAAAGAAGAGGAAGAAGAATCGAGGGCCCAATGATATTACAGGAGATGGGAAAGAAGAAAGAGGGAGAGAATCACAGAGATGTAACAGAAGAAGAAGGGGATGGCAGCGCGTGAAGATCAGAGGAAGTAGGAGGATGAGACTGCTAGCTCTTATGGCGTCGACAGTGGGTTTATTGGCATCAATTGGCAATGGTGATGGTGGGAACGAAATTCTAAGCATCAAAGAAAACACCATCTGCTTCAATCTTGTTGAAGCCATGAGAAATATTAGGTACTTTGTTACAAAATTTTTCTTGAAGAAAATCAAAGTGAGTACCCGACATATAATATTTGAAATTAATAAAATTTAATATTAATTAATTATTTTTTGAGAAAATTCATTTTTTCCTTTTGGAGAAGCTCAAAAAGGAAAATCTAAACGAATTTTAATTTGGGAAAAGAAATCTTTATGTATCAAAAACTTAAATTTCAGTTCCGATTGTTTTTTTTCCAAACTATTAACATCCCTAGCTTTGGGCCACTTTTTGATAAATGATTTTTGTTCAAGGGAAAAAATCAAGAATTAAGTTCATGGGCAGAATATGAGCTAAGTAAATCGTGTGGGGTTGTTTTGAGGAATAGAAAGCCAAAAATTGATACTTTTGCCACTCCAAATACCCCAAGTGGTCGGCACAAAATCTTTTTTTGTTGCTCCATCCGATTTTGTGGTAGCGAGAAACTTTTTGGCAAAGGTTTTTAGTTCAGGAGTAAAAAAGGCAGAATGAGTTCACGGGCAAAGTGCGGTTTAGGCAAATAGTATAGGGGCATTCTTAGTTAACTAGGGACCGAAGTGGAGAATCAAGTATAAATTTTTCAACAAAAGTACTCTAGAAAGATTCATTTTCTGAGGAAGACAATAGTCTACCGACGAAGGGAGGGGAATTCGCCAACGAAGATGATGTAATGATGATGATAGGAATGAAGAAGACGAGAGGGAAAAGGAGAAGAAGGAACATGAGAACAAGAATCAAAACCCTTATTTTTGGATGTCCAAGAAGAAAGATAAAATGACTCTGATTGTCATAAATGGAAATTGGATTCTAAAGGGGATAATATTTTTTTATAATACTTGTTGCAAGTTTTAACAAACTAATAATTTTTTGGAAAACTTAGTGAAACCAATGTAACTTACCTAGAATAATAAAGTTTGTGGGCTTAATGAAATCTTATAAGTATATTTATAACTACTGTAAGCAATTAGATTTTCAAAAACTAAAATAAATGTTTATCATAAGAAATGAATAAATTATGGGGTCATTTTGAGAAATTAATCAATTATGTTACATTTAGAGAAACTCTATTAAATTGAACAAAATTAAGCAAGGGTTCATACACATATTATATATGTATATTTATAATTATTATTATTACTAATTTTATCAGGAAAAACTAAAATAAATGTATATCATAAAAAAATGAATAAGCTATAGGGTCATTTTGGAGAAACTAGTGATTTTGTTAAAAACTTAATAAAACTCATGTAAATGAAATAAATTAACAAAATTAGCGGGTTTAGAGACATATTATAAGTATATTTATATAAATATAAGTAATTTTATTTTGGAAAACTAAAATAAATGTATATCAAAACGAATGAATACGTTATGAATTTCGAAAAGCTGGTGATTTTTTAAAACTTAGTTAAACTCATATAAATTAAACAAAATATCAAAATTAGAGGGTTTAGACACAAATTATAAATATATTTATAATTAATATAAGTAGGTGTGTTTGGAAAAATAAAATAAATGTTTATAAGAACAAAAGAATAAGTTATTGGGTCATTTTAAAAAAAGTGTGATACATGTGAAAATTTAGAGAAACTAATGTAAATTACATAAAAATATGAAATTAGAGGGTTTAGATGCAAATTATAAGTATATTTATAATTAATATAAATTATTTTTTCTGGAAACCTACAATAAATGTTTATCACAACAAATGAGTAAGTTATGGGGGCAATTTGAGAATCTAGTGACTTATGTGAAAATTTAGTGAAACTAATGTAAATTACAGAAAATAGAGAAATTAGTGGGTAAAGGGACAAATTATAAGTATATTTATAATTAATATAGGTAAATTTATTTTGAAAAAGTAAAACAAATAAGTTATGTGGTCATAACAAATGAATAAGTTTTGGTGATGTGAATTCCCCATTTAATTGCAAATTGAATCTGCCATCTTCCCAAGATCACTTCATTGATGAAGGACATCTATTGAAGATTTTGTAGTTCGAACACTCCACTAAAGAACCTATGAGAAACTAAGCCACATATACCCAATATTGAGAGGAGGAACTTTTCCAATTTGATATCAAGAACCTTAGGGAAACTACGGCCCTAAAATCCAAACTACACAAATTATAATTATAATCAACTCTAAAAACAAGAACTCCTAGATTCAATTAAAGAAGGAATTGGAAATAATCAATTGACTTCCAGAGATTGTTAATCTATGTAATCAATTGTTTTTCAAATTGAGGAAGCAGATCCTTAGAAGCTAATTAAGATGGGTTGAAGAACCTTAGAAACCATTGGAGGAAACTCTAAATTCATATCATCAATATTAACCTTAGTTGTTCACAAGAGGAGGCATAAGTAGGTAATTGTAAAGAAAACCTACTCCTCTTCCTAAAACCTAATAAGTATTAAAAATATCTAATTATTCTTCTAATAAAAGGTAATTACAAGCATGGAAATCAAGAAACCAATAATTAACTAAAAACTAATTAATTTTGATTAAAATTAAAGTGTAGCCTTCAAGTCTTGATTGTTTGTCCTGAGACCTACCGAGGGCGGTAGGGTGAGAGCCTACAGTCGCCGGTAGGTGGTCTCCTCAATATTCCTTTTGTCCAAAGGGCTACTGTTTATGATAAGGTCGGACCCTATCATCGTCAGTAGGCTCTGTTTTCTTCCCTCTTTTTTCTTGCATCATTTTGGATGACTGGGAGCTTCTAGTTTTATTTCGATGAGCATCTTATAAATTTTATGAGTCTTATAAGTCTTGAAAATTCTTCCAAGCCTTCTAATTAATCCAAGAGTTCCTCAATTGAATCTTCGTCCATGATGTCTTCGATCTTCTAGCTGCTTCTACGGAAATTGTTCAATATATTCATATCATATGGGGTCATTCAGAAAAAAAAAAAAAAAATAGCTCGTCCAGCATTTTGTTAGGTGATGGTCTCTTTAAGGTTCAACACATCTTTTATGGTTCATGAATTAAAAAGATCCTACCTGGTAAACAACAAGCCATTTGTGTTAGGTTGAATTCATCTAAGAATGACTAAATGTTCTAAAATCACTAAAAAAAACATCGCATTTTCTCACAAAAGGATTAGCCTATTTCTTGTTAAAATTTAGGAGAAGAAAAAAGCATCAGGTCAGCTCGCCAGTCACCAACTTGTTTAAAAGAATTTAAAAAAGGAAAGAAAGAAAGAATGAAGGAGCATGTGCTCACCATCAACTTGTTTGTTTTCTTTTGAAAAAAAAATCATGTCAGCTCGCTAGTCGCCACATTGTTTGGTAAAAAAACATAAAAAGAGAAAAGAAAAAGAAAGAAGGCTGATGCACGAGCACTTGTTTGCTAGCTAGTTCTAACAAGTGTATGAATGTTCTAACTTATCTACCTCAATTAGCTTGCTCATGTACTAACTTAAATAGCTTAGCATTCTTCATTCTTTTACAAGAAGAGAGAGATGCGTTGATGAAGGATGATAAAGTTATTTTTTGAAATGACATAATGTTAATTTTTTTACATATAGGATTCTCCTAGAGTTGCTTTTAAAATTATCAACTTCAAATTATAAAAGTACACAAAGTACCATTATGTAAACTTACATCTCCATTTTTGTTAAATTTACTAAAATTTCCTCCTTTGAGGCAATTAATAACTTCTTCAAAGAGGCACCTATCACTATTTTGGACAATATATATAAGTTTATCTGACGATGTTCCTACGGCATATGTTAATACAGAGAAACTCACAATATTTGGTACAAAAAAATATAACAAAAAAAGAACATTAAATAAATATGAAATGATTGTACTAATTAATAATCATCTATATTTATTTACCTTAATCATTCCAATAAGACTCATTATTAATCTCTCTACCCCTACCCATTCCCCATTCATCGTTTCCCACCCCCCAAAAAAAAGGAAAGAATCTAGGACTGCTCTTTCTTATTTCGTTTTATATTATATTATTCCTCCTTGTTTATTTTTTTTACTTTAGGTTTATCTTTTATTTGGTAGGTTTTATTAATACAACATACCGAATAAAAAATAAACCCTAAGGAGCCATGATAAATCCTAAAGGTAAAATATACTATGAAAGAAAATGTTATATACAATCCCAAGTGCTCTCTTTTTCTGGGTGGGGGTGAGAGAGAATATTAAAGAATCTTGAGTTATACAATTAAGGTAAATAAATTTAGGTGGTTATTATTAGTGCGAAATTTCCATATGTGCTTTAATGAGATATATATACATATACATACGTACGTACATATATATATATACATATATATGCATATATATAAGGTTTTGTGTAACGTGTGCCCTATATATGGCACACATTAATATAGATATACTCAAACTATGTTTGGTAAAAAATATATATGAAAAAAGTCTTAGTAAATAAACTATGAAATTTTGCACTAACTAATAATTACTTATATTTTTTTTTCTTAATTGTGGCAATCAGAATATTTAATTCTCTCTACCACTACCCTTTCCTTTTATAATATATTTTTTCCTTAGAATTAATTTTTTTCCATAGGGTAATTATCTTTTATTTGGTAGGTTTTAGTGGTACAATATGTCAAATAAAACGTACAAAATAAAAACTAAATCCTCAGAAGGAAAGATAAACTATAAAAGGAAGTGCTATAAACCATCCTAAATACTTTAATTCTTGAGATGGAGGTGAGAGAGAATATCAATGATTCTGATTGATACAATTAAGGTAAATAAATATAAGTGATTATTATTAGTGTAAAATTTCCGTAGGTTATTTAATGAGATTTTTGTAACATTTGAATTGTCGAATACAGTGTTAGTTTACCAGTATTAACATATAACATAAGAGCATACGTAAGACAAACCCTATATATATACATAGAGAGTGAGAGGGAGAGAAAGAACACTCAAAATAAAAAAAAATGAAGGCTTAAAGAAACCTCAAAAGCTTGTCATTATAGATCGGTTGTGAATTGTCCTAAGAAACCTACATTGGCAACTATGAATAAGAGACTAGAGTTAATAGATTATTTTATGACAGAGATGTCAGGAAATGTTTAAGAGTGAAATTACTAGAAAAATGAAAAATGTTTGAATATAAATGGAAATTGATGATGAAGAAATGACTAGAAGGTTAGAAAGATTTGGGAATAATGTTGCCACAAAATCAAAAACATATGAGATTGTGATAGAGAATTGGACGGTGAAGTAGGTTGTGATCATGAATATGTCGTGAGGCAATGGGATCTTCAAGGGGTATTGGCTCCCCGGTGTATGTCTTCTTACCATGTAGCATCTCATCAATGTTCAAGAAGGAGATAGCTTGGGGAGAACTCTTTTGTAACCTAAAAGAAGAGGAAAAGAAACACCTCTACGAATTACGAGAAAAGGGAATTGGAGACTAGCAAATACAGAAGTTGTTGATGACGGTTCTTGACGCAATGATGTTCAAGATTACTAATAGAATCAGCTTAAAAGTTGACTAAAGTTGTCCAAAAGTCACAAGTACAAAAAAGAGGAAAGATGACAGAATTTGGGAGGAAAGGTTGGGGTGGGAAGGCATAGGCTAGCATCAGAGAGGAACATTCTACTAGCACCAAGAATTTTGTAACGGTGTTGTTATCTTGCAATTTATTTAAATTTCATAAAGGTTGTGTTTCTTCAACTTAAAATTAACTTTTATGAGAAATCCTAAATATTTCGGCCAATTAGCTCTACTCCTATTACGATTGCTAGGCCGTCAAAGGTAAATTGTGAAGTATTGCATACTTAATACATTTCGAATTAAAAGATAGATAATTATATTTATTAATATAC
Source organism: Catharanthus roseus (assembly GCA_028651295.1). Lineage (NCBI taxonomy): Eukaryota > Viridiplantae > Streptophyta > Magnoliopsida > Gentianales > Apocynaceae > Catharanthus > Catharanthus roseus. Next base: position 423,243 of record JAPQWS010000027.1, read on the forward strand.
GAACAAACCATTGTTTAGGGAACACCGATAAAGAACTTAAATATTTGCCGCTTAACTGGAGAAGATAGGGCAGCTATAGTTCTGAAACGTTTGAGTGTAGATCGATCTCCCTGGTAAGTTTGAAATTCCCTCTTTATTTCACATGAAAGTTTCTAAATTTTTTAATGAAATGGAAAATTTTAAATGAAGATTCAAAGTTTAAATTGGCATTGAGTTACTATATTAGATAAAGAGTGCAATGGCAAACCGATCATAAATGAAAAGTTTTGCATCATTGTTAAGTTCGAAAGTCATAGGTTGTTTTAGTGCATGAAAAAATTGCGGTTACAAAATTTGCAGAACCACTTAGTCCAGAAGTTTTCTTTCTCTGAACTAGGTTTTTGGTACATTTTTTTCTTCAAATTTACCCCACATAATTAAATTATCTTTAATTTTCTTCCACTTGACTCATTTAAAAAAATTCATCGTTTTACGCACTTAATTGATTTATCTTAAAATTTTCTTCATCTTCACTAATTAAACAAAAAAACTTTAACTTTTTACCCACCTTATATATTTCTCTTAAATTATTTATGGCCTATAATTTTACCCCTATCCCCAAACCAAGCACTTAATCAACGACTAGTTGAAGAATCAAAGATAAAATTTTGCCCCATCCTTGCACTCGTATTCCAGTCATTGCACTACATGTTGTTTACCAGCAGCGACAAGGATAAAATCACTGTGAAGGCCATAAATGGGAATAAGATTCTTCATTAATTTTTTTGCTATGACGGTTATGTTGTTTGCAGGTTTTTAAGTTCAAAAGTTGAAACCCATCTTATTTGTGGCTTAGAAGTTCGTAGATGGTTTGTGTTGTTGCTTTGTTGTGTGACCAAATAAGCTAAGGATTTCATAGTTTTTGTTCAATGAAAAACTTGCTTAGTTTTTCCATTGGGTAAAGCTAAATTTATACTTTTGACTTGGTTGGTTTAAGTTCTATTAAAAAGGGGTAGGTGGGAGCGGTGACTTACTAAAATTTCGATTGTATTTAATAACTTTTGATTTAGAAAAACTTAATTTTTCTTCTCAAAATTAAAGTTTGCTTCAGTTTTTTATCTGAGTTTTTTTAATGTAAATACTTATTCGAAATTAATAAATATTCTTCTTAAAATATATTAAGTTAAGCTTATCTTAGATTCAAATATTTTTTATTATAATATCTTCTTCATAAATTTCATTTAATAGCTAATGAATCTAAACATTTTGGGATATAATGAGTGTCATTTTAAAATTTAAAATTATTTTTTTTATCTTTAAAACCTTTATGTTCATAAAAAAATATATAATTTTAATTTGAATAATTTCGGTTCGTTACAATTTTGGAAAACAATTGTACAAAAAACCCCACAACATAGGACTAGTATACAGAAAGAAGACTAATACATGACCTAAGACAAAACAGACTCATCAAACTTAACGACTAGGTGAAACAAGAAAAGCAACTAGGGCATAAAGCCTTTTGTCACAGCCACCGGAAACACTTATATAGAGAGACCTAATGAGATTTCTTTCATCCCCAAATAGTAAAAAGACTTCTTATTTATTAACATTTATCATCAGCTCTTGCAGTTTTTTTTTTTTTTTATAGTAAAACAGGCAAAACACAGTTTCCAAAACACGTTGAGTTCCTCGTAGATATCCCCACCACCCCTACCTTGTCTTCATCCCCGTGCATCGTCGTATTTGGGGATGAAATTCACCCCCAATCCCAACTGAATACTCCTAACTAATCCACTTCCCTACCAATCTTTGGATATGCGAAAAAATGTGATGGAACTTAGTCTACGGTAAAATAGAAGGTGGCAGTGACAAGAGTTTCTGATTGCTAGGGTAGTAAACTTGCTTTTAGTACTTTTATATGTCTTAGGAAGCACAATTTTACTAGATTTTTTGTTTCTTTCTCTCCAATTTTTCTCGCTTACAAATTTCTCTTTCTCCTATGTAATAAATCATTGAAAAAATTAGTAAAATTATAGAGAAGCAGAGATAGATGGTAGTATCAAGGTCTCTAATTTCTAGGGTTCTTGAGTTTTACTTCCAGCATAAGGTATTTATAAAGTAGAATAATGAGCCAATCCTAAGCTCTAATTAGCTAGGGTTATCTAACATGAAATAGCCCTAATAAAAAGGCCCACTCTATAACTTATTAATTTTGTAATTTTGATCTTATCATTTTTTAATAAAATAAGTTGGACAGAATATTAAACAACTCAAACATTTAACTAATCTACCAATCAAAACACTATGCAATAAAACAATATATTTACATATATATACATATATATCTATGTTTATATAATTATATGATATGTATACATATCTATATATATGTATGTAGGTGTATATATGATTGATGTATAAACGGATATATATGATTTAGGTAAAATCTTACAAATTTCAATATTTAATTGATATAAATATAGATGTTTTAATTACGGGTCATGCAATTTTATTTTAAATAATGGATCATTTTTCTACACTATTTTTTGTATGCAGCTAATGATTGAGGCATAGAACATATATTAATTCTATATTTACACCTCCTGATTGTCCATAATTTCATAATTATAGTGATAGTAAAAAGGACTTAACAAAAACGGTAAAAAGTTCTATTTTTAAAAGCATATTCAACTGTTAGGATGGAAGTCCTTCATTATGTAATTGCTAACTTAATGTGATTAGGAAAATATATCTAGTCATCCTTCAATTTTTATTTATTAATCCTAATTAACTAATATTTCCCTTAATAAGATCAAAAGTTAAAAGAATAGCAATTTTTCCTTTCAATAACTAAATTATATAAACACTGAAATTTTAAAACAAAAAATTGTACATTATCCCATATTTCTCACCCTTGAAGCAAGAAATTCCATTACAACAAAAGAGAAATGACCGAACTGAAAAATTTTAAATGACTAAAATTTCTTTTTCAAAACCACTATAGCTTTTAAATTTACTAAATATTCACTTTATCGGTAAATTTTTTCTTACACGTATCATCCTCTGATATTGAAACCAATATTTCTATTGGTTTTTCCCAATGCTATTTCCGATGCAAAATGCTTGTGCAGCTTCCCTGGCATCTTTATTCCTTATTTCTTTCTAACAAAAACTTTCCAAGAATTACTTTGCCATTTCCGTTTGCTCCTTGGAGAAACAATTACAAATTCATTATCCTGCTATATTGTTTAGATGCGGAGCATGCTCTAATCTCGGTGAACGAAACACTACATCATTCTCATTTAGTTTTTCTATAGAAACCACACTAGAAAGCGTCAGCTTACTAAAGGTTGCGTAAACTACCTCCAGAGGAGAGATCATTGGAACCGCATTATTCTTCTTATTTTACATACTCATGCCACTCTTCAAAATGTTGAGAATCTCTTGCCTAGAAGTTATGTGTTTTATAATTATTGCATTACGATTTGAGGGTGTAGTTAGGGTGCATTACAAAATGGAAATTATTTACGTAGGCTTTTTTGGCCTTGAGTGTTCCCAATATTTACATTTTCCAGCCCATCTTTGACCCAATGATGACTTGGGTCTCAACTTTGACTGGGTCAAGAAATGCCGGGCCAGGCCACCCGGGCTGCCCATTGGTATCTCTCCCATTTAATCCCTCACTCTTTCTCGATTCCAGTGCAGCCGTTTCTCTTCTCTTGGGAATCATTCTTCCCTTTTTCTTTTACGTCATCTTTCTTTCCTTCTTGACTGTTGGTTTTCCCGACTTGTCTGCTGCATTTCTTCCTCCATTCGTTGGCTTCCTTCGACGTTGTTATTGTTGTCGGCTTCCTTGGATCATCTTCTGATCATTTACTTGGTGTGTTTGAGAGAGAGCCGCAACAAAGAGAGATAGAGAGAGAGAGAGGGTGTGTGGCACCAGTGACTCTTGTCACTGTTGAGGTTCGGATCTGAGGGTTCCGATTATCCCGTCACTTACCGGCAATGCCTCGACGCGGTCTGTACAACTCTGCCGCTGCTCGACGTCCTTTTCTTTCTCGGTTCGTCACCGTTCCCACCGGCGGTCGTTGCCGCGGCGGCGTTAAGTGTTTCTCCTAGTGTTTCTTATTTTCGATTATTACTATTAATTGTTTATTGTTTACAGCCCTAAAGTACTTTATTGGCTTTCTTTTGATCGGAGAGGAAGGCTATGTAATAGAATAGTTTTTGTTTCTTTCACTATTTTTGCTTTTGTTTTTGGCTTGTAATAGTAAATAGCTTCTGTAATAGTAATTAGTTTCTACAACAGGTGGTATCAGAGCCGTGGTTCGGCTCACCGGCATCGGCAACCAAATGACGATTCCAGATCTGAGGGAACTTTTGAGTTCCTCAGATCTGGCCAGTGAAGTTTCTCTTTCACTCTCTTTCTTTTTCAATTATTTACTGTTTTTGTGTTCTTTTTCTTTTTCAGCTTGCCGCTGATTATTGCTACTGTTTCTGGTTGTTTCATGCTCGCCGTCAGTTATCTATTATGTTTTTTAGCTTGCTGCCGTTTTGTCTGTTCTCTGTTTCTTTGTTGCTTGGCTTGCCGCCGATTGTGATTGCGATTACTATTTTTTTATTGAATTGTGTTACTGTTAAGTTGTGCTATTTACTTTTTTTGGTATTGCTCCTGTTACTGTTCTGCTGCTGCTGGTGTGTTTTTCTGTTGTTTTTTTAGTTTTTCAAAAACTATAAAACCCAAGCCTGGTTTGAATCCGTGAGATTTTAAGTATCTGTGTCTTGGCATGTTTTTGTTGTTTTTCAAAAGTTTTTATTCCTTCTGTTCTTTGCCTTTTCCTATTTTTGTAGAGCGAGTTCTATTGCTGCCGTATCTCTCGTTATTTCAGTTATATTGTTTCTTTCTCGAGTTTAATTCTTCATATCATTGCACTGTTTCTTTTTAAAAAAATAACTGAACAAATCAAGCAACCTAGAACAAACCAATGCCGTTTTTCTTTGAAATTGTATTTTCCTATTTTTAGAAAAATCGGGGCAGTTTTATTCTTTTTCACTCAAAACTTTTTCTCAAATCGTTCATTTTTCTAGTCATTTAATAACACTTATTTGCCTTCAAGACATGTCAGTTCAAAAAATTGAAACTGATAAGTTTGATGGCAAATCTGACTTTGTAATGTGGCGGAGGAAAATAAAAGCATTTTTGGTACAAAATAAAATTGCACCCGCTATCTGTAGCGCTAAAGAGTATCCGGAATCTTGGAAGGGTGAAATTCTTTTAGAAAAACTAGGTGATGCTCATAGTTGACTCACATTGCATTTAACTGATAATATTTTACGAGAAATTGATGAAAAAGATAATGCTTTTGAAATTTGGACAAAACCGGAAAAACTATATTTTGGAAAATCACTTTTCAAATAAAATTTATTTAAAAGAGCAGCTTTTCGATTTTAAAATGAGCGGGTCAAAAACACTTTTTGAAAATATGGATGATTTAAATGAAATCGTTTTGGAACTTCAAAATGTTGGAGAAAGCATCTTTGATGAAAATATTCGATTCATTTTATTAAATGCCTTACCTAAATCTTTTGACGATGTTAAATCCGCTATTAAATATGGCAGAGATGATTTATCTCTTTCTGATGTTAAAAATGCTTTGAAATCTAAGGATTTGGATTTACAAAAATAAAATAAATCTCACGGCGAAAATCTTTTTGTGTGAGGAAGAGTTGACCAGAGAAAACCTCCTAGTCATCGTTTTAAAAGTAAAGGGCGATCCAAATCACGAGAGAAAAACAAAGTAAAGTGTTTTTACTATGGCAAAGAGGGCCATATAAAAAATAAGTGTTTTAAACGGATTAAAGATGAAAAACAACGTAAACATGCTAAAGGGAGTAATAAAATTGACAAAACCTACGATTTTGATTTAGATGGTAATTCTATGTTTTCAGAGGTTTTGTGTGTGTCTCTTTCACCTTCATGATCTGAAGTTGTTGATTATTGGGTTCTCGATTCTGGTTCTTCTTTTCACATGACACCCAACAAACACTGGTTTTCTGATTTCAAACCATTAAATCAAGGAAAGGTTTTTATGGGAAATAATCAAGTTTATGATATTAAAGGTATTGGTAATGTTTTCATCAAAATTCATGGTGGTGTGACTAGGAAACTCACTAAGGTGAGATACGTGCCCGACTTACGTCGAAATTTTATCTCTCTTAGTTATTTGGACTCTTTGGGTTTTTCTTTTAAATCTAAAAACGGTATTTTATGTGTTTGCAACCGAAACCTAGTCATGTTGAAAGGTTCTAAAAGACAAAACCTTATATATTCTTCTTGGTAAAACGATTTGTAACTCCACTGCATTGATTTCAAAAACTGTTCCTGAGAAAACTATGTTTTGGCATCGGAGGATCGGCCACATTAGTGAAAAGGGACTTCATTATTTACAAAAACAAAATCTTTTGTGTACTGACAAAATTGATTCTTTGGATTTTTATGACCACTTTGGTTTGGGGAAACAACACAAAATCAGTTTTTCTACCAGCACACAGAAGTCATTTGCTATACTTGATTATGTGCATTGTGATCTGTTGGGACCTGAAAAGGTTCCAACTTACGATGGTAATGTTTATTTCTTGTCGATTGTTGATTATTTTTCAAGGCATGTTTGGGTTTTTCTTTTAAAAACTAAAGATCAAACTTTTGAAAAGTTTTGTGAATTGAAATGTTTTGTTGAAAATCATTCTCAAAATAAACTAAAAACTACCAGGATCGATAATGGTCTTGAATTTTGTAACCGGAAGTTTTCTGATTTATCTGCATCGCATGGTATTCTACACCATAGAACGGTTAGACATAAATCATAGCAAAATAGAGTTGCCGAAAGGATGAACCGTACCATTATGGATAACGTTAGATGTGTCCTTGTTTCTTCTGGTGTCCAAAACCTTTCTTGGGGAAGCTGTTAGTACAGTAGTATACCTCATCAATAGATCCCCATCTACGGCAATAAACTTTAAGAGTCCTATGGAACTATGGTCTGGAAGACAACCTAACCTTTCTAACCTGAGAGTTTTTGGATGTGCAGCTTTTGTACATCAGAGGAAGGGCAAGCTAGATCCCAGGTCCAGAAAGGGAGTGTTCATAGCATATCCTAGTGGAGTGAAGGGTTATAGAGTTTGGTTAAAGGGTGAACCAGGGATGAAGGTTGTTATCAGTAGGGATGTTATCTTCAATGAGTTAGAGATGCCCTGTATTAGGGATAAGCCCATCTTCGATAGTCCACCAAGTGTTCCCACTCTTAGTTGTATTGCTGTGGAGGTGAAGGTCACCTCTAAACCTTCCTTAGAACCTCTACAGGAACCTGAAGCAAATTCTGAGCTTTTTGTTCTGTCCAGTTGCACACCTGGTCCTCCTAGTATTCCTGAAACCCTTGATCCTGTTTTAGAAGGTTCTGATGAGAAGGTAGAACATCCTGAGGCTCAGGCTCAAGTTCTTAGAGATTACCAACTTGCGAGGGATAGAGTTCGTAGGGTACCTAAGGATCATCCTTGGTATGGTTACTCTTACATTGTTTCATATGCATTTGCTATTGCATCTTATGTGGAAGAAAAAGAACCGTTATTTTTTTTGAGGTTTTGAAAAGCCCCAATTGTGTTTTATGGTTACGTGCCATGGATGAGGAAATATCTTCCTTAAACAAAAATAAAACTTAGATTCTTGTTCCAAAAGTCTCAAAACAAAAGTTAGTTGATTGCAAATGGATTTTTAAAATAAAAGAACCTGAGTCTACTAAAGGATCTCCTAGTTTCAAGGCCAGGTTGGTTACAAAGGTATTTCACAAGAGGGCATTGATTTTAATGTAATTTTTTCTCAACGATTAGGATTACTCTTGCTCTTGTTGCATTTTATGATTTTAATCTTGAACAACTTGATATTAAAACCGCTTTATTACATGGTGATCTCGAAGAGACTATATATATGCGTCCACCAATAGGTTTTGAGGTTAAAGGTAAAGAACACATGTAGTGTCTTTTGAAAAATTCCTTATACGTACTTAAACAATCACCCTGGCAATGGTACAAGAGGTTTGACTCCTTTATGTTAAAAATTGGTTTTTCTAAAAGCAACTATGATAGTTGTCTTTAATTTTCTGGTACTAATATTGATTCTGCTACCTATTTATTGCTTTATGTGGATGACATGCTAATCGCTTGCTAACATAAAGCTAAAATCGATGATCTTAAATCTTTGTTGAAATCTGAATTCGATATGAAGGATTTAGGTATTGCATCCAAAATTCGTGGGATGAGTATTTCGAGAGATAGATCTTAACGTTCTCTTTTTCTATCTCAAAAGCCTTTCTTTCAGAAAATCGTATCCAAATTTTCTATGCACCTGTGTAAGCTTGTTATAACGCCTGTAGCGAGCCACTTCAAACTTTCTGACAAAACCTGTCCTAAAACCGAAAGCAAGAAAAGTGATATGGCTAATATTCCTTAAGAGTGGTCATGGGCTCGGTTATGTACTAAATGATATCTACCCGTCCTGACATTGCTTTTTCTATAAATCTTCTCAGCAGATTCATGTCTAATCCTAGAAGAGATCATCAGGCTGCTCTCAAGTGGCTATTGCGTTTTCTTCATGAAACTTTAGATTGGGATTTACATTATCACAATTGGTCTGATTTTGAAATAATTGGATTTGTTGATTCGGATTTTGCATGTGATAAGGATGGTAGGAAATCTACCTCGTTCTACTTCTTTACCTTGGAGGGTAATTGCATCTCGTGGAAATTCCAACTGCAGCCGGTAGTTGCCTTATCAACTACTGAGGCTGAGTATATCATCACAACGGAAGCGATCAAAGAAGCCATCTGGCTTCAAGGGTTATTGAATGAATCACAAGTTTTACATTCAAAAGCTATTATTTATACTGATAATAAAAGTTGTTTACATTTATGTAAAAATCCGATTTATCATGAATGAACCAAACATATAGATGTCAAATACCATTTTATTAGAGAAAAGGTTTCTAGTGTTTTAATTGACATGGACAAGATTAGCACTGAAAATAATCCTGCAGATTTTGGTAGTAAAATTGTAAACACTAACAAGTTTATGTATTGCAGGGGTTTCCTTCACTTGGATGCAATTTGATTCACGCTAAGTTCAAACAACCGTTGGAAAATATTGTTCTAGGTGGAGATTGTAGGCTTTTTAGGCCTTGAGTTTTCCTAATATTTTCATTTTCCAGCCCATCTTTTACCATGACTTGGGCCTCAGCTGGAGAATAGGTGCCCATTTGACTGGGTCACGAGATGCCGGGCCAGACCGGGCCGGGCCACCCGGGCTACCCATTGGTATCACTCCCATTTGATCCCTTTCTCTCCCTCGTTTCCAGTGCAGCCGTTTCTCTTCTCTTGGGAATCATTCTTCTTCTTTTCTTTTACTTCTTCTTTCTCTGTTTGTTGACTGTTGGTTTTCCTGACTTTTCTCCTACCTTTCTTCTCCGCGGCTTCTATCACTGCTCTCATCCATTTGTCAACTTCCTGTGATGTTGTCATTGCCGTTGGCTTCCATGGATCATCTTTTGAGCTTTTACTTGGTGTGTTTGAGAGAAAGCCGTAAGAAAGAGAGATAGAGAGAGAGAGAGAGGATGTGGTACCGGTGACTCTTGTCACTATTGAGGTTCGGATCTGAGGGTTCCGATCATTCCATCGTTTACCGGTAACGCCTCGACGCGGTATGTACAACTCAGCCGCTGCTCGGCGTCCTTTTCTTTCTCGGTTTTTCACCGTTCCCACTAAAGGTCGTTGTCCGCGGCGGTGGTAAGTATTCCTCCTTGTTTCTCTTATTTTCGATTATTACTATTAATTGTTTATTATTTTACAACCCTAAAGTGATTTTATTGGCTTTCTTTTTTTATCGGAGAGGAAGGCTGTGTAGTAGAATAGTTTTTGTTTCTTCTGCTATTTTTGCTTTTGTTTTTGGCTTGTAATACTAAATAGCTTCTGTGCTAGTAATTAGTTTCTACAACGATTTATATATATGTATATATGCATATATATAGATATGTATATACAAATATATACATATACATCTATACATATATACATATATGTATAGATATACAAAAATTGAGAGTAACTAAGGTTAGTTTCTCCTAATTGGGTTTCTGGTACATTGTTTTTCTTCAGTTTTACCCCTCTTTAATTTTCTTCAGCTTCACTATTTAAAATTCAACCGTTTACCCACTTATTTGATTTCTCTTTAAATTTTCTTCAGCTTCTCTGATTACAAAAAGAAAAAAAATTCAACTTTTCACCATCTTATCCCTAAACCAAGCAGTCAATCAGGCACCATGTGAAGAATCTGAGATACGATTTGGCCCTATCCTTGCACTACATGTTTTTTGCCAACAGTGGCAAGGATAAAATCACTGTGAAGGCCATAAATGGTCAAGAGATTATTGATTGATTTTTTCTTCTTTGACAGTTATGTTATTTGCACATTTTTATGTTCAAAAGTTGAAACCAATCATATTTTTAGCTCAGAAACTCCAGAGGGCTTATATTGGCTATTGTTTTGTTGTGTGGCCACTTGTTGTCCAAATCAGCTAAGGATTTCATAGTTTTCTTAATCAAAAGAAGGTTTTTGTTCAATGTAAAACTTGCTTACTTTGTCCATAGGGCAAAATTGAATTTCAATTTGTGAGTTGGTTGGGTCTAGTTCTATTAAAATGGGTTTTGTTGACCGACCATAGGAATGGCGAAAAGGTAGGTGGTAGTGGGGACCAACTCAAATTTGGGTTAATATTAAACAAAAATCAGTTTAGAGAAACTTGAATTTTCATCTCCAAATTAAATTTTGGATCGGTTTTTTTATTTTATTAATGTAAGTACTCATTCGAAGTTACTAAATAATTGTACTTAAAAGACAATAAGTTGAGGTTATCTTAAATTCAAATATTTTATTCTAATATCTTCTACAATAATTTGATTTGAAAGCTAATGAATCTAAATATGTTGTGATATAATCAGTGTCATACGAAACCCCACTACATAGGTCTAGTATACAAAAAGAAGACTAGTACATGACCCAAGACAAAGCAAGCTCAGCGAACTTAATAACCAAGTGAAACAAGAGAATCAACTAGGGCGCAAAGCCTTTTGTCGCAGCCACTGAGACACTTCCACGGAGAGACAAAGCAAGATTTCTTTCATCCCAAATAGTAAAAAGATTTCTTATTGACTAACATTTATCATAAACTTTTGTAGTTTTTTCATGAACACTATGCAATAAATCAATATATATACACATATATGTGTGTGTATATACACACGTGCATATATATCTTATTAAGTAAAAATTTTATGAACTTTTGTATATGATTGATATAAATATGCATGTTTTTTATTAATGGTCATGCAATTTGATTTTAAATAATAGATCATACTTTTTTGCATGTAATGAATGATAGAGATATCTAAGTTATAGTAATTCTATATTTACACCCCTTGACTGTCCATACTTTCAAAATCTTTTAGTATACTAAAAAGCACTTGACAAAAAAGGTAAAAAGTTCTACTTTTAAAAGCATATTGAAGTGTTACGATGGAAGTCTTTCGTTATGTAGTTGCTAGCTTAATGTGATTAAGAAAATATATCTACTTATCATTCAAGTCACATTTATTAATCCTAGTTAACTAATATTTCCTTGTAAGATCAAAAGTTAAAAGAATAGCAATTTCTTCCTTTTAGTAGCAAAAATTAAAAAATTAAATTTTTAAAACAAAAGATTGTACATTATACCATATTTCTCATCCTTGAAGCAAGAAAACCAATTACAACAACGATGAAATAACCTTAGAGAAGACATTTAAAATAACCATAATTTTTCTAAACCATTACAGCTTTTAAATTTACCAAATATTCAATTTTTGGTAATTTTTTCTTACTCGTACCCTACTCGGATGTTCAAGCCAATATTTCCATTGATATTTTCCAATGCCATTTTCGATACAAAATGCTTTTGCAGCTTTCCTAGCATCTTTATTCCTTATTTCCTTCCAACCAAAACTTTCCATGTATTCCTTCGCCTTTTTCTTTTGTTCCTTAGTGAGATGATTACAAATTCTTGATCTTGTTATATTTTTTAGATCTAGAGCATGCCCTAATGTCAGTGAAGGAAACACTCCTTAATTGATATTGAGTTTTCATACAGGATCCATGCTAGTATACTATAGATTGGGCAAACAACCGCCGGAGGAGCTAACATTGGAAGCCAATAATTTTCCTTATTTTGTCTCCCGAGGCCACTCTTCGAAATTACGAGAATCTCTTGCCTAGAGATACTTTTTTTTTATAATAGATGTGTTACAGTCTAAGGGTGTACTAGTTAGGCGAGCCGCAAGTCTTGACATTCTTAATTCTAAAGGTTTATATTTCTGAACAGAAACAATGATACAAAAAACTTCAAACATTAGAAAATGATGAAAATGCAGATAAAAATCAATCGAAGTTGAAAATATTAACACTAGGAAAGTAGCCAATTTCATTTGCAAAACTTAGAAACAACTAATGTTGATGTATCAACAGTAATCGAGGTATATATATTTATGTTATCCAATGGGAAGTATAGGTAATCAAGAGGTGTAAATTTAGAATTACTGTACGTTATATATCTCAATCATTCACTAAATACAAAAAATGATATAGAAAAAAACGATCCATTAGTTAAAATCAACTTGCATCACTATCTATCATATACGAAAATTCATAAAATTTTTGCTTAGTCATATATATAGAATGAAAATTATGGTATATACAGCTACTTATGTGACGCAAGAACAGCTGCTTCCAATGTTATTGGTATTATAGACAGGAAAGAAACCTTGAGTATACCGTATGCTTCTTCTTTACATAATGAAACTTTTGTTTTGCGTATATTAATGGTATCCCTTAGCTAAAGTAGCCTAGAATGTCTGACAGAAGTTTAACTTAATGCACGAAAATGTGTACATGAAACTGGTTCATCAAAGAATATAGGTAGTCATTGGAGGAAGATTTTACAGCTACTTATTTTTCTAATGGTGCGATGAAACTTCAAGAAAATATTTTATTAGCTTTATCAACAAAAGAAAAATCTCAACTAGAGCTTACTTGGTTTATCCATTGATTTCGTTTTTTGCACTAAAGTTTTGGTCTTCTCTTTTGTTTCTGTTGTTCAAATATAGAATAAGGTCACAAACACAAAAACCTTCCATCATGAGGAAGGAAGAGAAAGAAATGTAAATAATAATTAACAAGTTTTTATCCTAAGGAATTCAAAAGCAAATTTCTTCTAATTACGATCCAACATTTCATTCAGACTACAAGTCATGCCTTTTTATTCCAAACCCTATATCTTAATTCAAACCTATTGATTATGGAAGATTCTCAAACACTAACTCTAATTTATTTATGTCACTATTTATTATCGAAGATTTAACATGGTAGAAGAAACGTAGATTTATTTGTTCTTTAATGTAATCAAAAGAACGTTTTTTGTTCAATGTACAACTTGCTTAGTTCTATTAAACTGGTTTTTTTGACCAACCATAGGAAGTCCATGTCCCCTTTCTCATTCTGACCTCATGCATTTTATCTCCATCCTCGTTCATCCCCATTTGTGGGGATGAACTTTATTACTATCTCTAACCCAACTCCCCTAACTAATTTCATTCTCAACGTCTACCGACATGTGGGGATGAAATCTTGTCTCATCCCTTTACTTCTCGTTCCAAATCCAAGCAAGGAATTGGTATCCAACTTGAGAATTAGGCATAATTGTTTCAGTAAATCTACTCTAGAAGGATTGATTCCCTAAGAGTTACTACCCTGCCCCAGTGCCAACATGAGAATGTGGTCAAGAAGATGATGATTATAATGATGATGACAATAATGAACATGAAGAGAGCATGAAAAAGGAGAAGGAAGAGAAGAAGAAAAATGAAAACTTTTTTTGGGTAAGTTCAAGAAGAATGGTAAAATCACATTGAAGGCCAAAAGTGGAAATAAGATTCTTGAGTGGATAGTTTGTTTGGATATAATGGTTCTGTTGGTTTGCAAGTTTCTGTTTTCTATAGTTGAAAATCCATGTCATTTGAGGCTTAGAATTTCGGAGGTGCTGTGTTTTTGCTACAGTTTTGTTGTGTGGTCATTTTTTAACCGCACTGTTTAAGGATCTCATAGTTTTTTTGATCGAATAAAAATTTTTGCATGATGAAAAACTTGGTTAACTTGTTATTGGAGGAAAAACAGAGTGTTCAAGTTGTGATTTGGTTAGATTTAGTTCTTTTGTCATGACTTTTGTTGATCTATTATACGAATGATAATGAGGAAGGGTGGGAGCGGAACTAACTCAAATTTTGATTTTTCTTGATTTTACTTCTCGAAATTAAATTTTGCTTCAGTTTTTTCCTCGATTTTTTAATGTAAATACTCATTTGAAATTAAGAAATAATTGTACTAAAAATATAACAAGTTAGGTTATCTTAAATTCAAATATTTTATTATAATATCTTCTTCATAAATTTAATTTAAAAGCTAATGAATCTAAATATGTTGGGATAGTGATGAGTGTTCATTTAAAATTTAGAACTATTAATTCTGTATGTTTCAAACTATCATTATAATAGAAAACACACAATTCGAATAATTTTTGTTCACACTAATTTAGAAAACAATTGTATACCAAACTCCACTAAATATGTCTACCATACATAAATAAGACTAATGCGTGACCTAAGACAAAAAAAGCTCAGCAAACTTAACAAGGTGAAACAAGAAAAACAAATACGGCACAAAGCCTTTTGTTACAGCCACTGGGGATACTTGTATTGAGCGACGGAACGAGATTTCATCCATCCGCAAATTGTAAAAAGATTCTTTATTGATTGACATTTATCATTAACTTTTTGAAGAATTTTCATAGTAAAATATGAAAAATACATTTTCCAAAACAAGATGTGGTTCCCACTGACAACCCCACTACTGCTACCTTGTATTTATCCCTGTGCATCCTAGTTTGTGCGGATGAAATTCATCCCCAATCCTAACCGAACTCTCCTAACTAATCCACATCCCAACTCATCTCTAGATATGGGGAAAAAGGTAATGGATGCTAGTCTAGGGTAATATTGAAGGTGACAGTGACAAAAGTTTCTAATTACTAGGGTGGTAAACTTACTCTTAGTACTTTGATTTATCTTAGGAAGCACAAGTTTTACTAGATTTTTTATTTTCTTCTCTCAAAATTTTTTCCCTTACAAGCTTCTCTTGATCCCCTGTAATTAATCATTGAAGAAAGTACTAAAATTATAGAGAAGCAGAGATAGGTGCCGGTACTCAAGGTTTCAGATTCTTGAGGTTTAATTCCAACATAAGGTGTTGATAAAAGGCACTAATGAGCTAATCCTAAGCTCTAACGAACTAGGGTTATTCTAAAATGATACATCCCTAATAACAAGGCCCACTCCATAACTTATTCAATTTGGTAATTTTGACCTTATCGTCTTTTTTATAGAATAACTTGGATACAAAATCATACAACTAAAACATTTAACTAATCTCCCAATCAAAACACTACCCAATAAAACAATATGTATATATGCATATATAAATACATTTATATATACATATATACACATTTATATATATTAATATATATATATACACACATACACACAAATATATATTTATATATATGGTTTAAATATAAATTTTATGAATTTCTGTATATGATTGATATAAATATGGATGTTTTTAATACAGGTCATGCAATTTGGTTTTAAATAATGGATATTTTTTTTTCTATATCATTTTTTTTTTTGTATTTAATGAATGAATGAGATATATAACTTATAGCAATTGTAATTTACACCTCTCGATTGTCCATACATTCAAAATTATTACCATAGTAAGAAGGAAATAACAAAAAGAGCAAAAAGTTCTTTCTTGGAAAACGTAGTGAAGTGTTATGGTGGAAGTCCTTCGTTCTGTAATTGCTAACTTAATGTGATTAAGAGAAGATATCTACTCATCAATCATATGCTATTCATTAACTGTAATTAACTAATATTTCCTCGGTAAGAGCAAAAGTTAAAAGAATATCAATTCTTCCTATTAGTACTTAGAATTTTTTAAAAAATGATTATTTTCAAACAAAAAGATTGTACATTATCAATATTTGTCATCCTTGAAGCAAGAAAATCAATTACAACAACAATGAAATAACATGAAGGAAAACATTTAAAATGACCATAATTTTTTCAAACCACTATAGCTTTTAAATTTACGAAATATTCATTTCGTCGGTAAACCTTTTCTTACACGTACCCTCCTCTGATGTTCAAGCCAATATTTCCACTGGTTTTTCCCAATGCAATTTGCGATGCAAAATGCTTTTGTAGCTTCCCTTGCATCTTTATTCCTTATTTTTTTTCCAACCAAAACTTTCCATGTATTCCTTCGCCTTTTTCTTTTGTTCTTGAGAGAGACGATTACAAATTCTTGATCTTGCTTTATTGTTTAGATCTGAAGCATGCTCTAATGTCTGTGAAGGTAACACTCCTTCATTCTCATTTAGTTTTCGTACACAAAACCACACTATAAAGAGTTGGCATACAATAGTTGGGAACGCTACCGCTATAGGAGATATCTTTTGGAACCCGATAATTCTCCTTAGTTTGTGTCCCTTGGCCACTCTTCAAAATGGCGAGAATCTCTTGTCGAGAAGATACATTCTTTTATCTTTGGTGCATTAAGATTTGAGGGTGTTGTAGTTTGGTGAGCCACAAGTCTTGACATTTCTATATGTAAAGGTTTATATTTCTGCACAGAAACAATGAAACCAAAAAACTTGGAACATAAAAAATTGATGGAAATGCAGATAAGAATCAATAAAATTTTAAACCTAAGAACACCAACAATAAGAAAGTACCCAATTTGGCTTCTAAAGCATAAAAACAATTAATATTGACGCATGAACAATAATCAAGGTATATTTTATATTTTCCTATAAAACTATTGACAATCAAGACGTGTAAATTTAGAATTACGATAAAGTTATATATCTCAATCATTCACTACGTACAAAAGAAAAATCAAAATTAGAAAAAAACAATTCATTATTTAACATGAAATTAGATGGCCTATATTTGAAACATTCCATGTTTATATCAAGCACATACAGAAATTCATAAAATTTGTACTAAATCTCACATAGAAATACATATAAATATAATGAAAATTTATGGTATATATTGCTCCTTATGTGATGCACAAACAGGGGCTTCCAATGTTTGAGATAGAAAAGCAATCTTGAGTGTACCACACGCTTCTTCTTTACGAAATAAAACTTTTTTTTTTGCATTATAATTAATGGTTATCCTTAGCTAAAACAGCTAAGAATGTTGGACAGAAGTTTTATTATTGAAAAAATGGGTACAAGAAACTTGATGTGAATCGGTTAGACATGCAAGAACATCACGGAGTTGTGACAAGAGCGAAGGCAAGACAACTAAAGAGTCACAAGGATCAAATTGAGCAAGAGAAGTTTCAAGGCTTAAATTTTGATGTCAATTTTGATGTCCAAGACTTTATGGGGATTAAATTTTGATGTCCAAGACTTTATGGGGCAATATCGTAATTTTTGAATAAGTTAGAAATTGAAAATTTACCTTGGTAGATAGTTGGAATCCCTTTTTACCCAAGCTGAAAAATTGCCTCCTACTTTTGGCAATGTGTTGACTAGTGCTCTAGAATAGTCCAAATGCAATTAAAGCACCTCTATTGTCTTATCAAGTGTATGTATAGGTTATATCTATCCTTTGGGCTGAAAATATGAGAGGGAAAAATCCCTATTTTCTCCCTCAAGTCTCTATAAAGATGTAGTCTTCCATTTTGAAGAAAAAAATCAAGAAATTTTTCAAGACAAAGGTTCTTCTCTTAGTATTCTTAGTTCTTAGCTTAGTTTTTCTATCTTCTTCAAGGGTGAACTTCCTTGAAAGAAAAAAATTACTTTGAAGACTTGTTGAAAGTTCCAAGAGCTTCAAGGTTGATCATAAAAAAAAAATTCCTTCATACTAGTTACTACACTCTTGTAGAAAACTGGTCTTGAGGTCTTCTTCTTGTTTCATTGAGGTCTAAGGTTCAAAATACCTTAGGTTGCTTGAACTTTGAAGAAAAGATTTTGTTTAAACCTTCTTGAGGTCTTGGATTTGATATATCCAAGGTTGCTTGAAGTTTAACATTTTCAAGTCCTTTCAAAGGCACTTTCTTCTACTTATTACACTTGTTTTGTTTGTTCTCTCCCTCACTTCTTGGACAAAATTTTATGCTCTTGAAGATCATTCCACATCATTTGGTATCAGAGCCACCTGCAAGTAAGTGTTTTTGAGATATCTTACATACAAAAAAATAAAAAAAAAATACAAGACAAAAAAAAAAAAAAAGAGAAAAGAGACTAGATTGCTGGAAAATGGCATCACAAACATAGAATGCTTGAAAGACCTGGAATATGACTAGAACTTTGCAATATTTTTACATGGAGTTATACTACATTGACCTGGGAAACAAATGAAACAAGTTTCATCTAATTTGGACTTCATTTGATATCTCAAAATAGTCAAAACTTGAAGGTGTACCTGGCTTTTCCGCAGACAAAAAAGTACTGAAATGATCTGAGCATATCTTCCTTTTTACTAACCCTTTTTCTTTGATTCTTGAGCCTAAACTCAATAAGTTTGAGTGAGGATTCTTTCTAGACAAACCTCATTCAATTTAGACTTGTGGTTAAATACCAGTTTTCCAAACAAGCCGAGTATGTCATCTACTCTGCTTGCTAGAAACTTTTGTTGCTTATTCTTTTGTGTTCTTGAAGTGTCCTAGCTTTGTGTTTGTATTTGTGGTCGAATTTCTTTCCTTTTTCAGTACTTATTTCTTCATTTGGTCAATCTACCATTATTGACTCAAATGCTCTTGGAAATGTTATTGAACTTCCTTAAAATGAATGGATGACTCAATTTCATTTTCCTTGCTTCTCATATTTCTCAACTAGTTTTTTGTTTGTGATTGGTTGTTTTAAACTTGAGTAGAGGTGTTAAATCTTTGTTAATAACTCATAGAACTCTTTGAGACTTGAACCTTTAGAAAAAGGCAAGAGTTGTGAGAATATCCTCAAAAATGGCCAAAGAGAGTTAAACAAGAGAGTTTTGTGAGGTAAACACTACCAAGATGTCAACCCAAGCTCAAGCAATAACTCCTTTTGGAGAAGAGTCTAGCAACTCCCAACATGATGACCCTTTGAGGCTCATAATGCAAGAGTTACAATCCCTAAGAGATGAGATGAGGGATATTGGAAGGGATGTCACTAATCTCTCTAATCAACAAAGGGAGGTTAGTCCTAATGGTAGTCTCAATGTTACTACCCCAAGGAGCAATGGACCACTGAATTGCTGTAGGACAACCGAGTTCCACCAACCTCCACATTTTGATGAAGAACTTCATCCACCTCCTTACGGTGGTAGAAGAGGCGGTTTTGGAGGAAGAGGTATGCCTAGACACTTTGAAGAATTTCCAAGGCCACAAGCTAGGCATGGAGAGCCATTATATGATGATCATGAACATGTTCCATTTGTTGCAAACCGTGGAAGAGACAAAGGTGACCAAACCTTGGATCGAATGAAGTGGAAGCTCCCTAGTTTTAAGGGTGAGAATGACCCTAACATTTTCTTAGATTGGGAGAGGCAAGTAGAAAACATGTTCATGTTGAAAAATTGTAATGAGTTCTTAAAAGCTAGACTTGTAATAGCCGAATTTTCCGGCTATGCTTTACATTGGTGGGAAAGGGTAGTAAACGAAAGAGTTCGAAGTGGTAGACCATCGGTTGATACTTGGAGAGAGTTAAAAGCTTTGATGAGAGAAAGATTTGTGCCCGAGCACTACTATAGAGAGCTTCATTATAAGCTCATGACTTTAAAACAAGGTGCAAAAAGTGTAGAAGAGTATAGACAAGAGCTTGAGATCTACATCTTGAGGTTGAACTTGGAAGAAGACAAGGATGCTTCAATGGCTATGTTCCTTAGTGGTCTCAATAGGGAGCTAGCCAACCAACTTGAGTTGTATCCACATACAACTTATGAAGACATGTGCCACCTTGCCAACAAGATCGAATCACAAAGGAAAAGGAGTGGGATGATGCGATCCTCATTTCCCAACCGAAGACAAGTTGCAACAACAAAAGCACCTACTTCCAACTTCAAGCCATGGCCAAAAAAAGAAGAGGCTCCTAGAGGTACTTTCCAACCTCCAACCAAACCAAAGATGGAAGAGAGAGGTAAAATCATTTCTAACCCTCCAAAGTGCTTTAAATGTAATGGTGTAGGACATTATGCAAGTAGTTGTCCGACAAAGAGAGCTTTGATCTTTAGGGAGGATTTGAATGGTTGGATTGAGAAGGAGGAGGATGAAAGTAGCGAATGTGTTGAGAGTGAAGAAAATGGTGAGGGTGATGAACATGTTTATTTCAATCCTTTAGGAAGTGATGACGATATCTTGAGCTTAGTTACCATAAGAGCACTAAGCGCTCAAACTTTTGATGATAACATGATTGAACAAAGAGAAAACATCTTCCATTCTAAATGTAAAGTTGAGGGAAGGATTGCCAACCTTATCATTGATAGTGGTAGTTGTGTATATGTGGCTAGTGCTTATCTTGTTGAGAAGTTGAAACTACCTACTACAAAACATGATAAACCTTACAAACTCCATTGGCTAAATGATAGCGGAGAAATTAAAGTGTTGAGACAAGTAGTGGTACCAATAGAAATGGGAGCTTACAAAGATAAGATACTATGTGATGTGGTGCCCATGCAAGCATGCCATCTTCTCTTGGGAAGACCTTGGCAATTCGATAGAAAGTCCCTCCACAATGGGGAGAAGAATACTTATTCTTTTGTGAAGGATGGAAGAACATTCACTATGAATCCTCTTACACCTCAACAAGTGAGAGATGAACAAAAAAAGATGAGGGAGAAAGAGAGGGCCGAAAGTGAGCTCAAAAGAAAAAAAATTGGGGAGGGAAAGAGAGTTGAGGAAAAAGAAAAGAGATGTAGAAAGATTTGTAGGAAGTTGTATTGAATGCAAGAAAGCTAAATCTAGAACTCTTCCACATGGACTTTACACACCATTAGAAGTTCCTAAAGAACCATGGGTTGATATTTCTATGGATTTTATTCTTGGTTTACCTAGGACCTCTAAAGGTATGGATTCTATTTTTGTTGTTGTGGATAGGTTCTCTAAAATGGCACACTTTATTCCTTGTAGGAAATCCGATGATGCTAGTCATATAGCTAGCTTGTTCTTTACTTGGATAGTTAGATTCCAATGGAATTTCAAGTTCTATTGTGTCGGATAGGGATACCAAATTCTTGAGCCATTTTTGGAGAGTTCTTTGGAAGAAGCTTGGTACTAACTTGCTTTATTCTACAGCTTGCCATCCACAAATGGATGGACAAACCGAGGTGGTAAATAGAACAATTGGACAACTTCTAAGGGCTATTTTGAAGAAGAAATTGAGGCAATGGGAGGAGTGTTTGCCACACATTGAATTTGCTTATAATAGGGCACCTCACTCTACTACTTCTCATTCTCCATTTCAAGTTGTTTATGGTTTTAACCCTCTAACTCCCTTTGATTTGGTTCCTTTGCCTATAGATCAAGCATTAAGCAAGGATGCAAGCAAGAAGACTAATTTTGTGAAAGCAATTCATGCAAAGGTCCATGAAGCCATTGTCAACTCCAACAAGAAACTTGTAGAGAAAAGAAATGTGGGAAGAAGAAAAGTGGTATTCAAACCCGGTGATTGCGTTTAGGTGCATTTTAGAAAGGAAAGATTTCACCAACAAAGAAAGTCTAAGCTTGATGACAGGGGAGATGGGCCATTTCAAATCCTTGAGAAAATTAATGACAATGCCTATAAAGTTGATCTTCCGGGACATTATAATGTTAGTGCCACTTTTAATGTTTCCGATCTCTCTTTATTTGATATAGGTGATGGAGATTCGAGGACGAATCCTTTTCAAGAGGGGGAGGATGATGTGAATCGTTTAGACATGCAAGAACATCAAGGAGTTGTGACAAGAGCGAAGGCAAGACAACTAAAGAGTCACAAGGATCAAATTGAGCAAGAGAGGTTTCAAGGCTTAAATTTTGATGTCAATTTTGATGTCCAAGACTTTATGGGGATTAAATTTTGATGTCCAAGACTTTATGGGGCAATATCCTAATTTTTGAATAAGTTATAAATTGAAAATTTACCTTGGTAGATAGTTGGAATCCCTTTTTACCCAAGCTGAAAAATTGCCTCCTACTTTTGGCAATGTGTTGACTAGTGCTCTAGAATAGTCCAAATGCAATTAAAGCACCTCAATTGTCTTATCAAGTGTATGTATAGGTTATATCTATCCTTTGGGCTGAAAATATGAGAGGGAAAAATTCCTATTTTCTCCCTCAAGTCTCTATAAATATGTAGTCTTCCATTTTGAAGAAAAAAATCAAGAAATTTTTCAAGACAAAGGTTCTTCTCTTAGTATTCTTAGTTCTTAGCTTAGTTTTTCTATCTTCTTCAAGGGTGAACTTCCTTGAAAGAAAAAAATCACTTTGAAGACTTGTTGAAAGTTCCAAGAGCTTCAAGGTTGATCATAAAAAAAAAATTCCTTCATACTAGTTACTACACTCTTGTAGAAAACTGGTCTTGAGGTCTTCTTCTTGTTTCATTGAGGTCTAAGGTTCAAAATACCTTAGGTTGCTTGAACTTTGAAGAAAAGATTTTGTTTAAACCTTCTTGAGGTCTTGGATTTGATATATCCAAGGTTGCTTGAAGTTTAACATTTTCAAGTCCTTTCAAAGGCACTTTCTTCTACTTATTACACTTGTTTTGTTTGTTCTCTCCCTCACTTCTTGGACAAAATTTTATGCTCTTGAAGATCATTCCACATTAAAACTGGTTCATCAATGAATTTAGGTGGGTTTTGGAAGAAGATTTTACAGTTGCTAATTTTTCCAATGGTGCGATGAAACTTCGAGAAAATATTTCATTAGCTATATCAACAAAACAAAATCTCAACTAGAGTTTACATGGTTTCTCCATTGATTTCTTTTCTTTGCCTTGAAGTTTTGGTCTTTTTCTTTGTTTCCCTTGTTCAAATATAGAATAAAGTCACAGACACAAAAATCTGTGATGTTCAGGAATAAAGAGAAAAGAAGTTTTTATACAAAGGAACATAAAAGCAAATTTTTTCTTCTTCTTCCCTTTTCCAAAATCACCTAGGACTAGAAACTTTTTTTTTTCAAAAATGATTTCTCTAAATATAACAAATGTTCAATCAAATTTTTAAACCACCAAAAACATATAATTTAAAAAATCAATCACAATCTTCTGTAATTTAAGACTTTCGCATCAAAACAACATAGATTTACGAATTCTTACCTCAAACAACTGATGATGAAAATAAATCAATCTCAAGTTAAACTCCGATTTCAGAAACCTGTAAAATAAAAAAAGTTAAAGAAAGAACTAGTCTAGGGTGGAGGCAGCTAGGGTTTGTGATGGCTAGGATCTCTAGGTTTAACTTTTACATAACGTGTTTATAATAGGCTCCTAAACTGTAAAATCTAATGGGCTAGGATTAATCTGACTTGATCTGGCCCAAATAACAACGCGCACTCCTAACTTAAAGAATTTTATAATATGGCCCAAAATTTCCTTATGAAATAACTTGGACCCAATATTAAATAATCCAAACATTTAACTAATTAGTCTCCCATGCAATTAAGTAGGTCTTTCATTTCATTATAGCCCATACGCCCATAACGCACCCTACTTCTGTTCCAGACATGTCCATGGTCTTAATAAATAATGGAATGCATATAATTCAAAAGAGTCCACACGCTACCTTATCAAGATAAACTTATCTTAAATGATATCAGAATAATTAGAAAGATAAATATCTGAAAAGAAATAAAGAACGAATAAAAATTTGGTCAACTTTTATATTAAAAATAAGTATTCTTGAATTTGTAGAAACATTTACATTGAGATCGAAAGAAGTTTCCATATCTGATTGCATCATCTTCCTTATTCTCTGTACTAAATTTTTGTTTGAGAATTATAGTATTAACATATTGGAGTTTTACATACCATATAGGTTGTCTTGAACTTAAATACTCTAAGCGCAAGATGGTTACTTGTTTACCAAATAATGCTTCGATATGAAATTATAGTTGTAATGGTATGTTTTTTTTAGTTAAATTAGCTTAGAATGTTATCAGGAATATATTATTGCAATGAAAATGGTTACGGGAATCTAGTTCTTCAAGGAATTTGGATAGGTTTTGGAGGAAGATTTTATGGTTTCTAATTCTATGATGGTGCAACTAAACTTTTAAAAAATATTTAAACAACTAAAGAAAGCAAAAAAAAAAAAAATCTCATCCACAGTTTACATGGTTTCTCTGTTGATTGTCAAACACTTAACATTGAAGAAGAGGCATACCTTTTTTTGTTCTTTAATGTATATATAATGTGAAAAGAATATTAGAATATGCAAAAGTGCATTTATCAAAGTTTTTTAATGTTATAGATTTAGTTGTGAATTAACTAAGAAGAAGGATTTGTTACTTCATAAATTGCAATTATATTATTGGGCTTATGAAACAGCTAGGATCATCTAATACATCTTCTACTACACCCTCTAGGACACTCATTTTATAGTAATTTAATTATTATAAATCCTAAAGAATAAAAGATAAACCCTAAGGGAAAATTTACTATTCAAGTATGTATACTAGAGAATGTACTAGACAATCCAGTGTGCTTATGATATATATTGTGTGAGGTACTTTCAGAACGCAAGTACAACGAGATAGGAATACAATTTTTTTTTTATCATTCTTGCTATGAAATCCAAGATATTTGGATTGCTAGCAACGTGAATAATTTCTATTGACGGTCATTTAATCTTCTTCAAAATGCTCTTCAAATAAGAATGTCTTCCTCATGTAAGTACACAAAACATAATCATTATTCCCTTTTTCTTCTCCTTTAATTCCATTTATGACAAGAGTATATAATGGAATCCTTAAGGAAATTTCATTTTTCACCCAAATATTTTAACCAAGTAACCATAATAATAATAATAATAATTATTATTATTATTGTTATAAGGGTAAAGTATGCTAGTGACCCTCAAACTTTCTCGTTTTTGGGTTTTCGACCCTGAAATAAATATGTTTAAGTAAGTGACCTCGAACTCTCAAAACGTATAAATTCAACCCTTAAACTTATATATTTGACCCTTCTGTTAATTTTAGTCGTTAATATTTAACGAGAAAAAAAGTGTGACTTTCACGTGATTATTCTAGGTGCATGTTGGAAATAATAAAAGAAAAAAACACTGTGATTTTTATTTAGCAAGCCCTAATCCATGATAAAGGTGCAACGGTGAAGGGAATGGGAAAGGGAAGTGGAAGGGAAAGAAGAAAATGGGGGGATACGGTGTAAAAGTCAGACAGGAGAAAGCAAAAGAAGAAGAACCGGGGGCGCAATGATATCAGAGAAGATAGGAAAGAAGAAAGTAGGAGAGTGTCGCAGAGATGTAATAAAAGAAGGGGACGCCGCGTGAAGATGGGGAGAAGTAGGTGGATGAGATTGCTAGCTTTGACGGCGATGACTGTGGGTTTGTGAGCGTCTATTGGCACCGATGATGGTGGGAACGTACTTCTAAGCATCCAAGAAAATAGCATCTAATTTAATCTTTTTAATGCCATGAGAAAAATTAGGTACTCTATTACAAAATTTGGCCTAAAGAAAATTAAAGTCAATACCCCACATACTATGAGGTTGCTTTGGCCGAAGGTGGGTGGTTGCTCTAATAGGTTTCTTCCTTACAGCAAACAAGGGGACAAGTTTGGCTGGAGATTGATTGCCTGTGATTGACTCTGTTTTCATTACTCCAATGGATAGACGGATAGTGTAGGTGGATCATGAGAGTTGTGGATGTACTTCATCTTTTTTTCTTCTTTTATTAGGGATGAAGTACCCCTAAGAAAGGTTATGTGAAACTTAAACGTTCATTTTCCATCAAGAATTAATATCCAAAAGTAATAGGAGGTTTAAAATTTAAGGTTTGAATAGTTTGAGGTCACAGACTTACCGTTTTTCGGTTTATGGTCAAAACCAAAAAAAAAAAAAAAAAGAAAAGTTTAAGAGTCATAGGCAACTTTACCCTTATATACATATGTCCACAGGCACACACACATATATAACATATGATTTGCGAGCCAAAATAAATAGATTTGGAAAATACCAAAAATAGAAAAAGTAGTAAATTTAAATTTAAAATAACATTCATTATATCTTAACTTAATTATATTTATTAGTGTTTAAATAAAATTTATAAGAATATATAAATCTATGTAAAATTAAGTCCTTGAATTTTTAAATAACCTTAATTAATTCTAACTTAATTGAAATAGATAACATTTAATATTAATTAATTATTAGTTTGGAGAAAATTCATTCTTTCCTTTCAAAGAAGCTCAAAAATGAAAACCAAAATGAATTTTAATCTGGAGAAAGAAAACTTCATTTATCCAAATGAAACTATCAAAAACTTAAATTTCGATTATGGTTTTTTTTCTATATATCAAAACTATTAACATCCCTAGCTTTGATCCACTTTTTGATAAGAGATTTTTGTTCAAGGGAAAAAATCAAGAAATAAGTTCATGGGTAGAATGTGAGTGAACTAAATAACATGGCGGTATTTTTGAGGAATCAAAAGCCAGTAATTGATATTTTTGGCCCTCCAAATTACATGTGTGGTCGGTACATAATTTTTATTTGTTGGCTTAGTCGTATTTTGTGATGCTGACCCATTTTTTGGCTAAAGATTTTAGTTCAAGATTAAAAAAGTGAAGAACGAGTTAAAGGGCAAAGTGTGGGTTAGGCTATGTGCATTCTTGGTTAACTTCCCTAAAAAATGGAATCTTTAAAAAAGAAGTAAAAACTTTTTTGGATAGCCCTATTGACCCTTTCCAATCTCAAGTATAAGCGGAGAATTAGGACTGAAGTGGAGAATAGAGTATAAATTTTTCAATAAAATTATTCTGCAAGGATTTATTTTCCGAGAGCGACAATAGTCTACAGACAACGGAAGGGGAATTCGACAAAGAAGATAATGAAAATGATGATGATAGGAACGAAGAACAATAGGGGAAAAGGAGAAGAAGGAACAGGAGAAAAAGAATAAAAAAACACTTCTTTTGGAATATAAAGAGTGGATAATGTTTTTTCTAGAATGGTTCTATTTGTTACAAGTTTTGGGAAACCAGTATATTTTATGAAAACTTATTCAAACCAATGTAAATTGTAACACCCCACCTAGTAAGCACCTACCATGACTCTAAAAATTGCAGACGTTATGAAAGTAGAGTTTGGGACCTGACCTAGTGGAGTATAGTATTTTCGACACTTAGTGCTATTTTTGAGATGTTTAGGAATGAGAGTAAAATTTTATTATATTGAGATTTTATTATTAAGGTTTATAGGTGCCTTTAAGTGGATTTTTTTTGTAATACTTAGTGTGTGTATTTTAGAAATTTAAGTACTTGACATTTTCATATAAGGATTTAAAAAAAAAAAACTTCGCAATTAAGAAATTTGCCGCCACCTCCTATACTCACCTGTCACCACCCCAATTCCTTTCCTTTTCTTTTCTTTTCTTTTTTTTTCAGCCCCTAACCACCATATATATGTATATATAAGTCATGGTATTTGTTTTTCTTTTCTAATAAGCCATTCTGCAGCTATATATATTAGGAGGTTTTTCTTTTTTCTTTCTTTAATATGAACAACTTGGAGCAGCCACCAAGGTTAGTTCTTTTCTTTTTTTTTTTTGTTTATTGGTTATATTATATATATACATATATAATATAAGCTTATATATATAGTTTAGGTTGATTTATTTTAGGATTTAAATGTTTTAAATTGATTTTAGTATATAGATAATTATGGTTTCTTGGGAAAGTATATATTTTTGTGAAGGGTATAGGGTTTTTTATCTTTTTAAAGAATTATTATAAATATATATCATTATATAGGTATATATATACCTCCTAAGTTTATTTCGTAGGATTTCGATAAAATTTAGGGAATAGGGCTACTTAATTGGTACCTAGGTATTAAGTGTTTTCATATTATTATTTTGTAGGAGCGTAGCATCAGATCTGCATCGAGGTGAGTCAACAAACTCAATTTTATTATGTTACTTCAAATATCACGAGACATATAAATATGTTTTTTCGAACCGTCACAAAATGTTACTATTTTTGGAACGATATCACTCAGCATGTTTTTGGAGACGTTCTCCACAATGTGTTGCTTGTTCCTTAGAAAAATGCATAGGAGCGGTGCTCCATATAAGTGTTTCTTTTAAAACAGACTATTATTGTGGTGAAAAAGAATTTTGTTGTATGTAGGTTTTTCTGAAAATATTTATATGCTGGAAAATGTTCTAGCGTGAAAAGTTACATGTTTTGACATGCATGAATATAGATCTGGCATTGGCATAATTGTGAGATTTGCATGAGCATGTGATGACTGGCGGATGAGGAATTTTGGTGCTCTAAAATGTTTATGACTTGAAACTTTTATGACGGCCGGGTAAAAGGCCTTTCGATTTGTAAATACATATGAAAACCTCATTCTGACAAGGGTTAAAGTTTTGTGAAAATCATGGGAACGGATGCACTAGCAGATTGCACTGTATGTGGCTAGTCCCCTGTACTAGGGCCTCTTTCGATGATGTGGACGGATTTTTTACTCTGAGGGTGGATTCACTTGAAGAGGGGCGTAGTACCTGGAGGGCGAGGCCTAATCGGCATTTACATGGACATCGCATCATGCTCTGCAGTGGGACGGCTACCTTGGGGAGAGCTAGGACGGGCTTGAAACTAAGGTTGGTATAAGGGCAGTCCTGGTAGGTACCCCAAGAACCTGTAGCTTGGTCTAGCCGATGATATGGGAGAGCAGTTGTTATGGAATTGAGTGCTCGTATGGCATTTGGCTGGTATTGACTACAAGATGCCGGAACTTGATTCCGATGACCTCGTTTTGGGATCCAGACCTTGTCTGTGGAGCTTGACTATGGCATTGCATGTTTCTTTAAATTTGTGTGTAGAAGTTGTGCTGATGTGTCTTGATTCGCTCTGACTTCCCAACCACGCTTGAAACCCTCATGTAGGTTCAAGCATCAGTTTTGTTAAAATAATAAAAGAAAATATTTTCCTATAATATTGCATGAACTGTTTTGTGAAACTGCATCAACATTGTTTTAGTGAAATCACTAAAGCACACACACATGTGGACTTACTAAGAATTCACGCTCACGTTTTCCATATCTTCTTTTCTCTTCAAATTAACACAGGATGGACAAAGGCACGGTAAGCCGCAGAAGTTTAAGCATGGAATTTTTTACCAAAGTTTTCATGGAAGGACATGTATTTATATTTTGTTTTCTTAGACTCGAGCCGGATGTAAAGTCTTGTTTGTACTTTGACGTGAAGTTTTTATGATGTAAGATACCTTTATTTATATATTAAAATGATCATGAGGAGTTTTCGATAAATTATATGTTTGAGCGCACAAGTAGAATCTAGTTTACTTAAGTTTTTCGCTGCGTACTTTGAGTATATACCTATAAGTGTTACTCCAGGGTGGTGTTCTTATTTTCGGACTTATAGTTTAGTGCCGAGAGGCACGTAGATGGCCGACTCTGCCGCAGTGGACCTAGTGACAGAGTTGGGGTTATCACAGGTGGTATAAGAGCTCTAGGTTCGATTTGTGGTTAGAGTTAGTAGATCCTAGACGAGTACTAGGGGCCAACTGCATAGTTTTATTTTGGTCGAAAAGTTCCCTTTTCTCTTTTGTTTTGCTCGTCGTGTTATTAATCTTGTGGGAGCAATGTACCTTTGCATACGATGCCATATCTTTGATCATAACCACAATGAGAGGACATATAGATATGTTAAGCTTTTGAATTGATGATGGCTCAGGTGACAGAGGACTAAGATTATTTGAGTCATCAAAAGAGGTTACTTATTCTTAGACTTGCGGCTTGATTACGGGATTTCGTGGGACATAAGGTATTAGGGGAAAACTCTGATGACTTGCAGTGTATGAACTACACAAAGAGTGAGTGTGAAGTTCTTATTAGGTACAAGATGTAATTTGTATCGATTTTTCTCATCCCTACTTCAGTGATACCAAGAACTCCATGTACCTTGTAAAATGGACACTTTCATTATTGTTGTCACAGTAGCAAGAGCTCTCGGATCCTTTGTTTTGTATTCGATATATCTTAAGTATCACTTCACACTACCAATCGGTGAATATAAAGATGGAGGTGAGCAAATGACGAGTTTTGCTCAATAAGGAGAACAATAAGTGATGACGAGGATGGGTAAACTAGAAGCTAAGTTTCTTAAGAGTTGAAGTATTAGTATATCTTGTGAATGAGAGATTGGTACTCTAATGTGAGAGCAAGGAACAATTGATATAGTTGTTGAGATCGTTCCGTGTGTTTGCTATGAATTACATCTAGAGTACATTTGATAAGCTCAATATTAGACAATAGTCTTTAGGAAGAAGATAAACCTAAACTGGGCTGGTGTACTTGCATTTTTTAGTTTACACTGTACATATATGTTAAGTATAAATCTAGTTTTGTAAGTGTGATTATTTAATATCTCTATATAACCTGGAAGAGCTTCGGATCGTGTTGATCGCAAATTATGTTATGTATGGTACATCAACGGCAGATTTTGTATATATGCTCTACCCTGTGCACCAATGACTATTTTTATTAATAGAGAGGATGGTCCTTCCTTTATTTGATATACACTTCTAGTGTGCAGTGTTTTGTATGTAAGTTTTAACCTATAAGCTAAGGTTTAGGTATTTAACGTCGGTAGATACTTTTGGAAAGGACAGTGGAAGTGCAAGGGGATGATAAATGTTTCAATCATTTGAGTGATGAGGTTTGATAGTAAGAATGGATTGGTTGACTGGACATGTGAACATGTGCATTGTGCATGGAATTTTGTTAAGTCTAGTCAGTTAATGTTTCAAATCTTTAGAGTTTGGATATCTAACGTACTTGTGTAACTAGTCTAGCGAGAAGTTGATTTAATGATAATGGAGTTACTAGATATCTTCAAAAGAAACTGGCGGCCGCATCTCCAGAATGGGAAGTCGAGCCTAGGATAGAATAAAAAATAGAGGATAACCCGATATTTCAATCTCGTATTAGATGGACAGCCATAGACACCGAAGCAGAAATAGTTGAAGGTACGATCAAATCTATTCTCAACCAGCAAGAAAACTTATTGATCTAGAGCTATGTATTCTTTTGTGAGTTTTCATTTCATAAAACATATTCCTGTACCTTCTGTTGTCATGTGTTATCAGTTGATAGTTAGCACTACTATAGACGTGAGTAAGACAGCTGAGGTAAAGTACCCAGATTATGACATCTATGTTGAGAATGTGATTCTATATGGTTTCTTTATTACCATGCCATTTGAGGGTTACGGCATGATACTTGGGATGTACGGTTGTCTGAACATTACACTCAAGTAGATTGTCGACAGAAGTTGGTTAAGTTTAGCAGACTGAGTATGTCAATCCTTGTATTTCAAGGGAAGTGAACGAAACGGGAAAATCCCTTTTTGTCTGGCGTGAAAGCCAGGAAGTTTTTATGGAAAGAATGTCAAAAGTACCTAGCATATTTACTCAACAAGCCTAAGGAAGAAGTAAAATTAGAGACAGTACCCGTGGTGAAGGAGTTTGTAGATGTTTTTCCTAAGGAGTTACTGACGTTGCCCCCAGATCGAGATGTGGATTTCATGACAGAGTTGGTACCCGATGCTAGACCAATATCTCGAACCCCCATAGCGGATGGTACAGGAGGAGTTAAAAGAGTTGAAAAAGTAACTACAAGAACTGTTACAGCAAAGATACATTCTCCCAAGTACATCTCCTTGAGGTGCGGCAGTTTTGTTTGTAAAGAAGAACGATGGAACCCTCAGGATGTGTATAGATTGAATAGTGTAACAGTCAAGAACAAATACACACTACCCCTCATTGATGAGTTATTCGACCAACTCCGGGGAGCGGGATGTCTTTCCAAATTGGACCTGAGGTAGGGGTATTATCAAGTCAAGATAATAGAAAAGGATATTTCGATGACGGCTTTCAACACACGATATGGGCATTATGAGTTTATGGTTATGGTGTTTGGATTGACTAATGCACCTGCGACATTTATGGACTTGATGCATAGAGTCTTTAGTCCTTACTTCGATAAGTTCGTGGTGATTTTTATTGACGATATACTTGTTTATTCACCCAATCCTCAAACTCATGAACAACATCTTCGAAAAGTGTTGCAAACTCTACGGGAGCATAAGTTGTATGCTAAATTTAGTAAATGTGAGTTCTGGATGGGTCAAGTCACTTTCCTAGGACATGTTATCACCAAGGAAAGAATCTCGGTAGATCCGGCGAAAGTAGAAGCAGTGACCCATTGGCCGCAACTCAAAACACCAACCGAAGTACGTATTTTCTTGGGTATGGCCAGATGTTATTGGAGATTCATAAAAGACATTTCTAGGATTGCTGGACCTCTAATATAATTAACCAGAAAAGAAACCAAGTTTGAGTAGATGCGGAAGTGTGAGAGGAGTTTTCGAGAATTGAAGAACCGACTGACCTCGGCACCAGTGTTAACCTTACCTGATCCAAACATGGAATTTTCACTGTATACAGATGCTTTAGGGAAAGGTCTAGGAGCTGTGTGGATGCAAGACAGGAAGGTTGTCGCATATATTTTGAGGAAGTTGAAGGATAATGAACGAAAGTATCCAACAAATGATTTGGAGTTAGCAGTCATCGTGTTTACACTTAAGAAGTGCCGACAATACCTGTATAGGGCTAAGTATGAGATATTCATTGATCATAAGAGCTTGAAGTATCTGTTTTCTCAGAAGGATTTGAACATGAGACAACGTCGCTGGATGGAACTGCTGAAGGAATATCGATGCCTGATTAACTATCATCAAGAAAGGCGAATGTGGTGGCAGATGCATTGAGTAGAAAAGCAAAGATATCAAGTCTTAGGTTAACATCCACTCTACAACAGGATACCCAAAAGAATAATAGGGAGTTCTAGGAGTTCAAAAACCTTCTGGAAACTAAGAAATTGAAAGATTTTCGAGCATTAGAAGCTGATGGGAGCCTGTACTTTCATAATCGGTTGTGTGTACCCAATGATACTGAACTGAAGCGTAAGATTCTAGAAGAATCCCACAGAAGTAAGTGTTCAATGCATCCTGGAGAGAACAAGATGTACAAAGACTTAAAGCAAAAGTTTTAGTGGAACGGAATGAAGAAAGAGATTGCAGAGTATGTAGCAGCCTGTCTTACATGTCAAAGGGTTAAGGCGGAACATCAAAAGTCAGCAGGACTACTACAACCGCTACATGTTCCCTAATGGAAGTGGGAACATGTGACGATGAACTTTGTCACAGGATTGCCCTGGGCCAAGGGGTACAAGGATACTATTTGGGTAATCATTGATCGCTTAACAAAAGTAGCTCATTTTATTGCTATTAATATAACATACCCTTTGGATAAGTTGGCGCAGCTTTATGTGGATGAGATTGTTCGACTTCATGGGGCGCCTGTTGATATTATATCCGATAGAGACCCAAGGTTTACCTCAAGGTTTTGGCCTAAGTTCAAGCAGCTATGGGGACCAATTTAAGTTGTAGCACCACAGCAGACCCCCAAAAAGATGGACGGTCTGAAAGGACAATTCAAACCCTAGAGGATATGCTAAGAGCTTATGCCTTGTACTTTCGAAATAAGTGGGTTGACAACTTGCTTTTGCTGAGTTTGCTTATAATAATAGCTACTACTCTTTGATAGGAATGGCACCATTTGAAGCATTATACGGTAGGAGATGCAGAACACCCTTGTACTAGGATGAGGTCGGCGTTCAATCCTATTGGAGATAAAGGGACTTGATGCCAGAGTTGGAGGAGATGCAGAAACAAGTTAGAATAATTCAAGATGGGCTTCGGACAGTTAAAAGTAGACAGAGGAGCTATGCCGATAACTGAAGGAGAAATCTGGAGTTTAGTATGAGAACTAGGGTTTTCTTAAAACTTAGGCCTTATCGCAAAAAGAGTAGATATCTGAAGAAAGGAAAATTAAGCTCTCAATATATCGAACCGTTTGAAGTTATTGATCGGTAAAGTAGCACATCGGCTAGCCTTGCCTAATGAACTAATGGGGTATACATGACGTATTTCATGTATCACAATTGAAGAAGTACTATCCTATACCTGATCATATTCTTAACGATGACAAATCGGGGTTACAAATCGACCCGTCATATGAAGAAAACACAATTGAGATTTATAGAGTGAAGCATAAAAGAGTTACGCGGGAGACAGATTCCAATATGTAAGCTAGTCTGGAGACATCATGGAATTCAATAGGCAACATGGGAGACTAAGGAATATATAAAGAAGAAGTATTTAGAAGTTATAGGTACGTAACTATTAAATTTCGAGGACGAAATTTCTTTTAAGGAGGGTAGAATGTATCACCCACCTAGTAAGCACCCAACATGACTCTAAAAATTGCAGGCGTTATAAAAGTAGGGTTTGGGACCTGACCTAGTGGAGTATAGTGTTTTCGACATTTAGTGGTATTTTGGAGATATTTAGGAATTAGAGTAAAATTTTATTATATTGAGATTTTTTTATTAAGGTTTATAGCTGCCTTTAAGTGGATTTTATTTTTAATACTTAGTGTGTGTATTTTAGAAATTTAAGTACTTGACATTTTCATATAAGGATTTAAAAAAAAAAACTTCATAATTAAGAAATTTGCCACCACCTCCTATACCCACCTGTCACTCATGTAAAAGTTTAATGAAACTCATGTAAATTATACAGAATCAAGAAATTAGTTGGTTTAGAGACAAACTTTGATTATATTTATAATTAATATAAGTAATTTTATCCAAAAAACTAAAATAAATGTATATCATAACAAATGAGTAAGTTATAGTGTCATTATGAGAAATTGGAAAATTTTCTAAAAACTTAGCTAAACTCATGTAAATTACAAAAAATATAGAAATTAGAGGGTTTACACAAATTATATATATTTTATTCAAATCTAAGTAGTTTTATTTGGAAAAACTAAAATAAATATATATCATAACAAACGAATAAGTTATGGGATCATTTTCAGAAAATAGTGAATTACGTGAAAATTTAAAGAAACTAATGTAAATAGATAAAATTAAGAAATTAGTGCATATAGAGACAAATTATAAGTATATTTAAAGTTAATATAGGTAATTTTATTTTCAAAA
The DNA here is from genome assembly GCA_028651295.1 of Catharanthus roseus. Classification (NCBI taxonomy): domain Eukaryota; kingdom Viridiplantae; phylum Streptophyta; class Magnoliopsida; order Gentianales; family Apocynaceae; genus Catharanthus; species Catharanthus roseus. Next base: position 458,780 of record JAPQWS010000027.1, read on the forward strand.
ACTAAAATAAACGCATGTCATAACAAATAAATAAGTTATGGAGTCATAAGAAATTAATAAGTTATGGTGATGTGAATTCCCAATTTGATTGCAAATTGAATCCATCACCTTTCATTGATTACCTCCTTGATGCAGAACTTCTATGAAGATTTTGTAGTTCTAGCACTCCACTAAAGAACCTATGAGAAGCTAAGCCATATAAACCCAATATAAGAGGAGGAACTCTTCCAAACTTGATAGCAAGAACCTTAGGGTAACTATGACCCTAAAACAAAAAACTATACAAATTAGAAGACCTAGATAATAAACTCAACAGGCAAGAACTCCTAGAATCAATCAAAACAAAAACTGAAAATGATCATTTGACTTCCGTACACTACATGTTGGGAAGAGCCTAAGCTCTGATACCACTGATAGGAATAGTTGCTCTGGTGATCAGCCCTCTTACATTAACATAAAACCTCTACAGAAAACTATCACAACAGTAAAAGAGCAGAAGAACAAGAAACTACTATCCTATTACAAAAAAAATCGGATGATGGAACTGAATACTAACTCTTAATCGAAGCTCTTCAAAATTGGATGAAAAAGTCAGAAAAACAGACTATCGTTTGTTCTTTAAATACCTACAAAATAGATAAACAAAAGCAGGATGAGCCTGGCAAAAATCAGACATCCAATTTTTGCCAAGAGACAAAACTGGACGACCGAAACCAAAACTGAACGACCGAAACCAAAACTGAACGTCCGGTTATGAAAAACGGACGCCAACACAGAAGAAAACGGACGGCCGATTTCTGTGAAAGAAGGGAATAGAGATATTCGGACGATCAAAATGGATGAGAAGAAGGAAAACTAGAAGACCGATTTTTCTCTGTATGTTAGAATCTCGATCAAACCCTCAACATGGTCAGCAAGGAATGTTGACTAACGGCGACAATAACACAAGAATTCACAGAAAACAAACAAAAACAAGATTCTGCATAGAAGAAGAAGAGAGAAAAGAAGAAGGCTTCACAGAGAATAAACAGTCATGTCTCATCTGTTAGCAACAAGATAAAGATAAGAGTATTTATATAGTTTCTAAGGTAGACTCATTCAAACAACATAACAGTAATCTGGAAGGATCGTTCAACAACAGAACATTTTGATATCTGGAAGACTTCTTCAAAGAAGCAAAAGCCAAGTCACCGAGGAAGACTCATGAGGATTGGGATGTTTACCAACTCCGCCCACCCAGAATCCTTGATTATACATAAACTTATCCTATTGGATTGTGAGGCTCTGTCCAACTCATCACAGGGATTAAAAACTTGGACTGAGAACAGAAAATGTGTGAACACAAGCCCAATTGGCCTACAAGCTAAACCTTGAACTCATTTTAGTGAACTTCTCAGCTACAGCAATCAACCTACATCAATATGTAGAAGGTCTCTACACAAAACAAACTTTCCAGTTGTCACTACTTTAGTACCAAAATCAGCAGGATTATCTTTAATGCTAATTTTGGCTATATTAACGATACCATTTGAAACCTTTTCACAAATGAAATGATACTTAACATCTATATGTTTAGTCCTTTCATGATAAACAGGATTTTTACACAAATGAAAACAACTCTGACTATCAGTAAATAAGATAGCTTTAGAATGTTAAAGATGCAGTTCGGATAAAAGCCCCTGAGGCCAGATGGCTTATTTAATTGCCTCTATGGCGGTAATATATTTAGCCTCTGTAGTCAAAAGAGCGACTACAAGCTAGAAGTATGATTTCCAAGAAACAAAGTTACCTTCAAGGGTAAAGAAATAAGAAATGATAGACTTTCTACCTTCTCTACCACCTGCAAAATCAGAGTCAACATATGTTAAGACCAGTTATGATAATGCAAGCCTCTAACAAGCATCCCATTAATGTATCTAAATAGCCACGTAAGAGCGGCCCAATTATCCCTACCTGGATTAGACATAAAATGGCTTAGAAGGCTTATGAAATTAGCAGTATTAGGAAGGGTAGAAATCATGGAATACATGACAATCCTAGAGCCGTTCTATAAGGGATGTTAGCCATGTCTTTCTTCTCAATTTTAGTTTTCGAACAGATTTTGGAAGAAAGTTGAAAATGACTTGCAACGGGGGTACAAACAGGCTTACTCAAATTCATAGAAAATTTGGAAATAATTTTCTACAAGAAAGACTTCTGAGAGATAACAAAGAACGGTCAGCTCTAACCCTATCAATGTTCATGCCTAAAATTCCAGAAGCAGATCCAAGATCCTTCATCTCAAACTCTGATTTCAATAAAGATTCTAAGTGAATATTATCTATATGCTTGTAGACAATAAGTATATCATCAACATAAAGAAGGGATAAATGGCATTATAAACATTATCACAAGAAAAATACAAGCAACTACCATAATTACTTTTAACCAGTTTTAAGCATAAAAGAGTCACCTTTTATACCACTGTCTAGGTGATTGTTTAAGCCCATATAGGGACTTCTTCAACAAACAAGACATATGCTCCTTACCTTTCACTTCAAAACTCGGTGGTTGGTGCATGTAAATGGTTTAATCAAGTTCACCATGCAAAAAGGAAGTTTTAATATCCAATTATTCAAACTCAAGATCCAAGAAGGCAAGAACAGCAAGCATAATTCTGATAGTTTTATAATTAACAATAGGAGAAAAGATTTCATTGAAATCAATACCTTCAACTTGTGAAAAATCTTTAGCAACCAATGTAGCCTTGAACCTTGGAGGTTCATTACCAGATTTAGGTTCTTTAACTTTGAAAATCTATTTACAATCAATCGACTTTGTTTTGGTGGTTTAGGTACAAGCACCTAAGTTTTCTTCTTATGCAAAGAAGATATTTCTTCATTCATAGCATGCATCTACAAAGAGCGATTAGGACTCTTTAAACCATCAGAAAAACAAACAGGTTCTTTCTTTTCAACAAAAGATGCAACAGCAAAAGCATAAGAAAAAATGTATGAATAAGCATACCTAAGAGGTTTCCTTATCTCTCTTCTACCTCTATCCCTTGACAGTTGGTAATCTCTAAAGGCTTATGCTTGTACTTCTGGAGGATCCTCATGATCATTAGAATCACCTAAAATTGGCTCATCGAGTTCAGGAATACTGGACCCCTCATTGATTTCAGGTTCTAGCTCAGGTTCTAGTGTATGCTCATGAGAAGGTTCGGAGGTGACCTCCACCTCCACAGTAGTGTTCTCAACTATGAGTATAAAAGAAGAACTCTTGGGCTTGGTTTCAGTTCTAAGATTGGGCATGTCTAGCTCATTAAAGACTACGTCTCTACTCACGACTACCCTTGCACTTGGTTCACCTCTATGCCACACTCTGTAACCCTTCACCCCACAAGGATAACCCATAAACACTCCTTTCTTGGACCTAGGGCCTAACTTCCCTTCCCTCTGATGTGCAAAGGCAGTACACCCAAACACTCTAAGGTTAGAAAGGTTTTGTTGTTCGTCTCACAACGATTCTATGGGAGTCTTAAAGTTTATAGCTGTGGAAGGGGACATATTTGTAAGGTAAACTGCTATACCAACAGCCTCTCAAAAAAAAAGATTTAGGAACCCTAGATTGATACCAAAGACAGCTAACTTTATCCATAATGGTTTGATTCATCCTTTCAGCTACCCTGTTTTGTTGTGGGTTGAGCCTAATAGTTCTATGATGAACAATGCCATGCAAAGCACATAAATCATAAAACTGTTTGTTACAAAATTCCAAACTATTATCTGTTCCTAAAACCTTTAGCTTCTTTCCGGTTCGAGTTTTGGCAAAATGTTTCCATTTATTACACTTTCGAAAGGTTTGATCTTTGGTTTTCAAAAGAAACACCCAAACATGCCGAGAAAAATCATCAACAATATAAAGGAAATAAACATTGCCACCAAAAATGGGTGCCTTTTCCGGACCCCAAAGATCATAGTGCACATAATCAAGAATAGCAGTGGATTTGTGTGTGCTGCAAAAAAACTGAGTTTATGTTGTTTGCAAAGAATACAATGATCAGAAAAATCTAAAGAAGTTATTTCAATACCGTTTAAAAGATTTTGTTTATGTAAGTAATGCAAACCTTTTTCACTAATGTGGCTAATCCGACGATGCCACAACATTTTTATCAGAAATGTTTTCTTCAACATTTTGGAGGTCTAAAACAATTTTGTTTAAATCATGCATGTTTTCATAAAGGGATTTTGACCAGTATATTTTGAAGCGAAAGAGTTGCTCCTTTAAATAGATTTTGTTTGATAAAGACTTTCTCAAGTTAAGTTTTTAAAGTTTTATCCAGATTTCATAAGCATTGTCCATTTCATTTATTTCTCACAAAACATTATATTTCAAATGCAAGATGAGACAGCTATATGCATTACCCAGTTTTTCAGCTAGCATGTCTCCTGTCCAAGATTCTAGATACTTGTCAAGAGTGGAAATAGCGGGTGCAATCTTATTTTGGACTAAAATAGCTTTCATTTTTATACACCACATTACAAAATCAGATTTACCATCGAACTTGTTGGTTTCAAGTTTTTGGAACAGACATGTTAAATAGTGGCAAATAAGACTAATGTGCGAAAAATAAAAGATTTAAGAAAAAAGTTTTCACATACACAGCCCAGAAAATAATATAGCTAGAAAAACAGGCAATATGTAGATAATAAACTCACAATAGATCAATCAGATAGTAAAGGCTGAGCAACAACCACAAAAGAGATGATCAATAAAGAAACAAATATAAATATTCACAGGCTGAGCAACAACCCCCAAACAGACGATAAAACAATCTCAACGATCACGGACAGTAAAAAAAATTTTGCCATCAAATAAGAAAAACACCAAGACAATTACTTGAAATCTCAATAGGACTTAAGCTAGGCTTGGGTTTTGGTTTTTCAGAGAAAAATAGAAATCACAAAATTTGATCCGTAGTTAGAGATACAAGCAGATATATATGTCTAGACAATAAACTTTACAAGAAAGGAAAGCAAAAATAGTAATAGTGACATGTGCCATATTCTCAACAGTTTGCGTGAGTCTGAAAAGCAATCGCGAGGTTTTGGATGACGTCTGCGTCGTTGGTGGAATGTAACAAACACTAGACACGAGAAAGATCGAATTTCCTTCGGGCTCTGATACCCCCGATAGGAATAGTTTCTCTGGTGATCAACCCTGTTACATTAGCATAATACCTCTACAGAAAACTATTACAGTAGTAAAAGAGTGGAAGAACAAGAAACTACTAATCTATTACAAAAACAATTCGTATGATGGAATCGGATAACAACTCTTAATAAAAGCTCTTCAAAACTGGATGAAATAGTCTGAAAAAAAAGACTATAGTTTCTTCTTCAAATACCTGCAAAACACATAAACAAAAAAAGGATGAGCTTAGCAGAAATCAGACGTCCGACTTTTACCACAAGATAAAACCGAACGACCGAAACCAAAACCGGACATTCGGTTATGATAAGCGGACGCCAACACCGAAGAAAATAGATGACCAATTTTTGTGAAAGAAGGGATAGAGATATTCGGACGATCGAAACGGATGAGAAGGAGAAAAAACTGGACGACCAGTTTTTCTCTGTATGTTAGAATCTCGATCAAACCCTCAGTAATGGATGAGCCTCACACAACAACAATCTAATCTCTCACTATCGATTCTCTCCTTCACAAACTACCCAGGCACGTGGTCAACAAGAAATGGTGACGGACGGCGGTAGTAACAGAAGAATTCACTGAGAACGAACAGAAACAAGAATCTGCATAGAAGAAGAAGAGTGAAAAGAAGAAGGCTTCACACAGAATACACAGTCATGTCTCATCTGTTAGCAACAAGACAAGGATAAGAGTATTTATAGAGTTTCAAAGGTAGACTCATTCAAACAGCAGAACAGTCATTTGGAAGGATCTTTCAACCACAGAATATCCTAATACCTAGAAGACTTCTTCAAAGAAGCAAAACCCAAGTCACCTAGGAAGAGTCATGAGGATTCGACTGTTTACTAGCCTGGCCCACCCGACATCTTGGATTAGACATAAACTTATGCTATTGGGTTGTGAGGCTCAGTCCAACTTATCATAGGGATTAAAGAACTTGGGCTGAGAAGAGAAAATGTGTGAACACTAGCCCAAATGGCCTACACTATCAATCTAAGTAATCAATTGCTCACAAAGTAAGGAAGAAAACCCTTAGAAGCTAACTAAGATTGGTTGAAGAACCCTTGAAATGATTGGAGGAAACTCTAAATTCATATCATCAATATTCAACTTAGTTTTTTACAAGAGAAGGCATAATTAGGTATTTATAGAGAAAACCTAATAAGTATTAGAAATGCCTAATGAACCTTCTAATAAAAGTTAATTACAATCATGGAAATCAAGAAACCAATAACTAACTAAAAATTAATTTATTTTGACTGAAATTGAAGGGTAGCCTTGAAGTGTTGATTGTTTCTCCCAAGACTTACCGGGGATGGTAGGGTGGGAACGTACCGTCGTTGGTAGGTTGTCTTCTCAAAATTCCCTTTGTGCAGAGGGATACAGGGAATGGTAGGGCGGGAACCTACCATCACCAGTAGGTTTTGTTTTATTCCCTCCTTTGTTCTTTCATCTTCTTCGATGGCCAGGAGCTTCTAGTTTCATTTTGAGTAACTTGTTATAAATTTTATGAGTCTTTGAAGTCTTGTAAAATCTCCAAGCCTTCCGATTAAACCCGTAGTTCTGCAATTGAAGCTTTACCCATGATGTCTTCGATCTTCTAGTTACTCCTACATAAATTTTTGAATAATCCTTTGTTGAAAATTCATATCATATAGTGTCATTCCCCCCCAAAAAAAAAAAAAAAAAATGGTCGCCAAGCATTTTATTAGATGATGGTCTCTTTCAAGTTCAAGACATCTTGTGTGGTTCTTCAAAAGATCCTAACTAGTGTACAACAAGTCATTTTGGTTTGTTTGAATAGATGTAAGAATGAATTAGAATTTTTAAAATGACAAAAAAATCGCATTTGCTCACTGAAAGATCCGCCTATTATTTAGTTAAAATAAAAGATTAAAAAGATCATTAGGTCAGCACACCAATCACTACCTTGTTTGGTAAAAACATTTTGAGAAATGAAAGAAAGAAAGAGCATCAACTCACCATCAAGTTGTTTTTCCTTCAAAAAAAAAAAAAATGAGATAAGCAGCCATTAGCCACCTTGTTTGGAAAAAAAATAAAAAATTAAAAAGAAAAAAGAAAGAAGGCCGATGCATGGACACCTTTTTTCTAGCCAGCACTAACAAGTGTATGAATGTTCTAACTTATCTACGTCAATTAGCTAGCTCACCTACTAACTTGATTACCTTATCATTCCCACTATTTCACCAGAAGTGAAAGATGAGTTGGTGGAAGATGATAAAGTTGTTTTTTGAAATGACGCAAAGTTTTCCTTCTTTTACATAATGGATTATATGGAGAGTTCCTTTTAAAAGTATCAACTTCGAATTGTAAAAGTACACAAAGGACCATTACGCAAATTTGCATCTCCATTTTTGTTAATTTACTAAATGTCCTCATTTGGGGCGATTAATCACTTCTACAAAGAGGCACCTATCACTACTATAACATAAACACACATATATATATATACATATATAAGATTTGTCTAACATCTGTTCCCATGGCACATGTTAATACAGATAGACCCACAATATATTTGGTAAAAAAATATAACTAAAACAACATTAAATAAATATGAAATGTTTGTAATAATTACTAATCATCTATATTTATTTACCTTAAATAGTCCAATAAGAATCTTACTAATCTCTCTAACCCTACCCCTTCCCCATAATCCTTCTCATCCTCCAGAAAAAGCAAAGAATCTAGGGTTTATTTTTTTCCTTTTGTTTTATCATTTATTTGGTTGGTTTTATTCATACAATATACCGAATAAAAAACAAAAACCCTACGGAGGAAAGATAAATCCTAAAGGAAAAATATATCATGAAAGAAAAAGTTATAGACAATCCCAGGTGCTTTTTTTTTTGGGGTGGGGGAAAGAGAGAATATTAAATATTATGATTTATACAATTAAGGTAAAGAAATCTAGGTCATTATAAAATTTCCATACATATATACATCTATATACATAGATATATACACATATATATGGGGTTGCGTAACGTTACTATTGATAAACTCAAACTATATTATGTAAAACATATGTATAAAAGGCTCAATAAATAAACTATGAAACTTTACACTAATTAATAATCATTTATATTCATTTACCTTAATGGTCGCAAGAAGAATCTTTAATTCTCTCTACCACTACCCTTTCCTTTTATAATGTACTTTTTCCTTGGGTATTTATTTTTTTCCCTTAAGGTAATTATCTTTTATTTGGTATTTTTTATTAATAAAATATGTCAAATAAAACCTAACGAATAAAAAAAAAAATCCGAAGGAAGAAAGATAATTAGTAAAGGGAAAATACATTAAAAAAAGAAATACTACAAACTATCTCGGGTACTTTTTTTCTTGGGGAGGAGCTGAGTGAGAATATTAGGATTTTTATTGATACAACTAAGGTAAATAATTGTAAGTGATTATTGCTAGTGCAAAATTTCCATAGGTAATTGAATAAGAGTTTTGTAATATTTGAATCACCTAATATACTGTGAGTTTATCCATATTAACATATGCGCTAAGAGCATACTCAAGATAAACCATATATATATATATATATAGAGAGAGAGAGAGAGAGAGAGAGAGAGAGAGAGAGAGAGAGAGAGAGAGAGAGAGAGAGAAAGAAAACACAAAAAACAAACGAAAAGGAAGGCTGAAAGAAGCCTTAAAAACTTGTCTTTTAAGATCAGTTGTGAATCATCCTAAGAAACCTACATTGGCAACTATGCATAATACACTGGAGTTAATAGATTATTTTATGACAAAGATGTCATGAAAGGTTTACGAATGAAATGGCCAGAAAATTAAAAAATGTTTGAAGATAAAAAAAAATTGATAATGGAAGAAATGCTTAGAAGGTTAGAAGCATTTGGCATATAGTTGCTGCAAAATCAAAAGCGGATGAGATTACGAAAGAGGATGAGGATGTCGAAGTGGAAGTGGAAGGTGAAGTTGGTTGTGATCATGAAGAAGCTGTGAGGCAATGGATCTTTGGGGGATATTCGATCCGCAGTGGGAGACAATAATGTGGATGTTTTTCTATGTAGAACATATAAGTAATAATGACATAGGGCACTCTACCATGGAGTATGTCGTCATTGTTCAAGAAGGAGATAGTTTGGGAGGAGTTTTTTGGAACACAAAAGAAGGGAAAATAAATACTTTCCCCAATTATGGAAAAAGCGAATTCGGGCAGCAGCAGATGCAGAAGTGGTCGATGATGATTCTAAACGTCGACGTTGTTCATTATTACTAATTGAATCAGTTGGGAATGTGACCAAAGTTTTCCAAAAGTCTCAGGTACAAAAAATGGGGAAGAAAGAATTTGGGAATAGTGGTTTGGGTGGGAAGGCATAAGCTAGCATACGAGAGGAACATTCGATTAGTGCCAAGAATTCTTTGACGGTGTTATTGTCTTGCAACTGATTTAATACATTATGTATTTTAAATTTCATAAAGGTTATTTTTTTACTTTAAATTCACTTAAAATCTTAAACATTTCAAACTAAGATCTAACATTGTAGACGAAGTCATGAAACCATTGTTTAAATTTCTAAATTACTCAAAGTTATTTTTCTTCATAGATGTTTCCCTTTATTTTGCTTATGCTCTTTTGGAATCATGAAATATCACTTAGACGGATCTGAATTCTGGTTTGAAATATACCAACTCATTTGATCAAATGCTCAATTCTGTAGTTCTTGTCATGAAGAAATTGGGGTATCCAAATATCTGATTATCATCTAAAAGTTGTACTGATTTTGAGATTAAAAATTTTTGTTTCTGTTTTCTTTGCATTAAGTCAATATTTACAAGAAATTAAAGATAAGTAATTGTAATATTTTACATTTTTGGTTTTGCTTCAGGTTGGTTTGGTCAACACTTGGTGGTGGCTTTAAAGGGTTTCTTTCTTATAGTAAACAAGGGGACAGGTTTGGCTGGTACTTGATTGCATGTGATTGGCTGGTACTCTGGTGGATAGACCGATGGTGTAGTTGGATGATGATAGCTATGGATGTACTTCATCTTTTTTTCTTTTCTTCGGACAAAAATTCCCCTAAAAACGTAATGTGAAAGTTACGTGTTTCTTTCCATCAAGAATTGATGCTCAAAAGCAGCAGCAGGGTTAAAATTGAACATTTGAATAGCTTAAGGTCATTGACTTACCGTTTTCTTGTTCAGGGTCCAAAAAACAAAAAAAAAAAGGGAAAAGCTTAAGAGTCACGAGCACACTTTACCCTCATATATATATGCACATACACATATATATATATGATATGATTTGCGAGCCAATTTAATTTGATTTGGAGAAAGCCAAAATATATATAAAAAGTAATAAATTTAAATTTAAAAATAATATGTATTATGTCTTTACTTAATTATATTATTAATATTTAAAACTTTTATGAAAATATAAAAAATCAGTGTTAAATTAAGTCTTTAAATTTTTAGATAACCTTAATTAAGTCTAACTTAATTTAAATTTATAACATTTAAGAATAATTATTTATTAGTTTGGAGAAAATTCCATTTTTCCTTTTGGAGAAGCTCAAAAGTGAAAACCGAAACAAATTTTAATTTGGAGAAAGAAAACTTTATTTATCCAAAAAGAAATTGTCCGCAATTTAAATTTTGGTTACAGTTGTTTTTCTTATTTATTTGTCAAAACTAATAACAACCCTAGCTTTTGGCCACTTCTCATAAGTGATTTTCGTTCAAGAGAAAAAATTCAAGAAATAAGATCATGGGTAGAATGTGAGCTAAGTAAATCCCATGGTGGTATTTTTGAAGAACCGAAATCCAAAAATAGATTTTTTTCACTCAAAATTCCCCATGTGGTCGGCACATAATTGTTTTTTTGTTGGTTTCGTCACATTTTATGGTGGTGAGCGACTTTTTGGCAAAAGATTTTAGTTTTAGGAGTAAAAAAATGAAGAATGAGTTCAAGGGCAGAGTACGGATTTGGAAAATAGTATGGGGCTTTCTTAGTTAACCTCCCTAATAAATGCAATCTTTAAGAAAAGTAGTGAAAAATTTTTTGATACTCATATCCCCGCCTTGCAAATCTCATGTCTAAGGAGGAATTAGGAACAGAAGTGGAGAATTCAGTATAAATTTCTCAATAAAATTACACTAGAAAGATTTATTTTCTGAGAGTCGATAGTCTAACGACGACGAAAGGGAAATTTGGCAAAGAAGTTGATGATAGGAACGAAGAAGAACAGGGAGAAAAGAAGAAGAAGGAACAGAAGAACAAGAATAAAAACCCTTCTTTTGGGTTGTCCAAGAAAAAAGGTAAAATGACTCTGAAGGTCATAAATGGAAAATGGATTCTAGAGTGGATAATGTTTGTTGCTATAATCATTACAAGCATGGAAATCAATAATTAACGAAGAACTAATTAATTTTGACTAAAATTAATGTGTAGTCTTAAAGCGTTAATCATTTGTCCTAACACCTATCAGGGACAACAGGCTTTGTTTTCTTCCCTCCTTGCTTCTTTCACCTTCTATTATAGTCAGAAGCTTCTAGTTTTATTTCAGTGAGCTTATTATAAATTTTATGAGTCTTAGAAGTGTTGTGAAGTCTTCCAAGCCTTCAAGTTAAACCCGAAGTTCCTTAATTGAAGCTTCATCAATGATGTCTTCAATCTTCTAGTTGCTCCTATGTAGCCCTAATGAAGAGGCCCACTCCGTAACTTATTTAATTTTGTTATTTGGACCTTATCGTTTTTTTATAAAATAACTTGGACACAATATTTAACAACTCAAACATTTTACTAATCCCCAATTCAAAACACTATGCAATTAAATAGTATATATTTGCATATATGTACATATACATGCATGTATATATATGTATGTATATATATAAATATATTTTTAGCAGCATATTTAGGTTTTATGATGGAAGTCCTTCGTTATGTAGTTGCTAACTTAATGTGATTAAGAAAATATATCTACTCATCATTCAAGCGATTTTTATTAATCCTAATTAACTAATACTTCCGTTAGTACGATCAAAAGTTAAAAGAATAACAATTCTTTGTTTTAGTAAATAAAGCTAAAAAAATGAAACAACAAAACTCCGTACATGAAATCAATTACAAGAACATACAAACAACCTAATGGAAAACATTTAAAATGATCATAATTTCCTTTTTAAACCACAACTGCTTTTAAATTTACAAAAGATTCATTTTGTCGGTTAGCCTTTTCTTACACGTATCCTCCTCTACTATTCAAGCTAATATTTCCATTGGTTTTTCCCAATGCTATTTTTGATGCAAAATGCATTTGAAGTTTCCCTTGTATCTTTATCCCTTTTTTCTTTCCAACAAAAAGTTCCCATGAATTCCTTCGCCTTTCTCTTCTGTTCCCTACAGAGACGATTACAAATTCATTATATTACTATATTGTTTAGATCTGGAGCATGCTCTAATATCGGTAAAGGTAACACTCCTTCATTCTCCTTTAGCTTTCATACAGGAACCACCCTAGAAAGAATTAGCATACTATAGGTGGGGCAAACAACCGCCAAAGGAGATGTCATTTGCACCTAATTATTCTATTTAGTTTGTGTCCTTAGGCCACTCTTCAAAATGGTGAGAATCTCTTGCCTAAAATATACATATTTTGTAATTGGTGCTTATGATTGAGGATGTAGTTAGGTGAGTTGCAAGTCTTGACATTTGTAACTGTAAAGGTTTATATTTCTACACAAAAAAAAAATAAAAAAAATAAAAAACAGAACTTTGAACATGAAAATTTGCTTAAAATATGGATAAGAATCTATCAAATTTGATATCTAAGAACATCAACAATATGAAAGTAATCAATTTCTTTTGCAAAATTTAAAAACAATTAATGTTGAGGCATCAACAATAATCAAGGTATGTATATTTATATTATCCTATAAAAAGTATAGGCAATCAGGAGGTGTAAATTTAGAAATACTATAGGTTATATATCTCAATCATTCACTAAATAAGAAAAATGATTTTGAAAATAATGATCCATTATTTAAAATCAAATTGCGCAACCTATATTAAAAAAATATTCATATTCATATCGATCATATATGGAAATTCATAACATTTTTACTTATTTGGTGCACAAAAAGCTACTTCCAATGTTATTTATGTTGGAGATAGAAAAGACATTTTGAGTATACCACATGCTTCTTTACAAAATGAAACTTTGGTTTTACATTATAATTAATGGTATTCCTTAGCTAAAGCTACATAGAATGTTGGATAGAAGTTTAACTAATGCATGAAAATGGGTACATAAAACTGGTTTTTCAAGTAATCTAGGTAGGGTTTTAGAGGAAGATTTTATAGCTGCTAATTTTTCCAATGGTGCAACGATACTTCAAGAAAATATTTTATTAGCTTTATCAACAAAAGGAAATCTCAAATAGAGTTTACAGGGTTTCTCCATTGATTTCCGTTTCTCAAATATAGAATAAAGTCAAAACACAAAAGCCTTCCATGTTGAGGAAGGGAGAGAAAAGCAATGTCAATAATTAGAACCTTAAGAAGGAAGAATGTTACTTTGTAAAGTAGCACTGATTATGTGGGGGTTATAAAAGATAAGGTGTGAGCTGCTTTTCGAAATAAGGAACAAGAAGATGATACGACTACTTTTTTATTATCATTTCTTGCTATCTAATATTTAAATATTTTGTTTGCTGGTAATGTAAATTATGTCTAGTGTTGACTGAGCCATTGAATCTTCTCCAAAATGCTTTCTAAATATGAACATAAGAAAAAGTTAGTCATGTTTCGCTCGTTCTTCTTATATAATTTTATGATAAGATTATATATGACATCCTTGAGGAAATTTCTTATTCTTCTTCTTCGTTTCTTTCCAAATCAGTGAGGAAAATAAACTTTTTTTCCATACTTATTATTCTAAAAATAAAAAATGTTTAGTCAAATTTTAAACCACTAAAAACATATAATTTACAACATCAGTCACAATCTTCTATAATTTAACACTTTCATGTAAAAAAAAAACATAGACTTACGAATTTTTACCTCAAACGACTGATGATCAAAACGAATCAATCTCACGTGAACTCCAATTTAAGAAGCCTATAACATAAAATAAAAAATAAAAAAAAAAAAATTTGAAAGAAGGAACTAGTCTAGGGTGGCAGCAACTAGGCTCTGTAATAGCAAGGATCTCTAGGTTTAATTCTTACATAACGTGTTTATAATTGGGCCCTAAACTCTAAATCTAATGTACTAGGACTAATCTAACTTTATCTGGTCCAAATAACCGTTCCCACTCCTATCCTAATGAATTTTTTAATATGTCCCAATGTTTTCATATGAAATAACTTTGACCCCATATTAAATAAATAAAAATATTTAACTAATTAGTTTCCCAAGTAATTAAGTAGGTCTTTCTCCTTATTCTTGCCCGTATGCACATATTGCACTACTTCTGTTCCATACATGTCCGTAGTTTAATAATTAAAGGAATACATATAATTCTAAAGAGTCCAAACCCAACCTTATCAAGATAAACTTATCTTAAATGATATCATAATGATTAAAAAGATTAATATCTCCAAAACAATAAAGAAAAAACAAAAATTTTGACAGGTTGAATAAGTATTCTTGAACTTGTAAAAACATTTACATTGAGATAGAAAGAATTTTCCATAGCTGAGCGCACCATCTTCCTAATTTTGTATACTAACTTGTTTTTTAAGAAATATAGCATTATCATGTTCGAGTTCTACATACCATATAGGTTGTCTTGAAGTGGAGTACTCTAAGCGTAAGATGGTTGTTTCTTTGCATACTAATGCTTCGCTTTTAAATTATAATTTTGTTGGTATTTGTTTAGTTAAATTAGCGTAGAATGTTATCTTGAGGTTTTTTATTGCATTGAAGTTGGTTACGGGAATGTAGTTCTTCAAGGAATTTTAATATATTTAGGAGGAAGATTTTATGGTTTCTAATTCTATAATGGTGGGAGTAAAATTCTAAAAAATATTTAGACAGCTAAAGAAACTAAAAAAATATATTTTCATCCACCATTTACATCAATTCTTTGTTGATTGTCATAGACTTAGCATGGTAGAAGAAACGTATTTTTATTTGTTCTTTAATATTGTATATATAGTGCGGAAAGAACATTAGAATATGCAAAAGTGCACTTACAAAATCTTTTCAAGGTTATAAATTCGAAGCAAAGATTTAGTAGTGAAATTAACAAAGCGGAAAGATTTGATACTTCATAAAGTTGCAATGATATTATTGGGCTCATGAAACAGCTAGGATCGTCTAATACATCTTCTAGTACACCCTCTAGTACCCTCATTTTAGTAATTTTATCAATATAAATCCTATAGAATAACAGATGAACCCAAAATTCTAATAGATAAACCCAAAGGGAAAATTTCCCGTTCAAGTATGTGTACTAGAGAGTGTACTTGAGAATGTACTAGACAAACCTTAGTGCTTATGAAAGGTTTTCTGTGAGCTACTTCCAGAACACAAGTACAAGGAGATAGGAATACAATTTTTTTTATCATTCTTTCTATGAAATCCCAAGATATTTTGATTGCTAGCAACGTAAATAATATCTAGTGACGGTCATTTAATCTTTTTTAAAATACTTATCAAAATAAGAAGATATCTTTCTCATGTAAGTAGAAAAAAGATAATCACTATTCCCTCTTTCTTCTCCTTTCGTTCCATTTATGATATGAGTATATAATGGAATCCTTATGGAAATTTCCTTGTTCACCCAAATATTTTAAGCAACTACCCACAAGTACTATTATTATTATTATTACTATTATTATTAGGGTGAAGTGTACTATTGATGCTTAAACTTTTCCATTTTTGATTTTTGACCCTGAACTGAAAAAAATGCTAAGTCCGTTACCTCGAACTTTCCCAACCAATAAATTTGACCCTTGAACATATTAATTTTTCCCTTCTGTTAATTTTTGTCAACATGTCACATTTACATGATATTCCCACGGGCATTTGGGATCGAATGAAACAAAACAAATAGTGTGGTTTTATTTAGCAACCCCTAATCCAAGACAAAGGTGCAACCGTGACGGGAAGGGAAAGGGAAAGTGGAAGGGGAAGAAGAAAATGGGGGAGGGGTGTAAAATTGTGACGGGAGGACAAAGAAGAGGAAGAAAAATTGGGGGACCAATGATATTACAGGAGATGGGAAAGAAGAAAGAGGGAGAGTGTTTTGGAGATGTAACAGAAGAAGAAGGGGATGGCAGCGCGTGAAGATAGAGGAAGTAGGAGGATGAGAGTGCTAGCTCTTATGGCGGTGACAGTGGGTTTGTTGGCATCGATTGGCAGTGATGATGGTGAGAACGAAATTCTAAGCATCAAAGAAAACACCATCTGGTTCAATCTTGTTGAAGCCATGAGAAATATTAGGTACTTTGTTACAAAATTTTGCCTGAAGAAAATCAAAGTCAGTACCCGACATATAATATTTGAAATTAATAAAATTTAATAATAATTAATTATTTTTTGAGAAAATTCATTTTTTCCTTTCGCAGAAGCTCAAAAAAGAAAATCGAAACAAATTTTAATTTGGGGAAAGAAATCTTTATTTATCAAAAACTTAAATTTCAGTTCCGTTTTTTTTTTTTTTTCCAAACTATTAACCTCCCTAGCTTTGAGCCACTTTTTGATAAGTGATTTTTGTTCAAGGGAAAAAGTCAAGAATTAAGTTCATGGGTAGAATGTGAGCTAAGTAAATCGCGCGGGGTTGTTTTCAGGAATAGAAAGCCAAAAATGGATACTTTTGCCACTCCAAATACCCCATGTGATTGGCACAAAATCTTTTTTGTTGGTCCATCCCATTTTGTGGTATCTAGAAATTTTTTGTCAAAAGTTTTTAGTTCAGGAGTAAACGCAGAATGAGTTCATGGGCAAAGTGCGGTTTAGGGAAATAGTATAGGGGCATTCTTAGTTAACTTCCGTAAAAAACTGAATCTTTTAAAAACCAGTAAAGCATACTTTGGATAGTCCTATCCCTGGCTTGCTAATCTCAGGTCTAAGAGGGGAATTAGGGACCGAAGTGGAGAATCAAGTATAAATTTTTCAACAAAATTCCTCTAGAAGATTCATTTTCTAAGAAAGACGATAGTCTACTGTGGAAGGGAGGGTAATTTGGCAAAGAAGATGATGTAATGATGACGACAAGAATGAAGAAGCCAAGAGGGAAAAGGAGAACGAGATTCAAAACCCTTGTTTTGGATGTCCAAGAAGAGAGATAAAATGACTCTGAAGGTCATAAATGGAAATTGGATTCTGGAGGGGATAATATTTTTCTATAATACTTGTTGCAAATTTTAACAAACTAGTAATTTTTTGGAAAACTTAGTGAAACCAATGTAACTTACCTAAAATAATAAAGTTAGTGGGCTTAATGAAATCTTATACGTATATTTATAATTACTATAAGCAATTAGATTTTGAAAAACTAAAATAAATGTTTATCATAAGAAATTAATCAATTATGTTACATTTAGAGAAATTCTATTAAATTGAACAAAATTAAGCAAGGGTTCATAGACAAATTATATATGTATATTTATAATTATTATTACTAATTTTATTAGGAAAAACTAAAACAAATGTATATCATAAAAAAAATGAATAAGCTATAGGGTCATTTTGGAGAAACTAGTGATTTTGTTAAAAACTAAATAAAACTCATGTAAATAAAATAAATTAACAGAATTAGTAGGTTTAAAGACAAACTATAAGTATATTTATATAAATATAAATAATTTTATTTTGAAAAACTAAAATAAATGTATATCATAACTAATGAATATGTTATGAATTTTGAAAAGCTGGTGTTCTGTTAAAACTTAGTTAAACTCATATATTACAGAAAATATCGAAATTAAAGGGTTTAGACACAAATTATAAATATATTTATAATTAATATAAGTAGGTGTGTTTGGAAAAATAAAATAAATGTTTTATAAGAACAAAAGAATAAGTTATGGGGTCATTTTCAAAAAGATAGTGATATATGTGAAAATTTAGAGAAACTAATGTAAAGTACATAAAAATATGAAATTAGAGGGTTTAGATACAAATTATAAGTATATTTATAATTAATATAAATAATTTTTTTGGAAAACAACAATAAATGTTTATCACAACAAATGAGTAAGTTATGGGGTCAATTTGAGAATCTAGTGACTTATGTGAAAATTTAGTGAAACTAATGTAAATTACAGAAAATTGAGAAATTAGTGGGTAAAGGGAAAAATTATAAATATATTTATAATTAATATAGGTAATTTTATTTTGAAAAAGTAAAATAAATGCATGTCATAACAAATGAATAAGTTATGTGGTTATAACAAATGAATAAGGTATGCTGATGTGAATTTCCCATTTGATTGCAAATTGAATCTGTCATCTTCCCAAGATCACATCATTGATAAAGGACATCTATTGAAGATTTTGTAGTTTGAATACTCAACTAAAGAACTTGTGAGAAACTAAGCCACATATACCCAATATTGAGAGGACAAACTCTTCCCAATTTGATAGCAAGAACCTTAGGGAAACTACGGCCCTAAAATCCAAACTACACAAATTATAATTATAATCAACTCTAAAAACAAGAACTCCTGGAATCAATTAAAGAAGGAATTGGAAATAATCAATTGACTTCCATAGATTGTTAATCTATGTAATCAATTGTTTACAAATTGAGGAAGCAGATCCTTAGAAACTAACTAAGATTGAAGAACCTTAGAAACCATTGGAGGAAACTCTAAATTCATATCATCAATATTAACCTTAGTTGTTCACACGAGGAGGCATAAGTAGGTCATTGTAAAGAAAACCTACTCCTCTTCCTAAAACCTAATAAGTATTAAAAATATCTAATTACCCTTCTAATAGAAGTTAATTACAAGCATGGAAATCAAGAAACCAATAATTAACTAAAAACTAATCAATATTGATTAAAATTAAAGTGTAGTCTTCCAAGTCTTGATTATTTGTCCTGAGACCTACCGAGGGCGGTAGGGTGAGAGCCTACAGTCGCCGCTAGGTAGTCTCCTCAATATTCCCTTTGTCCAGAGGGCTACTGTTGACAATAAGGTCGGAACCTACCATCGTCGGTAGGCTCTGTTTTCTTCCCTCCTTTTTTCTTGCATCTTTTTTGATGGCCGGGAGCTTCTAGTTTTATTTCGGTGAGCATCTTATAAATTTTATGAGTCTTATAAATCTTGTAAATTCTTCCAAGCCTTCTAATTAATCCAAGAGTTCCTCAATTGAAGCTTTATCCATGATGTCTTCAATCTTCTAGTTGCTCCTATAGAAATTGTTCAATATTTCTTTGTTGAATTCATATCATATGGGTTCATTCAAAAAAAAATATAAAAAAAGGCAGCTCTTCTAGGATTTTATTAGCTGATGATCTCTTTTAAGGTTCAAGACATCTTGTGTGGTTCATGAATTAAAAAGATCCTACCTGGTATACAACAAGCCATTTGTGTTTGGTTGAATTCATCTAAGAATGACTAATGTTTTTAAATCACTAAAAAAACATCGCATTTGCTCACAAAAAGATTAGCCTATTTTTTGTTAAAATTAAAAAGAAAAAAAGGAGAAGAAAAAAGCGCCAGGTCAGCTCGCCAATCACAAACTTGATTAAAAGAATTTAAAAAAGGAAAGAAAGAAAGAAGGAGCATGAGCTCACCATCAACTTGTTTGTTTTTTTTTTGGAAAAGAAAAATCATGTCAGGTTTTGGTAGGTTTTATTAATACAACACATCGAATAAAAAATAAACCCTAAAGAGCCATGATAAATTCTAAAGGTAAAATATATTATGAAAGGAAATATTATAGAAAATCCCGAGTGATCTCTTTTTCCGGGTGGGGGTGAGAGAGAATATTAAAGAATCTGATTGATACAATTAAGGTAAATAAATTTAGGTGGTTATTATTAGTGCGAAATTTCCATATGTGCTTTAATGAGCTATATGTACATATACATACATACATACATATATATATACATATATACATATATAAGGCTTTGTCTAATGTGTGCCCCTATATATGGTACACATTAATATAGATAAACTCAAACTATGTTTGGTAAAAAAATATATCAAAAAGGTCTTAGTAAATAAACTATGAAATTTTGCACTAACTAATAATTATTTATATTTATTTATCTTAATTGTGGCAATCACAATCTTTAATTCTCTCTACCACTACCCTTTCCTTTTATAATATCTTTTTTCCTTATGGTTTATTTTTTTCCCATAGGGTAATTATCTTTTATTTGGCAGGTTTTAGTGATACAATATGTCAAATAAAACGTAAAAATTAAAAACTAAATCCTCAGGAGGAAAGATAAACCATAAAAAGAAGTGCTATAAACTATCCTAAATACTTTAATTCTTGGGATGGAGGTGAGAGAGAATATCAATGATTCTGATGGATACAATTAAGGTAAATATATATAAGTGACTGTTATTTGTATAAAATTTCTGTAGGTTATTTAATGAGATTTTTGTAACATTTAAATCATCGAATACAGTGTTAGTTTATCAGTATTAACATATAACATAAGAGCATACGTAAGACAAACCGTATATATATACATAGAGAGTGAGAGGGAGAGAAAAAACACTCAAGATAAACAAAAATGAAGGCTTAAAGAACCCGCTAAAGCTTGTCATTGCAAATCAGTTGTGAATTTTCCTAAGAAACCTATATTGGCAACTATGAATAAGAGACTGGAGTTAATAGATTATTTTATGACAGAGATGTCATGAGATGTTTTAGAGTGAAATTGCTAGAACACTGAAAAATGTTTGAAGATAAATGGAAATGGATGATGGAAGAAATGTCTAAAAGGTTAGAAGGATTTCGGAACAATGTTGCCACAAAAATAAAAAAAGCATATGAGATTGTGATAGAGAATGGGAAGGTGAAGTGGGTTGTGATCATGAATATGTCGTGAGGCAATGGGATCATCAAGGGGTATTGGCTCCTTGGTGTATGTCTTCTTACCATGTAGCATGTCGTCAATGTTCGAGAAGGAGATAGCTTGGGGAGAACTTTTTTGTAACCTAAAAGAAGAGGAAAAGAAACACCTCCGCCAATTACGAGAAAAGGGAATTGGAGACCAGCAAATACAGAAGTTGTTGATGACGGTTCTTGATGTCATAATGTTCAAGATTACTAATAGAATCAGCTTAGAAGTTGACTAAAGTTGTCCAGCAGTCACAAGTACAAAAAGAGGAAGGATGAAAGAATTTGGGACAAAAGGTTGGGGTGGGAAGGCATAGGCTAGCATCAAAGAGGAACATTCTGCTAGTGCCAAGAATTTTGTGACGGTGTTGTTATCTTGCCATTTATTTAATACATTATGTGTTTTAAATTTCATAAAGGCCATTTTTTTAACTTAAAATTCACTTCAATGTGAAATCCTAAATATTTCAGGCAATTAGCTCTACTCTTGTTACGATTGCTAGGCCGTCAAAGGTAATTCGTGAAGTGCTGCATACTTAATACAATTCGAATTAAAAGATAGATAATTATATTTATTAATATAAGAATAAACCTTTGTTCAGGGAGCACCAATAAAGAGCTTAAATATTTGCTGCTTAACTGGAGAAGATAGAGCAGCGATAGTTCAGAAAAGGTTGAGTGTAGATCGATCTCCCTGGTAAGTTTGAAATTCCCTCTTTATTTCACGTGAAAGTTTCTAAATTTTTTAATGAAATGAAAAATTTTAAATGAAGGTTTTAATAAGTACAATCTTTCTAGATTGATTCAAAGTTTAAATTGGCAGTGAATTACTGTATTTGATAAAGAGTGCAATGGCAAACCAATCATAAATGAAAAGTTTTGCATCATTGTTAAGTTCGAAAGTCATAGGTTGTTTCATTGCATGAAAAAAAATGCGGTTAAAATATTTGCGGAACCACTTAGTCTAGAAGTTTGTTTTCTTTGAACTGGGTTTCTGGTACATTTTTTTCTTCAAATTTACCCCACATAATTAAATTATCTTTAATTTTCTTCCACTTCACTCATTTAAAAAAATTCATCGTTTTACCCACTTAATTGATTTATTTTAAAACTTTCTTCAGCTTCACTAATTAAAAAAACTTTAACTTTTTACCCACCTTATTTATTTCTCTTAAATTATTTATGGCATGTACTTTAACCCCTATCCCCCAAACCAAGCGAGTTAATAAACGACTAGGTGAAGAATCAAAGATAAAATTTTGCCCCATCCTTGCACTCGAATTCCAATCATTGCAGTACATGTTGTTTGCCAGCAGCGACAAGGATAAAATCACTGTGAAGGCCATAAATGGGAATGAGATTCTTCAGTGATTTTTTTTTTTCTATGACGGTTATGTTGTTTGCAGGTTTTTAAGTTCAAAAGTTGAAACCCATCTTATTTGTGGCTTAGAAGTTCGTAGATGGTTTGTGTTTGTTGTTGCTTTGTTGTGTGGCCATTTGGTGACCAAATGAGCTAAGGATTTCATAGTTTTTGCTCAATGAAAGACTTGCTTAGTTTTTCTATTGGGTAAAGCTAAATTTTGAGTTTTGACTTGGTTGGTTTAAGTTCTATTAAAATGGGTTTTGTTGACCGACCATAGGAATGGCAAGGGGGTAGGTGGGAGCGGTGACTTACTAAAATTTGGATTATATTTAATAACTTTTGATTTAGAGAAACTTCATTTTTCTTCTCAAAATTAAATTTTGCTTCAGTTTTTAATATGAGTTTTTTAATGTAAATACTTATTCGAAATTAATAAATATTGTACTTAAAATATAATAAGTTAAGGTTATCTTAGATTCAAATAGTTTTTATTATAATATCTTCTTCATAAATTTCATTTAAAAGCTAATGAATCTAAACATGTTGGGATATAATGAATGTCATTTTAAAATTTAAAATTATTAATTTTTTTTATCTTTAAAACCTTTATGTTCATAAAAATATATATAATTTTAATTTGAATAATTTCGGTTCATACAATTTTGGAAAACAATTATACAACAAGCCCCACCGCATAGGACCAGTATACAGAAAGAAGACTAATACATGACCTAAGACAAAACATACTCATCAAACTTAACGACTAGGGGAAACAAGAGAAGCAACTAGGGAATAAAGCCTTTTGTCACAGCAACCGGAAACACTCCTACGAAGAGACGTAATGAGATTTCTTTCATCCCCAAATAGTAAAAAGACTTCTTATTTATTAACATTTATCATCAACTCTTTCAGTTTTTTTTATAGTAAAACATACAAAACACAGTTTCCAAAACACGTTGAGGTCCTCACAGATATCCCCACCACCCCTACCTTGTCTTCATCCCTGTGCATCCTCGTTTTTGGGGATGAAATTCATCCCCAATCCCAACTGAATACCCCTAACTAATCCATTTCCCTACCAATCTCTGGATATGAGAAAAAATGTGATGGAAGTTCGTCTACAGTAAAATATAAGGTGGCAGTGACAAGTGTTTCTCATTGCTAGGGTAGTAAACTTGCTTTTAGTACTTTTATATGTCTTAGGAAGCACAAGTTTTACTAAATTTTTTGTTTCTTTCTCTCCAGTTTTTCTTGCTTACAAACTTCTATTTGTCCTATGTAATAAATCATTGAAACAATTAGTAAAATTACAGAGAAGCAGAGATAGGTGGTAGTATGAAGGTCTCTAATTTCTAGGGTTCTTAAGTTTTACTTCCAACATAGGGTATTTATAAAGTACAATAATGAGCCAATCCTAATCTCTAATTAGCTAGGGTTATCTAACATGATATTGCCCTAATAAAAAGGCCCACTCTATAACTTATTATTTTTGTAATTTTGATCTTATTGTTTTTTAATAAAATAACTCGGACACAATATTAAACAACTCAAACATTTAACTAATCTACCAATCAAAACACTATGCGATAAAAAAAAATATATTTACATATATACATATATATCTATCTTTATATAATTTTATGATATGTATACATATCTATATATATGTATGTGGGTGTATATATGATTGATGTACACACAAAAATAGATATATATGATTTGGTTAAAATCTTACGAATTTCCATACATAATTGATATAAATATAGATGTTTTAATTACGGGGTCATGCAATTTTATTTTAAATAATGGATCATTTTTCTACACTATTTTTTGTATGCAGCTAATGATTGAGGTATAGAACATATATTAATTCTAAATTTACACCTCTTGATTGTCCATACTTTCATAATTATACTGATAGTAAAAAGGACTTATCAAAAATGGTAAAAAGTTCTATTTTTAAAAGCATATTGAACTGTTAGGATGGAAGTCCTTCGCTATGTAATTTCTAACTTAATGTGATTAAGAAAATATATCTAGTCATTCTTCAATTGATATTTATTAATCCTAATTAACTAGTATTTCCCTTAGTAAGATCAAAAGTTAAAAGAATAGCAATTTTTCTTTTCAATAACTAAAATTACATGAAAACTGAAATTTTAAAACAAAAAAATCATACCTTATCCCATATTTCACACCTTGAAGCAAGAAATTTATTTACAACAAAAGAGAAATGACCGAACTGAAAATATTTAAAATGACTAAAATTTCTTTTTCAAAACCACTATAGCTTTTAAATTTACTAAATATTCATTTTGTCGGTAAATCTTTTCCTACACGTGCCATCCTCTAATGTTGAAACCAATATTTCCATTGGTTTTTCCAAATGCTATTTCCGATGCAAAATGCTTGTGCTGCTTCCCTGGCATCTTTATTCCTTATTTCTTTCTAAGAAGAACTTTCCAAGAATTACTTTGCCATTTCCTTTTGCTCCTTGGAGAGATAATTACAAATTTATTATCCTGCTATGTTGTTTAGGTGCGGAGCATGCTCTAATCTCGGTGAGGGAAACATTCGTTCATTCTCATTTACTTTTTGTATAGGAACCATGCTAGAAAGAGTCAGTATACTAGAAGTTAGGTAAACTACCACAAAAGGAGATATAATTGGAACAGCATTATTCTTCTTAGTTTGTATACTCATGCCACTCTTCAAAATGTTGAGAATTTCTTGCCTAGAAGTTACGTGTTTTATAATTAGTGCATTACGATTTGAGGGTGTAGTTAGGGTACATTACAAAATGGCAATTATTTATGTAGGAATTTTGGGCCTGGAGTCTTGCCAATATTTTCATTTTCTAGCCCATCTTTGACACAATGATGACTTGGGCCTCAGCTGGAGAGTAGTTGCCCATTTGACTGGGTTAAGAGATGCCAGGCCAGATCGGACCGGGCCACCTGGGCTACTCATTGGTATCTCTCCCATTTAATCCCTCCCTCTCCCTCGTTTCCGAGTGCAAATTGTTTCTTTTCTCTTGGGAATCATTCTTCTCTTTTTCTTTTACGTCTTATTTCTCTGCTTCTTAACTGTTGGTTTTCCCGACTTGTCTGCTACCTTTTTCTCTGCGACTTTTGCCGTTGCTCTCCACCGTCTGTTGGCTTCCTGTGACATTGTTACTGCTTTTGACTTCCTTGGATCGTCTTCTGATCTTTTACTTTGTGTGTTTGAGAGAGAGCCGCAAGACAGAGATATAGAGAGAGAGAGAGAGAGAGAGAGGGTGTGGCACCGGTGACTCTTGTCACTATTAAGGTTCTAATACGAGGGTTCCGATCATCCCGTTACTTACCGGCAACGCCTCGACTTGGCCTGTAAAACTCAGCCGCTGCTCGGTGTCCTTTTCTTTCTCGGTTCATCACAGTTCCCACCGGCACTCGTTGTCTGCTGAGGCAGTAAGTTTTTCTCCTTGTTTCTATTATTTTCGATTATTACTATTAATTGTTTATTGTTTTACAATCCTAAAGTGCTTTTATTGGATTTCTTTCGATCGGAGAGGAAGGCTATATAATAAAATAGTTTTTGTTTCTTCCGCTATTTTTGCTTCCGCTTTTGGCTTGTAATAGCAAATAGCTTCTGTAATAGTAATTAGTTTCTACAGCAAGTGGTATCAGAGCTGCGGTTCGGCTCACTGGCGCAACCATTGACAATTCCAGATCTTAGGGAACTTTTGAAATTCCTCAGATCTAGCCAGTGAAGTTTCTCTTTCACTCTCTTTCTTTTTCAGTTATTTTTAGTTATTTAACTATTTTTGTGTTCTTTTTCTTTTCGGCTTGCCGCCGATTATTGCTACTGTTTCTAGTTGTTTCATGCTTGCCGCCAGTTATCTGTTCTATTTTTCAGCTTGTCACCGTTTCGTCCGTTCTCTGTTTCTCTGTTGCTTGGCTTGCTGCCGATTGTGATTGCTATTACTGTTTTTCTTATTGAATTGTGTTACTGTTTAGTTGTGCTGTTTACTTTTTTTGGTACTGCTCCTGTTACTGTTCTGCTACTACTGGTGTATTTCTCTGTTGTTTTTTAAGTTTTTAAAAAACTTTAAAACCCAAGGCTGGTTTGAATCCGTGAGATTTTAAGTATCTGTGTCTTGACGCATTTTTATTGTTTTTCAAAAGTTTTTATTCCTTCTATTCTGTCTTTTTCTATTTTTGTCTAGCCAGTTCTATTGCTGCCGTGTTTCTCATTATTTCAGTTATATTGTTTGTTTCTTAGGTTTCGTGCTTCACATTATTGCACCGTTCTTTTAAAAAAAATGAGCAAATGAAGCAAACTAAAACAAACCAACGCTGTTTTTCTTTGAAATTATATTTTTCTACTTTTCAAAAAATCGGGGCAGTTTTATTCTTTTTCACTCAGAACGTTTTCTCAAATCTTTCATTTTTCCTAGACATTTAATAATACTTATTTGCCTTCAAAACATGCCAGTTCCAAAAATTGAAACTGATAAGTTTGATGGCAAATCTGACTTTGTAATGTGGCGGAGGAAAATGAAAGCAGTTTTTGTACAAAATAAAATTGCAACTGCTATCTGTAGCCCTGAAGAGTATCTTGGAAGGGTGAAATTCTTTCAAAAAAAATAGGTGATGCTCACAGTTGCCTCACCTTGCATTTAACTGATAATGTTTTACGAGAAATTGATAAAAAAAGATAATGCATTTGAAATTTGGACAAAACTGGAAAAACTATGTTTGGGAAAATCACTTTCAAATAAAATTTATTTAAAAGAGCAGCTTTTCGATTTTAAAATGAGCGGGTCAAAAATACTTTAAAAAAATATGGATGATTTAAATAAAATCGTTTTGGAACTTCAAAACGTTGGAGAAAGCATCTCTGATGAAAATATTGTAGTCATTTTATGAAATGCCTTACCTGAATCTTTTAACGATGTTAAATCCGCTATTAAATATGGCAGAGATGATTTGTCTCTTTCTGATGTTAAAAATGCTTTGAAATCTAAGGATTTGGATTTACAAAAAGAAAATAAATCTCACGGTGAAAATCTTTTTGTGTGAGGAAGAGTTGATTGGAGGGAACCTCCTAGTCACCGTTTTAAAGTAATGGGCGATCCAAATCAAGAGAGAAAAACAAAGTAAAGTGTTTTTATCATGGCAAAGGGGGCCATATGAAAAAATAAGTATTTTAAATGGATTAAAGATGAAAAACAACGTAAACATGGTAAAGGGAGTAATAAAATTGAGAAAGCCTACGATTATGATTCAGATGGTAACTCTATGTTTTCAGAGGTTTTGTGTATGTCTATTTCTCCTTCATGTTCTGAAGTTGTTGATCAATGGGTTCTCGATTCTGGTTGTTCTTTTCACATGACACCCAACAAAGACTTCTTTTCTGATTTCAAACCATTAAATCAAGGAAAGGTTTTTATGGGAAATAATCAGGTTTGTGCTATTTAAGGTATTGGTAATGTTTTCATCAAAATGCATGATGGTGTGACTAGGAAACTCACCAAGGTGAGATACGTGCCCGACTTACGGTGGAATCTTATCTCTCTTAGTTTTTTGGACTCATTGGGTTTTTATTTTAAATCTGAAAATGGTATTTTATGTGTTTACAAAGGAAACCTAGTCATGATGAAAGGTTTTAAAAGAGAAACCTTATACATTCATCTTGGTAAAATGATTTCTAACTCCACTACATTGATTTCTAAAACTGTTCCTGAGAAAACTATGATGTGGCATCGGAGGATCGGCCACATTAGTGAAAAGGGACTTTATTATTTACAAAAACAAAATCTTTTGTGTGCCGACGAAATTGATTCTTTGGATTTTTGTGACCACTGTGTTTTGGGAAAACAACATATTCAGTTTTTCTACCTGCACACATAAGTTGTCTGCTATACTTGATTATGTGCATTGTGATCTATGTGGACCGGAAAAGGTCCAACTTACGGTGGTAATGTTTTATTTCTTGTTGATTGTTGATTATTTTTCCAGGCATGTTTGGGTTTTTCTTATGAAAACCAAAGATCAAACTTTTTAAAAGTTTTGTGAATGGAAACGTTTTGTTGAAAATCATTCTCAAAATAAACTAAAAACTATCAGGACTGATAATGGTCTTGAATTTACTAACCGGAAGTTTTCTGATTTGTGTGCATCGCATGGAATTCTACACCATAGAACGGTTAGACATAACCCATAGCAAAATGGAGTTACCGAAAGGATGAACCGTACCATTATGGATAATGTTAGGTGTCTCCTTGTTTCTTCGGGTGTCCCAAAACCTTTCTGGGAGAAGCTGTTAGTACAACAGTATACCTCATCAATAGATCCCCCTCTACAGCTATAAACTTCAGGACTCCTATAGAACTCTAGTCTAGTAGACCACCTAACCTTTCCAACCTGAGAGTTTTTGGATGTGGAACTTTTGTACATCAAAAGGAGGGCAACCTAGAGCCCAGGTCTAGAAAGGGAGTGTTCATAGGATATCCTAGTGGAGTGAAGGGCTATAGAGTTTGGTTAAATGGTGAACCAGGGATGAGGGTTGGTATCTGTAAGGATGTTATCTTCAATGAGTTAGAGATGCCCTGTATTAGGGATAAACTCATCTCCGATAGTCCACCAAGTACTCCCACTCTTAGTAGTATTCTTGTGGAGGTAGAGGTCACCTCTAAACCTTCCTTAGAACTCTATAGGAACCTAAAACCCGTTATGAGCTTCCTGTTCCCTCCAGTTGCACACCTGGTCCTCTAAGTATTCCTGAAACCCTTGATCCTATTTTAGAAGGTTCTGATGAGGAGGTGGAATATCCTGAGGTTCAAGCTCAAGCTCTTAGAGATTACCAACTTGCAAGGGATAGAGTACGTAGGGTACCTAAGGATCATCCTCGGTATGAAATTTTTTCTCCTGTCGTTAAATACAAAACGATTAGGATTATTCTTGCTCTTGTTGCGTTTTATGATCTTAATCTGGAACAACTTGATGTTAAACCCGCTTTATTACATGGTGATCTCGAAGAGACTATATATATGCATCAACCACCAGTTTTTGAGGTTAAAGGTAAAGAACACATGTCGTGTCTTTTGAAAAAGTCCTTATATGGATTTAAAAAATCACCCTGGCAATGGTACAAGCGTTTGACACCTTTATGTTAAAAATTGGTTTTTCTAAAAGCAGCTATGATAGTTTTCTTTATTTTTCTGGTACTAATATTGATTTTGCTATCTATTTATTGTTTTAAATGGATGATATGCTAATCTCTTGCAAAAGTAAAGCTAAAATCGATGATGTGAAGTCTTTGTTGAAATCTGAATTCGATATGATGGATTTAGGTATTGCATCCAAAATTCGTGGGATGAGTATTTCGAGAGATGGATCTTAACATTCTCTTTTTCTATCTCAAAAGCCTTTCCTTCAAAAAATCGCATCTAAATTTTCTATGCACCTCTGTAAGCCTTTTATAACTCCTTTGGCGAGCCATTTCAAACTTTCTGACAAAACCTGTCCTAAAACCAAAAGTGAGAAAAGAGATATGGCTAATATTCCTTAAGAATGGTCATAGGCTCAGTTATGTACTCAATGATATCTACCCGTCCTGACATTACTTTTTCTATAAGCCTTCTCAGTACATTCATGTCTAATCCTGGAAGAGATCATCGGGCTGCTCTCAAGTGGCTATTGAGTTATCTTAACGGAACTTTAGATCAGGGTTCACATCATCAAAATTGGTCTGATTTTGAATTAATTGCATTTGTTAATTTTGGATTTTGCATGTGATAAGGATGGTAGGAAATCTACCTCGTCCTACTTCTTTAACCTAGCGGGTACTTACATCTCGTGGAAATCCCAACTGTAGCTGGTTGTTGTCTTATCAACTACTGAGGCTAAGTATATCGCCGAAAATGGAAGCGATCAAAGAAGCCATCTGGCTTCAAGTGTTATTGAATAAATTACAAATTTTGTATTCAAAAGCTATTATTTTTACTGATAGTCAAAGTTTTTTACATTTATGTAAAAATCCGTTTTATCATGAACGAAACAAATATATGGATGTCTAATACAATTTTTTTAGAGAAAAGGTTTCTATTGGTTTAATTGACATAGACAAGATTAGCACTGATAATAATCCGGCAGATTTTGGAAGTAAAATTGTAAACACAGACAAGTTTATGTTTTGCAGGGATTTCCTTCACTTGGATGTAGTTTTATTCACGGTAAGTTCAAACAACGGTGGGAAAATATTGTTCGAGGTGGAGATTGTAGGCTTTTTGGGCCTTGAGTCTTCCTAATATTTTCATTTTCTAGCCCATCTTTGACCATGACTTGGGCCTCAGCTGGAGAATAGGTGCCTATTTGACTGGGTCAAGAGATGCCGGGCCAGACCGAGCCGGGCCACCCAGGCTACCCGTTAGTATCACTCCCATTTGATCCCTCTCTCTCCCTCATTTCCAGTGCAGCCATTTCTCTTCTCTTGGGAATCATTCTTCTCCTTTTCATTTACGTCTTCTTTCTATGCTTCTTGACTGTTGGTTTTCCCGACTTGTCTTCTACCTTTCCTCTCCGTGGCTTCTACCATTGCTTTCCTCCGTCGGCTTCCTGTGACTTTGTCACTACCGTCGGCTTCCTGTGACTTTGTCACTGCCGTCCGCTTCCTTAGATTATCTTCTGATCTTTTACTTGGTGTGTTTCAGAGAGAGCCGCAAGAAAGAGATAGAGAGAGAGAGAGAGAGAGAGAGAGAGAGAGAGAGAGAGGGTGTGGTACCGGTGACTCTTATCACTATTGAGGTTCGGATCTGAGGGTTCCGATCATGCCATCACTTACCGGTTCGTCACCGTTTCTGCCGGCAGTTATTGTCCGCGGCGGCGGTAAGTACTTTTCCCTGTTTCTCTTATTTTCGATTATTACTATTAACTGTTTATTGTTTTACAGCCCTAAAGTGTTTTTATTGGCTATCATTTTTTATCGGAGAGGAAGGCTGTGTAATAGAATAGTTTTTGTTTCTTCCACTGTTTTTGCTTTCATTTTTTGTTTGTAATAGTAAATAGCTTCTGCGCTAGTAATTAGTTTCTACGACGATTTATATATATGTATATATACACATATATACATGTATATATATGTATATATATGTATACATATATAGATATGCATATATACACATATATATACATATACATCTAAACATAGATACATATATGTATATATATATACAAAAATTTAGAGTACCTAAGGTTAGTTTCTCCTAATTAGGTTTCTGGTACATTGTTTTTCTTCAGTTTTACCCCTCTGTTTAATTTTCTTCAACTTCACTGATTAAAATTCAACCGTTTACGCACTTGTTTGATTTCTCTTAAAATTTTCTTCAGCTTCTTTGATTACAAAAAGAAAGAAATTCAACTTTTCACCAACCTATCCCTAAACCAAGCAATCAATCAAACACCATGTGAAGAATCTGAGATACGATTTGGCCCTATCCTTGCACTACATGTTGTTTGCCAGTAGTGGCAAGGATAAAATCACTGCTAAGGCCATAAATGGCAAAGAGATTATTGAGTGATTTTTTTCTTCTTTGACAGTTATGTTATTTGCCCATTTTTATGTGCAAAACTTGAAACCCATCATATTTTCAGCTCAGAAACTCTAGATGTCTTATATTGGCTATTGTTTTGTTGTGTGGCCACTTGGTGTCCAAATCAGCTAAGGATTTCATAGTTTTCTTAATCAAAAGAAGGTGTTTGTTCAATGTAAAACTTGCTTACTTTGTCCATGGGGCAAAACTGAATTTCGATTTGTGACTGGGTTGGTTCTAGTTCTATTAAAATGGGTTTTGTTGACCGACCATAGGAATGGCGAGGAAGTAGGTGGTAGCGGGGATCAACTCAAATTTGGGTTACATTTAATAAAAATTA
Organism: Catharanthus roseus; assembly: GCA_028651295.1. Classification (NCBI taxonomy): domain Eukaryota; kingdom Viridiplantae; phylum Streptophyta; class Magnoliopsida; order Gentianales; family Apocynaceae; genus Catharanthus; species Catharanthus roseus. The sequence continues at coordinate 491,283 of JAPQWS010000027.1, forward strand.
GTTTAGAGAGACTTCATTTTTCATCTCTAACTTAAATTTTGCATCAGTTTTTTTACTTTATTAATGTAAGTACTCATTCGAAATTAATAAATAATTGTACTTAAAAGACAACAAGTTAAGGTTATCTTAAATTCAAATATTTTATTCTAATATCTTCTACAATAGTTTCATTTGAAAGCTAATGAATCTAAATATGTTGTGATATAATCAATGTCATACAAAACCCCACTACATAGGTCTAGTATACAAAAGAAGACTAGTACTTGACACAAGACAAAACAAGCTCAGCAAACTTAACAACCAAGTGAAACAAGAGAATCAACTAGGGCGCAAAGCCTTTTGTCACAGCCACTGAGACACTTCCACGGAGAGACAAAGCGAGATTTCTTTCATCCCTAAATAGTAAAAAGATTTCCTATTGACTAACATTTATCATAAACTTTTGTAGTTTTTTCATGAGCACTATGCAATAAATCAATATATATACACAAGCGCATATATATCTTATTAATTAAAGATTTTATGAATTTCTGTATATGATTGATATAAATATGCATGTTTTTTATTATAGGTCATGCAATTTGATTTTAAATAATAGATCATATTTTTTTTCTATATCATTTTTTTGTATGTAATGAATGATTGAGATATCTAAGTTATAGTAATTCTTAATTTATACCCCTTGACTGTCCATACTTTCAAAATTTTAGAGTATACTAAAAAGGACTTGACAAAAACAGTAAAAAGTTCTACTTTTAAAAGCATATTGAAGTGTTATGATGGAAGTCTTTCGTTATGTAGGTTCTAGCTTAATGTTATTAGGAAAATATATCTACTTATCATTCAAGTCATAGTTATTAATCCTAATTAACTAATATTTCCTTGTAAGATCAAAAGTTAAAAGAATAGCAATTCTTCCTTTCAGTAACGAAAATTAAAAAATTAAAATTTTAAAACAAAAGATTGTACATTATACCATATTTCTCATCCTTGAAGTAAGAAAACCAACTGCAACAACGATGAAATAACCTTAGAGAACACATTTAAAATAACCATAATCTTTTTTAAACCATTACAACTTTTAAATTTACCAAATATTCACTTTTTGGTAATTTTTTCTTACATGTACGCTTCTCGAATATTCAAGCCAATCGTTCCATTGATTTTTTCCAATGCCATTTTCAATACAAAGTGCTTTTGCAGCTTTCCTAGAATCTTTATTCCTTATTTCCTTCCAACCAAAACTTTCCATGTATTCCTTCGCATTTTTCTTTTGTTCCTTAGAGAGATGATTACAAATCTTGATCTTGTTATAATTTTTAGATCTAGAGCATGCTCGAATGTCGATGAAGGCAACACTCCTTAATTCACATTGAGTTTTCATAGAGGATCCATGCTAGTATACTATATAGGTTGGGCAAACCACCACCGGAGGAGCTAATATTGGAAGCCAATAATTCTCCTTAATTTGTCTCCCAAGGCCACTCTTCGAAATGGCGAGAATCTCTTGCCTAGAAGATACGTTTTTTTATAATAAGTGCGTTACAGTCTAAGGGTGTACTAGTTAGGTGCGCCGCAAGTCTTGACATTCTTAATTCTAAAGGTTTATATTTCTGCACAGAAACAATGATACAAAAAACTTCAAACATTAAAAATTGATGAAAATACAGATAAGAATCAATCAAAGTTGAAAATATCAGCACTAGGAAAGTAGCCAATTTCATTTGTAAAACTTAAGAACAATTAATGTTGATGTATCAACAATAATCGAGGTATATATATTTATGTTATCCAATGGAAAGTATAGGTAATCAAGAGGTGTAAATTTAGAATTACTGTATGTTATATATCTCAATCATTCACTAAATACAGAAAATGATATAGAAGAAAACGATCCATTATTTAAAATCAACTTTCATCAACTATATTAAAAAAAATCCATATTTATATCTATCATATACGAAAATTCATAAAATTTTTGCTTAGTCATATATATATAGAATGAAAATTATGGTATATACAGCTACTTATGTGATGGAAGAACAGCTGTTTCCAATGTTATTTGTATTATAGACAGGAAAGAAATCTTGAGTGTACCACATGCTTCTTCTTTACATAATGAAACTTTGTTTTGCATATAATTAATAGAATGTCGGACAGAAGTTTAACTTATTGCACGAAAATGTGTACATGAAACTGGTTAATAAAAAAATCTAGTTAGTCATTGGTGGAAGATTTTACAGCTGCTTATTTTTCTAATGGTGCGATGACACTTCGAGAAAATATTTTATTAGCTTTATCAACAAAAGAAAAATCTCAACTAGAGGTTACTTGGTTTCTCCATTGATTTCTTTTTTTTGCACTAAAGTTTTGGTCTTCTCTTTTGTTTCTGTTGTCCAAATATAGAATAAGGTCACAAACACAAAAACCTTCCATGTTGAGGAAGGAAGAGGAAAGAAATGTAAATAATAATTTACAAGATGTTATACTAAGGAATTCAAAAACAAATTTCTTCTAATTGCGATCCAACATTTCACTCAGACTACAAGTCATGCCTTTTTATTCCAAACCTTATATCTTGATTCAAACCTATTTATTGTGGAAGATTCTCGAACACTGACTCTAATTTATTCATGTCTCTATTTAGTATCGAAGATTTAACATGGTAGTAGAAACGTAGATTTATTTATTCTTTAGTGTAATCAAAAGAAAGTTTTTTGTTCAACGAACAACTTGCTTAGTTTGTCCATGGGGTAAAATTGAAGTTCGAGTTGCGACTTGGTTTGTTTTACTTCTATTAAAATGGGTTTTTTGACCAACCATAGGAAGTCCATGTCCCCTTTCCCATGGACTTCCCCTTTCCCATTCCGACCTCATGCATTTCATCTCCATCCTCGTTCATCCCCGTTTGTGGGGAGGAACTTTATTACTATCTCTAATCCAACTCCCGTAACTAATTTCATTCTCAACGTCTTCCGACATGTGGGGATGAAATCTTTTCTCATCCCTTTACTTCTCATTCCCAAATCCAGGCAAGGAATTGGTATCCAACTTGAGAATTAGGTATAATTATTTTAGTAAATCTACTCTAGAAGGATTGATTCCCTAATGGTTACTACTCTGCCAGTGCCAACATGAGAATGTGGTGAAGAAGATGATGATAATAATGATGATGACAAGAATGAACATGAAGAGAGCATGAAAAAGGAGAAGGAAGAGAAGAGAAAAATGAAAACGTTTTTTTGGTGAAGTTCAAGAAGAATGGTAAAATCTCTTTGAAGGCCAAAAGTGAAAATAAGATTCTTGAGTGGATAGTTTGTTTGGATATAATGGTTCTGTTGGTTTGCAACTTTATATTTTCTATAGTCGAAAATCCATATCATTTGAGGCTTAGAATTTCGGAGGTGTTGTATTTTTGCTACTGTTTTGTTGTGTGGTCATTTTTTAACCGCACTGTTTAAGGATCTCATAGTTTTTTTTGATTGAATAAAAATTTTTGTATGATGAAGAACTTTGTTAACTTGTTAATGAAGGAAAAAACAGAGTGTTCAAGTTGTGATTTGGTAAGATTTAGTTCTTTTGTCATGGCTTTTTTGATCTATTATACGAATGATAATGAGGAAGGGTGGGAGCGGAAGTAACTCAAAATTTGGTTATATTTAATAAATTTTTGCTTAGAGAAACTTGATTTTTCTTCTCGAAATTAAATTTTGCTTCAGTTTTTTCCTTGAAGTTTTAATGTAAATACTCATTCGAAATGAAGAAATAATTGTACTAAAAATATAGCAAGTTAAGGTTATCTTAAATTCAAATATTTGATTATAACATTTTCTTCGTAAATTTAATTTAAAAGCTAATGAATCTAAATATGTTGGGATAGTGATGAGTGTTCATTTAAAATTTAGAACTATTAACTTTGTATGTTTCGAACTATTATTTTCATGGAAAACACACAATTCGAATAATTTTTGTTCACGCTAATTTGGAAAACAATTCTATACCAAACTCCACTAAATATGTCTAGCATACATAAATAAGACTAATGCGTGACCGAAGACAAAAAAAGCTCAACAAACTTAACAAGGTGAAACAAGAAAAACAACTAGGGCACAAAGCCTTTTTGTTACAACCACTGGGGATACTTCTATTGAGCGATAGAACGAGATTTCATCAATCCGCAAATAGTAAAAAGATTCTTTATTGATTGACATTTATCATTAACTTTTTGAAGCATTTTCATAGTAAAATATGAAAAATACATTTTCCAAAACAAGATGTGGTTCCCACCGACATCCCCACCACCCTTACCTTGTCTTTATCCCCATGCTTCCTAGTTTGTGTGGATGAAATCCATCCCCATTCCCAACCGAACTGCCCTAACTAATCCCTATCCCAACTCATCTCTAGATATGGGAAAAAAGGTAATGGAAGCTAGTCTAGGGTAATATTGAAGGTGACAGTGACAAAAGTTTCTAATTACTAGGGTGGTAAACTTACTTAGTACTTTGATTTATCTTAGGAAGCACAAGTTTTACTAGATTTTTTATTTTGTTCTCTCAAAATTTTTTCCCTTACACGCTTCTCTTGATCCCCTGTAATTAATCACTGAAGAAAGTACTAAATTACAGAGAAGCAGAGATAGGTGGCGGTACTCAAGGTTTCTGATTTATTGGATTCTTGAGGTTTAATTCCAACATAAGGTGTTGATAAAAGACACTAATGAGCTAATCCTAAGCACTAACGAACTAGGGTTATTCTGAAATGATATATCCCTAATAACAAGGCCCACTCCATAACTTATTCAATTTTGTAATTTTAACCTTTTCGTCTTTTTTATAAAATAACTTTGATACGAAATCATACAACTAAAACATTTAACTAATCTCCCAATCAAAACACTATTCAATAAAACAATATGTATATATATACATATATATAAATGCATTTATATATATTCATATATACACACACATATACACACATATATTTATATATATATGATTTAAGTAAAAATTTTATGACTTTCTGTATATGATTGATATAAATATGGATGTTTTTAATACAGGTCATGCAATTTGGTTTTAAATAATGGATCCTTTCTTCTATATCTTTTTTTTGTATTTAATGAATGAATGAGATATAACTTATATCAATTGTAATTTACACCTCTTGATTGTCCGTACATTCAAAATTATTACAATAGCAAGGAGGAGATAACAAAAATAGCAAAAAGTTCTTTCTTGGAAAACATAGTGAAGCGTTATGGTGGAAGTCCTTCGTTATGTAATTGCTAACTTAATGTGATTAAGAAAAGATATCTACTCATCAATCATATGCTATTCATTAACTTTAATTAACTAATATTTCCTCAATACGAGAAAAAGTTAAAAGAATATCAATTCTTCCTATTAGTACTTAAAATTAACAAACAAATGCATATTTTCAAACAAAAAGATTGTACATTATCAATATTTGTTATCCTTTAAGCAAGAAAATCAATTAAAACAACAATGAAATAACCTGAAGGAAAACATTTAAAATGACCATAATTTTTTCAAACCACTATAGCTTTTAAATTTACGAAATATTCATTTCGTCGGTAAACCTTTTCTTACACGTACCCTCCTCTGATATTCAAGCCAATATTTCCACTGGTTTTTCCTAATGCCATTTTCGATGCAAAATGCTTTTGCAGCTTCCCTTGCATCTTTATTCTTTATTTATTTCCAGCCAAAACTTTCCATGTATTCCTTCGCCTTTTTCTTTTGTTCCTGAGAGAGACGATTACAAATTCTTGATCTTGCTTTATTGTTTAGATCTGGAGCATGCTCTAATGTCGGTGAAGGTAACACTCCTTCATTCTCATTTAGTTTTCGTACAGAAACCACACTAGAAACAGTTAGCATACTATATGTTGGGAAAGCTACCGCTACAGGAGATATCATTGGAACCCGATAATTCTCCTTAGTTTGTGTCCCTAGGCCACTCTTTAAAATGGCGAGAATCTCTTGTCTAGAAGATACATTTTTTATCTTTGGTGCATTAAGATTTGAGGGTGTTGTAGTTTGGTGAGCCGTAAGTCTTGACATTTCTATATGTAAAGGTTTATATTTCTACACCGAAACAATGAAACCAAAAAACTTGGAACATGAAAAATTGATGGAAATGCAGATAAGAATCAATAAAATTTTAAATCTAAGAACACCAACAATAGAAAAGTAGCCAATTTGGCTTCTAAAGCATAAAAACAATTAATATTGATGCATGAACAATAATCAAGGTATATTTTATTTTTTCCTATAAAACTATTGACAATCAAGACGTGTAAATTTAGAATTACGATAAAGTCATATATCTCAATCATTCACTACATACAAAAGAAAAATAATAAATAGAAGAAAACAATCCATTATTTAAGATGAAACTAGAACAAAAGTTTTGTTTTGCATTATAATTAATGGTTTTCCTTAGGTAAAGTAGCTAAGAATGTTGGACAGAAGTTTTATTATTGAAAAAAATGGGTACAAGAAACTGGTTCATGAAAGAATCTAGGTGGGTTCTGGAAGAAGATTTTACAGTTGCTAATTTTTCCAATTGTGCGACGAAACTTTCAGAAAATATTTCATTAGCTATATCAACAAAACAAAATCTCAACTAGAGTTTACATGGTTTCTCCATTGATTTCCTTTCTTTGTCCTAAAGTTTTGGACTTTTTGTTTGTTTCCCTTGTTCAAATATAGAATAAAGTTACAAACACAAAAATCTACGATGTTCAGGAATAAAGAGAAAAAAAGTTTTTATACAAAGGAACACAAAAGCAAATTTCTTCTTCTTCTTCTTCTTCTTCTTCCCTTTTCGAAAATTACCTAGCACTAGAAACTTTTTGTTTTCTAAAATTATTTCTCTAAATATAACAAATGTTCAATCAAATTTTTTAAACCACTAAAACCATATAATTTAAAAAATCAATCACAATCTTCTGTAATTTAAGACTTTCGCATCAAAACAACATAGATTTAAAAATTCTTACCTCAAACAACGGATGATGAAAATGAATCCATCTCAGGTTAAACTCCAATTTCAGAAACCTGTAAAATAAAAAAAGTTAAAGAAAGAACTACTCTAGGGTGGCGGCAGCTAGGGTTTGTGATGCCTGGGATATCTAGGGTTTGTGATGCCTGGGATATCTAGGTTTAATTTTTACATAATGTATTTATAATAGACCCCTAAACTCTAAAATCTAATGGGCTACGATTAATCTGACTTGATCTGGCCCAAATAACAACGCGTACTCCTAACTTAAAGAATTTTATAATATGGCCCACAATTTTCTTATGAAATAACTTGGACCCAATATTAAATAACCAAAACATTTAACTAATTAGTCTCCCATGCAATTAAGTAGGTCTTTCGTTTCATTCTACCACATACGCCCATATTGCACCCTACTTCTGTTCCAGACATGTCCATGGTCTTAATAATTAATGAAATGCATATAATTCAAAAGAGTCCACACGCTACCTTATCAAGATAAACTTATCTTAAATGATATCAGAATAATTAGAAAGATTAATATCTCAAAAGAAATAAAGAACAAATAAAAATTTGGTCAACTTTTACATATAAGTATTCTTGAATTTGTAGAAACATTTACATTGAGACCGAAAGAAGTTTCCATATCTGATTGCATCATCTTCCTTATGCTCTATACTAAATTTTTGTTTGAGAATTATAGCATTAACATATTGGAATTTTACATACCATATAGGTTGTCTTGAACTTAAATACTGTAAGCACAAGATGGTTGCTTGTTTACCAAATAATGCTTCGATATGAAATTATAGTTGTAATGGTATATATATATTTTTTAATTAAATTAGCTTAGAATGTTATCATGAATATATTATTGCATGGAAAATGGTTACGGGAATCTAGTTCTTCAAGGAATTCGGATAGGTTTTGGAGGAAGATTTTATGGTTTCTAATTCTATAATGGTGCGACTAAACTTTTAAAAAATATTTAAACAACTAAAGAAAGCAAAAAAAAAGATCTCATCCACAGTTTACGTGGTTTCTCCGTTGATTGTCAAAGACTTAACATTGAAGAAGAGGCATACTTTTTTTTGTTCTTTAATGTATATATAACGTGAAAAGAACATTAGAATATGCAAATGTGCATTTATCAAAGCTTTTTAAGGTAATAAATCTTTTTTATTTTATAGATTTAGTTGTGAATTAACTAAGAAGAAAGATTTGTTACTTCATAAAGTTGCAATTATATTATTGGGCTTATGAAATAGCTAGGATCTTCTAATACATCTTCTAGTACACCCTCTAGCACACTCATTTTATAGTAATTTTGTTATTATAAATCCTAAAGAATAATAGATAAACCCTAAGGGAAAATTTACTATTCAAGTATGTATACTAGAGAGTTTACAAGAGAATGTACTAGACAATCCAGTGTGCTTATGATATATATTGTGTGAGGTACTTTCATAACGCAAGTACAACGAGATAGGAATCAATTTTTTTATCATTCTTGCTATGAAATCCAAGATATTTGGATTGCTAGCAACGTGAATAATTTCTATTGACGGTCATTTAATCTTCTTCAAAATGCTCTTCAAATAAGAATGTCTTCCTCATGTAAGTACACAAAACATAATCATTATTCCTTCTTTCTTCTCCTTTAATTCCATTTATGACAAGAGTATATAAAGGAATCCTTAAGAAAATTTCATTTTTCACCCAAATATTTTAACCAAGTAACCATAATTATTATTATTATAAGGGTAAAGTATGCTAGTGACCCTCAAACTTCCTAGTTTTTGGGTTTTCAACCTGAAATAAATACGTTTAAGTACGTGACCTCGAACTCTCCAAACGTATAAATTCAACCCTTAAACTTATATATTTGACCCTTCTGTTAATTTTAGTCGTTAATATTTAACGAGAAAAAAGTGTGACTTTCAGGTGATTATTCTAGGTGCATGTTGGAACTAATAAAAGAAAAAAAACACTGTGATTCTTATTTAGCAAGCCCTAATCCATGATAAAGGTGTGACGTTGAAGGGAATAGGAAAGGGAAGTGGAAGGGAAAGAAGAAAATGGGGGGCGCGGTGTAAAAGTCTGACGGGAGAAAGCAGAAGAAGAAGAAGAAGAAGAAGAAGAAGAAGAAGAAGAACCAGGGGCGCAATGATATCAGAGAAGATAGGAAAGAAGAAAGTAAGAGAATGTCGCAGAGATGTAATAAAAGAAGGGGATGCCACGAGAAGATGGGGGGAAGTAGGTGGATGAGACTACTAGCTTTGACGGCGATGACTATGGGTTTGTGAGCATCTATTGGTATCGATGATGGTGGGAACATACTTCTAAGCATCCGAGAAAACACCATCTAATTTTATCTTGTTAATGCCATGAGAAAAATTAGGTACCCTGTTACAAAATTTGGCCTAAAGAAAATTAAAGTCAATACCCCACATACTATTATCGTCTTGAAATCTTCTTTCCCACCTTTTAATGGCACATTTAGATCTAGTATTGCAGAGGTAGTCATGAAACCATTATTGAAATTTCTAAATCACTAAAAACCATTTTTCTTCATAGATGTTTTCCCTTATTTTTCTTAAGCTTTGTTTGAATCATGAAATCTCTCTTAGACGGATCAAAAGTTGAGTATAAATATACCAATTTATTGGATAAAATGCATGATTCTATAGTTTTTGCCGTGAAGAAAGTGGGGTATCAAAATATTCAATTTTAACCTAAAAGTTGTAATGATTTTGAGATTAAAAAATTTTGCTTCTATTTTCTTTGCAATTGAGTGTATATTTACAAGAAATTAAAGGTGAGTTATTGTAAAATTTTACGTTTTTGTCGTTGAATGAGGTTGCTTTGGCTGAAGGTGGATGGTTGCTCTAATAGGTTTCTTCCTTACAGCAAACAAGGGGACAGGTTTGGCTGGAGGTTGATTGCCTGTGATTGGCTTTTTTTTTTTTTTTACTCCAATGGATAGATGGATAGTGTAGGTGGATCATGATAGTTGTGGATGTACTTCATCCTTTTTTCTTCTTTTATTAGGGATGAAGTACCCCTAAGAAAGGTCATGTGAAACTTAAACGTTCATTTTCCATGAAGAATTAACATCCAAAAGTAACAGAAGGTTTAAAATTAAAGGAAAGTTTAAGAGTCACAGGCGCATCGTACCCTTATATACATACATATAGGAGCGCACACACACATATAACATATGATTTGCGAGCCAAAAGAATTAGATTTGGAAAATGCCGAAAATATAAAAGTAGTAAATTTAAATTTAAAATAACATTCATTATATCTTAACTTAATTATATTATTAGTGTTTAAATAAAATTTATAAGAATATAAAAATCTATATAAAATTAAGTCTTTCAATTTTTAAATAACCTTAATTAATTCTAACTTAATTGAAATAGATAACATTTAATATTAATTAATTATTAGTTTGGAGAAAATTCATTTTTTCCTTTCAGAGAATCTCAAAAGTGAAGACCAAAATTAATTTCAATCTGGAGAAAGAAAACTTTATTTATCCAAAATGAAACTATCAAAAACTTAAATTTCGGTTCCGGTTGTTTTTTTTTTTTTTTTTATATATTTATCAAAACTATTAACATCCCTAGCTTTGAACGACTTTTTGATAAGAGATTTTCGTTCAAGGGAAAAAATCAAGAAATAAGTTCATGGGTAGAATGTTAGTGAACTAAATCGCATGGCGGTATTTTTGAGGAATCGAAAGCTAGTAATTGATATTTTTGGCCCTCCAAATCACATGTGTGGTCGGCACATAATTTTTATTTGTTGGCTTCGTCGCATTTGTGATGGCACCCATTTTTTGGCTAAAGATTTTAGTTCAAGAGTAAAAAAGTGAAGAACGAGTTCAAGGGCAAAGTGTGAGTTAGGCTATGTGCATTCTTGTTTAACTTCCCTAAAAAATGGAATCTTTAAAAAAGAAATAAAAATTTTTTTGGATAGCCCGATTGCCCCTTTCCAATCTCAAGTATAAGAGGAGAATTAGGACCGAAGTGGAATATAGAGTATAAATTTTTCAATAAAATTGTTTTGCAAGGGTTTATTTTCAGAGAGAGCCAGTAGTCTACCAACGATGGAGGGGGAATTCGACAAAGAAGATGATGATGATGACAGGAATGAAAATGATGATGATAGGAACGAAAACAAGAGGGGAAAAGGAGAAGAAGGAACAGGAGAAAAAGAATAAAAACACTTCTTTTGGAATATAAAGAGTGGATAATGCTTTTTTCAAGAATGAAACTATTTGTTACAAGATTTAGGAAACCAGTATATTTTATGAAAACTTATTCAAACCATTGTAAATTGTAACACCCCACCTAGTAAGCACCTACCATGACTCTACAAATTGCAGGCGTTATGAAAGTAGGGTTTGGGACCTGACCTAGTAGAGTATAGTATTTTCGACACTTAGTGGTATTTCGGAGATATTTAGGAATGAGAGTAAAATTTTATTATAATGAGATTTTATTATTAAGATTTATAGGTGCCTTTAAGTGGATTTTATTTTTAGTACTTAGTGTGCGTATTTTAGAAATTTAAGTACTTGACAAATATAAGGATTTAAAAAAAAAAATTTCGGAGTTAAGAAATTTGCCACCACCTCCTATACCCACCGGTCACCACTACAATTCCTTTCCTTTTCTTTTCTTTTCTTTTTTTTTTCAGCCCCTAACTGCCATATATATATGTATATATATAAGTCATGGTTTTTGTTTTTCTTTTCTAATTAGCCATTTGGCAGCAATATATATATATATATATATATTCGGCGGTTTTTCTTTTTTCTTTCATTAATAGGAACAACTTGGAGCAGCCACTAAGGTTAGTTCTTTTCTTTTTTTTTTGTTTATTGGTTATATTATATATACATATATTGTATAAGCTTATATATGCAGTTTAGGTTGATTTATTTTAGGATTTAAATGTTTTAAATTGATTTTAATATATAGTTAATTATGTTTTCTTGGGAAAGTATATATTGTTGTTAAGGGTATAGGATTTTTTGTCTTTTTAAAGAATTATTATAAATATATATCATTATATAGGTATATATACACCTCCTAAGTTTATTTCGTAGGATTTCGATATCATTTAGGGAATAGGGCTACTTAATTGGTACCTAGGTATTAAGTGTTTCCATATTATTATTTTGTAGGAGCGTAGCATCAGATCTGCATCCAGGTGAGTCAACAAACTCAATTTTATTATGTTATTTCAAATATTACGAGACGTATAAATGTGTTTTTCCGAACAATGTTACTATTTTTTGAACAATATCACTCAGTGTGTTTTTATGGAATCGAGTGCTCGTATGGTGTTTAGATGGTATAACTACGAGATGCCGGAACTTTATTCCGATGACCTCGTTTTGGGATGTAGACCTTGTCCGTGGAGCTTGACTGTGGCATTGCATGTTCCTTTAAATTTGTGTGTAGAAGCTGCACTGATGTGTCCTTATTTGCTCTGACTTTCCAACCACGCTCGAAACCCTCATGTAGGTTCAAGCATCAATTTTGTTAAAATAATAAAAGAAAATGTTTTCCTATAACATTGCATGAACTATTTTGTGAAACTGCATCAGCATTGTTTTAAAGAATTCACTAAAGCACACACGTGGACTCACGGAGCGTTCACGCTCACGTTTTCCATATCTTGTTTACTCTTCAAATTAACACAGGACGGACAGAGGCACGGTAAGCGACGGAAGTTTAAGCATGGAATTTTGGACCAAAGTTTTCCTGGAAGGACATGTATTTATATTTTGTTTTTTAGACTCGAGCCAGATGTAAAGTCTTGCTTGTATTTTGACGTGAAGTTTTTATGATGTAAGATACTTTTATTTCTATATTAAAACAATCATGAGGAGTTTTCGATAAATTATATGTTTGAGCGCACAAGTAGAATCTAGTTTACTTAAGTTTTCCGCTGCATACTTTGTGTATATACCTATAACTATTACTCCAAGGTTGTGATCATATTTTGGGACTTATCGTTTACTGCCGAGAGGCACATAGATGCCCTACTCGGCTGCAGTTGACCTAGTGGTAGAGTTGGGGTTATCACAGGTGGTATCAGAGCTCTAGGTTCGATTTGTGGTTAGAGTTAGTAGATCCTAGACGAATACTAGGGGCCAACTGCATAGTTTTATTTTGGTCAAAAAGTTCTCTTTTGTCTTTTGTTTTGCTCGTCGTGTTATTAATCTTGTGGGAGCAATCTCCCTTGGCATACGATGACATATCTTTGATCATAACCACAATGAGAGGACATATAGATATGTTAAGGTTTTGAATTGATGATGGCTCAGGTGACAGAGGAGTAAGATTATTTGAGTCATGAAAACAGGTTACTTGTTCTGAGACTTGCAGCTCGATTAAAGGATTTCATGGGACATAAGGTATTAGGGGAAACCTCTGATGACTTGCAGTGTATGAGCTACACAAAGAGTGAGTGTGAAGTTCTTATTAGGTACATGATGTAATCTGCATCGATTTCTGTCATCCCTACCTCAGTGATACCAAAGAACTTCATGTACCTTGTAAAATGGACACTTTCATTATTGTTGTCACAACAGCAAGAGCTTTCTGGTCCTTGGTTTTGTATTCGATATATCTTAAGTATTACTTCACGCTGCCGATCGGTGAATGTAAAGATGGAGGTGAGCTAATGATGAGTTCTGCTCGATAAGGAGAACAATAAGTGATGACGAGGATGGGTAAATTAGAAGCTAAGTTTCCGTGTGTTTGCTATGAATTACATCCAGAGTATATTTGATAAGCTCAATATTAGACCATAGTCTTTAGGAAGAAGATATACCTAAACATGGCTGGTGTACTTGCATTTTTTAATTTACACTGTACATATATGTTTAGTATAAATCTAGTTTTGTAAGTGTGATTATTTAATGGCTCTATATAACCTGGAAGAGCTTAGGATCGTGTTGATTGCAAATTATGTTATGTATGGTACATCAATGATAGATTTTGTATACATGCTCTTCCCTGTGCACCAATGACTATTTTTATTAATAGAGAGGATGTTCCTCTCTTTATTTGATATACAGTTCTAGTGTGCGGTGTTTTGTATGTAAGTTTTAACCTATAAGCTAAGGTTTAGGTATTTAACGTTGGTAGATACTTTTGGAAAGGATGGTGGAAGTGCAAGGGGATGATAAATGTTTCAATCATTTGAGGGATCAGGTATGATAGTAAGAATGGATTGGTTGACTGGACATGTGAATATGTGCATTGTTCGTTGAACTAAGTTAAGTTTAGTCAGTCAATGTTTCTAATCTTTAGAGTTTGGATATCTAACGTACTTGTAACTGGTTTGGCAAGAAGTTGGTTCAATAATAAGGGAGTTACTAGATATCTTCAAAAAGAAACTAGCGGCCGCATCTCCAGAATGGGAAGCCGAGCCTAGGATAGAATAAAAAATAGCGGATGAGCCGATATTTTAATCTCATATTAGATGGACAGCCGTAGACACCGAAGCAGAAGTAGTTGAAGGTACGATCAAATCTTTTGTCAACCAGGAGGAACACTTATTGATCCTGGAGCTACATATTCTTTTATGAGTTTGCATTTCATAGAACATATTCCTGTACCTTCTGTTGTCATGTGTTACCAGTTGATAGTTAGCACTCCTATAGACGTGAGTAAGACAGCTGAGGTAAAGTACCCAGATTATGACATCTATGTCGAGAATGTGATTCTATATGGTGACTTGATTGCCTTGCCATTTGAGGGTTATGGCATGATACTTGGGATGTACGGTTGTCTAAACATTACGCTCAAGTAGATTGTCGACGAAAGTTAGTTAAGTTTAGCCAACTGAGTATGTCAATCCTTGTATTTCAAGGGAAGCGAACGAAATGGGAAAATCCCTTTTTGTCTGGCGTGAAAATCAGGAAGTTGTTATGGAAAGGATGTCAAAAGTACCTAGCATATTTACTCAACAAGCCTAAGGAAGAAGTAAAATTAGAGACAATACTCGTGGTGAAGGAGTTTATAGATGTTTTTCCGGAGGAGTTATTGATGTTGCCCCCAGATCGAAAAGTGGATTTCATGACAGAGTTGGTACCCAGTGCTAGACCAATATCTCGAACCCCCATAGCGGATGGTACAGGAGGAGTTAAAAGAGTTGAAAAAGCAACTACAAGAACTGTTGCAGCGAGGATACATCCCTCCAGGTACATCTCTTTGAGGTGCGCCAATTTTGTTTGTAAAGAAGAACGATGGAACCATCAAGATGTGTGTAGATTACAGAGGATTGAATAGTGTGACAGTCAGGAGCAAATACACACTACCCCTCATTGATGAGTTATTCGACCAACTCCGAGGAGCGGAATGTTTTTCCAAATTGGACCTGAGGCAGGGGTATTATCAAGTCAGGATAAGAGAAAAGGATATTTTAATGACGGCTTTCAACACACAATATGTGCATTATGAGTTTGTGCTTATAGCGTTTGGATTGACTAATACACCTGCGACATTTATGGACTTGATGCATAGAGTCTTTAGTCCTTACTTCGATAAGTTCGTGGTAATTTTTATTGCCGATATACATGTTTATTTACCTAATCCTGAAACTCATGAACAACATCTTCGAAAAGTGTTGCAAACTCAAACACCAACTGAAGTACGTAGTTTGGGTATGGCAGGATGCTATCAGAGATTTATAAAAGGCTTTTCTAGGATTGTTGGACCTCTAACACAATTAACCAGAAAAGCAACCAAGTTTGAGTGGACGCAGAAGTGTGAGAGGAGTTGATAGAGTTGATTTTTAGCACAAATAAACACCTTAAGTTTTAATTATTAGCCTTTGAAAATATTTAATTTATTTATTAGTCATAATTATTATATTTAATTTATTTTATTTATCTTTGTGCAGATTTCTAAAAAAAGAATGGAAAATAAAGATTCCATATTAAATTTGGTAAAGGGAAGCTGCAGTATTTGAATCCTTTAAGGATTAGGATTAGAACTTTAATAGAATCCTTTAAGGATTAGGATTTTATTAGAATCCTTTTAGTTTAGGATTTTTCTTCTCTTTTGTCTATATATAGAAGAGCCACACAAGAAGAAAAAGGGAAAAAAAGGGAAGAGCGGCAGCGATTTTCAATTGGAGAAGAAGAAAGCCATGATCTATTCCAAGAAATTGGTTCCTTCTGTCCCTTTAGCCATGAACTAAATTTATTTTTAGAATCTTGATGAAACCCTAGCCATGTGACTTTGGTTTATTTTATTTTTGGAGATTTATTATATTATTTATGTGATTGTATATCTTGGGATGTTATTGGTTTGATGCAATTAATTCTTTATGATTGTTCTTGTAGAACAATTGTTTGGTTTAATTGATGTTTTTATCCATCCTCGATTCTTGTAGTCTTGAGTATGAGAGATATGTAATTTTTGCAAGTATATTGTGGGTTTTAGAATTGAATAGTTCATGCTAATTTAGATGATTTATGTCATAGGAATGAATAAGTCATGCTAATGGTTAGATGGATTATGTCATGCATTTAAGCACAATATATTTCTCTAGTGAATCGAAGCTTGTAGCCTAGATCACCATATAAGGTTTAATCTTTTCTCCTAAATAAATTAAATCATTGTTATATAGGTTAGTGGTGGATTCAAGGTTCTAAATCATCTTCTTTGATTAATCTCCTGTTAGTTTCAGCTTATTTATTTTATTCATTAGTTTTAATTAATTTAGGAATAATAATAAAATCTCACTCTTCTTTTTATAAAATTAATTTAGGAAGACTATACTTTTAGTAGTTAAGCCTTTCTCTGTAGTTCGGTACCTTTATACTTCCGTATTACATTGATCTTGTGCACTTGCAAGTATTGGGTTAAAACTTTGTTATAAAAATCCCGATCAAGTTTTTGGCGCTGTTACCGGGGAAAGGTTGAATTAATTGCTTATGTTATTGTCTCCTAAATTTGTTAATATTTTTTTTATTTTATTTATTTTGATTTTTTTATTTCTAAAAAAAGAAAAAGAAAAAATTTTTTTTTTCATTGTTTTCTTAGTTGTCTTCATTTTTTTATTTATTATTACTATTTTTTTAATATTCTTCCATTTAGTAATTTATTCTTTATTATTATTATTTGTAGTAAATTTTTTTTTTCTTCTTCCTTGAATTTGTTTATTAATGCATGGTCGTCGTTCGCTCGCTGTTGATTTAAAAGAATTTGATCCTGACATAGAGCGTACACTTAAAAGAATTTGATCCTGAGATAGAGCTGAAAATCCACGAGCATTAAGGGAGTATTTACTCCTAACATTTATAATTCACCAATAGGTAATAGACTACCTGAAATTGAGGCTAATCACTTTGAAATCAAAGCTTCTACTATTCAAATGTTACCATCTTTTTTTGGGCTTGATTCTGAAAATCCTTATAAGCATATTGCTGAGTTTTTAGAAATTTGCTCTACTTTTAAACCGCCTAATGTAAGTGATGATGCTATTAGATTACGCCTTTTTCCTTTTTCTTTGAAGGATAAGGCTAAACATTGGTTGCACATACGTGAGAGAATAGGTACTTGGGCTAAGATGTCTAGGGAATTTCTAAAAAAAAAATTTCCTATGGGTAAACTTACAAGGTTAAGGAGAGAAATCACTATTTTTTCCCAACAAAATAATGAACAATTTCATGAGAGTTGGGGGAGATTTAAAGAACTTCTTCGTAGTTGCTCTCACCATGAAGTCCCTAAATGGCAGCAAATACAAAGCTTTTATTCAGGATTAGATGAGAGAAATTGCCAAATGGTTGATTCCTCTTGTGGTGGTACCTTTCTTCATATAAACCAAAGGCTCCTTATCCAGAAGTTTTATTGCCACCCCCACATCTTAGAAAGGATAATAAAAGGGAAGATATTTTAGAAACTCTCAAACAAGTTAAAATTAATCTTCCACTTTTAGAGGTTATTAAGCAAGTCCCATCCTATGCAAAATTTCTTAAAGACATGTGTACTTTTAAAAGAAAATCTAAAACCAGTATTTCTAAGAAAATCTTCCTAACTGAACAGGTGAGCTCTGTTTTGCAATATAACACTCCACCTAAATATAAAGATCCTGGTGTCCCTACTATCTCATGTCTTATTGGTAATCATAAAATAGATAGGGCACTCTTAGATTTAGGTTCTAGTGTTAATTTGATTCCATACTCTGTTTATGAAGAGTTAGGATTAGGAGAATTGCAACCAGCTGATATGACCTTACAATTAGCTGATAGGTCTATCAAGGTACCTAGGGGAAGGATAGATAATGTTCTAGTTCAAATTGATAAAGGTGTCTTCCCTGTAGACTTTGTAGTCCTAGATATGGAACCTGGTAGATCTTCTCATAATCATATCCCCATTTTTCTAGGCTGTCCTTTCTTAGCTACTGCTCATGCTACTATTAACTGTAGAACTGGGGTTATGGATGTCTCTGTGATGAATATAAAGATTAGATTAAATATTTTTAAAACTTCTTCACAACCATTTATGGAAGATGATTATGATTGCTATTTGGTATATGTAAATGATGAATTAATTGAAGAAACTCTACATTTAATGTGTTCAAAAGATTATACTTTTATTGAGAAAGAAAACCTTATCTGCACTGAAAATGTTAATTCTAATTTTGCCTGCATTGCTCCACCTGAAAACTCTTCTTTGATTGTGAATCATGAGCTTAATATGAGAGAAATAGTTCCTGGCTGAATGTAAAAGAATTATGGAGTCTGGCTGAAGACTTTAAAATTAGCGCTTTTGGGAGGCAACCCAAATTTTATTTTATTTATTTTATTTTTATTTTTTTTTTATTCCACTTGATTGGTAGAAATGTATGAAATGTTTGTTTTGTAGGGTAATAAAACAACTTATCATTATCGTGGAGATTACAGAGATTGTTTACTACTTTTGCAGACATGCATTAATACTACCTCTTCTACCAGGTTGTATTGTTCTTTTCTTTGTCTCTTCTCTACTCTTGGTACTCTTTTATCACATTGTGGACAATGTTGGGTCTAGGTGTGGGGGAGAAGATGTTTTTATTCTGATATCTACTATTTTTTTTTAGTATTTTCGTTTTTTTTTTCTCGTATTTCTTGTTCAATTATTCTTTTTTAATTTTTTAATTTTATTTATTTTTCTACATTATTTTAAAAAAAAAAATCAAAAATATGATTTCACATAAAGAATAATTCTTTTTGAGTTCCTTTAAAAATGTCTTAAATAAGTTGAGAAAAGTACTTGTTTTCTTATTTTTAATTACGGTGATGGACTTATCTTCTATATCTGTTATAACTTTTGCATGACTTACACTTGAGTACATGGGTTATTGCTAGTATTTAATAAATCCTTTACATTATTTTTGAGCTACATAAAGTTGATGAATCTCTTCCCTACATTCTAGAACTTACTTGAGTACCTCTTGAGGCGAAATAGAAAGGTTTTCTAGATTTAACTCAGAGACGATGGTAATAGGCCTTCTTTGAATCGTTTGCGCCTTTCAAGCTTACCAAATCTCATGATTTTTACCTTAGTACCCTTTTGAGCCTTAAATGTTATTTCTTCCTTTAAACCCCTTAAATATTAACCCTTAATCTCGTAGAGAGCTTAATGTAAACTTCTAACTTGTGCTTCAATGATGGGTTGTTGTTTGGGTGTTATGGAAAAAAAATAAGTTATTTTGACAAAAGTGGAGAAAAAAAAAAGAAAAAGAAAAAGAAAAAGATATGACTTGTTGTGCTAAAAAAAAAAAAAAAACCAAATGTGTTGAGCTAGAAAAAAAAGAAAAAGAAAGAAAAGTTGATACATAATTATTACAAGTCATAATGTGCAAAGAAAAAAATTCAAGAGGGCTGAATTTGTGAATGTAAGAAAAAGAATGGCCTTAAATGATGGAATTTTGAGAAAAAGAAGATGGTAGCTGGTGAATGTATTACAGAAAAAAAAAGGAGCAAAAACAAAGTTAGAAAGTTTGTCGAAATTTTAAAGTATCCATCTTCTTTGTAAGCTCTCTTGTATTTGATTTTGAATTCCTTAC
This sequence comes from Catharanthus roseus, assembly GCA_028651295.1. NCBI lineage: Eukaryota > Viridiplantae > Streptophyta > Magnoliopsida > Gentianales > Apocynaceae > Catharanthus > Catharanthus roseus. Next base: position 511,401 of record JAPQWS010000027.1, read on the forward strand.
CTTCACTTGATAACTAATGCCCTAACCTTACATTACAAGCTTTAAAGTCCTACCTGATCTGAGTTGAGTTGAGAATCCTTGATTAGTGGAGAGAAGGTACGAAGAGTGAGCCTATGGAATGAACTCTTGCTGAGATTTGTTCTCTATATGTAATTCGGAAATTTTATTTAGTATTTATTTCATACTCTCTGATGACCATGATCACACATTACACAAGTTTTGCATTATTTATGGGAGATAATTGAATATTTGTTTGTTTACTTGAGATTAAAAATGAAAGGAAGAGTATTTGTCTTGATAAGTTTGAGATATTGATGGAGGATACTTAATTTGGGCTATTCTCTATCATTTCTAAAGTTTGTTGTTTATTTTGACTTTGTGGGTACGCTGTTTGCAAACTCTCACGAGACCGTACTCGTCCACTAAGGATAACTTAGGGGTTTAAAGGGCTTGTTGCATATGCTAAGTGCAATCGTGGATCCTACGAAAGTGGCTAGTTAGTTTTTATTTTTCTTTTTTTATTTTTTATTTTTCCTTGAGGACTAGCAAAACTTAGGTGTAGGGGAGTTGATAGAGTTGATTTTTAGCACAAATAAATACCTTAAGTTTTAATTATTAGCCTTTGAAAATATTTAATTTATTTATTAGTCATAATTATTATATTTAATTTATTTTATTTATCTTTGTGCAGATTTCTAAAAAAAGAATGGAAAATAAAGATTCCATATTAAATTTGGTAAAGGGAAGCTGCAGTATTTGAATCCTTTAAGGATTAGGATTAGAACTTTAATAGAATCCTTTAAGGATTATGATTTTATTAGAATCCTTTTAGTTTAGGATTTTTCTTCTCTTTTGTCTATATATAGAAGAGCCACACAAGAAGAAAAGGAGAAAAAAAGGGAAGAGCGGCAGCGATTTTCAATTGGAGAAGAAGAAAGCCATGATCTATTCCAAGAAATTGGTTCCTTCTGTCCCTTTAGCCATGAACTAAATTTATTTTTAGAATCTTGATGAAACCCTAGCCATGTGACTTTGGTTTATTTTATTTTTGGAGATTTATTATATTATTTATGTGATTGTATATCTTGGGATGTTATTGGTTTGATGCAATTAATTCTTTATGATTGTTCTTGTAGAACAATTGTTTGGTTTAATTTATGTTTTTATCCATGCTTGATTCTTGTAGTCTTGAGTATGAGAGATATGTAATTTTTGCAAGTATATTGTGGGTTTTAGAATTGAATAGTTCATGCTAATTTAGATGATTTATGTCATAGGAATGAATAAGTCATGCTAATAGTTAGATGGATTATGTCATGCATTTAAGCACAATATATTTCTCTAGTGAATCGAAGCTTGTAGCCTAGATCACCATATAAGGTTTAATCTTTTCTCCTAAATAAATTAAATCATTGTTATATAGGTTAGTGGTGGATTCAAGGTTCTAAATCATCTTCTTTGGTTAATCTCCTGTTAGTTTCAGCTTATTTATTTTATTCATTAGTTTTAATTAATTTAGGAATAATAATAAAATCTCACTCTTCTTTTTATAAAATTAATTTAGGAAGACTATAATTTTAGTAGTTATGCCTTTCTCTGTGGTTCGATACCCTTATACTTCCGTATTACATTGATCTTGTGCACTTGCAAGTATTGGGTTAAAACTTTGTTATAAAAATCCCGATCAGGAGTTTTCGAGAATTGAAGAACTGACTAACCTCGGCACTAGTGTTAACCTTACCTGATCCAAACATGGAATTTGCACTGTATACAGAAGCTTCAGGAGAAGTTCTAGGAGCTATGTTGATGCAAGACAGGAAGGTTGTCGCATATATTTCGAGGAAGTTGAAGGATCATGAACGAAATTATCCAACATTCGATCTGGAGTTAGCAGCCATCGTGTTTGCACTTAAGAAGTGGCGACACTACCTGTATAGGGCTAAGTATAAGATATTCACTGATCATAAGAGGTTGAAGTATGTGTTTTCTCAGAAGGATTTGAGCATGAGACAACGTCGCTGGATGGAACTGTTGAGGGAATATCGATGACTGATTAACTATCATGAAGAAAGGCGAATGTGGTGGCAGATGCATTGAGTAGAAAAGCAAAGGTATCAAGTCTTAGCTTAACATCCACTCTACAACAGGATATTAGAAGCGCCGAAAAGAATAATAGGGAGTTCCAGGAGTTCGAAAACCGTGTGGAAGCTAAGAAATTGGAAAATTTTCGAGCATTAGATGTTGATGGGAGCCTGAATTTTCATGACTCTAAAAATTATGGGCATTATAAAAGTAGGGTTTGGGACCTGACCTAGTGGAGTATAGTGTTTTCGACACTTAGTGGTATTTTGGAGACATTTAGGAATTACAGTAAAATTTTATTATATTGAGATTTTTTTGTTAAGGTTTATAGGTGCCTTAAAGTGGATTTTATTTTTAATACTTAGTGTGTATTTTAGAAATTTATGTGCTTGACATTTTCATAGAAGGATTTAAAAAAAAAAAACTTCGCAATTAAGAAATTTGCCGCCACCTCCAATACCCACCTGTCACTCATGGAAAAATTTAATGAAACTCAAGTAAATTATACAAAATCGAGAAATTAGTTGGTTTAGAGACAAACTTTGATTATATTTATAATTAATATAAGTAATTTTATCGAAGGAACTAAAATAAACGTATATCATAACAAATGAGTAAGTTATAGTGTCATTATGAGAAATTGGGAAATTTTCTAAAAACTTAGATAAACTCATGTAAATTATATAAAACATAGAAATTAGAGGGTTTACACGAAGAGAAGACAGCTTGTTGGTTGATTCATGATTCTTCATTATCTCTTTTCTAATAACTTTCTATTCCTTTTTTTTTAGAAAATGGTTAGCCTGATGGGTGCAAATTTTTCAAAGCCATTGATAGCAAACCAGGTTACTCATCTTATATGCTACAAATTTGAAGGTTTGATTCTTCTGAACTTTTTGATATAGCTATAGTAGCATATATTACCGGGATGAACTCTATATTCTATTAGGGATTTTTCTGCTTATCAAGGTTTTATGATTTCAGTTTCCTCATTTTTGTATTTGCAGGGGATAAATATGAGCTTGCGAAGAAATTGAAGAAGATAAAACTCGTGAACCACTGGTGGTTGGAGGATTGGTATGTCTTAAGATTTATGATGTAGCATTTCATCTATTAACACGTCTCATTCTTGGTTTATGGATTTGTTCCTTCTTTTGATTGAAGAGACTTTCTTTATACTGCTTCCTAATAATTGCCGTTTTCTTCTTTCTTAAGTTTAAGGGCCTGGGAACTTCCTCCAGAAGCTGATTATGATAAGAGGTAAGATGCAAAAAATTGAATCAGTCTTCTTAGTATTCAAAAAGTTAGCATGTTTGTCATCACTTATTCTTTTTTTCACAAGCAGTTCTGGACTCCTTCCCTCACTGTCAGTGAGATATTGTCTCTTTCTTGCAGTGGTCATGAATTAGAGATGATGGACGCTCAGGCCAAGTATTCGGAGGACGAGGCTGAAGATGTAGCCAAGAGGTAACATAGAGAGAGAGAGAAATCGTGGCCACTCCCCAAAATTCAAAATTTGGGGCAAGAAGCCCCTGTCAACCCGTCATGTTGAAGCAGGGAGCTTCAGGAAACCTACTAGATGTTGGTAAATCAAGAGGAACGTTAGATGTTGGTGAAACTAGTGGAGTATTAATTGCTAGTGACAGGGCGATAACACCTTGTCGCTTTCAACTAAAAGAAACTCCTAATAGGTGCTCTGAGATTTCTGGGTCAATTGCCCCTGGAATTAAAGGGACAGTTTGCAGCGGTGCATCATTAAATGCCCTAGCAAAATCACCAGTTTCTGAGAATATTGGTGGTAGTATGGCATCTTCTTCCAAAACTGATTGGAATTCTGCTTCTTCCAGTGCATCAAAATTCCACTCCGTTGGCTATTCCCGAAAAACCACTAGCAAAGCGAGCCTTCCATTTGATTTAGGACATGTGAAATACAATGCTGGAAGTACAAATAAGCTTCATGAGGATGATGACCTTAATACACCTTCAAAGTTAAAACATGAGAGAACCATCATTAGTGGTACACATACTACTTCTCCAAAGGAAACTTTGTCACATCCGAAGGACGCAGGAAATGGTAATTTGCCTGAAAAGAGGAAGGTGGCTGCTTCTGCTGGCAGCTCCAAGTTACAGAAGACATGTCATGATTCTGGGTTTGTTTTGGAAGGTGCTTTGATGGCTAACGAGATTGAGGTGCAACTACATCATCATAATTCCCGGAATAAGTATTTGGCTGTTAATGCTGATTCACATCCTAGTCCTGTTAATGTTTCAAAAACGGTGACACCTGAGATTTTGAAGGAACACGGAGGAAACACCTCAAACATCATCAGAAAAAATAAAGAGCATTAGCTTGGATAACAAGTCTCCAGAAACCACAGATGTTTATTCTAATGGACCTGAAAATGCAGTGGATGACTCTAAAAATTACAGGCGTTAAAATAGGGTTTGGGACCTGACCTAAGGAGTATAGTGTTTTCGACCTTCATCGTATTTTGGAGATATTTAGGAATTACAGTAAAATTTTATTCTATTGAGATTTTTTTTATTAAGGTTTATAGGTGTCTTTAAGTGGATTTTATTTTTAATACTGTGTGTATTTTAGAAATTTAAGTGCTTGACATTTTCATAGAAGGAATTAAAAAAAAACTTCGCAATTAAGAAATTTGTGGCCACCTCCTATACCCACCTGTCACTCATGTAAAAATTTAATGAAACTCATGTAAATTATACAAAATCGAGAAATTAGTTGGTTTAGAGACAAACTTTGATTATATTTATAATTAATATAAGTAATTTTATCTAAGGAACAAAATAAATGTATATCATAACAAATGAGTAAGTTATAGTGTCATTATGAGAAATTGGGAAATTTTCTAAAAACTTAGATAAACTCATGTAAATTATATAAAATATAGAAATTAGAGGGTTTACACAAATTATAAATATATATTATATAAATCTAAGTAATTTTATTTGGAAAAACTAAAATAAATATATATCATAACAAATGAATAAATTATGGGATCATTTTCAGAAAATAGCAAATTGTGTGAAAATTTAAAGAAACTAATGTAAATACATAAAATTAAGAAATTAGTTCGTATAGAGACAAATTATAAGTATATTTAGAGTTAATATAGGAAATTTTATTTTGAAAAACTAAAATAAACGCATGTCATAACAAATAAACAAGTTATGAAGTCATAAGAAATTAATAAGTTATGGTGATGTGAATTCCCAATTTGATTGCAAATTGAATCCATCACCTTTCATAGATCACCTCCTTCATACAGAACTTCTATGAAGATTTTGTAGTTCTAGCACTCCACTAAAGAACCTATGTGAAGCTAAGCCATATAAACCCAATATAAGAGGAGGAACTCTTCCAAACATGATAGCAAGAACCATAGGGTAACTATGACTCTAAAACAAAAACTACACAAATTAGAACACCTAGACTAATAAACTCAAAAGACAAGAACTCCAATAATCAATCAAAGCAAAAATTAAAAATGATCATTTGACTTCTATATACTATATGTTGGGAAGAGCCTAAGCTCTGATACCACTGATAGGAATAGTTGCTCTGGTGATCAGCCCTGTTACATTAACATAAAATCTCTACAAAAAACTATTACAACAATAAAAGAGCGGAAGAACAAGAAACTACTAATCTATTACAAAAAAAACCGGATGATGGAACCGAATAGCAACTCTTAATCAAAGCTCTTCAAAATTGGATGAAAAAGTCAGAAAAACAGACTACCATTTGTTCTTTAAACACTTACAAAATAGATAAACAAAAACAGGATGAGCCTGGCAAAAATCGGATGTCCGAATTCGCCACAAGACAAAATCGGACAACCAAAACCAAAACCGAACGTCTGGTTATGAAAAACAGACGGCAACACAGAAGAAAACAGATGGGAGATTTCTGTGAAAGAAGGGAATAGAGATATTCGAACGATCAAAACGGATGAGAAGAAGGAAAACTGGACGACCGTTTTTTCTCTGTATGTCAGAGTACTGATCAAACCCTCAGCAATGGATGAACCTCACAAAACAATAATCTAAGCTCTTACTTTCGATTCTCTCCTTCACAAACTACCCAGGGACGTGGTTAACTAGAAATATTGACTAACGGCAACAGTAACATAAGAATTCACAAAAAACAAACAAAAAACAAGATTCTGCATGGAAGAAGAAGAGAGAAAAGAAGAAGCCTTCACACAGAATAAACAGTCATGTCTCATCAGTTAGCAACAAGACAAAGATAAGAGTATTTATAGAGTTTCTAAGGTAGACTCATTCAAACAAGATAACAGTAATCTGGAAGGATCGTTCAACAACAAAACATCCTGATACCTGGAAGACTTCTTCAAAGAAACAAAAGCCAAGTCACGTGGGAAGACTCATGAAGATTAGGGTGTTTACCATCCCTGCCCACCAAGCATCCTTGATTAGGCATAAACTTATACTATTGGGTTGTCAGGCTCAGTCCAACTCATCACAGGGATTAAAAAACTTGGGCTGAGAAGAGAAAATGTGTGAATACATGCCCAATTGGCCTACAAGTTCAACCTTGAACTCATTTTAGTGAACTTCTCAGCTACAGCAATCAACCTGCATCAATATGTAGAAGGTCTCTACACAAAACAAACTTGTTAGTTGTCACTACTTTAGTACCAACATCAGCAGGATTATCTTTAATGCTGATTTTATCTATATTAACAATACCATTTGAAACCTTTTCATGAATGAAATGATACTTAACATCTATATGTTTAGTCCTTTCATAGCAAACAGGATTTTTACACAAATGAAAACAACTCTGACTATCAGTAAATAAGAAAGCTTCAAAATGTTAAAGATGCAGTTCGGATAAAAGCCCCTGAAGCCAGATGGCTTCTTTAATTTCCTTCATGGCGGTAATATATTCAGCCTCTATAGTCGAAAGAGCAACTATAGGCTACAACTATGATTTCCAAGAAACACAGTTACCTTCAAAGGTAAAGAAATAAGAAGTGGTAGACTTTCTACCTTCTCAACCACCTGTAAAATCATTGTCAACATAACCAACCAACTCAAAATGTTCAGACCAGTTATGATAATGCAAGGCTCTATCAAGCATCCCATTAATGTACCTCAATAGCCACATAAGAGCGGCCCAATGATCCGTACCTGGATTAGACATAAAATGGCTTAAAAGGCTTATTAAAATAAGCAATATCAGGACGGGTAGAAATCATGGAATACAAGATAAATCCTAGAGCCATTCTATGAGGAATGTTAGCCATATCTTTCTTCTCAATTTCAATTTTCGAACAGGTTTTGGAAGAAAGCTGAAAATGACTTGCAAGGGGAGTACAAACAGGCTTACACAAATTCATAGAAAATTTGGAAACAATTTTCTGCAAGAAAGGCTTCTGGGAGATAACAAAGAATGGTCAGCTCTAACCCTATCAATGTTCATGCCTAAAATTCTCGAGGCAGATCCAAGATGCTTCATCTCAAACTCTGATTTCAATAGAGATTCCAAGTGAATAATATTATCAATATGCTTGTAGGCAATAAGCATATCATTAACATAAAGAAGCAATAAATGGCATTATAAACATTATCACAAGAAAAATACAAGCAACTATCATAATTACTTTTAACAAAACCAGTTTTAAGCATAAAAGAGTCAAACCTTTTATACCACTGTCTAGGTGATTGTTTAAGCCCATACAGGGACTTCTTCAACAGAAAAGCCATATGCTCCTTACCTTTCACTTCAAAACTAGGTGGTTGGTGCATGTAAATGGTTTCATCAAGTTCACCATGCAAAAAGGAAGTTTTAACATCCAATTGTTCAAGCTCAAGATCAAAGAAGGCAACAACAGTAGGCATAATTCTGATAGTTTTCTAATTTACAATAGGAGAAAATTGAAATCAATACCTTCAACTTGAGAAAAATCTTTTGCAACCAATATAGCCTTGAACCTTGGAGGTTCATTAGCAGATTCAGGTGCTTCAACTTTGAAAATCCATTTACAATCAAACAACTTCGTTTTGGTGGTTGAGGCGTAAGCACCTAAGTTTTCTTCTTACGCAAAGAAGATATTTCTCCATTAATAGCATGTATCTACAAAGAGCGATTAGGACTCTTTAAAAGATTAGAAAAATAAATAGGTTCTTTCTCTTCAACAAAAGATGTAGCAGCAAAAGCATAAGAAACAATGTATGAATAAGCATACCTAAGAGGTTTCCTTATCTCTCTTCCACCTCTATCCCTTGATAGTTGGTAATCTCTAAGGGCTTGTGCCTGTACTTCTGGATGATCCTTATCATCATCAGAATCACCTAAAATTGGCTCATCGGGTTCAGGAATACTAGACTCCTTATTGGTTTTAGGCTCTAGCTTGGGTTCTAGTGTATGCTCATGAGAAGGTTCGGAGGTGACCTCCACTTCTACAGTAGTGTTCTCAACTATGAGTATAATAGAAGAACTCTTGGGTTTGGTTTCAGTTCTAAGATTGGGCATGTCTAGCTCATTAAAGACTACGTCTCTACTTACGACTACCCTTGCACCTAGTTCACCTCCAAGCCACACTTTGTAACCCTTCACCCCACTAGGATAGCCTATAAACACTCCCTTCTTGGACCTAGGGTCTAACTTCCCTTCCCTCTGATGTACAAAGGCAGTACACCCAAGCACTCTAAGGTTGGAAAGGTTTGGTTGTTAGTCTAACAACAATTCTATGGGAGTCTTAAAGTTTATGGTTGTGGAAGGGGACCTATTTATAAGGTAAACTGCTGCACCAATATCCTCTCAAAGAAACGTTTTAGGAACCCTAGATGATACCAAAAGACACCTAACTTTATCCATAATGGTTCAATTCATCCTCTCAGCTACCCTGTTTTGTTGTAGGTCGAGCCTAACAGTTCTATAATGAACAATGCCATGCAAAGCACACAAATCATAAAACTATTTGTTACAAAATTCCAAACTGTTATCTGTTCCTGAAACCTTTAGCTTCTTTCCGGTTCGAGTTTCGTCAAAACTTTTCCATTTATTACACTTTTGAAAAGTTTGATCTTTGGTTTTCAAAAGACACACCCAAACATGCCGAGAAAAATCATCAACAACAGAAAGGAAATAAACATTGCCACCAAAAGTGGGTGCCTTTTCTGGACCCCAAAAATCATAGTGCACATAATCAAGAACAACAGCGGATTTGTGTGTGCCTCAGAAAAACTGAGTTTATGTTGTTTGCCATGAACACAATGATCAGAAAAATCTAAAGAAGTGATTTCATTACCGTTTAAAAGATTTTGTTTCTGTAAGTCATGCAAACCTTTTTCACTAATGTGGCTAATCCGGCGATGCCACAACATGGTTTTATTAGAAATGTTTTCTTCAACATTTTGGAGGTCTACAACAATTTTGTTTAAATCATCCATGTTTTCGTAAAGGGATTTTGACCCGTATATTTTGAAGCCAAAGAGTTGTTCCTTTACATAGATTTTGTTTGGTAAAGACTTTCCCAAGTTAAGTTTTTCAAGTTTTACCAAGATTTCGTAAGCATTTTCTATTTCATTTATTTCTCACAAAACATTATCTTTCAAATGCAAGGTGAGACAGCTATACGTATCACCAAGTTTTTCAACTAGCATGTCTACTGTCCAAGATTCTAGATACTTGTCAGGAGTGGAAATAGCAGGTGCAATCTTATTTTGGACTAAAACAACTTTCATTTTTTTATCCACCACATTACAAAATCAGATTTGCCATCGAACTTGTTTGTTTCAAGTTTTGGAACAGACATGTTAAATAGTGACAAATAAGAGTAACGTGCGAAAAATAAAAGATTTAAGAAAAAGTTTTGTCACAAACACAGCCCGGAAAATAATGCAGCTAGAGAAATAGGAAATGTGCTGATAATAAACTAACAATAGATCAATCAGATAGTAAAGGCTGAGCAACAGCCATAAAAGAGATGATCAACAGAGAAACAAATATAAATAATCATAGGCTGAGCAACAACTCCCAAATAGACGATAAAATAATCTCAACGATCACGAACAATAAAAAAACTCTTCGCCATCGAATAAGAAAAACACGAAGATAATTACTTGAAGTCTCAATAGGATGTAAGCTAGGCTTGGGTTTTGGTTTTTTAGAGAAAAATAGAAATCACAAAAATTTGATCCGTAATTAGATATACAAGTATATATATATGTGTAGACAATAAACTTTACAAGAAAGGAAAGCAAAAATAGCAATAGTGACATGTGCCAAATTCACGGAACTCAACAGTTCGCGTGAGTCTGAAAAGCAATCAGGAGGTTTTGGATGACATCTGCATAGTTGGTGGAATGTAACAAACACCAGACACTAGAAACATCAAATTTCCTTCTAGCTCTGATACCACTGATAGGAATAGTTTCTCTAGTGATCAACCCTGTGACATTAGCATATAACCTCTACAGAAAACTATTACAATAGTAAAAGAGTGGTAGAACAAGAAACTATTAATCTATTACAAAAACAATTCAGATGTTGGAACCGGATAACAACTCTTAATAAAAGCTCTTCAAAATTTGATGAAAAAGTCTGAAAAAAAAATGACTACTATTTCTTCTTCAAATTCCTGCAAACAAATAAACAAAAACAGGATGAGCCTAGCAAAAATTGAACGTCGGACTTTTGCCACAAGATAAAATCGGACGATCGAAACCAAAACCAGACATCCAGTTACGATAAACGGACGCCAACACAGAAGAAAATGGATGACCGACTTTTGTGAAAAAAGGGAATAGAGATATTCGGACGATCGAAATGGATGAGAAGGAGAAAAAATCGGAAGACTGGTTTTTCTTTGTATGTCAGAATCTTGATCAAACCCTCAGCAATGGATGAGCCTCACACAACAACAATCTAATCTCCCACTATCGGTTCTCTCCTTCACAAACTACCCAGGCATGTGGTCAACTAGAAATAGAGACGGACTACGGTTGTAACAGAAGAATTATCTGAGAACGAACAGAAACAAGAATCTGCATAGAAGAAGAAGAGAGAAAAGAAAAAGGCTTCACACAGAATAAACAGTCATGTCTCATCTATTAGCAAAAAGACAAGGATACGAGTATATATAGAGTTTCAAAGGTAGACTCATTCAAACAGCAGAACAGTCATTTGGAAGGATCGTTCAACAACAGAATATCCTGATACCTAGAAGACTTCTTCAAAGAAGCAAACCCCAAGTCACCTAGGGCGAGTCATGAGGATTCGACTGTTTACCAGCCTGGCCCACCCGGCGTCTTGGATTAGACATAAACTTATGCTATTGGGTTGTGAAGCTCAGTCTAACTTATAAAGGGATTAAAGAACTTGGGCAGAGAAGAGAAAATGTGCGAACACTAGCCCTTACAAAAGGAGGCATAATTAGGTATTTATAGAGAAAACCTAAGAAGTATGAGAAATGCCTAATGAACCTTCTAATAAAAGTTAATTACAATCATGGCAACCAATAACTAACTACAAATTAATTTATTTTGACTAAAATTGAAGGGTAGCCTTGAAGTGTTGATTGTTTCTCCTAAGACTTACCGGGGATGGTAGGGTGGGAACGTACCGTCGTTGGTAGGTTGTCTTCTCAAAATTCCCTTTGTACAGAGGGGTACAGGGAATGGTAGGGCCGGAACCTACCATCGCCGGTAGGTTCCTTTTTATCCCCTCCTTTGTTCTTTCATCTTCTTTAATGGGCAGGAGCTTCTAGTTTCATTTCGTGTAGCTTGTTATGAATTTTATGAGTCTTTGAAGTCTTATAAAGTCTCCAAGCCTTCCGATTAAACCTGGAGTTCTATAATTGAAGCTTCACCCATGATGTCTTCGATCTTCCAGTTGCTCCGACGCAATTTTTTGAATAATCCTTTGTTGAATTCATATCATATAGGGTCATTCCCAAAAAAAAAAATTGCTCGCCAAGCATTTTGTTAGATGATGGTCTCTTTCAAGTTCAAGACATCTTGTGTGGTTCTCCAAAAGATCCTAACTAGTGTACAACAAGCCATTTTGGTTTGTTTGAATAGATGTAAGAATGAATTAGAATTTTTAAAATTACAAAAAATCGCATTCACTAACTGAAAGATCTGCCTATTATTCAGTTAAAATAAAAGATTAAAAAACGCAGGTCAGCACGCCAGTCACTACCTTCTTTGGTAAAAACATTTTGAAAAATGAAAGAAAGAAAGAGCATCAGCTCATCATCAACTTGTTTTTCCTTCCAAAAAACAAAAAAAAAAAAATCAGGTAAGCAGCCATTCCCCACCTTGTTTGGAAAAAAAAATAAAAACTTTGAAAAAAAAAACAAAGAAGGCCGGATACACCGACACCTTTTTTCTAGCCAGCACTAACAAGTGTATGAATGTTCTAACTTATCCACGTCAATTAGCTGGCTCACCTACTAACTTGATTACCTTAGCATTCTCACTTTTTCACCATAAGTGAAAGATGAGTTGATGGAAGATGATAAAGTTGTTTTTTGAAATGACACAAAGTTTTCCTTTTTTTACATAACGGATTATACGGAGAGTTCCTTTTGAAATTATCAACTTCGAATTGTAAAAGTACACAAAGGACCATTATGCAAATTTGCATCTTCATTTTTGTTAATTTACTAAATGTACTCATTTGAGGCGATTAATCACTTCTACAAAGAGGCACCTATCAGTACTATAGACATACACACATATATATATATACATATATAAGATTTGTCTAACATGTGTTCCCATGGCGCATGTTAATACGGATAGACTCACAATATATTTGGTAAAAAAAATATAACTAAAAACGCATTAAATAAATATGAAATGTTTGTAATAATTACTAATCATCTATATTTATTTACCTTAATTATTCCAATAAGAATCTTAATAATCTCTCTACCCCTACCCCCTCCCCATAATCCTTCCCATCCTCCTGAAAAAGCAAAGAATCTAGGTTTTATTTTTTTCCTTTGGTTTTATCTTCTATTTGGTAAGTTTTATTTATACAATATACCAAATAAAACACAAAAATCCTAAGGAGGAAAGATAAATCCTAAACAAAAAATATATTATGAAAGGAAAAGTTATACACAATCCCATGTGCTTTCTTTTTTGGGGTGGGGGTAAGGGAGAATATTAAATATTCTGATTTATACAATTAAGTTAAAGAAATCTAGGTCATTATAAAATTTCCATACATATATATACATATGTATGCATATATATACACATATATGGGGTTGCGTAAGTTACTATTGATAAACTCAAACTATATTAGGTAAAACATATGTATAAAAGTCTCAATAAATAAACTATGAAATTTTACCTAATTAATAATCATTTATATTCATTTACCTTAACAGTCACAAGAAGAATCTTTAATTCTCTCTACCACTACCCTTTTCTTTTATAATATACTTTTTCCTGAGGTTTTTATATTTTTCCCTTAAGGTAATTATCTTTTATTTGGTAGTTTTTATTAATACAATATGTCAAATAAAACCTACCGAATAAAAAATAAATCCTAAGAAGGAAAGATAAATTGTAAAGGGAAAATATATTATAAATAGAAAGACTACAAACTATCCCGGGTACTTTCTTTCTTGGGGTGGAGCAGAGAGAGAATATTAGGATTTTTATTGATACAACTAAGGTAAATAATTCTAAGTGATTGTTGCTATAGCAAAATTTCCATAGGTGATTGAATAAGATTTTTGTAATATTTGAATCACCTAATATACTGTGAGTTTATCCATATTAAAATATGCCATAAGAGCATACGTAAGACAAACCCATATATATATATATATATAGAGAGAGAGAGAGAGAGAGAGAGAGAGAGAGAGAAAACACAAAAAACAAACGAAACGAAGGCTGAAAGAAGCCTAAAAAACTTGTCATTTAAGATCAGTTGTGAATCATCCTAAGAAACCTACATTGGCAACTATGCATAATACACGAGAGTCAATAGATTATTTTATGACAAAGATGTCATGAAAGGTTTACGAATGAAATGGCCGGAAAAAAATGTTTGAAGATAAACAAAAATTGATGATGGAAGAAATTCTTAGAAGGTTAGAAGAATTTGGGATATAGTTGCTGCAAAATCAAAAGCAGATGAGATTATGATAGAGGATGAGGATGTCGAAGTGGAAATGGAAGGTGAAGTGGGTTGTTGTGATCATGAAGAAGCCGTGAGGCAATGGATATTCAGGGGATATTCGATTCCCGGTGGGAGACAACAATGTGGGTGTTTTTCTATGCAGAACATATAAGTAATAATGACATAGTACACTCTAACATGGAGTATGTCGTCATTGTTCAAGAAGGAGATAGTTTGGGAGGAGTTTTTTGGAACACAAGAGAAGGAAAAATAAATACCTTCCCCAATTATGGAAAAAGCGAATCGGGCAGCAGCAGATGCAGAAGTGGTTGATGATAATTCTAAACGTCGACGTTGTTTATTATTACTAATTGAATCAGTTGAGAATTTGACCAAAGTTGTCTAGAAGTCTCAAGTACAGAAAATGGGTAAGAAATAATTTGGGAAGAGTGGTTTGGGTGGGAAGGCATAAGCTAGCGTAAGAGAGGAACATTCGACTAGTGCCAAGAATTCTTTGACGGTGTTATTGTCTTGCAACTGATTTAATACATTATGTATTTTAAATTTCATAAAGGTTATTTTTTTTACTTTAAATTCACTTAAAATCTTAGACATTTCAAACTAAGATCTAATATTGTAGAGGAAGTCATGAAACCATTATTTAAATTTCTAAATTACTCAAAGTTATTTTTCTTCATAGATGTTTTCCTTTATTTTGCTTATGCTTTTTTGGAATCATGAAATATCACTTAGACGGATCTGAATTCTGGTTTGAAATATACCAACTCATTGGATCAAATGCTCAATTCTGTAGTTCTTGTCATAAAGACATTGGGGTATCCAAATATCCGATTATCATCTAAAAGTTGTACTGATTTTGAGATTAAAAAAATTTTGTTTCTGTTTTCTTTGCATTTAAGTCCATTTTTACAAGAAATTAAAGATAAGTAATTGCCATATTTTACATTTTTGGTTTTGATTCAGGTTGGTTTGGTTGACAGTTTGTGGTGGCTTTAAAGGGTTTCTTTCTTATAATAAACAAGGGTACAGGTTTAGCTGGTAGTTGATTGCCTGTGATTGCCTCAGTTTTCCTTACTCTGGTGGATAGACCGATGGTGTAGTTGGATGATGATAGCTATGGATGTACGTCCTCTTTTTTCATTTTCTTCAGACAAAGATGCCCCTAAAAAACGTAATGTGAAAGTTACATGTTTCTTTCCATCAAGAATTGATGTCCAAAAGCATCAGTAGGGTTAAAATTGAACATTTGAATAGCTTAAGGTCACTAACTTACCGTTTTCTTGCTTAGGGACAAAAAAACAAAAAAAAAGGGAAAAGTTTAAGAGTCATGAGCACACTTTACCCTCAGATATATACGCACACACAGACACACACACACACACATATATATATATGATATGATTTGCGAGCCAATTTAATTTGATTTGGAGAAAGCTAAAATATATATAAAAAATAATAAATTTAAATTTAAAAATAATATGTATTATACCTTGACTTAATTATATTATTAATATTTAAAAAAAATTTATGAAAATATAAAAAATGTGTGCAAAATTAAGTCTTTAAATTTTTAGATAACCTTAAATTAAGTCTAACTTAATTTAAATTTATAAAATTTAAGAATAATTACTTATTAGTTTGGAGAAAATTCCATTTTTCCTTTCGGAGAAGCTCAAAAGAACCAAAACGAATTTTAATTTGGAGAAAGAATACTTTATTTAACCAAAAAGAAATTGTCTGAACCTTAAATTTTGGTTGCGGTTGTTTTTCTTATTTATTTGTCAAAACTAATAACATCCCTAGCTTTGGGCCACTTTTGATAAGTGATTTTCGTTCAAGAGAAAAAAATCAAGAAATAAGATCATGGGTAGAATGTGAGCTAAGTAAATAGCATGGTGGTATTTTTGAGGAACCGAAATCCAAAAATAGATTTTTTCCCCCCAATATTCCCCATGTGGTCGGCACATAATTGTTCTTTTGTTGGTTTCGTCACATTTTATGGTGGCGAGCCACTTTTTGGCAAAAGATTTTAGTTTTCGGAGTAAAAAAATGAAGAATGAGTTCAAGGGCAGAGTACGGATTTGGAAAATAGTATGGGGCTTTCTTAGTTAACCTCCCTATTAAATGCAATCTGTAAAAAAAGTAGTAAAAAATTTTTGGATAGTCGTATCCCTGCCATGTAAATCTCATGTCTAAGGAGGAATTAGGAACATAAGTGGAGAATTCAGTATAAATTTCTCAATAAAATTACACTAGAAAGATTTATTTTTTGAGAGAGACGATAGTCTAACGATGACAAAAGGGGAATTCGACAAAGAAGTTGATGATAATAATGATAATAGGAACAAAGAAGAACAGGTAGAAAAAGAGAAGAAGGAAGCTTCTAGTAGGCTCTGTTTTCTTCCCTCCTTGCTTCTTTCATCTTCTATTGAAGTCGGAAGCTTCTAGTTTTATTTCAGCAAGCTTATTATAAATTTTATGAGTCTTAGAAGTGTTGTAAAGTCTTCCAAGCCTTCCAGTTAAACCCGAAGTTCCTTAATTGAAGCTTCATCCATGATGTCTTCAATCTTCTAGTTGATCCTATGTAAATTGTTGGATAATCCTTTGTTGAATTCATATCATATGGGGTCATTAGAAAAAAAAAGAAACAGCTCTAGAAGTATTTTGTTAGATGATAGTTTCTTTCAAAATCAGTACATCTTGTGTGGTTAATGAATTGAAAAGATCCTGACTGGTGTACAACAAGCCATTTTGGTTGGTTTGAATTGATGTAAGAATGAATGACTAAAAATTTTGAAAATGACTAAAAAAACATCGCATTCGCTCACCAAAAGATTAGACTATTCTTTGGTTAAAATTAAAAAAAAAAAGAAAGAAAAGCATCTGGTCAGCTCGATAGTCACCACCTTGTTTGGTAAAAGAATTTTAAAAAATAAAAGAAAGAAAGAAAGAAGGAGCATTAGCTCACCATCAACTTGTTTTTTTTTTTCAAAAGAAAAAAAGCAAGTCAACTTGCTAGTCGCCAACTTGTTTGGTAAAAAAAAAAAGAAAAAAGAAAGAAGGTTGATGCACCAGCACTGCTTTGCTAACCCTGACTAACAAGTGTATGAATGTTCTAAATTATCAACCTCAATTAGCTAGCTCACCTATTAACTTAATTAGCCTAGCACTCATACTTTTTTTTACAACAAGAGAGAGATGAGTTGATGGAAGATGATAAAGTTGTTTTTTGAAATGACATAAAGTTGTTGTTTTTTTACATATAGGATTATAGGGAGAGTTGCTTTTAAAATTATCAACTTCAAATCATAAAAGTACAAAAAGGACCATTATGTAAATTTATATCTCAATTTCTGTTAAATTTACTAAAATGTCCTCATTTGAGGGGATTAATTGCTTCTACAAAGAGGCGCCTATCACTACTCTAGACATACACACACACAAACATATATATAAATATATATAAGATTCATCTAACATGTGTTCCTATGGCACATGTTAATATGTATAAACTCACACAATATTTGGTAAAACATAATATAACAAAAAACACATTAAATAAATATGGAATGTTTGTACTAATTAACAATCACGATATTTATTTACCCTAATTGTCCCAATAACAATCTTAATAATCTCTTTACCCTTACCCCTTCCCTACTCATCCTTCCCACCCAAAACCCCCCTTTCCCCACCTCCTACCCCCACAAAAAAAAAAAAAAAAAGGAAATAATATAGGATTTTCTTTCATATTTACTTTTAAAATATATTTTTCTTTAGGGTTCATTTTTTTTTGGGTTTATCTTTTATTTGATGGGTTTTATTAATACAATATACTGAATAAAAAATTAACTCTAATGAAGAAAGATAAATTCTAAAGGGGTAATATATTACGAAAGGAAATGTTATAAGCAATCCCTGGTGATTTTTTGTTTTTATTGTGGGGGTGAGAGAGAATATTAAAGATTCCGATTGATACAATTCAGGTAAATAAGTCTAGGTGATTATATTTGTGCAAATTTCCATATGTGATTTAATGAGATATATAACATATATATACACATACATATATAAATACATATATACATACGTATATATGGGCTTGTCTAACGTGTGCCCCTTTATTGGCACACGTTATTACAGATAAACTCACACTAATACTTGGTAAAAAAATATATAAAAAAAGTGTCAGTGGATAAACTATGAAATTTTACACTAATTAGTAATCATTTATATTTATTTACCTTAGTTGTAGCAATCAGAATCTTTATTTACCACTAACCTTTCCTTTTATAATATATTTTTTCCTTAAGGTTTATTTTTTCCTTAGGGTAATTATGTTTTGTTTAGTAGGTTTTATTAATGCAACATGTCAAATAAAACCTACAAAATAACAAAGAAATCCTAAAAATAAAAGATCAGCTACAAAGGGAAAATATATTATAAAAGGAAATGTTATAAACTATCCTAGGTACTTTCATAATTAGGATTCTAGTTGATACAATTTAGGAGAGTAAATATAAGTGATTATTATTAGTGCAAAATTTCCATAGGTGATATAACGAGTTTTTGTAATGTTTGAATCATTAAATATAGCGTGAGTTTATCTATATTAATATATACCATAAGAGCATACATAAGAAACCCTATATATATACACAGAGAGAGGGAGAGAGCGAGTGAGAGAGAGAGAGAGAGAGAGAGAGAGAGCTATAAAAACAAACAAAAATTGAAGGTAAAGAAGCCTCAAAAGCTTGTCATTGCAAATCAGTTATGAATTGTCCTAAGAAACTTGCATTGGCACTATGCATAAGAGGCTGGAGTTAATAGATTATTTATTGACAGAGATGTCATGAAGTGTTTAAGAATGAAATTGCTAGAAAAATTGAAAAGAGCTTGAAGATAAATCGAAACTGATGATGGAAGAAATGTGTAGAAGGTTAGAAGCATTTGGAAATAAAGTTTCCGTGAAATCAAAAATAGATGAGATTGTGATAGAGGATGAGGATATGGTAGTTGAAGGTGAAGTGGGTAGTGATCATGAAGAAGCCGCGAGGCAATGAGATCTTCAGGGGATATTGGCTCCCCTGGTGGGAGACAATGTGTGGATATTATTCAATGCAGAAGATATAAGGAATAATGAAATAGTAGGCCTTTTCGTGGAGTATGTCATCAATGTTTAAGAAGGAGATAGTTTTGGAAGGATTTTTTTGTTACACAAAAGAAGGGAAAAGAAACACCTCCACCAATTATGGAAAAAGGGAATTGAAGAGCAGCAGATGCAGAAGTGGTTGATGACGGTTCTAGATGTCGACGTAGTTCAAGATTACTAATAGAATAAGCTAAGAAGTTTACTAAAGTTGATCGAATTTGGGAAGAGTTGTTGGAGTGGGAAGGCATAGGCTAGCATCAGAGAAGAACATTTGACCAGTGCCAAGAATTCTATGACAATGTTACTGCCTTGCAATTTACTCAATACATTATGTATTTTAAATTTCATAAAGGTTATATGTTTTACTTCAAATTCACTCTAATATGAAATCCTAAATATTTTCGACAGGTAGACCTCCTCCTGTCTCATGTCCATCAAATGTCGTAACTACTAGGCCGACAAAGGTAATTCGTGAAATCTACTGCATACTTTATACAGTTCGAATTAAATGGTAGATACTGATATTTATTAATATAGGAACAAACCATTTTTTAGGGAACAGTAAATAAGAAGTTAAATATTCGCCACTTAACTTGAGCCGATAGAGCATCTATACCACAGAAATGTTTGAGCGTAGATCGGTCTTCCTGGTAAGTTTGAATTCCCTCTTTATTTCACATGAAATGAAGGTTTTAATAAGTACAATTTTACTTGATTGATAAAAATTTTAAATTGGCAATGAATTACTACATTCGATGAAGAATGGCAAACTTATCATTAATGAAAAGTTTGCGTGCCCGCCGATATCCCCACCACCCTTACCTCGTCTTCATGCCCTTGCATCCTCATTGTGGGGATAAAATTCATCTCCAATCCCAAGCTAACTCCCATAATTAAGCCCCATTCCTACCCATCTCAAGATATTAAAAAAAAAGGCGATGGATGCTAATCTATGGTAATATAGAAGGTGGGAGTGACAAGAGTTTTTGATTTCTCGAGTAGTAAACTTACTCTTAGTAACCTAGTAGTGTGGTAAAGTTTTTCTATTTTTTTTATTTCTTTATCTCCAATCTTTTTGCTTATGAACTTCACTTGATCCCTTGTAATTCATCATTGAAGAAAGAAGTAGAATTACAGAAAAGTAGCGATAGGACGCAATAGTCAGGGTTTCGGATTTCTAGGATCCTTAACTTTTAATTCCAACATAATGTATTTACTAAATACATTAATGAGTCAATCCTACGCTCTAAAGAGCTAGGGTTTTTTGACTTGATATAGCCCTAAAAAAGAGGACCACTCCGTAACTTATTTAATTTTCTTATTTGGACCTTATCACTTTTTTTATAAAATAACTTGGACACAATATTTAACAACTCAAACATTTAACTAATCTCCGATTCAAAACACTATGTGATCTAACAATATATATTTGTATATATGTACATATACATGCGTGTATATATATACGTATGTATACATATAAATATAGTTTTAGCAGCATATTTAAGTTTTATGATGGAAGTCCTTCGTTTTGTAGTTGCTAACTTAATGTGATCAAGAAAATATATCTACTCATCATTCAGCTGATTTTTATTAATCCTAATTAACTAATACTTCCCTTAGTAAGATCAAAAGTTAAAAGAATGACAATTCTTCGTTTTAGCAAATAAAGCTAAAACATGAAACAAAACGCTGTACATGAAATCAATTACAGGAACAAATAAATAACCTGATGGAAAACATTTAAAATGATCATATTTTCTTTTTTAAACCACAACTGATTTTAAATTTACCAAATATTCATTTTGTCAGTTAGCCTTTTCTTACACGTACCCTCCTCTAATGTTCAACCCAATATTTCCATTGGTTTTCCCAATGCTATTTTTGATGCAAAATGCATTTGCAGTTTCCCCTGTATCTTTATCCCTTTTTTCTTTCCAACAAAAAATTCCCATGAATTCCTTCACCTTTCTCTTTTGTTCCCTACAGAGACGATTATAAATTCATTATGTTGCTATATTTTTTAGATCTGGAGCATGCTCTAATATCGGTAAAGGCAAAACACTTTCATTCTCCTTTAGCTTTCGTACAGGCACCACCCTAGAAAGAATTAGCACACGATAGGTGGGGCAAACAACCGCCGAAGGAGATGTCATTTGAACCTGATTATTCTATTTAGTTTGTGTCCTTATGCCACTCTTCAAAATGGTGAGAATCTCTTGCCTAAAATATACATATTTTGTAATTGGTGCCTTACGATTGAGGGTATAGTTAGGTGAGTTGCAAGTCTTAACATTTGTAACTGTAAAGGTTTATATTTCTACGCAAAAAAATAATAATAATAATAATGAAACAACAGAACTTCGAACATTAAAAGTTGATGAAAATCTGGATAAGAATCTATCAAATTTGATATCTAAGAACATCAACAATATTAATCAATTTCTTTTGCAAAACTTAGAAACAATTAATGTTGAGGCATCAACAATAATCAAGGTATGTATATTTATATTATCCTATCAAAAGTATAGGCAATCAAGAGGTGTAAATTTAGAAATACTATAAGTTATATATCTCAATCATTCATTAAATACGAAAAATGATATTGAAAAAAATGATCCATTATTAAAAAAATGATATTGCGCAACCTATATTAAAAAAAATTCATATTTATATCTATCATATACGGAAATTCATAAAATTTTTACTCAATCAGATATATAACTAAAATTATGGCATGTACAGTTACTTATTTGATGCACAAAAAGCTACTTCCATTGTTATTTATGTTAGAGATAGAAAAGAGATTTTGAGTATACCACATGCTTCTTTACAAAATGAAACTTTGGTTTTGCATTATAATTAATGGTATTCCTTAGCTAAAGCTACATAGAATGTTTGACAGAAGTTTAATTAATGCATGACAATAGGTACATGAAACTGGTTCTTCGAGTAATCTAGATAGGTTTTAGAGGAAGATTTTATAGCTTCTAATTTTTCCAAGAGTGCGACGATACTTCAAGAAAATATTTTATTAGCTTTATGAACAATAGAAAATCTTAACTAGAGTTTACAGGGTTTCTCCATTGATTTCCGTTTCTCAAATATAGAATAAAGTCAAAACACAAAAGCCTTCCATGTTGAGGAAGGAAGAGAAAAGAAATGTCATTAATTAGAACCCTAAAAAGGAAGATTGTCAATTTATAAAGTAGCACTGTTTATGTGGGGCTTATAAAAGATAAGGTGTAAGCTACTTTTCGAAATAAAGAACAAGAAGATAATACGACTACTTTTCTATTATCATTTCTTGCTATCTAATCCTTAAATATTTTGTTTGCTAGCAATGTAAATTATGTCTAGTGTTGAATCACTCATTGAATCTTCTCTAAAATGCTTTCTAATATGAACATAAGCAAAAGTTAGTCATGTTTCGCTCATTCTTCTTATATAATTTTGTGATAAGATTATATATGACATCCTTGTGGAAATTTCTTCTTCTTCTTCTTCTTCTTCTTCTTCTTCTTCTTCTTCTTCTTTTCTTTCCAAATCAACAAGGACAAAAAACTTTTTCTCCATACTTATTTTTCAAAAAATAAAAATGTTTAGTCAAATTTTAAACCACTAAAAACATATAATTTACAACATCAATCACAATCTTCTGCAATTTAACACCTTCATGTCAAAAACAACATAGACTTACGAATTCTTACCTCAAACAACTAATGATCAAAACAAATCAATCTCATTTGAAACTCCAATTTAAGAAGCCTATAAAATTAAAAAAAAATTGAAAGAAGCAACTACTCTAGGGTGACGGCAACTAGGTTCCGTGATGGCTAGGGTCTCTAGGTTTAATTCTTACATAACGTGTTTATAATTGGGCCCTAAACTCTAAAATCTAATGCACCACGACTAATCTAACTTTATCTGGTCCAAATAACCTTGCCCACTCCTATCTTAATGAATTTTTTAGTATGGCCACTATTTTCTTATGAAATCACTTTGACCCCATAGTAAATAATAAAAATATTGAACTAATTAGTTCCCCAAGTAATTAAGTAGGTCTTTCTTCTTATTCTAGCCCGTATGCATGTATTGCACTACTTCTGTTACAGACATGTCCGTAGTTTAATAATTAAAGGAATACATATAATTCTAAAGAGTCCAAACCCGACCTTATCAAGATAAACTGATCTTAAATAATATCAAAATAATTAAAATTATTAATATCTCCAAAACAATGAAGAAAAAACAAAATTTTGACAGGTTGAATAAGTATTCTTGAATTTGTAAAAACGTTTACATTGAAATAGAAAGAATTTTCCATAGCTGAGCACACCATCTTCCTAATTTTGTATACTAACTTTTTTTTAAAATAAATATAGCGTTATCATGTTCGATTTCTACATATCATATAGGTTGTCTTGAAGTAGAGTACTCTAAGCGTAAGATGGTTGTTTCTTTGCATACTAATGCTTCGCTTTTAAGTATAATTGCATTGGTAAATTAGCTTAGAATGTTATCTTGATGTTTTTTATTGCATTGAAGTTGGCTATGGGAATGTAGTTCTTCAAGGAATTTTAATATATTTAGGAGGAAAATTTTACGGTTTCTAATTCAATAATGTTGCGAGTAAAATTCTAAAAAATATTTAGACAGTTAAAGAAACTAAAAAAATATATTTTCATCCACCATTTACATCGGTTCTTCATTGATTGTCGTAGACTTAGCATGGTAGAAGAAACATATTTTTATTTGTTCTTTAATGTATATATAGTGCGGAAAGAACATTAGAATATGCAAAAGTGCACTTATAAAATCTTTTTAAGGTTATAAATTTGAAGCAAAGATTTAGTAGTGAAATTAACAAAGAAGAAAGATTTGATACTTCATAAAGTTGCATTGATATTATTGGGCTCATGAAACAGCTTGGATCATCTAATACATCTTCTAGTACACCCTCTAGTACCCTCATTTAGTAATTTTATCAATATAAATCCTATAGAATAACACATAAACCCTAAATTATAATAGATAAACCCTAAGGGAAAATTTTCTGCTCAAGTATGTGCACTAGATAGTGTACTTGAGAATGTACTAGACAACTCTTAGTGCTTATGAAAGATTTTCTGTGAGCTATTTTCCCAACACAAATACAAGGAGATAGGAATACAATTTTTTTTAATCATTCTTTCTATGAAATCCCTAGATATTTTGATTGCTAGCAACGTAAATTATATCTAGTGACGGTCATTTAATCTTTTTTAAAATACTTTTCAAAATAAGAAGATATCTTCCTCATGTAAGTAGAAAAAAGATAATCACTATTCCCTCTTTCTTCTCCTTTTGTTCCATTTATTATAAGAGTATATAATGGAATCCTTATGGAAATTTCCTTGTTCACCCAAATATTTTAAGCAACTACCCACAAGTACTATTATTATTAGTAGGATGAAGTGTACTAGGGGAAGGGAAAGTGGAAGGGGAAGAAGAAAATGGGGGAGGGGTGTAAAATTGTAATGGGAGGACAAAGAAGAGGAAGAAGAATCGAGGGCCCAATGATATTATAGGAGATGGGAAAGAAGAAAGAGGGAGAGTATCACAGAGATGTAACGGAAGAAGAAGGGGATGGCAGCGCGTGAAGATCAGAGGAAGTAGGAGGATGAGACTACTAGCTCTTATCGCGGTGACAGTGGGTTTATTGGCATCAATTGGCAATGGTGATGGTGGGAACGAAATTCTAAGCATCAAAGAAAACACCATCTACTTCAATCTTGTTGAAGCCATGAGAAATATTAGGTACCTTGTTACAAAATTTTTCTTGAAGAAAATCAAAGTCAGTACCCAACATATAATATTTGAAATTAATAAAATTTAATAATAATTAATTATTTTTTGAGAAAATTCATTTTGTCCTTTTGGAGAAGCTCAAAAAAGAAAATCTAAACGAATTTTAATTTGGGAAAAGAAATCTCTATTTATCAAAAACTTAAATTTCAGTTCCGATTGTTTTTTTCCAAACTATTAACATCCCCAGCTTTGGGCCACTTTTTGATAAGTGATTTTTGTTCAAGGGAAAAAATCAAGAATTAAGTTCATGGGTAGAATATGAGCTAATTAAATCGTGTGGGGCTGTTTTGAGGAATGGAAAGCCAAAAATTGATACTTTTGCCACTCCAAATACCCCATGTGGTTGGCACAAAATCTTTTTTGGTGCCGAGAAACTTTTTGGCAAAGGTTTTTAGTTCAGGAGTAAAAAAAGGCAGAATGAGTTCACGGGAAAAGTGCGGTTTAGGCAAATAGTATAGGGGCATTCTTCGTTAACTAGGACCGAAGTGGAGAATCAGGTATAAATTTTTCAAAAAAACTACTCTAGAAAGATTCATTTTCTGAGGAAGACGATAGTCTACCGACGAAGGGAGGGGAATTCGCCAACGAAGATGATGTAATGATGACGACAGGAATGAAGAAGACAAGTGGGAAAAGGAGAAGAAGGAACAGGAGAACAAGAATCAAAACCCTTATTTTTGGATGTCCAAGAAGAAAGATAAAATGACTCTGATTGTCATAAATGGAAATTGGATTCTAGAAGGGATAATATTTTTCTATAATACTTGTTGCAAGTTTTAACAAACTAATAATTTTTTGGAAAACTTAGTGAAACCAATGTAACTTACCTAAAATAATAAAGTTTGTGGGCTTAATGAAATCTTATAAGTATATTTATAACTACTGTAAGCAATTAGATTTTGAAAAACTAAAATAAATATTTATCATAAGAAATGAATAAATTATGGGGTCATTTTGAGAAATTAATCAATTATGTTACATTTAGAGAAACTCTATTAAATTGAACAAAATTAAGCAAGGGTTCATAGACAAATTATATATGTATATTTATAATTATTATTACCAATTTTATCAGGAAAAACTAAAACATATGTATATCATAAAAAAATGAATAAGCTATAGGGTCATTTTGGAGAAACTAGTGATTTTGTTAAAAACTTAATAAAACTCACGTAAATGAAGTAAATTAACAAAATTAGCGGGTTTAGAGACATATTATAAGTATATTTATATAAAGATATGTAATTTTATTTTAAAAAGCTAAAATAAATGTATATCATAACGAATGAATACGTTATAGATTTTGAAAAGCTGGTGATTTGTTAAAACTTAGTTAAACTCATATAAATTAAATAAAATATCGAAACTAGAGGGTTTAGACACAAATTATGAATATATTTATAATTAATATAAGTAGGTGTGTTTGGAAAAATAAAATAAATGTTTATAAGAACAAAAGAATAAGTTATGGGGTCATTTTAAAGAAAGTATGATATATGTGAAAATTTAGAGAAACTAATGTAAATTACATAAAAATATGAAATTAGAGGGTTTAGATACAAATTATAAGTATATTTATAATTAATATAAATTATTTTTTCTGGAAAGCTACAATAAATGTTTATCACAACAAATGAGTAAGTTATGGGGTCAATTTGAGAATCTAGTGACTTATGTGAAAATTTAGTGAAACTAATGTAAATTACAGAAAATTGAGAAAATAGTTGGTAAAGGGACAAATTATAAGTATATTTATAATTAATATAGGTAATTTTATTTTGAAAAAGTAAAACAAATAAGTTATGTGGTCATAACAAATTAATAAGTTTTGGTGATGTGACTTCCCCATTTGATTGCAAATTGAATCTGTCATCTTCCCAAGATCACTTCATTGATGAATGACATCTATTGAAGATTTTGTACTTCGAACACTCCACTAAAGAACCTATGAGAAACTAAGCCACATATACCCAATATTGAGTGGAGGAACTCTCCCAATTTGATAGCAAGAACCTTAGGGAAACTACGGCCCTAAAATCCAAACTACACAAATTATAATTATAATCAACTTTAAAAACAAGAACTCCTAGATTCAATTAAAGAAGGAATTGGAAATAATCAATTGACTTCCATAGATTGTTAATCTATGTAATCAATTGTTTTCAAATTGAGGAAGCAGATCCTTAGAAGCTAATTAAGATGGGTTGAAGAACCTTAGAAACCATTGGAGGAAACTCTAAATTCATATCATCAATATTAACCTTAGTTGTTCACAAGAGGAGGCATAAGTAGGTAATTGTAAAGAAAACCTACTCCTCTTCCTAAATCCTAATAAGTATTAAAAATATCTAATTATCCTTCTAATAAAAGGTAATTAAAAGCATGGAAATCAAGAAACCAATAATTAACTCAAATCTAATTAATTTTGATTAAAATTAAAGTGTAGTCTTCAAGTCTTTATTGTTTGTCCTGAGACCTACTGAGGGTGGTAGGGTGAGAGCCTACAGTCGCCGGTAGGTAGTCTCCTCAATATTCCTTTTGTCCAGAGGGCTACTGTTGATGATAAGGTTGGAACCTACCATTGTCGGGAGGCTCTGTTTTCTTCCCTCTTTTTTCTTGCATCTTTTTGGATGACTGGGAGCTTCTAGTTTTATTTCGGTGAGCATGTTATAAATTTTATGAGTCTTATAAGTCTTGTAAATTCTTCCAATCCTTCTAATTAATCCAAGAGTTCCTCAATTGAATGTTCGTCCATGATGTCTTCAATCTTCTAGTTGCTCCTACGGAAATTGTTCAATATATTCATATCATATGGGGTCATTCAAAAAAAAAAAAAAAAAATAGCTCGTCTAGCATTTTGTTAGGTGACAGTCTCTTTAAGGTTCAAGACATCTTTTGTGGTTCATGAATTAAAAAGATCCTACTGGGTAAACAACAAGCCATTTGTGTTGGGTTGAATTCATCTAAGAATGACTAAACGTTCTAAAATCACTAAAAAAAAACATCGCATTTTCTCACAAAAGAATTAGCCTATTTCTTGTTAAAATTAAAAAAAAAAAAAGAAAAAGGAGAAGAAAAAAGCATCAGGTCAGCTCGCCAGTCACCAACTTGTTTAAAAGAATTTTAAAAAGGAAAGAAAGAAAGAAAGAAGGAGCCTGATCTCACCATCAACTTGTTTGTTTTCTTTTGAAAAAAAAAATCATGTCAGCTCGCTAGTCGCCACATTGTTTGGTAAAATAACATAAAAAAAGAAAAGAAAAAGAAAGAAGGCTGATACACCAGCACTTGTTTGCTAGCTAGTTCTAACAAGTGTATGAATGTTCTAAGTTATCTACCTCAATTAGCTAGCTCATCTACTAACTTAAATAGCTTAGCATTCTTCCTTCTTTTACAAGAAGAGAGAAATGAGTTGATGAAAGATGATAAAGTTATTTTTTGAAATGACATAATATTAATTTTTTTACATATAGGATTATAGGAGAGTTGCTTTTAAAATTATCAACTTCAAATTATAAAAGTACACAAAGTACCATTATGTAAACTTACATCTCCATTTTTTGTTAAATTCACTAAAATTTCCTCATTTGAGGCAATTAATAACTTCTTCAACGAGGCACCTATCACTATTTTGGACAATATATATAAGTTTATCTGATGATGTTCTTATGGCATATGTTAATACAGAGAAACTCACAATATTTGGTACGAAAAATATAACAAAAAAGCACATTAAATAAATATGAAATGATTGCACTAATTAATAATCATCTATATTTATTTACCTTATCATTCCAATAAGACTGTTATTAATCTCTCTACCCCTACCCATTCCCCATTCATCGTTCCCACCCCCAAAAAAAGGAAGGAATCTAGGACTGTCTTTCTTATTTTGTTTTATATTATATTATTCCTCCTTGTTTATTTTTTTTTTACTTTAGGTTTATCTTTTATTTGGTAGGTTTCACTAATACAACATACCGAATAAAAAATAAACCCTAAGGAGCCATGATAAATCCTAAAGGTAAAATATATTATGAAAGAAAATGTTATAGACAATCCCAAGTGATTTCTTTTTCTGGGTAGGGGTGAGAGAGAATATTAAAGAATCTGAGTTATACAATTAAGGTAAATAAATTTAGGTGGTTATTATTAGTGCGAAATTTCCATATGTGCTTTAATGAGACGTATATACATATACATACATACGTACATATATACATATATATGCATATATATAAGGCTTTGTGTAACGTGTGCCCTATATATGGCGCACATTAATATAGATAAACTCAAACTATGTTTGGTAAAAATATATATGAAAAAAGTCTTAGTAAATAAACTATGAAATTTTGCACTAACTAATAATTACTTATATTTTTTTTATCTTAATTGTGGGAATCAGAATCTTTAATTCTCTCTACCACTACCCTTTCCTTTTATAATATATTTTTTCCCATAGGGTAATTATCTTTTATTTGGTAGGTCTTAGTGGTACAATATGTCAAATAAAACGTACAAAATAAAAACTAAATCCTCAGGAGGAAAGATAAACCATAAAAGGAAGTGCTATAAACCATCCTAAATACTTTAATTCTTGGGATGGAGGTGAGAGAGAATATCAATGATTCTGATTGATACAATTAAGGTAAATAAATATAAGTGATTATTATTAGTGTAAAATTTCCCTAGGTTATTTAATGAGATTTTTGTAACATTTGAATTTTCAAATACAGTGTTAGTTTATCAGTATTAACATATAACATAAGAGCATACGTAAGACAAACCCTATATATATATATACATAGAGAGTGAGAGGGACAGAAAGAACACTCAAAATAAACAAAAATGAAGGCTTAAAGAAACCTCAAAAGCTTGTCATTGCAGATCGGTTGTGAATTGTCCTAAGAAACCTACATTGGCAACTATGAATAAGAGACTAGAGTTAATAGATTATTTTATGACAAAGATGTCAAGAAATGTTTAAGAGTGAAATTACTAGAAAAATGAAAAATATTTGAAGATAAATGGAAATTGATGATGAAGAAATGACTAGAAGGTTAGAAAGATTTGGGAATAATGTTGCCACAAAATCAAAAACATATGAGATTTTGATAGAGAATTGGAAGGTGAAGTGGGTTGTGATCATGAATATGTCGTGAGGCAATGGGATCTTCAAGGGGTATTGGCTCCCCGGTGTATGTCTTTTTACCATGTAGCATCTCATCAATGTTCAAGAAGGAGATAGCGTGGGGAGAACTCTTTTGTAACCTAAAAGAAGAGGAAAAGAAACACCTCCACGAATTATGAGAAAAGGGAATTGGAGACCAGCAAATACAGAAGTTGTTGATGACGGTTCTTGACGCAATGAAGTTCAAGATTACTAATAGAATCAGCTTAGAAGTTGACTAAAGTTGTCCAGAAGTCACAAGTACAAAGAAAAAGAGGAAAGATGACAGAATTTGGGAGGAAATGTTGGAGTGGGAAGGCATAGGCTAGCATCAGAGAGGAACATTCTACTAGCACCAAGAATTTGGTGACGGTGTTGTTATCTTGCAATTTATTTAACACATTATGTATTTTAAATTTCATAAAGGCTATGTTTCTTCAACTTAAAATTAACTTTTATGAGAAATCCTAAATATTTCGGCCAATTAGCTCTACTCCTATTACGATTGCTAGGCCGTCAAAGGTAAATTTTGAAGTGTTACATACTTAATACATTTCGAATTAAAAGATAGATAATTATATTTATTAATATACGAACAAACCATTGTTTAGGGAACACCGATAAAGAACTTAAATAATTGCCGCTTAACTTGAGAAGATAGAGCTGCTATAGTTCTTAAACGTTTGAGTGTAGATCGATCTCCCTGGTAAGTTTGAAATTCCCTCTATATTTCACATGAAAGTTTCTAAATTTTTTAATGAAATGGAAAATTTTAAATGAAGGTTTAAATAAGTACAATATTTCTAGATTGATTCAAAGTTTAAATTGGCAGTGAGTTACTATATTTGATAAAGAGTGCAATGGCAAACCGATCATAAATGAAAAGTTTTGCATCATTGTTAAGTTCGAAAGTCATAGGTTGTTTCAGTGCATGAAAAAAGTGCGGTTAAAAAATTTGCGGAAACACTTAGTCCAGAAGTTTGCTTTCTCTGAACTAGGTTTTTAGTACATTTTTTTCTTCAAATTTACCCCACATAATTAAATTATCTTTAATTTTCTTTTGCTTGACTCATTTAAAAAAATTCATCATTTTACGCACTTAATTGATTTATCTTAAAATTTTCTTCATCTTCACTAATTAAACAAAAAAACTTTAACTTTTTACCCACCTTATTTATTTCTCTTAAATTATTTATGGCCTATACTTTTACCCCTATCCCCAAACCAAGCAATTAATCAACGACTAGTTGAAGAATAAAAGATAAAATTTTGCCCCATCCTTGCACTCGTATTCCAATCATTGCACTACATGTTGTTTACCAGTAGTGACAAGGATAAAATCACTGTGAAGGCCATAAATGGGAATAAGATTCTTTAGTGATTTTTTTGCTATGACGGCTATGTTGTTTGCAGGTTTTTAAGTTCAAAAGTTGAAACCCATCTTATTTGTGGCTTAGAAGTTCGTAGATGGTTTGCGTTTGTTGTTGCTTTGTTGTGTGACCAAATGAGCTAAGGATTTCATAGTTTTTGTTCAATGAAAAACTAGCTTAGTTTTTCCATTGGGTAAAGCTAAATTTATAGTTTTTGATTTGGTTGGTTTAAGTTCTATTAAAATGGGTTTTGTTGACCGACCATAGGAATGGCAAGGGGGTAGGTGGGGGCGGTGACTTACTAAAATTTTGATTGTATTTAATAACTTTTGATTTAGAGAAACTTAATTTTTCTTCTCAAAATTAAAGTTTGCTTCAGTGTTTTATCTGAGTTTTTTAATGTACATACTTATTCGAAATTAATAAATATTGTACTTAAAAGATAATAAGTTAAGGTTATCTTAGATTCAAATATTTTTTATTATAATATCTTCTTCATAAATTTTATTTAATTGCAAACGAATCTAAACATGTTGGGATATAATGAGTGTCATTTTAAAATTTAAAATTATTAATTTTTTTATCTTTAAAACCTTTATGTTCCTAAAAAAATATATAATTTTAATTTGAATAATTTCAGTTCATTACAATTTTGGCAAACAATCGTACAAAAAACCCCACAACATAGGACTAGTATACAGAAAGAAGACTAATACATGACCTAAGACAAAATAGACTCGTCAAACTTAACGACTAGGTGAAACAAGAAAAGCAACTAGGGCATAAACCCTTTTGTCGCAGCCACCGGAAACACTTCTACAGAGAGACATAACGAGATTTCTTTCATTCCCAAATAGTAAAAAGACTTCTTATTTATTAACATTTATCATCAGCTCTTGCAGTTTTTTTTTCATAGTAAAACATGCAAAACACAGTTTCCAAAACACGTTGAGTTCCTCGCAGATATCCCCACCACCCCTACCTTGTCTTCATCCCCATGCATCGTCGTATTTGGGGATGAAATTCATCCCCAATCCCCACTGAATACCCCTAACAAATCCACTTCCCTACCAATCTCTGGATATGCGAAAAAATGTGATGGAACTTAGTCTACAGTAGAATAGAAGGTGGCAGTGACAAGAGTTTCTGATTGCTAGGGTAGTAAACTTGCTTTTAGTACTTTTATATGTCTTAGGAAGCACAAGTTTTACTAGATTTTTTGTTTCTTTCTCTCCAGTTTTTCTCGCTTACAAATTTCTCTTTGTCCTATGTAATAAATCATTGAAAAAATTAGTAAAATTACATAGAAGCAGAGATAGATGGTAGTATCAAGGTTTCTAATTTCTAGGGTTCTTGAGTTTTACTTCCAACATAAGGTATTTATAAAGTACAATTATGAGCCAATCCTAAGCTCTAATTAGCCCTAATAAAAGGCCCACTCTATAACTTATTAATTTTGTAATTTTGATCTTATCATTTTTTAATAAAATAAGTTGGATAGAATATTGAACAACTCAAACATTTAACTAATCTAGCAATCAAAACACTATACGATAAAACAATATATATTTACATATATACACATATATATCTATTTTGTATAATTATATGATATGTATACATATCTATATATATGTATGTGGGTGTACATATGATTGATGTATAAATAGATATATGATTTAGTTAAAATCTTACAAATTTCCATATATAATTGATATAAATATAGATGTTTTAATTACGGGTCACGCAATTTTTTTTTAAATAATGGATCATTTTTCTACATTATTTTTTGTATACAGCTAATGATTGAGGTATAGAACATATATTAATTCTAAATTTACACCTCTTGATTGTCCATAATTTCATAATTATAGTGATAGTAAAAAGGACTTAACAAAAACGGTAAAAAGTTCTATTTTTAAAAGCATATTCAACTGTTAGGATGGAAGTCCTTCATTATGTAATTGCTAACTTAATGTGATTAGGAAAATATATCTAGTCATCCTTCAATTTTTATTTATTAATCCTAATTAACTAATATTTCCCTTAGTAAGATCAAAAGTTAAGAGAATAGCAATTTTTCCTTTCAATAACTAAAATTACATAAACACTGAAATTTTAAAACAAAAAATTGTACATTATCCCATATTTCTCACCCTTGAAGCAAGAAATTCAATTACAACAAAAGAGAAATGACCGAACTGAAAAGTTTTAAATGACTAAAATTTCTTTTTCAAAACCACTATAGCTTTTAAATTTACTAAATATTCATTTTATCGGTAAATCTTTTCTTACACGTATCATGCTCTGATATTGAAACCAATATTTCTATTGGTTTTTCCCAATGCTATTTCCGATGCAAAATGCTTGTGCAGCTTCCCTGGCATCTTTATTCCTTATTTCTTTCTAACAAAAACTTTCCAAGAATTACTTTGCCATTTCCTTTTGCTCCTTGGAGAAACAATTACAAATTCATTATCCTGCTATATTGTTTAGATGCGGAGCATGCTCTAATCTCGGTGAACGAAACACTCCTTCATTCTCATTTAGTTTTTGTATAGAAACCATGCTAGAAAGAGTCAGCGTACTAGAGGTTGCGTAAACTACCACCAGAGGAGATATCATTGGAACCGCATTATTCTTCTTAGTTTGTATACTCATGCCACTCTTCAAAATGTTGAGAATCTCTTGCCTAGAAGTTATGTGTTTTATAATCAGTGCATTACGATTTGAGGGTGTAGTTAGGGTGCATTACAAAATGGCAATTATTTATGTAGGCTTTTTGGGCCTTGATTGTTCCCAATATTTACATTTTCCAGCCTATATTTGACCCAATGATGACTTGGGCCTGAACTGGAGAATACGTGCCCATTTGACTGGGTCGAGAAATGCCGGACCAGGCCACCCGAGCTGCCCATTGGTATCTCTCCCATTTAATCTCTCACTCTCCCTCGATTCCAGTGCAGCAGTTTCTCTTCTCTTGGGAATCATTCTTCTCTTTCTCTTTTACGTCTTCTTTCTCTGCTTCTTGACTGTTGGTTTTCCTGACTTGTCTGCTGCATTTCTTCCTCCATTCGTCGGCTTCCTGCGACATTGTTACTGTTGTCGACTTCCTTGGATCATCTTCTGATCTTTTACCTGGTGTGTTTGAGAGAGTGCCGTAACAAAGAGAGATAGAGAGAGAGAGGGTGTGTGGCCCCGGTGACTCTTGTCACTATTGAGGTTCAGATCTGAGGGTTCTGATCATCCCGTCACTTACCGGCAATGCCTCGACGCGGTCTATACAACTCTGCCGCTGCTCAGCGTCCTTTTCTTTCTCGGTTCGTCACCGTTCCCACCGGTGGTCGTTGCCACGGCGCCGTTAAGTGTTTCTCCTAGTGTCTCTTATTTTCGATTATTATATTAATTGTTTATTGTTTTACAGCCCTAAAGTATTTTTATTGGCTTTTTTTTTATCGGAGAGGAAGGCTATGTAATAGAATAGTTTTTGTTTTTTTCGCTGTTTTTGCTTTTGTTTTTGGCTTGTAATAGAAAATAGCTTCTGTAATAGTAATTAGTTTCTACAACAAGTGGTATCAGAGCCGTAGTTCGGCTCACCGGCGCCGGTAACCATCGACGATTCCAGATCTGAGGGAACTTTTGAGTTCCTCAGATTTGGCCAGTGAAGTCTCTCTTTCACTCTCTTTCTTTTTCAATTATTTACTGTTTTTGTGTTCTTTTTCTTTTTCGGCTTGCCGTCGATTATTGTTACTGTTTCATGCTCGCCGCCAGTTATCTGTTCTGTTTTTCAGCTTGCCGCCGTTTTGTCTGTTCTCTGTTTCTTTGTTGCTTGGCTTGCCGTCGATTGTGATTCCTATTACTATTTTTTTATTGAATTGTGTTACTGTTCAGTTGTGCTGTTTACTTTTTTTGGTATTGCTCCTGTTACTGTTCTGCTGCTGCTGGTGTGTTTTTCTATTTTTTATTTAGTTTTTCAAAAACTATAAAACCCAAGCCTGGTTTGAATCCGTGAGATTTTAAGTATCTGTGTCTTGGCGTGTTTTTTATGTTTTTCAGAAGTTTTATTCCTTCTATTCTTTGCCTTTTCCTATTTTTGTAGAGCCAGTTCTATTGCTACCGTATCTCTCGTTATTTCAGTTATATTGTTTCTTTCTCGAGTTTCATGCTTCACATCGTTGCACCGTTTGTTTTTTTTAAAAAAAAACTGAACAAATCAAGCAAACTAAAACAAACCAATGCCGTTTTTCTTTGAAATTGTATTTTCCTATTTTTAGAAAAATCGGGGCAGTTTTATTCTTTTTACTCAAAACTTTTTCTCAAATCATTCATTTTTCCTAGTCATTTAATAACACTTATTTTCCTTCAAGACATGTCAGTTCCAAAAATTGAAACTGTTAAGTTTGATGGCAAATCTGACTTTGTAATGTGGCGGAGGAAAATAAAAGCATTTTTGGTACAAAATAAAATTGCACCCGCTATCTGTAGCGCTAAAGAGTATCCGGAATCTTGGAATGGTGAAATTCTTTCAGAAAAACTAGGTGATGCTCATAGTTGACTCACCTTCCATTTAACTGATAATATTTTACGAGAAATTGATGAAAAAGATAATGCTTTTGAAATTTGGACAAAATCGGAAAAACTATATTTTGGAAAATCACTTTCAAATAAATTTATTTAAAAGAGAAAATTTTCGATTTTAAAATGAGCGGGTCAAAAACACTTTTAGAAAATATGGATGATTTAAATAAAATCGTTTTGGAACTTCAAAACGTTGGAGAAAGCATCTTTGATGAAAATATTGTAGTCATTTTATTAAATGCCTTACCTGAATCTTTTAACGATGTTAAATCCGCTAGTAAATATGGCAGAGATGATTTATCTCTTTCTGATGTTAAAAATGCTTTGAAATCTAAGGATTTGGATTTACAAAAAGAAAATAAATCTCACGGCGAAAATCTTTTTGTGTGAGGAAGAGTTGACCGGAGGAAACCTCCTAGTCATCGTTTTAAAAGTAAAGGGCGATCCAAATCACGAGAGAAAAACAAAGTAAAGTGTTTTTACTATGGCAAAGAGGGCCATATGAAAAACAAGTGTTTTAAAGGGATTAAAGATGAAAAACAACGTAAACATGCTAATGGGAGTAATAAAATTGACAAAACCTACGATTTTGATTTAGATGGTAATTCTATGTTTTCAGAGGTTTTGTGTGTGTCTCTTTCACCTTCATGTTCTGAAGTTGTTAATCATTGGGTTCGCGATTCTGGTTCTTCTTTTCACATGACACCCAACAAACACTGGTTTTCAAATTTCAAACCATTAAATCAAGGAAAGGTTTTTATGGGAAATAATCAAGTTTGTGATATTAAAGGTATTGGTAATGTTTTCATCAAAATGCATGATGGTGTGACTAGGAAACTCACTAAGGTGATATACGTGCCCGACTTACGTCGAAATTTTATCTCTCTTAGTTATTTGGACTCTTTGGGTTTTTCTTTTAAATCTAAAAATGGTATTTTATGTGTTTGCAAACGAAACCTAGTCATGCTGAAAGGTTTTAAAAGAGAAACCTTATACATTATTCTTGGTAAAACGATTTGTAACTCCACTACATTGATTTCAAAAACTGTTCCTGAAAAACTATGTTTTGGCATCAGAGGATCGGCCACATTAGTGAAAAGGGACTTTATTATTTACAAAAACAAAATCTTTTGTGTACTGACAAAATTGATTCTTTGGATTTTTATGACCACTGTGGTTTGGGAAAACAACAAAAAATCAGTTTTTCTACCAGCACACAGAAGTCATCTGCTATACTTGATTATGTGCATTGTGATCTGTGAGGACCTGAAAAGGTTCCAACTTACGGTGGTAATGTTTATTTCTTGTCGATTGTTGATTATTTTTCAAGGCATGTTTGGGTTTTTATTTTAAAAACTAAAGATCAAACTTTTGAAAAGTTTTGTGAATGGAAATGTTTTGTTGAAAATCATTCTCGAAATAAACTATAAACCACCAGGACCGATAATGGTCTTGAATTTTGTAACCGGAAGTTTTTTGATTTGTCTACATCGTATGGCATTCTACACCATTGAACGGTTAGACATAAATCATAGCAAAATAGAGTTGCCGAAAGGATGAACCGTACCATGACGGATTAAATTAGATGTCTCCTTGTTTCTTCTGGTGCCCAAAAGCTTTCTTGGGGAAACTGTTAGTACAGCAGTATACCTCATCAATAGATCCCCATCCACAGCAATAAACTTTAAGAGTCCTATGGAACTCTGCTCGGGAAGACCACCTAACCTTTCTAACCTGAGAGTTTTTGGATGTGCAGCTTTTGTAAATCAGAGGAAGGGCAAGCTAGATCCCAGGTCTAGAAAGGGAGTGTTCATAGGATATCCTAGTGGTGTGAAGGGTTATAGAGTTTGGTTAAAGGGTGAACCAGGGATGTGGGTTGTTATCAGTAGGGATGTTATCTTTAATGAGTTAGAGATGTACTGTATTAGGGATAAGCCCATCTCAGATCGTCCACCAAGTGTTCCCACTCTTAGTAGTATTGCTGTGGAGGTGGAGGTCACCTCTAAACCTTCCTTAGAACGTCTACAGGAACCTGAAACAAATTCTGAGCTTTCTGTTCTGTCCAGTTGCACACCTGGTCCTCCTAGTATTCCTGAAACCCTTGATCCCGTTTTAGAAGGTTCTGATGAGAAGGTAGAACATCCTGAGGCTCAGGCTCAAGCTCTTAGAGATTACCAACTTGCGAGGGATAGAGTTCGTAGGGTACCTAAGGATCATCCTCGGTATGGTTACTCCTACATTGTTTCATATGCAATTGCTATTGTATCTTATGTGGAAGACAAAGAACCGTTATGTTTTTCTGAGGTTTTGAAAAGCCCCAATCGTGTTTTATGGTTACGTACTATGGATGAGGAAATATCTTCCTTAAACAAAAATAAAACTTTGATTCTTGTTCCAAAACCCTCAAAACAAAAGTTAGTTGATTGCAAATGGATTTTTAAAATAAAAGAACCTGAGTCTACTAAAGGATCTCCTAGTTTCAAGGCCAGGTTGGTTGCAAAAGGTTTTTCACAAAAAGGCATTGATTTTAATGTAATTTTTTCTCAACGATTGGAATTATTCTTTCTCTTGTTGCGTTTTATGATCTTAATCTGGAACAACTTAATATTAAAACTGCTTTATTACATGGTGATCTCGAAGAGGCTATATATATGCGTCAACCGCTAGGTTTTGAGGTTAAAGGTAAAGAACACATGTAGTGTCTTTTGAAAAATTCCTTATACGGACTTAAACAATCACCCTGGAAATAGTACAAGAGGTTTGACTCCTTTATGTTAAAAATTGGTTTTTCTAAAAGCAACTATGATAGTTGTCTTTATTTTTCTGGTACTAATATTGATTCTGCTATCTATTTATTGCTTTATGTGGAGGATATGCTAATCGCTTGCTAACATAAAGCTAAAATCGATGATCTGAAATCTTTGTTGAACTCTGAATTCGATATGAAGGATTTAGGTATTGCATCCAAAATTCATGGGATGAGTATTTCGAAAGATAGATCTTAACGTTCTCTTTTCCTATCTCAAAAGCCTTTCTTTAAGAAAATCGTATCCAAATTTTCTATGCACCTGTGTAAGCTTGTTATAACTCCTCTAGCGAGCCACTTCAAACTTTCTGACAAAACCTGTCCTAAAACCGAAAGTGAGAAAAGTTATATGGCTAATATTCCTTGAGAATGGTCATAGGCTCGGTTATGTACTCAATGATATCTACCCGTCCTGACATTGCTTTTTCTATAAATCTTCTCAGCAGATTCATGTCTAATCCTAGAAGTGATCATCAGGCTGCTCTCAAGTGGCTATTGCGTTATCTTAACGAAACTTTAGATCGAGATTTACATTATCACAATTGGTCTGATTTTGAATTAATTGGATTTGTTGATTCGGGTTTTGCATGTGATAAGGATGGTAGGAAATCTACCTCATTCTACTTATTTACCTTGGAGGGTAATTGCATCTCATGGAAATCCCGACTGCAGCCGGTAGTTGCCTTATCAACTACTGAGGCTGAGTATATCACCACAACAGAAGCAATCAAAGAAGCCATCTTGCTTCAAGGGTTATTGAATGAATTACAAGTTTTACGTTCAAAAGCTATTATTTATACTGATAATCAAAGTTGTTTACATTTATGTAAAAATCCGGTTTATCATGAATGAACCAAACATATAGATGTCAAATACCATTTTATTAGAGAAAAGGTTTCTAGTGTTTTAATTGACATAGACAAGATTAGCACTGATAATAATCCTGCAGATTTTGGTAGTAAAATTGTAAACACTGAGAAGTTTATGTTTTACAGGGATTTTCTTCACTTGGATGCAGTTTGATTCACGATAAGTTCAAACAACGGTTGGAAAATACTGTTCTAGGTGGAGATTGTAGGCTTTTTGGGCCTTGAGTCTTCCCAATATTTTCATTTTCCAGCCCATCTTTTAGCATGACTTAGGCCTCAGCTGGAGAATAGGTGCCCATTTGACTGGGTCAAGAGATGCCTGGCAAGACCGGGCCGGCCCACCCAGGCTACCCATTGGTATCACTCCCATTTGATCCCTCTCTCTCCCTCGTTTCCAGTGCAGCCGTTTCTCTTCTCTTGGGAATCATTCTTCTCCTTTTCTTTTACTTCTTCTTTCTCTGTTTCTTGACTGTTGGTTTTCCTGACTTTTCTCCTACCATTCTTCTCCGCGGCTTCTATCACTGCTCTCATCTATTTGTCAGCTTCCTGTGACGTTGTCACTGCCGTTGGCTTCCATGAATCATCTTTTGAGCTTTTACTTGGTGTGTTTGAGAGAGAGCCGCAAGAAAGAGAGATAGAGAGAGAGAGAGGATATGGTACACATATATACACATATATGTGTGTGTATATATACACACGCGCATATATATCTTATTAAGTAAAAATTTTATGAATTTTTGCATATGATTGATATAAATATGCATGTTTTTTTATTAATGGTCATGCAATTTGATTTTAAATAATAGATCATATTTTTTTGTATGTAATGAATGATTGAGATATCTAAGTTATAGTAATTCTAAATTTACACCCCTTGACTGTCCATACTTTCAAATTTTTTAGTATACTAAAAAGCACTTGACAAAAATGGTGAAAATTTCTACTTTTAAAAGCATATTGAAGTGTTATGATGGAAGTCTTTCGTTATGTAGTTGCTAGCTTAATGTGATTAAGAAATTATATCTACTTATAATTCAAGTCACATTTATTAATCCTAATTAACTAATATTTCCTTGTAAGATCAAAAGTTAAAAGAATAGCAATTCTTCCTTTTAGTAGAAAAAATGAAAAAATTAAATTTTTAAAACAAAAGATTGTACACTATACCATATTTCTCATCCTTGAAGCAAGAAAACCAATTACAACAACGATGACATAACCTTAGATAAAACATTTAAAATAACCATAATTTTTCTAAACCATTACAGCTTTTAAATTTACCAAATACTCAATTTTTGGTAATTTTTTCTTACACGTACCCTTCTCGGATGTTCAAGCCAATATTTCCATTGATTTTTTCCAATGCCATTTTTTATTCAAAATGCTTTTGAAGCTTTCCTAGCATCTTTATTCCTTATTTCCTTCCAACCAAAACTTTCCATGTATCCCTGCGCCTTTTTCTTTTGTTCCTTAGTGAGATGATTACAAATTCTTGATCTTGTTATATTTTTTAGATCTAGAGCATGCCCTAATGTCAGTGAAGGAAATACTCCTTAATTGATATTGAGTTTTCATACAGGATCCCTGCTAGTATACTATAGATTGGGCAAACAACCGCCGGAGGAGCTAACATTGGAAGCCAATAATTCTCCTTAATTTGTCTCCCGAGGCCACTCTTCGAAATTGCGAGAATCTCTTGCCTATAAGATACGTTTTTTTATAATAGGTGTTACTGTCTAAGAGTGTACTAGTTAGGTGAGCCGCAAGTCTTGACATTCTTAATTCTAAAGGTTTATATTTCTGTACAGAAACAATGATACAAAAAACTTCAAATATTAGAAAATGATGAAAATGCAGATAAAAATCAATCGAAGTTGAAAACATTAACACTAGGAAAGTAGCCAATTTCATTTGCAAAACTTAAAAACAATTAATGTTGATGTATTAACAGTAATCGAGGTATATATATTTATGTTATCCAATGGAAAGTATAGGTAATCAAGAGGTGTAAATTTAGAATTACTGTACGTTATATATCTCAATCATGCACTAAATTAAAAAAAATGATATAGAAAAAAATGATCCATTAGTTAAAATCAACTTGCATCACCTATATTAAAAAAAAATCCATATTTATATCTATCATATACAAAAATTCATAAAATTTTTGCTTAGTCATATATATAGAATGAAAATTATAGTATATACGGCTACTTATGTGACGCAAGAACAGGTGCTTTCAATGTTATTTATATTATGGACAGGAAAGAAATCTTGAGTATACCGCATGCTTCTTCCTTACATAATAAAACTT
Source organism: Catharanthus roseus (assembly GCA_028651295.1). NCBI lineage: Eukaryota > Viridiplantae > Streptophyta > Magnoliopsida > Gentianales > Apocynaceae > Catharanthus > Catharanthus roseus. The sequence continues at coordinate 553,749 of JAPQWS010000027.1, forward strand.
TTGTTTTGCATATAATTAATGGTATCCCTTAGCTAAAGTAGCCTAGAATGTCGGACAGAAGTTTAACTTAATGCACGAAAATGTGTACATGAAACTGGTTCATCAAAGAATCTAGGTAGTCATTGGAGGAAGATTTTACAGCTACTTATTTTTCTAATGGTGCGATGAAACTTCGAGAAAATATTTTATTAGCTTTATCAACAAAAGAAAAATCTCAACTAGAGGTTACTTGGTTTATCTATTGATTTCTTTTTTTGCACTAAAGTTTTGGTCTTCTCTTTTGTTTCTGTTGTTCAAATATAGAATAAGGTCACAAACACAAAAAACTTCCATCTTGAGGAAGGAAGAGAAAAGAAATGTAAATAATAATTAGCAAGTTGTTATCCTAAGGAATTCAAAAGCAAATCTCTTCTAATTACGATCCAACATTTCACTCAGACTACAAGTCATGCCTTTTTATTCCAAACCCTATATCTTAATTCAAACCTATTAATTATGGAAGATTCTCAAACACTAACTCTAATTTATTTATGTCACTATTTATTATCAAAGATTTAACATGGTAGAAAAAACGTAGATTTATTTGTTCTTTAATGTAATCAAAAGAATGTTTTTTGTTCAATGAACAACTTGCTTAGTTTGTCCATGGAGTAAAATTGAAGGTCAATTGAGAGTTGGTTTGTTTTAGTTCTATTAAGATGGTGTTTTTGGCCAACCACAGGAAGTCCATGTCCCCTTTCCCATTCTGACCTCATGCATTTCATCTCCATCCTCGTTCATCCCCATTTGTGGGGATAAACTTTATTACTGTCTCTAACCCAACTCCCCTAACTAATTTCATTCTCAACGTCTTCTGACATGTGGGGATGAAATCTTGTCTCATCCCTTTACTTCTCGTTCCAAATCCAAGCACGGAATTGGTGTCCAACTTGAGAATTAGGTATAATTATTTCAGTAAATCTACTCTAGAAGGATTGATTCCCTAAGAGTTACTACCCTGCCAGTGCCAACATGAGAATGTGGTCATGAAGATGATGATGATGATAATGATGATGACAAGAATGAACATGAAGAGAGCATGAAAAAGGAGAAGGAAGAGAAGAAGAAAAATGAAAACTTTTTTGGGAAAGTTCAAGAAGAATGGTAAAATCACTTTGAAGGCCAAAAGTGGAAATAAGATTCTTGAGTGGATAGTTTGTTTGGATATAATGGTTCTGTTGATTTGCAAGTTTATGTTTTCTATAGTTGAAAATCCATGTCATTTGAGGCTTAGAATTTCGGAGGTGCTGTGTTTTTGCTATAGTTTTGTTGTGTGGTCATTTTTTAACCGCACTGTTTAAGGATCTCATAGTTTTTTTATCGAATAAAAATTTTTGTATGATGAAAAACTTGGTTAACTTGTTATTAGAGGAAAAACAGAGTGTTCAAGTTGTGATTTAGTTAGATTTAGTTCTTTTGTCATGACTTTTGTTGATCTATTATACGAATCATAATGAGGAAGGGTGGGAGCGGAACTAACTCAAATTTTGATTTTTCTTCTCGAAATTAAATTTTGCTTCAGTTTTTTCCTTGATTTTTTAATGTAAATACTCATTTGAAATTAAGAAATAATTGTACTAAAAATATAACAAGTTAGGTTATCTTAAATTCAAATATTTTATTATAATATCTTCTTCATAAATTTAATTTAAAAGCTAATGAATCTAAATATGTTGGGATAGTGATAAGTGTTCATTTAAAATTTAGAACTATTAATTCTGTATGTTTAAAACTATCATTTTCATAGAAAACACAAAATTCGAATAATTTTTGTTCACGCTAATTTAGAAAACAATTGTATACCAAACTCCACTAAATATGTCTATCATACATAAATAAGACTAATGCGTGACCAAAGACAAAAAAAGCTCACCAAACTTAACAAGGTGAAACAAGAAAAAACAACTAGGGCACAAAGCCTTTTGTTATAGCCACTAGGGATACTTGTATTGAGCGACAGAATGAGATTTCATCCATCCGCAAATTGTAAAAAGATTCTTTATTGATTGACATTTATCATTAACTTTTTGAAGAATTTTCATAGTAAAATATGAAAAATACATTTTCCAAAACAAGATGTGGTTCCTACCGACAACCCCACTACCGCTACCTTGTATTTATCCCCGTGCATCCTAGTTTGTGCGGGTGAAATTCATCCCCAATCCTAACTGAACTCTCCTAACTGATCCCCATCCCAACTCATCTCTAGATATGGGAAAAAAGGTAATGTAAGCTAGTCTAGGGTAATATTGAAGGTGACAGTGACAAAAGTTTCTAATTACTAGGGTGGTAAACTTACTCTTAGCACTTTGATTTATCTTAGGAAGCACAAGTTTTACTGGATTTTTTATTTTCTTCTCTCAAAATTTTTTCCCTTACAAGCTTCTCTTGATCCCCTACAATTAATCATTGAAGAAAGTACTAAAATTAGAGAGAAGCAGAGATAGGTACCGGTACTCAAGGTTTCAGATTCTTGAGGTTTAATTCCAACATAAGGTGTTGATAAAAGGCACTAATGAGCTAATCCTAAGCTCTAACGAACTAGGATTATTCTAAAATGATATATCCCTAATAACAAGGCCCACTCCATAACTTATTCAATTTTGAAATTTTGACCATATTGTCTTTTTTATAAAATAACTTGGATACAAAATCATACAACTAAAACATTTAAATAATCTCCCAATCAAAACACTACTTAATAAAACAATATGTACATATACATATATATAAATACATTTACATAGACATATATACACATATATATATTAATATATATACACACATACACACACATATATTTATATATATATGATTCAAGTAAAAATTTTACGAATTTCTATATATGATTGATATAAATATGGATGTTTTTAATACAGATCATGCAATTTGGTTTTAAATAATGGATCTTTTTTTTCTATATCATTTTTTTTTTGGTATTTAATGAATGAATGAGATATATAACTTATAGCAATTGTAATTTACACCTCTTGATTGTCCATACATTCAAAATTATTACAATAGTAAGAAGGACATAACAAAAAGAGCAAAAAGTTCTTTCTTGGAAAACATAGTGAAGCGTTATGGTGGAAGTCCTTCGTTCTGTAATTGCTAACTTAATGTGATTAAGAAAAGACATCTACTCATCAATCATATGCTATTCATTAACTAATATTTCCTCAGTAAGAGTAAAATTAAAAGAATATCAATTCTTCCTATTAGTACTTAAAATTTAAAAAAAAAATAATTATTTTCAAACAAAAAGATTGTACATTATCAATATTTGTCATCCTTGAAGCAAGAAAATCAATTACAACAACAATGAAATAATCTAAAGGAAAACATTTAAAATGACCATAATTTTTTCAAACCGCTATAGCTTTTAAATTTATGAAATATTCATTTCGTCGGTAAACCTTTTCTTACACGTACCCTCCTCTGATGTTCAAGCCAATATTTCCACTGGTTTTTCCTAATGCAATTTGCGATGCAAAATGCTTTTGTAGCTTCCCTTGCATCTTTATTCCTTATTTTTTTTCCAACCAAACCTTTCCATGTATTCCTTCGCCTTTTTCTTTTGTTCCTGAGAGAGACGATTACAAATTCTTGATCTTGCTTTATTGTTTAGATCTGAAGCATGCTTTAATGTCGGTTAAGGTAACACTCCTTCATTCTCATTTAGTTTTTGTACAGAAACCACACTAGAAAGAGTTGGCATACAATAGTTGGGAAAGCTACCGCTATAGGAGATATCTTTGGAACCCGATAATTCTCCTTAGTTTTTGTCCCTAGGCCACTCTTCAAAATGGCGAGAATCTCTTGTCTAGAAGATACATTTTTTTATCTTTGGTGCATTAAGATTTGAGGGTGTTGTAGTTTGGTGAGCCGCAAAGTCTTGACATTTCTATATGTAAAGGTTTATATTTCTGCACAGAAACAATGAAACCAAAAAACTTGGAACATCAAAAATTTATGGAAATGCATATAAGAATCAATAAAATTTTAAATCTAAGAACACCAACAATAAGAAAGTAGCCAATTTGGCTTCTAAAGCATAAAAACAATTAATATTGACGCATGAACAATAATCAAGGTATATTTTATATTTTCCTATAAAACTATTGACAATCAAGACGTGTAAATTTAGTATTACGATAAAGTTATATATCTCAATCATTCACTACATACAAAAGAAAAATGAAAAATAGAAAAAAACAATCCATTATTTAAGATGAAACTAGATAGCCTATATTTGAAACATTCCATGTTTATATCAATCACATACAGAAATTCATAAAATTTTTACTAAATCTCACATAGAAATACATATAAATATAATGAAAATTTATGGTATATATAGCTCCTTATGTGATGCACAAACATGGGCTTCCAATGTTTGAGATAGAAAAGCAATCTTGAGTGTACCACACGCTTCTTCTTTACGAAATAAAACTTTTTTTTTTGCATTATAATTAATGGTTATCCTCAGCTAAAACAGCTAAGAATGTTGGATAGAAGTTTTATTATTGAAAAAAATGGGTACAAGAAACTGGTTCATCAAAGAATCTAGGTGGGTTTTGGAAGAAGATTTTACAGTTGCTAAGTTTTCCAATGGTGCGACGAAACTTCGAGAAAATATTTCATTAGCTATATCAACAAAACAAAATCTCAACTAGAGTTTACATGGTTTCTCCATTGATTTCTTTTCTTTGCCCTGAAATTTTGGTCTTTTTGTTTGTTTCCCTTGTTCAAATATAGAATAAAGTCACAAACACAAAAATCTGCAATGTTCAGGAATAAAGAGAAAAGACGTTTTTACACAAAGGAACATAAAAGCAAATTTTTTCTTCTTCTTCTTCCCTTTTCCAAAATCACCTAGGACTAGAAACTTTTTTTTTTTCAATAATGATTTCTCTAAATATAACAAATGTTCAATCAAATTTTTTAAACCACCAAAAACATATAATTTAAAAAATCAATCACAATCTTCTGTAATTTAAGACTTTCGCATCAAAACAACATAGATTTACGAATTCTTACCTCAAACAACTGATGATGAAAATGAATCAATCTCAAGTTAAACTCCGATTTCAGAAACCTGTAAAATAAAAAAAGTTAAAGAAAGAACTAGTCTAGGGTGGCGGCAGCTAGGGTTTGTGATGGCTAGGATCTCTAGGTTTAATTTTTACATAACGTGTTTATAATAGGCTCCTAAAATCTAAAATCTAATGGGCTAGGATTAATCTGACTTGATCTGGCCCAAATAACAACTCGCACTCCTAACTTAAAGAATTTTATAATATGGCCCATAATTTTCTTATGAAATAACTTGGACCCAATATTAAATAATCCAAACATTTAACTAATTAGTCTCCCGTGCAATTAAGTAGGTCTTTCATTTCATTATAACCCATACGCCCATATTGCACCCTACTTATGTTTCAGACATGTTCATGGTCTTAATAAATAATGGAATGCGTATAATTCCAAAAGAGTCCACACTCTACCTTATCAAGATAAACTTATCTTAAATGATATAAGAATAATTAGAAAAATTAATATCTCAAAAGAAATAAAGAACAAACAAAAATTTGGTCAACTTTTATATTAAAAATAAGTATTCTTGAATTTGTAGAAACATTTACATTGAGACCGAAAGAAGTTTCCATATCTGATTCAATCATCTTCCTTATTCTCTATACTAATTTTTTGTTTGAGAATTATAGCATTAACATATTGGAGTTTTACATACCATATAGGTTGTCTTGAACTTAAATACTCTAAGCGCAAGATGGTTACTTGTTTACCAAATAATGCTTCGATATGAAATTATAGTTGTAATGGTATTTTTTTTAGTTAAATTAGCTTAGAATGTTATCAGGGATATATTATTGTACTGAAAATGGTTACAGGAATCTAGTTCTTCAAGGAATTCGGATAGGTTTTGGAGGAAGATTTTATGGTTTCTAATTCTATAATGGTGCAACTAAACTTTTAAAAAATATTTAAACAACTAAAGAAAGCAAAAAAAAAAAAAATTCTCATCCACTGTTTACATGGTTTCTCTGTTGATTGTCAAAGACTTAACATTGAATAAGAGGCATACCTTTTTTTGTTCTTTAATGTATATATAATGTGAAAAGAACATTAGAATATGCAAAAGTGCATTTATCAAAGCTTTTTAATGTTATAGATTTAGTTGTGAATTAACTAAGAAGAAGGATTTATTACTTCATAAAATTGCAATTATATTATTGGGCCTATGAAACAGCTAAGATCATCTAATAAATCTTCTACTACACCCTCTAGCACACTCATTTTATAGTAATTTTATTATTATAAATCCTGAAGAATAATAGATAAAACCCTAAGGGAAAATTTACTATTCAAGTATGTATACTAGAGAGTTTACAAGAGAATGTACTAGACAATCCAGTGTGCTTATGATATATATTGTGTGAGGTACTTTCAGAACGCAAGTACAACGAGATAGGAATACAATTTTTTTTATCGTTCTTGCTATGAAATCCAAGATATTTGGATTGCTAGCAACGTGAATAATTTCTATTGACGGTCATTTAATCTTCTTCAAAATGCTCTTCAAATAAGAATATCTTCCTCATGTAAGTACACAAAACATAATCATTATTCCCTTTTTCTTCTCCTTTAATTCCATTTATGACAAGAGTATATAATGGAATCCTTAAGGAAATTTCATTTTTCACTCAAATATTTTAACCAAGTAACCATAATAATAATAATTATTATTATTATTATTATTGTTATAAGGGTAAAGTATGCTAGTGACCCTCAAACTTTCTCGTTTTTGGGTTTTCGACCCTAAAATAAATATGTTTAAGTAAGTGACCTCGAACTCTCAAAACATATAAATTCAACCCTTAAACTTATATATTTGACCCTTCTGTTAATTTTATTCGTTATTATTTAACGAGAAAAAAGTGTGACTTTCACGTGATTATTCTAGGTGCATATTGGAAATAATAAAAGAAAAAACACTGTGATTTTTATTTAGCAAGCCCAAATCCATGATAAAGGTGCGACGGTGAAGGGAATGGGAAAGGGAAGTGGAAGGGAAAGAAGAAATGGTGGGATACAGTGTAAAAGTCTGACGGGAGAAAGCAAAAGAAGAAGAACCGGGGGCGCAATGATATCAGAGAAGATAGGAAAGAAGAAAGTAGAAGAGTGCCGCAGAGATGTAATAAAAGAAGGGGACGCCGCGTGAAGATGGGAGGAAGTAGGTGGATGAGATTGCTAGCTTTGACGGCGATGACTGTGGGTTTGTGAGCGTCTATTGGCACCGATGATGGTGGGAACGTACTTCTAAGCATCCAAGAAAACAGCATCTAATTTAATCTTGTTGATGCCATGAGAAAAATTAGGTTCTCTATTACAAAATTTGCCCTAAAGAAAATTAAAGTCAATACCCCACATACTATGAGGTTGCTTTGGCCGAAGGTGGGTAGTTGCTCTAATAGGTTTCTTCCTTACAGCAAACAAGGGGACAGGTTTGGCTGGAGGTTGATTGCCTGTGATTGGCTCTATTTTCATTACTCCAATGGATAGACGGATAGTGTAGGTGGATCATGATAGTTCTGGATGTACTTCATCTTCTTTTCTTCTTTTATTAGGGATGAAGTACCCCTAAGAAAGGTTATGTGAAACTTAAACATTCATTTTCCATCAAGAATTAATATCCAAAAGTAACAGAAGGTTTAAAATTTAAGGTTTGAATAGTTTGAGGTCACAGACTTACCGTTTTTCAGTTTATGGTCTAAAACCAAAAAAAAAAAAAAAGAAAAGTTTAAGAGTCATAGGCAACTTTACCCTTATATACATATATTCACAGGCACACACGCATATATAACATATGATTTGCGAGCCAAAATAAATAGATTTGGAAAATGCCAAAAATAGAAAAAGTAGTAAATTTAAATTTAAAATAACATTCATTATATCTTAACTTAATTATATTTATTAGTGTTTAAATAAAATTTATAAGAATATATAAATCTATGTAAAATTAAGTCTTTGAATTTTTAAATAACCTTAATTAATTCTAACTTAATTGAAATAGATAACATTTAATATGAATTAATTATTAGTTTGGAGAAAATTCATTTTTTCCTTTTAGAGAAGCTCAAATATGAAAACCAAAATGAATTTTAATCTGGAGAAAGAAAACTTTGTTTATCCAAAATGAAACTATCAAAAACTTAAATTTCGATTCTGGTTTTTTTTTTTCTATATATCAAAACTATTAAAATCCCTAGCTTTGATCCACTTTTTTGATAAGAGATTTTTGTTCAAGGGAAAAAATCAAGAAATAAGTTCATGGGTAGAATGTGAGTGAACTAAATCGCGTGGCGGTATTTTTGAGGAATCAAAAGCCAGTAATTGATATTTTTGGCCCTCTAAATCACATGTGTGGTCGATACATAATTTTTATTTGTTGGCTTCGTCGTATTTTGTGATGCCGACCCATTTTTTGGCTAAAGATTTTAGTTCAAGAGTAAAAAAGTGAAGAACGAGTTAAAGGGCAAAGTGTGGGTTAGGCTATGTGCATTCTTGGTTAACTTCCCTAAAAAATGGAATCTTTAAAAAAGAAATAAAAACTTTTTTGGATAGACCTATTGTCCCTTTCCAATCTCAAGTATAAGCGGAGAATTAGGACCAAAGTGGAGAATAGAGTATAAATTTTTCATTAAAATTATTCTACAAGGATTTATTTTCCGAGAGTGACAATAGTCTACCAACAACGGAAGGGGAATTCGACAAAGAAGATAATGAAAATGATGATGATAGGAATGAAGAATAAGAGGGGAAAAGGAGAAGGAATAGGAGAAAAAGAATAAAAACACTTCTTTTGGAATATAAAGAGTGGATAATGCTTTTTTCTAGAATGGTTCTATTTGTTACAAGTTTTGGGAAACCAGTATATTTTATGAAAACTTATTCAAACCAATGTAAATTGTAACACCCCACCTCGTAAGCACCTACCATGACTCTAAAAATTACAGGCGTTATGAAAGTAGGGTTTGGGACCTGACCTAGTAGAGTATAGTATTTTCGACACTTGGTGCTATTTTGGAGATATTTAGGAATGAGAGTAAAATTTTATTATATTGAGATTTTATTATTAAGGTTTATAGATGCCTTTAAGTGGATTTTATTTTTAATACTTAGTGTGTGTATTTTAGAAATTTAAGTACTTGACATTTTCATATAAGGATTTAAAAAAAAAACTTCGCAATTAAGAAATTTGCCGCCACCTCCTATACTCACCTGTCACCACCACAATTCCTTTCCTTCTCTTTTCTTTTCTTTTTTTTTTCAGCCCCTGACCGCCATATATATGCATATATATAAGTCATGGTATTTGTTTTTCTTTTCTTATTAGCCCTTCTGCAGCTATATATATATATATATATTAGGAGGTTTTTCTTTTTCTTTCTTTAATATGAACAACTTGGAGCAGCCACTAAGGTTAGTTCTTTTCGGTTTTTTTTTGTTTATTGGTTATATTATATATACATATATAATATAAGCTTATATATATAGTTTAGGTTGATTTATTTTAGGATTTAAACGTTTTAAATGGATTTTAGTATATAGATAATTATGGTTTCTTGGGAAAGTATATATTTTTGTGAAGGGTATAGGGTTTTTTATCTTTTTAAAGAATTATTATAAATATATATCATTATATAGGTGTATATATACCTCCTAAGTTTATTTCGTAGGATTTCGATATTATTTAGGGAATAGTGCTAATTATTGGTACCTAGGTATTAAGTGTTTTCATATTATTTTGTAGGAGCGTAGCATCAGATCTGCATCGAGGTGAGTCAACAAACTCAATTTTATTATGTTTTTTCAAATATTATGAGACATATAAATATGTTTTTCCGAACCGTCACAAAATGTTACTATTTTTGGAACGATATCACTCAGCGTGTTTTTGGAGACGTTCTCCACAATGTGTTGCGTGTTCCTTAGAAAAATGCATAGGAGCGGTGCTACATAAAGGCGTTTCTTTTAAAACAGACTATTATTGTGGTGAAAAAGAATTTTGTTGCATGCAGGTTTTTCTGAAAATATTTATATGTTGGAAAATGTTCTAGCTTGAAAAGTTACATGTTTTGACATGCATGAATATAGATCTGGCATTGGCATAATTGTGAAATTTGCATGAGCATGTGATGACTGGCGGATGAGGAATTTTGGTGCTCCAAAATGTTTATGACTTGAAACTGTTATGACGGCCGGGCAAAAGGCCTTTTGATTTGTAAATACATATGAAAACCTCATTCTGACCAGGGTTAAAGTTTTGTGAAAATTATGGGAACGAACGCACTAGCGGATTGCACTGTATGTGGCTAGTCCCCTGTACTAGGGCCTCTTCCGATGACGTGGACGGATTTTTGACTTTGAGGGTGGATCCACTTGAAAAGGGGCATAGTACATGGAGGGCGAGGCCTAATCGGTATTTACGTGGACATCGCATCATGCTCTGCGGTGGGACGGCTACCTTGGGGAGAGCTAGGAGGGGCTTGAAACTAAGGTTGGTATATGGGCAGTCCTGGTAGGTACCCCAAGAACCTGTAGCCTGGTCTAGTCGATGATGTGGAAGAGTACTTGTTATGGAATTGAGTGCTCGTATGGCATTTGGATGGTATTGACTACGAGATTCCGGAACTTGATTCCGATAACCTCATTTCAGGATCCAGACCTTTTCCGTGGAGCTTGACTGTGGCATTGCGTGTTTCTTTAAATTTGTGTGTAGAAGTTGCGCTGATGTGTCTTGATTCGCTCTGACTTCCCAACCACGCCCGAAACCCTCATGTAGGTTCAAGCATCAGTTTTGTTAAAACAATAAAAGAAAATGTTTTCCTATAACATTGCATTAACTGTTTTGTGAAACTGCATCAGCATTATTTTAATGAAATCACTAAAGCACACACACATGTGGACTCACTAAGCATTCACGCTCACATTTTCCATATCTTCTTTTCTCTTCAAATTAACACAGGATAGACAGAGGCACGGTAAGCCGCAGAAGTTTAAGCATGGAATTTTTTACCAAAGTTTTCATGGAAGGACATGTATTTATATTTTATTTTCTTAGACTCGAGCCGGATGTAAAGTCTTGTTTGTGTTTTGACGTGAAGTTTTTATGATGTAAGATACTTTTATTTATATATTAAAACGATCATGAGGAGTTTTTGATAAATTATATGTTTGAGCGCACAAGTAGAATCTAGTTTACTTAAGTTTTTTGCTGCATACTTTGTGTATATACCTATAAGTGTTACTCCAGGTTTGTGTTCTTATTTTGGGACTTATAGTTTAGTGCAGAGAGGCACGTAGATGGCCTACTCAGCCACAATGGACCTAGTGGCAGAGTTGGTGTTATCACAGGTGGTATTAGAGCTCTAGGTTCGATTTGTGGTTAGAGTTAGTAGATCCTAGACGAGTACTAGGGGCCAACTGCATAGTTTTATTTTGGTCGAAAAGTTTCCTTTTCTCTTTTGTTTTGCTCGTCGTGTTATTAATCTTATGGGAGCAACATCCCTTTGCATACGATGCCATATCTTTGGTCATAACCACAATGAGAGGACATATAGATATGTTAAGCTTTTGAATTGATGATGGCTCAGGTGACAGAGGACTAAGATTATTTGAGTCATCAAAAGAGGTTACTTGTTCTGAGACTTGCAGCTCGATTACGGGATTTTGTGGGACATAAGGTATTTGGGGAAAACTCTGATGACTTGCAGTGTATGAACTACATAAAGAGTGAGTGTGAAGTTCTTATTGGGTACAAGATGTAATCTGTATCGATTTCTGTCATCCCTACTTTAGTGATACCAAGAACTCCATGTACCTTGTAAAATGGACACTTTCATTATTGTTGTCACAACAGCAAGAGCTCTCCGGTCCTTGGTTTTGTATTCGATATATCTTAAGTATCACTTCACACTACCAATCGGTGAATGTAAAGATGGAGGTGAGCTAATGACGAGTTCTGCTCAATAAGGAGAACAATAAGTGATGACGAGGATGGGTAAACTAAAAGCTAAGTTCCTTAAGATTTGAAGTATTAGTATATCTTGTGAATGAGAGATTGGTACTCTAATGTGAGAGCGGGGAACAATTGATATAGTTGTTGAGATCTTTCCGTGTGTTTGCTATGAATTACATCTAGAGTATATTTGATAAGCTCAATATTAGACAATAGTCTTTAGGAAAAAGATATACCTAAACTGGGCTGGTGTACTTGCATTTTTTAGTTTGCACTGTACATATATGTTAAGTATAAATCTAGTTTTGTAAGTGTGATTATTTAATAGCTCTATATAACCTGGAAGAGCTTAGGATCGTGTTGATCGCAAATTATGTTATGTATGGTACATCAATGGCAGATTTTGTATATATGCTCTAACCTGTGCACCAATGACTATTTTTATTAATAGAGAGGATGGTCCTTCCTTTATTTGATATACAGTTCTAGTGTGCAGTGTTTTGTATGTAAGTTTTAACCTATAAGCTAAGGTTTAGGTATTTAACATCGGTAGATACTTTTGGAAAGGAATGTGGAAGTGCAAGGGGATGATAAATGTTTCAATCATTTTAGGGATTAGGTTTGATAGTAAGAATGGATTGGTTGACTGGACATGTGAATATGTGCATTGTGCATGGAATTTAGTTTAAGTGTAGTCTGTTAATGTTTCTAATCTTTAGAGTTTGGATATCTAACGTACTTGTGTAACTAGTCTAGCGAGAAGTTGATTCAATGATAAGGGAGTGACTAGATATCTTCAAAAGAAATGGCGGCCGCATCTCCAGAATAGGAAGTCGAGCCTAGGATGGAATAAAAAATAGAGGATAAGCAGATATTTCAATCTCGTATTAGATGGACAGCCATAGGCACCGAAGTAGAAGTAGTTGAAGGTACGATCAAATCTATTCTCAACCAGCAAGAATACTTATTGATCTAGAGCTATGTATTCTTTTGTGAGTTTTCATTTCATAAAACATATTCCTGTACCTTCGTTGTCATGTTATCAGTTGATAGTTAGCACTACTATAGACGTGAGTAAGACAGCTGAGGTAAAGTACCCAGATTATGACATGTATGTTGAGAATGTGATTCTATATGGTAACTTGATTGCCTTGCCATTTGAGGGTTATGGCGTGATACTTGGGATGTACGGTTGTTTGAACATTACGCTCAAGTAGATTGTCAACAGAAGTTGGTTAAGTTTAGCAGACTGAGTATGTCAGTCCTTGTATTTCAAGGGAGGCGAACGAAACGGGAAAATCCCTTTTTGTCTGGCGTGAAAGCCAGGAAGTTTTTATGGAAAGAATGTCGAAAGTGCCTAGCATATTTACTCAACAAGCCTAAGGAAGAAGTAAAATTAGAGACACTACTCGTGGTGAAGGAGTTTATAGATGTTTTTCTAGAGGAGTTATTGACGTTGCCCCCAAATCGAGAAGTGGATTTCATGACAGAGTTTGTACCCGATGCTAGACCAATATCTCGAACCCCCATAGCGGATCGTATAGGAAGAGTTAAAAGAGTTGAAAAAGCAACTACAAGAACTGTTGCAGCAAAGATACATCTGTCCAAGTACATCTCCTTGAGGTGCGCCAGTTTTATTTGTAAAGAAGAACGATGGAACCCTCAGGATGTGTATAGATTGAATAGTGTAACAGTCAAGAACAAATACACACTACCCCTCATTGATGAGTTATTCGACCAACTCCGGGAAGCGGGATGTTTTTCCAAATTGGACCTGAGGTAGGGGTATTATCAAGTCAGGATAAGAGAAAAGGATATTTCGATGACGGCTTTCAACACACGAAATAGGCATTATGAGTTTGTGGTTATGGTGTTTGGATTGACTAATGCACCTGCGACATTTATGGACTTGATACATAGAGTCTTTAGTCCGTACTTCGATAAGTTCGTGGTGATTTTTATTGATGATATACTTGTTTATTCACCCAATCCTGAAACTCATGAACAACATCTTCGAAATGTGTTGCAAACTCTACGGGAGCATAAGTTGTATGCTAAATTTAGTAAATATGAGTTCTGGATGAGTCAAGTCACTTTCCTAGGACATGTTATCACTAAGGAAAGAATCTCGGTAGATCCGGCGAGAATAGAAGCAGTGACCCATTGGGCGCAACTCAAAACACCAACCGAAGTACGTAGTTTCTTGGTTATGGCCGGATGCTATCAGAGATTCATAAAGGACTTTTCTAGGATTGCTGGACCTCTAACACAATTAACCAGACAAGTAACCACGTTTGAGTGGATGCGGAAGTGTGAGAGGAGTTTTCGAGAATTGAAGAACCGACTGACCTTGGCACCAGTGTTAACCTTACCTGATCCAAACATAGAATTTTTACTGTATACAGATGCTTTAGAGAAAGGTCTAGGAGCTGTGTTGATGCAAGACAGGAAGGTTGTCGCATATATTTTGAGGAAATTGAAGGATAATGAACGAAAGTATCCAACAAATGATTTGGAGTTAGCAGCCATCGTGTTTGCACTTAAGAAGTGGCGACAATACCTGTATAGGGCTAAGTATGAGATATTCATTGATCATAAGAGCTTGAAGTATCTATTTTCTCAGGAAGATTTGAACATGAGACAACGTCGCTGGATGGAACTGCTGAAGGAATATCGATGCCTGATTAACTATCATCAAGAAAGGCGAATGTGGTGGTAGATGTATTGAGTAGAAAAGCAAAGATATCAAGTTTTAGCTTAACATCCACTCTACAACAGGATATTAGAAGTGCCCAAAAGAATAATAGGGAGTTCCAGGAGTTCAGAAACCTTGTGGAAACTAAGAAATTGGAAGATTTTTTAGCATTATAAGCTGATGGGAGCCTGTACTTTCATAATCGGTTATGTGTACCCAATCATACTGAACTGAAGCGTAAGATTCTAGAAGAAGCCCACAGAAGTAAGTGTTCAATGCATCCTGGAGAGAACAAGATGTACAAAGTGTTGGAATCCGTAGGCAAAAACAAAGTAAAATAAAACTACGGAAATCCACCAACAGGATCTGTACATACGAGAAAAACCGATTGGATAGAAATTACCTCAATGTTTTGATTGTTCATTATGGAGGCGCTGCTTTGTACGCTTCGCCCTCTATTGGTATCCACGCGAAAAACTCCTCTACAAGCGATCGGGATGCTAGCCCCTTCTGTGTTATGAAAACTGTTCAGAACTGATCCTGACTATCTGGTAATCGGTCGTATTTCGAAGAGAGGAGGCTAGATACTATATCGCCGTTTTAGGGTTTAGGGTTTTGTTTTTCTTTTATCAGATAAATGACGGCCACCAAGAAAAGGTTAACATAACCTTTTATAGCTGTCAATTTCAAAACCCTAACTGTCATCTAATGACAGTTTAATCTCATCCGTCTATTCCTATAATCATCCAACGGTTGGATGAGTAATATTAAGTAATTAATTTCATTTACTTGATTAAATAAAATTAATTACTTATTAACTTACCAGAAAATAGAATATGGAATCTAATTCCCCTTTTGTATACGTTCAACGAATCAGGACACAATCTAGATTCATTGAACGTGAACATTATGTTCACAAGATCGTCTATGCGTGTGACCCTGTAGGTTCACTTAACGTTGGTAGTGAATGAAAAATGTCCTAGACATTTATTCACAAAACATAAGCGGCCTCCAGCAAGACATTATGCTTACCCAAGTTAAGTGAATGTAATAATAACCTAGCATCAGATTTAATATTTAGTCCTTTTGTCACACGATATCCTAATTAAGTATAAGGCATGGATCAAGTCATCCTTATAAAACTTAATTAACCATTTACTTGATCACCAGACAGACTGTTCCAACAAATAATATTAATAACACCTTATTAATACTTATTTGAGCATGTCCATGCATATTTTCCAGTCTTCCTTATCAAGGGGCCCATGGATATCTCTCTCTAAAAAGAGAGGGACAAATCCCTTTCACTATCTTCAATATTCAAGCCATTACGAGAAAATAAGCCAACCAATAGTCATAATGATCACCTAATTAAAAGTGATGTTTGACTATGTCAAAACATATTTTCTCCCCATGCAAGAAACGCTAGAAACATTAGGTCAAAGGACACCGAATATAAAACTGAGAAGAAATACTTATAACTTAAACCCATGCAATATTTCTTCTTCACTTTGGGTCATGTCTAATACAATATTCTCAATATGTATTTATGAATTGATTTTATATCTAATATTCATGATCAGTAAAACTTGACCATCAATCAACTTCACACTAGTTTACAAGATGTAATAAACTAGGGACAAATAATAATAATATTTTATTAGCTATAAGGGTTTTACTATCAAGTCACATACTTGATGACCAAGAGCATAAAATACAATTCAAAAAATACATGCTTCATAAATCAATAAATGTAAGTCAATCGGTCTTAGGGCATATACTAACACAAAGACTTAAAGCAAAAGTTTTAGTGGAATGGAATGAAGAGAGAGATTGTAGAGTATGTAGCAGCCTGTCTTACATGTCAAAGGGTTAAGGCGGAACATCAAAAGTCAGCAGGACTACTACAACCGCTACATGTTCCCTAATGGAAATGGGAACATGTGACGATGGACTTTGTCACAGGATTGCCCTGGGCCAAGGGGTATAAGGATACTATCTGGGTAATCATTGATCACTTAACAAAAGTAGCTCATTTTATTGCTATTAATATAACATACCCTTTGGATAAGTTGGGGCAGCTTTATGTGGATGAGATTGTTCGACTTCATGGGGTGCCTATTGATATTATATCCGATAGAGACCCAAGGTTTACCTCAAGGTTTTGGCCTATGTTCAGGCAGCTATGGGGACCAATCTAAGTTATAGCACCAGAGCACACTCCAAAACAAATGGACGGTTTAAAAGGACAATTCAAACCCTAGAGGATATGCTAAGAGCTTATGCCTTGTACTTTGGAAATAAGTGGGTTGACA
The DNA here is from genome assembly GCA_028651295.1 of Catharanthus roseus. Classification (NCBI taxonomy): domain Eukaryota; kingdom Viridiplantae; phylum Streptophyta; class Magnoliopsida; order Gentianales; family Apocynaceae; genus Catharanthus; species Catharanthus roseus. Next base: position 570,841 of record JAPQWS010000027.1, read on the forward strand.
ACTTGCTTTTGCTGAGTTTGCTTATAATAATCGCTACCACTCTTCGATAGGAATGGCACCATTTGAAGCATTATATGGTAGGAGACGCATAACACCCTTGTACTGGGATGAGGTCGGAGTTCCATTCTGTTGGAGATAAAGGGACTTGATGCCAGAGTTGGAGGAGATGCAGAAACAAGTTAGAATAATTCAAGATCGTCTTCGGACAGTTAAAAGTAAACGAGGAGCTATGCCGATAACTGAAGGAGAAATATGGAGTTTAGTATGAGAACTAGGGTTTTCTTAAAACTTACACCTTGTCGCAAAAAGAGTATATATCTGAAGAAAGAAAAATTAAGCTCTCGATATATCGAACCATTTGAAGTTATTGATAGGTAAAGTAGCACATCGGCTAGCCTTGCCTAATGAACTAATGGGGTATACATGACGTATTTCATGTATCACAATTGAAGAAGTACTATCCTATACCTGATCATATTCTTAACAATGACAAATCGGGGTTACAAATCGACCTGTCATATGAAGAAAGCACAATTGAGATTTATAGACTGAAGCATAAAAGAGTTACGTGGGAGACAGATTCCAATATGTAAGCTTGTCTGGAGAAATCATAGAATTCAATAGGCAACCTGGGAGACTAAGATATACCTAAAGAAGAAGTATTTAGAAGTCATAGGTACGTAACTATTAAATTTCGAGGACGAAATTTCTTTTAAGGTGGGTAGAATGTATCACCCACCTAGTAAGCACCCAGCATGACTCTAAAAATTGCAAGCGTTATAAAAGTAGGGTTTGGGACCTGACCTAGTGGAGTATAGTGTTTTTGACACTTAGTGGTATTTTGGAGATATTTAGGAATTAGACTAAAATTTTATTATATTGAGATTTTTTTATTAAGGTTTGTAGGTGCCTTTAAGTGGATTTTATTTTTAATACTTAGTGTGTGTATTTTAGAAATTTAAGTACTTGACATTTTCATATAAGGATTTAAAAATAAAAAAAAACTTCGCAACTAAGAAATTTGCCGCCACCTCCTATACCCACCTGTCACTCATGTAAAAGTTTAATGAAACTCAAGTAAATTATACAAAATCAAGAAATTAGTTGCTTTAGAGACAAACTTTGATTATATTTGTAATTAATATAAGTAATTTTATCCAAAAAACGAAAATAAATGTATATCATAACGAATGAGTAAGTTATAGTGTCATTATGAGAAATTGGGAAATTTTCTAAAAACTTAGCTAACATCATGCAAATTACACAAAATATAGAAATTAGAGGGTTTACACAAATTATATATATTTTATACAAATCTAAGTAGTTTTATTTGGAAAAACTAAACTAAATATATATCATAACAAACGAATAAGTTATGGGATCATTTTCAGAAAATAGTGAATTACGTGAAAATTTAAAGAAACTAATGTAAATAGATAAAATTAAGAAATTAGTGCGTATAGAGACAAATTATAAGTATATTTAAAGTTAATATAGGTAATTTTATTTTGAAAAACTAAAATAAACGCATGTCATAACAAATAAATAAGTTATGGAGTCATAAGAAATTAATAAGTTATGGTGATGTGAATTCCCAATTTGATTGCAAATTGAATCCATCACCTTTCATAGATTGCCTCCTTGATGCAGAACTTCTATGAAGATTTTGTAGTCCTAGCACTCCACTAAAGAACCTATGAGAAGCTAAGCCATATAAACCCAATATAAGAGGAGGAACTCTTCCAAACTTGATAGCAAGAACCTTAGGGTAACTATGACCCTAAAACAAAAACTATTCAAATTATGAGACCTAGATTAATAAACTCAAAAGACAAGAACTCCTAGAATCAATCCAAACAAAAATTGAAAATGATCATTTGACTTCCATATACTATATGCTGGGAAGAGCCTAAGCTCTCATGCCACTGATAGGAATAGTTGCTCTGGTGATCAGCCCTGTTACATTAACATAAAACCTCTACAGAAAACTATTACAATAGTAAAAGAGTAGAAGAACAAGAAACTACTATTCTATTACAAAAAAAATCGGATGATGGAACTGAATATTAACTCTTAATCAAAGCTCTTCAAAATTGGATGAAAAAGTCAGGAAAATAGACTATCGTTTGTCCTTTAAATACATGCAAAATAGATAAAAAAAACAGGATGAACCTGGTACGATTTTTGCCAAGAGACAAAACTGGACGACCGAAACAAAAACTGAACGTGCAGTTATGAAAAACGGACTCCAACACAGAAGAAAACGGATGGCCGATTTCTGTTAAAGAAGGGAATAGAGATATTCAGACGATCAAAATGGATGAGAAGAAGGAAAACTGGACAACCAGTTTTTCTCTATATGTCAGAATCTCGATCAAACCCTCAACAATGGATGAGCCTCACGAAACAATAATCTAATCTCTCACTTTCGGTTCTCTCCTTCACAAACTACCCAGGGACATGGTCAACCAGAAATGTTGACTAACGGCGACAGTAACACTAGAATTCACAGAAAACAAACAAAAACAAGATTCTACATAGAAGAAGAAGAGAGAAAAGAAGAAGGCTTCACACAGAATGAATAGTCATGTCTCATCTATTAGCAACAAGACAAAGATAAGAGTATTTATAGAGTTTCTAAGGTAGATTCATTCAAACAACATAATAGTAATCTGGAAGAATCGTTCAACAACAGAACATTCTGATATCTGGAAGACTTCTTCAAAGAAGCAAAAGCCAAGTCACCGAGGAAGACTCATGAGTATTGGGGTGTTTACCACCCCTGCCCGCCCGGAATCCTTGATTATACCTAAACTTATCCTCTTGGGTTGTGAGGCTCAGTCTAACTCATCATAGGGATTAAGAAACTTGGACTGAGAACAGAAAATGTGTAAACATAAGCCTAATTGGCCTACAAGCTCAACCTTGAACTCATTTTAGCGAACTTCTTAGCTACATCAATCAACCTGCATCAATATGCAGAAGGTCTCTACACAAAACAAACTTTTCAGTTGTCACTACTTTAGTACCAAAATCAGCTGGATTATCTTTAATGCTAATTTTGTCTATATTAACGATACCATTTGAAACCTTTTCACAAATGAAATGATACTTAGCATCTATATATTTAGTCCTTTCATGATAAACAGGATTTTTACACGAATGAAAACAACTCTGATTATCAGTAAATAAGATAGCTTCAGAATGTTTAAGATGCAGTTCGGATAAAAGCCCCTGAAGCCAAATGGCTTATTTAATTTCCTCTATAGCGGTAATATATTTAGCCTTTGTAGTCGAAAGAGCGACTACAAGCTACAACTATGATTTCCAAGAAACAAAGTTACCTTCAAGGGTAAAGAAATAAGAAGTGATAGACTTTCTACCTTCTCTACCACCTGCAAAATCAGAGTCAACATAACTAACTAACTAAAAATGTTAAGACCAGTTATGATAATGCAAGCCTCTATCAAGCATCCCATTAATGTATCTCAATAGCCACGTAAGAGTGGCCCAATTATCCCTACCTGGATTGGACATAAAATGGCTTAAAAGGCTTATGAAATAAGCAATATTAGGACGGGTAGAAATCATGTAATACATGACAATCCTAGAGCCGTTCTATAAGGGATGTTAGCCATATCTTTCTTCTCAATTTTAGTTTTCGAACAGGTTTTGGAAGAAAGCTGAATATGACTTGCAACGGGGGTACAAACAGGCTTTCTCAAATTCATAGAAAATTTGGAAACAAATTTCTGCAAGAAAGATTTCTGAGAAATAACAAAGAACGGTCAGCTCTAACCCTATCAATGTTCATGCCAAACATTCCAGAGGCAGATCCAAGATCCTTCATCTCAAACTCTGATTTCAATAAAGATTCTAAGTGAATAATATTATCTATATGCTTTTAGGCAATAAGCATATCATCAACATAAAGAAGGGATAAATGGCATTATAAACATTATCACAAGAAAAATACAAGCAACTATCATAATTACTTTTAACAAAACCAGTTTTAAGCATAAAAGAGTCACCTTTTATACCACTGTCTAGGTGATTGTTTAAGCCCCTACAGGGACTTCTTCAACAAACAAGCCATATGCTCCGTACCTTTCACTTCAAAACTAGGTGGTTGGTGCATGTAAATGGTTTCATCAAGTTCACCATGCAAAAAGGAAGTTTTAATATCCAATTGTTCAAACTCAAGATCCAAGAAGGCAAGAACAACAAGCATAATTCTGATAGTTTTATAATTAAGAATAGGAGAAAAGATTTCATTGAAATCAATACCTTTAACTTGAGAAAAATTTTTAGCAACCAATGTAGCCTTGAACCTTGGAGGTTCATTAGCAGATTCAGGTTCTTTAACTTTGAAAATCTATTTACAATCAATCAACTTTGTTTTGGTTGTTTAGGTACAAGCACCTAAGTTTTCTTCTTATGCAAAGAAGATATTTCTTCATTCATAGCATGCATCTACAAAGAGCGATTAGGACTCTTTAAAACATCAGAAAAACAAACAGGTTCTTTCTCTTCAACAAAAGATGCAACAGCAAAAGCATAAGAAAAAATGTATGAATAAGTATACCTAAGAGGTTTCCTTATCTCTCTTCTACCTCTATCCCTTGATATTTGGTAATCTCTAAAGGCTTATGCTTGTACTTTTGGATGATCCTCATCATCATCAGAATCACCTAAAATTGGCTCATCGGGTTTAGGAATACTGGACTCCTCATTGATTTCAGGTTCTAGCTCGGGTTCTAGTGGATGCTCGTGAGAAGGTTCGAAGGTGACCTCCACCTCCATAGTAGTGTTATGAACTATGAGTATAAAAAAAGAACTCTTGGGCTTGGTTTCAGTTCTAAGATTGGGCATGTCTAGCTCGTTAAAGACTACGTCTCTACTCACGACTACCCTTGCACTTGGTTCACCTCTATGCCACACTCTGTAACCCTTCACCCAACAAGGATAGCCCATAAACACTCCCTTCTTGGACCTAGGGTCTAACTTCCCTTCCCTCTGATGTGCAAAGGCAGTACACCCAAACACTCTAAGGTTGGAAATGTTTTATTGTTGGTCTCACAACAATTCTATGGGAGTCTTAAAGTTTATAGCTGTGGAAGGGGACCTATTTATAAGGTAAACTGCTATACCAACAGCCTCTCAAAAAAAAGATTTAGAAACCCTAGATTGATATCAAAAGACAGCTAACTTTATCCATAATGGTTCAATTCATCCTTTCAGCTACCCTGTTTTGTTGTGGGTTGAGCCTAATAGTTCTATGATGAACAATGCCATGCAAAGCACATAAATCATAAAACTGTTTGTTACAAAATTTCAAACTGTTATCTGTTCCTAAAACCTTTAGCTTCTTTCCGGTTCGAGTTTTGGCAAAACGTTTCCATTTATTACACTTTCGAAAAGTTTGATCTTTTGTTTTCAAAAGAAACACCCAAACATGCCGAGAAAAATCATCAACAATATAAAGGAAATAAACATTGCCACAAAAAATGAGTGCCTTTTCTGGACCCTAAAGATCATAGTGCACATAATAAAGAATAGCAGTGGATTTGTGTGTGCTGCAAAAAAACTGAGCTTATGTTGTTTGCAAAGAATACAATGATCAGAAAAATCTAAAGAAGTTATTTCAATACCGTTTAAAAGATTTTGTTTCTGTAAGTAATGCAAACCTTTTTCACTAATGTGGCTAATCCGACGATGCCACAAAATTTTTATCAGAAATGTTTTCTTCAACATTTTGGAGGTCTAAAACAATTTTGTTTAAATCATGCATGTTTTCATAAAGGGATTTTGACCCGTATATTTTGAAGCCAACGAGTTGCTCCTTTAAATAGATTTTGTTTGATAAAGACTTTCTCAAGTTAAGTTTTTAAAGTTTTATCCAGATTTCATAAGCATTGTCTATTTCATTTATTTCTCACAAAACATTATCTTTCAAATGCAAGATGAGACAGCTATATGCATTACCCATTTTTTCAGCTAGCATGTCTCTTGTCCAAGATTCTAGATACTTGTCAAGAGTGGAAATAGTGGGTGCAATCTTATTTTCGACTAAAACAGCTTTCATTTTTATTCACCACATTACAAAATCATATTTGCGATCGAACTTGTTGGTTTCAAGGTTTTGGAACAGACATGTTAAATAGTGGCAAATAAGAGTAATGTGCGAAAAATAAAAGATTTAAGAAAAAGTTGTCACATACACAGCCCAGAAAATAATATAGCTAGAAAAACAGGCAATATGCAGATAATAAACTCACAATAGATCAATCAGATAGTAAAGGCTGAGCAACAACCACAAAAGAGATGATCAATAGAGAAACAAATATAAATATTCACAGGCTAAGCAACAACCCCCAAACAGACGATAAAACAATCTCAACGATCATGGACAGTAAAAAAAAATTTCGTCATCGAATAAGAAAAACACCAAGACAATTACTTGAAGTCTCAATAGGACTTAAGCTAGGCTTGGGTTTCGGTTTTTCAGAGAAAAATAGAAATCACAAAAATTTGATCTGTAGTTAGAGATACAAGCAGATATATATGTCTAGACAATAAACTTTACAAGAAAGGAAAGCAAAAATAGCAATAGTGACATGTGCCATATTCTCTGAACTCAACAGTTTGCGTTAGTCTAAAAAGCAATCGCGAGGTTTTGGATGACGTCTGCGTCGTTGGTGGAATGTAACAAACACCAGACACGAGAAAGATCGAATTTCCTTCGGGCTCTGATACCCTCGATAGGAACACTTTCTCTGGTGATCAACCTTGTTACATTAGCATAAAACCTCTACAGAAAACTATTAAAGTAGTAAAAGAGTAGAAGAACAAGAAACTACTAATCTATTACAAAAACAATTCGGATGATGGAATCGGATAACAACTCTTAATAAAAGCTCTTCAAAATTGGATGAAAAAGTCTGGAAAAAAAAAAGACTATCGTTTCTTCTTCAAATACCTGCAAAATACATTAAAAAACAGGATGAGCCTGGCAAAAATCGGACGTCCGACTTTTGCCACAAGATAAAACCGGACATCCGGTTATGATAAACGGACGCCAACACAGAAGAAAATAGCTGACCAATTTTTGTGAAAGAAGGGAATGGAGATATTCGGACGATCGAAACGGATGAGAAGGAGAAAAAACTGGACGACCAGTTTTTCTCTGTATGTTAGAATCTCGATCAAACCCTCCGCAATGGATGAGCCTCACACAACAACAATCTAATCTCTCACTATCGGTTCTCTCCTTCACAAACTACCCAGGCACGTGGTCAACAAGAAATGGTGACGGACGGCGGTACTAACAGAAGAATTCACTGAGAACGAACAGAAACAAGAATCTGCATAGAATAAGAAGATTGAAAAGAAGAAGGCTTCACACAGAATAAACAGTCATGTCTCATCTGTTAGCAACAAGACAAGGGTAAGAGTATTTATAGAGTTTCAAAGGTAGACTTATTCAAACAGCAGAACAGTCATTTGGAAGGATCGTTCAACAACAGAATATTCTAATACCTAGAAGACTTCTTCAAAGAAGCAAAACCCAAGTCACCTAGGAAGAGTCGTGTGGATTCGACTGTTTACTAGCCTGGCCCACCCGACATCTTGGATTAGACATAAACTTATGCTATTGGGTTGTGAGGCTCAGTCCAACTTATCACAGGGATTAAAGAACTTGGGCTGAGAAGAGAAAATGTGTGAACACTAGCCCAACTGGCGTACACTATCAATCTAAGTAATCAATTGCTCACAAACTAAGGAAGAAAACCCTTAGAAGCTAACTAAGATTGGTTGAAGAACCCTGGAAATGATTGGAGGAAACTCGAAATTCATATCATCAATATTCAACATAGTTTTTTACAAGAGGAGGCATAATTAGGTATTTATAGAGAAAACCTAATAAGTATTAAAAACACCTAATGAACCTTCTAATAAAAGTTAATTACAATCATGGAAATCAAGAAACCAATAACTAATGAAAAATTAATTTATTTTGACTAAAATTGAAGGGTAGCCTTGAAGTGTTGATTGTTTCTCCTAAGACTTACCGGGGATGGTAGGGTGGGAGCGTACCGTTGTTGGTAGGTTGTCTTCTCAAAATTTCCTTTGTGCAGAGAGATACAGGGAATGGTAGGGTGGGAACCTACCATCGCCAGTAGGTTCTGTTTTATTCCCTCCCTTGTTCTTTCATCTTCTTCGATGGCCAGGAGCTTCTAGTTTCATTTTGCGTAGCTTGTTATAAATTTTATGAGTCTTTGAAGTCTTGTAAAATCTCCAAGCCTTCCGATTAAACCCGTAGTTCTACAATTGAAGCTTTACCCATGATGTCTTCGATCTTCTAGTTGCTCCTACATAAATTTTTGAATAATCCTTTGTTGAATTCATATCATATAGGGTTATTCCCAAAAAAAAATGGTCGCCAAGCATTTTGTTAGATGATGGTCTCTTTCAAGTTCAAGACATCTTGTGTGGTTCTTCAAAAGATCCTAACTAGTGTACAACAAGCCATTTTGGTTTGTTTGAATAGATGTAAGAATGAATTAGAATTTTTAAAATGACAAAAAAATCGTATTTTCTCATTGAAAGATCCGTCTATTATTTAGTTAAAATAAAAGATTAAAAAAAGCATTAGGTCAGCACACCAATCACTACCTTGTTTGGTAAAAATATTTTGAGAAATGAAAGAAAGAAAGAGCATCAACTCACCATCAAGTTGTTTTTCCTTCAAAAAAAAAAAAAATCAGATAAGCAGCCATTAGCCACCTTGTTTGGAAAAAAAAAAAAGGCCGATGCATGGACACCTTTTTTCTAGCCAGCACTAACAAGTGTATGATTGTTCTAACTTATCTACGTCAATTAGCTAGCTCACCTACTAACTTGATTACCTTAGCATTCCCACTATTTCACCAGAAGTGAAAGATGAGTTGGTGGAAGATGATAAAGTTGTTTTTTGAAATGACGCAAAGTTTTCCTTCTTTTACATAATGGATTTTATGGAGAGTTCCTTTTAAAATTATCAACTTTGAATTGTAAAAGTACACAAAGGACCATTATGCAAATTTGCATCTCCATTTTTGTTAATTTACTAAATGTCCTCATTTGAGCCGAATAATCACTTCTACAAAGAGGCACCTGTCACTACTATAGACATACACACCCACATATATATATACATATATAAGATTTGGCTAACATCTGTTCCCATGGCACATGTTAATACGGATAGACCCACAATATATTTGGTCAAAAAATATAGCTAAAAAACCATTAAATAAATATGAAATGTTTGTAATATTTACTAATCATCTATATTTATTTACCTTAAATACTCCAATAAGAATCTTACTAATCTCTCTAACCCTACCCCTTCCCCATAATCCTTCCCATCCTCCCGAAAAAGCAAAGGATCTAGGGTTTATTTTTTTCCTTTTGTTTTATCATTTATTTGGTTGGTTTTATTTATACAATATACAGAATAAAAAAAAAAATCCCTACGGAGGAAAGATATATCCTAAAGGAAAAATATATTATGAAAGGAAAAGTTATAGACAATCCCAAGTGCTTTCTTTTTTTGGGGTGGGGTTAAGAGAGAATATTAAATATTATGATTTATACAATTAAGGTAAAGAAATCTAGGTCATTATAAAATTTCCATACATATATACATATGTACACATAGATATATACACATATATATGGGGTTGCGTAACGTTACTATTGATAAACTCAAACTATATTATGTAAAACATATGTATAAAAGTCTCAATAAATAAACTATGAAATTTTACACTAATTAATAATCATTTATATTCATTTACCTTAATGGTCGCAAGAAGAATCTTTAATTCCCTCTACCACTACCCTTTCCTTTTATAATGTACTTTTTCCTTGGGTTTTTATTTTTTTCCCTTAAGGTAATTATCTTTTATTTGGTATTCTTTATTAATAAAATACGTCAAATAAAACCTAACGAATAAAAAATAATCCGAAGGAAGAAAGATAATTCGTAAAGGGAAAATATATTATAAAAAGAAATACTACAAACTATCCCGGGTACTTTTTTTCTTGGGGTGGAGCTAAGTGAGAATATTAGGATTTTTATTGATACAACTAAGGTAAATAATTCTAAGTGATTATTGCTAGTGCAAAATTTCCATAGGTGATTGAATAAGATTTTTGTAATATTTGAATCACCTAATATACTGTGAGTTTATCCATATTAACATATGCCATAAGAGCATACTCAAGATAAACCCTATATATATAGAGAGAGAGAGAGAGAGAGAGAGAGAGAGAGAGAGAGAGAGAGAGAGAGAGAGAGAGAGAGAGATAGAGAGAACACAAAAAACAAACGAAAACGAAGGCTGAAAGAAGCCTAAAAAACTTTTCTTTTAAGATCAGTTGTGAATCATCCTAAAAACCTACATTGACAACTATGCATAATACACTGGAGTTAATAGATTATTTTATGACAAAGATGTCATGAAAGGTTTACGAATGAAATGGCCGGAAAATTAAAAAATGTTTGAAGATAAATAAAAATTAATGATGGAAGAAATGGTTAGAAGGTTAGAAGCATTTGGGACATAGTTACTGCAAAATCAAAAGCGGATGAGATTATGAAAGAGGATGACGATATCGAAGTGGAAGTGGAAGGTGAAGTTGGTTGTGATCATGAAGAAGCTGTGAGGCAATGGATCTTCAGGGGATATTCGATCCCCAGTGGGAGACAATAATGTGGATGTTTTTCTATGTAGAACATACAAGTAATAATGACATAGGGCACTCTACCACGGAGTATGTCAGGGCACTCTACCACGGAGTATGTCGTCATTGTTCAAGAAGGAGATAGTTTGGGAGGAGTTTTTTGGAACACAAAAGAAGGGAAAATAAATACTTTCCCCAATTATGGAAAAAGCGAATCGGGCAGCAGCAGATGCAAAACTGGTCAATGATGATTCTAAACGTCGACGTTGTTCATTATTACTAATTGAATCAGCTGAGAATTTGACGAAAGTTTTCCAGAAGTCTCAAGTACAAAAAATGGGGAAGAGTGGTTTGGGTGGGAAGGTATAAGCTAGCATACGAGAGGAACATTCGATTAGTGCCAAGAATTCTTTGACGGTGTTATTGTCTTGCAACTGATTTAATACATTATGTATTTTAAATCTCATAAAGGTTATTTTTTTTACTTTAAATTCACTTAAAATCTTAAACATTTCAAACTAAGATCTAACATTGTAGACGAAGTCATGAAACCATTGTTTAAATCTCTAAATTACTCAAAGTTATTTTTCTTCATAGATGTTTCCCTTTATTTGGCTTATGTTCTTTTGGAATCATGAAATATCACTTAGACGGATCTGAATTCTATTTTGAAATATACCAACTCATTTGATCAAATACTCAATTCTGTAGTTCTTGTCATGAAGAAATTGGGGTATCCAAATATCTGATTATCATCTAAAAGTTGTACTGATTTTGAGATTAAAAATTTTTATTTCTATTTTCTTTGCATTAAGTCCATATTTACAAGAAATTAAAGATAAGTAATTGTAATATTTTACATTTTTGGTTTTGATTCAGGTTGGTTTGGTCAACAGTTGCTGGTGGCTTTAAAGGGTTTCTTTCTTATAGTAAACAAGGGGACAGGTTTGGCTGGTACTTGATTGCCTGTGATTGCCTCAGTTTTCCTTACTCTAGTGGATAGACCGATGGTGTAGTTGGACGATGATAGGTATGGATGTACTTCATCTTTTTTTCTTTTCTTTGGACAAAGATGCCCCTAAAAATGTAATGTGAAAGTTAAGTGTTTCTTTCCATCAAGAATTGAGGCTCAAAAGCAGAAGCAGGGTTAAAATTGAACGTTTGAATAGCTTAAGGTCACTGACTTACCGTTTTCTTGTTCAGGGTCAAAAAAAACAAAAAAAAAAAGGGAAAAGCTTAAGAGTCACGAGCACACTTTACCCTCATATATATATGCACACACATATATATGTGATATGATTTGCGAGCCAATTTAATTTGATTTGGAGAAAGCCAAAATATATATAAAAAGTAATAAATTTAAATTTAAAAATAATATGTATTATGTCTTGACTTAATTATATTATTAATATTTAAAAATTTTTATGAAAATATAAAAAATCTGCGTTAAATTAAGTCTTTAAATTTTTAGATAACCTTAATTAAGTCTAACTTAATTTAAATTTATAACATTTAAGAATAATTATTTATTAGTTTGGAGAAAATTCCATTTTTCCTTTTGGAGAAGCTCAAAAGTGAAAACCGAAACGAATTTTAATTTTGAGAAAGAAAACTTTATTTATCCAAAAAGAAATTGTCCGAAACTTAAATTTTGGTTACGGTTGTTTTTCTTATTTATTTGTCAAAACTAATAACATCCCTAGCTTTGGGCCACTTCTCATAAGTGATTTTCGTTCAGGAGAAAAAATTCAAGAAATAAGATCATGGGTAGAATGTGAGCTAAGTAAATCTCATGGTGGTATTTTTGAAGAACCGAAATCCAAAAATAGATTTTTTCCCCTCACAATTCCCCATGTGGTCGGCACATAATTGTTTTTTTGTTGGTTTCGTCACATTTTATGGTGGCGAGCGATTTTTTGGCAAAAGATTTTAGTTTTAGGAGTGAAGAAAATGAAGAATGAGTTCAAGGGCAGAGTACGGATTTGGAAAATAGTATGGGGCTTTCTTAGTTAACCTCCCTAATAAATGCAATCTTTAGAAAAAGTAGTGAAAAATTTTTGGATACTCATATCCCCGCCTTGCAAATCTCATGTCTAAGGAGGAATTAGGAACAGAAGTGGAGAATTCAGTATAAATTTCACAATAAAATTACACTAGAAAGATTTATTTTCTGAGAGTCGATAGTCTAACGACGACGAAAGGGGAATTTGGCAAAGAAGTTGATGATAATGATGATGATAGGAATGAAGAAGAACAGGGAGAAAAGGAGAAGAAGGAACAGAAGAACAAGAATAAAAACCCTTCTTTTGGGTTGTTCAAGAAAAAAGGTAAAATGACTATGAAGGTCATAAATGGAAAATGGATTCTAGAGTGGATAATGTTTGTTGCTATAATCATTACAAGCATGGAAATCAAGAAATCAATAATTAACGAAGAACTAATTAATTTTTACTAAAATTAATGTGTAGTCTTAAAGCGTTAATTATTTGTCCTAACAACTATTGGGGACAGTAGGCTCTGTTTTCTTCCCTCCTTGCTTCTTTCACCTTCTATTATAGTCGGAAGCTTCTAGTTTTATTTCAGTGAGCTTATAATAAATTTTATGAGTCTTAGAAGTGTTTTGAAGTCTTCCAAGCCTTCCAGTTAAACCCGAAGTTCCTTAATTGAAGCTTCATCAATGATGTCTTCACTCTTCTAGTTGCTCCTATATAGCCCTAATGAAGAGGCCCACTCCATAACTTATTTAATTTTGTTATTTGGACCTTATCATTTTTTTATAAAATAACTTGGACACAATATTTAACAACTCAAACATTTAACTAATCTCCAATTCAAAACACTATGCAATTAAATAGTATATATTTGTATATATGTACATATACATGCATATATATAAATATATTTTTAGCAGCATATTTAGGTTTTATGATGGAAGTCCTTCGTTATGTAGTTGCTAACTTAATGTGATTAAGAAAATATATCGACTCATCATTCAAGCGATTTTTATTAATCCTAATTAACTAATATTTCCCTTAGTAAGATCAAAAGTTAAAAGAATAACAATTCTTTGTTTTAGTAAATAAAGCTAAAAAAATGAAAAAACAAAACTCCGTACATGAAATCAATTACAAGAACAAACAAATAACCTAATGGAAAACATTTAAAATGATCATAATTTCTTTTCTAAACCACAACTGCTTTTAAATTTACAAAAGATTCATTTTGTCGGTTAGCCTTTTCTTACACGTATCCTCCTCTACTATTCAAGCTAATATTTCCATTGGTTTTTCCCAATTCTATTTTTGATGCAAAATGCATTTGCAGTTTCCCTTGTATCTTTATCCCTTTTTTCTTTCCAACAAAAAATTCCCATGAATTCCTTCGGCTTTCTCTTTTGTGCCCTACAAAGACGATTACAAATTCATTTTGTTACTATATTGTTTAGATCTGGAGCATGCTCTAATGTCGGTAAAGGTAACACTCCTTCATTCTCCTTTAGCTTTCATACAGGAACCACCCTAGAAAGAATTAGCATACTATAGGTGGGGCAAACAACCGCCGAAGGAGATGTCATTTGCACCTAATTATTCTATTTAGTTTGTGTCCTTAGGCCACTCTTCAAAATGGTGAGAACCTCTTGCCTAAAAAATACATATTTTGTAATTGGTGCCTTATGATTGAGGGTGTAGTTAGGTGAGTTGCAAGTCTTGACATTTTAACTGTAAAGGTTTATATTTCTACACAAAAAAAATAAAAAAATAAACAACAGAACTTCGAACATGAAAATTTGATTAAAATATGGATAAGAATCTATCAAATTTGATATCTAAGAACATCAACAATATGAAAGTAATCAATTTCTTTTGCAAAACTTAAAAATAATTAATGTTGAGGCATCAACAATAATCAAGGTATGTATATTTATATTATCCTATCAAAAGTATACGCAATCAAGAGGTGTAAATTTAGAAATATTATAGGTTATATATCTCAATCATTCACTAAATAAGAAAAATGACATTGAAAATAATGATCTATTATTTAAAATCAAATTGCGCAACCTATATTAAAAAAATATTCATATTCATATCGACCATATATGGAAATTCATAAAATTTTTGCTTATTTGGTGCACAGAAAGCTACTTCCAATGTTATTTATGTTAGAGATAGAAAAGACATTTTGAGTATACCACATGCTTCTTTACAAAATGAAATTTTGGTTTTACATTGTAATTAATGGTATTCCTTAGCTAAAGCTACATAGAATGTTGGACAGAAGTTTAACTAATGCATGAAAATGGGTACATAAAACTGGTTTTTCAAGTAATCTAGGTAGGGTTTAGAGGAAGATTTTATAGCTGCTAATTTTTCCAATAGTGCAACGATACTTCGAGAAAATATTTTATTAGCTTTATCAACAAAAGGAAATCTCAAATAGAGTTTACAAGGTTTCTCCATTGATTTCCGTTTCTCAAATATAGAATAAAGTCAAAACACAAAAGCCTTCCATGTTAAGGAAGGGAGAGAAAAGCAATGTCAATAATTAGAACCCTAAGAAGGAAGAATGTTACTTTATAAAGTAGCACTGATTATGTGGGGCTTATAAAAGATGAGGTGAGAGCTGCTTTTCGAAATAAAGAACAAGAAGATGATACGACTAGTTTTTTATTATCATTTCTTGCTATCTAATATTTAAATATTTTCTTTGCTGGTAATTTAAATTATGTCTAGTGTTGACTGAGCCATTTAATCTTCTCCAAAATGCTTTCTAAATATGAACATAAGAAAAAGTTAGTCATGTTTCGCTCGTTCTTCTTATATAATGTTATGATAAGATTATATATGACATCCTTGAGGAAATTTCTTCTTCTTCTTCATCTTCTTCTTCTTCTTCTTTTCTTTCCAAATCAGCGAGGAAAATAAACTTTTTTTCCATACTTATTATTCTAAAAATAAAAAATGTTTAGTCGAATTTTAAACCACTAAAAACATATAATTTACAACATCAGTCACAATCTTCTGTAATTTAACACTTTCATGTCAAAAAAAAACATAGACTTACAAATTCTTACCTCAAACAACTGATGATCAAAACGAATCAATCTCATGTGAAACTCCAATTTAAGAAGCCTATAACATAAAATAAAAAATAAAAAAAAAATTGAAAGAAGGAACTAGTCTAGGGTGGCGGCAACTGCGTTCTGTAATAGCTAGGATCTCTAGGTTTAATTCTTACATAACGTGTTTATAATTTGGCCCTAAACTCTAAAATCTAATGTACTAGGACTAATCTAACTTTATCTGGTCCAAATAACCGTGCCCACTCATATCCTAATGAATTTTTTAATATGGCCCAATGTTTTCATATGAAATAACTTTGACCCCATATTAAATAATAAAAATATTTAACTAATTAGTTTCCCAAGTAATTACGTAGGTCTTTCTTCTTATTCTAGCCCGTATGCACGTATTGCACTACTTCTGTTCCAGACATGTCCGTAGTTTAATAATTAAAGGAATACATATAATTCTAAATAGTCCAAACCTAACCTTATCAAGATAAACTTATCTTAATGATATCATAATGATTAAAAAGATTAATATCTCAAAAACAATAAAGAAAAAACAAAAATTTTGACAGGTTTAATAAGTATTCTTGAACTTGTAAAAACATTTACATTGAGATAGAAAGAATTTTCCATAGCTGAGCGCACCATCTTCCTACTTTTGTATACTAACTTGTTTTTTAAGAAATATAGCATTATTATGTTCGAGTTCTACATACCATATAGGTTGTCTTGAAGTAGAGTACTCTAAGCGTAAGATGGTTGTTTCTTTGCATACTAATGCTTTGCTTTAAATTATAATTGTACTGGTATTTGTTTAGTTAAATTAGCTTAGAACGTTATCTTGAAGTTTTTTATTGCATTGAAGTTGGTTACGGGAATGTATTTCTTCAAGGAATTTTAATATATTTAGGAGGAAGATTTTATGGTTTCTAATTCTATAATGGTGCGAGTAAAATTCTAAAAAATATTTAGACAGCTAAAGAAACTAAAAAAATATATTTTCATCCACCATTTACATCAGTTCTTTGTTGATTGTCATAGACTTAGCATGGTAGAAGAAACATATTTTTATTTGTTCTTTAATGTATATATAGTGCGGAAAGAACATTAGAATATGCAAAAGTGCACTTATAAAATCTTTTCAAGGTTATAAATTCGAAGCAAAGATTTAGTAGTGAAATTAACAAAGAGGAAAGATTTGATACTTCATAAAGTTGCAATGATATTATTGGACTTATGAAACAGCTAGGATCGTCTAATACATCTTTTAGTACACCCTCTAGTACCCTCATTTTAGTAATTTTATAAATATAAATCCTATAGAATAACAGATGAACCCTAAATTCCAATAGATAAAACCCGAAGGGAAAATTTCCAGTTCAAGTATGTGTACTAGAGAGTGTACTTGAGAATGTACTAGACAAACCTTAGTGCTTATGAAAGGTTTTCTGTGAGCTACTTCCCGAACACAAGTACAAGGAGATAGGAATACAAATTTTTTATCATTCTTTCTATGAAATCCCAAGATATTTTGATTGCTAGCAACATAAATAATATCTAGTGACGGTCATTTAATCTTTTTTAAAATGCTTTTCAAAATAAAAAGATATCTTCCTCATGTAAGTAGAAAAAAGATAATCACTATTTCCTCTTTCTTCTCCTTTCGTTCCATTTATGATACGAGTATATCATGGAATCCTTATGGAAATTTCCTTGTTCACCCAAATATTTTAAGCAACTACCCACAAGTACTATTATTATTATTATTACTATTATTATTAGGGTGAAGTGTACTAGTGATGCTTAAACTTTTCCCTTTTTGATTTTTGACCCTAAACTGAAAAAAATGCTAAGTCCGTTACCTCAAACTTTCCCTACGAATAAATTTGACCCTTGAACATATTAATTTTGCCCTTCTATTAATTTTTGTCATCACATTTACATGATAATTCCCACGGGCATTTGGGATCGAATGAAACAAAACAAATAGTGTGGTTTTATTTAGCAACCCCTAATCCAAGACAAAGGTGCAACAGTGACGGGAAGGGAAAGGGAAAGTGGAAGGGGAAGAAGAAAATGGGGGAGGGGTGTAAAATTGTGACGGGAGGACAAAGAAGAAGAAGAAAAATTGGGGGACCAATGATATTACAGGAGATGGGAAAGAAGAAAGAGGGAAAGTGTTACAGAGATGTAACAGAAGAAGAAGGGGATGGCAGTGCGTGAAGATAGAGGAAGTAGGAGGATGAGACTGCTAGTTCTTACGGCGGTGACAGTGGGTTTGTTGGCATCGATTGGCAGTGACGTTGGTGAGAATGAAATTCTAAGCATCAAAGAAAACACCATCTGGTTCAATCTTGTTGAAGCCATGAGAAATATTAGGTACTTTGTTACAAAAATTTTCCTGAAGAAAATCAAAGTCAGTACCCGACATATAATATTTGAAATTAATCAAATTTAATAATAATTATTTATTTTTTGAGAAAATTCATTTTTTCCTTGTGGAGTAGCTCAAAAAAGAAAATTGAAACAAATTTTAATTTGGGGAAAGAAATCTTTATTTATCAAAAACTTAAATTTCAGTTCCGGTTGGTTTTTTTTTCCCAAACTAATAACATCCCTAGCTTTGGGCCACTTTTTGATAAGTGATTTTTGTTCAAGGGAAAAAATCAAGAATTAAGTTCATGGGTAGAATGTGAGCTAAGTAAATCGCGTGGGGTTCTTTTGAGGAATAGAAAGCCAAAAATTTATACTTTTGCCAGTCCAAATACCCCATGTGATTGGCACAAAAACCTTTTTGTTGGTCCATCCCATTTTATGGTATCTAGAAATTTTTTGGCAAAAGTTT
Source organism: Catharanthus roseus (assembly GCA_028651295.1). Lineage (NCBI taxonomy): Eukaryota > Viridiplantae > Streptophyta > Magnoliopsida > Gentianales > Apocynaceae > Catharanthus > Catharanthus roseus. Next base: position 589,488 of record JAPQWS010000027.1, read on the forward strand.
TTTGTTCAGGAGTAAACGCAGAATGAGTTCATGGGCAAAGTGCGGTTTAGGCAAATAGTATAGGGGCATTCTTAGTTAAATTCCCTAAAAAACTGAATCTTTTAAAAAAGCAGTAAAACATACTTTGGATAGTCCTATCCCTGCCTTGTTAATCTCAGGTCTAAGAGGGGAATTGGGTACCGAAGTGGAGAATCAAGTATAAATTTTGCAACAAAATTCCTCTAGAAGATTCATTTTCTAAGAAAGACGATAGTCTACCGAGGAAGGGAGGGTAATTTGGCAAAGAAGATGATGTAATGATGACGACAGGAATGAAGAAGCCAAGAGGGAAAAGGAGAAGAAGGAACAGGAGAACAAGAATCAAAACCCTTCTTTTTGGATGTCCAGGAAGAAAGATAAAATGACTCTGAAGGTCATAAATGGAAATTGGATTCTGGAGGGGATAATATTTTTCTATAATACTTGTTGCAAATTTTAACAAACTAGTAATTTTTTGGAAAACTTAGTGAAACCAATGTAGTTAGTGGGCTTAATGAAATCTTATAAGTATATTTATAATTACTATAAGCAATTAGATTTTGAAAAACTAAAATAAATGTTTATCATAAGAAATGAATAAATTATGGGGTCATTTTGAGAAATTAATCAATTATGTTACATTTAGAGAAACTCTATTAAATTGAACAAAATTAAGCAAGGGTTCATAGACAAATTATATATGTATATTTATAATTATTATTACTAATTTTATTAGGAAAAACTAAAACAAATGTATATCATAAAAAAATGAATAAGCTATAGGGTCATTTTGAAAAAACTAGTGATTTTGTTAAAAACTTAATAAAACTCATTTAAATAAAATAAATTAACAAAATTAGTGGGTTTAGAGACAAACTATAAGTATATTTATATAAATATAAATATTTTTATTTTGAAAAGCTAAAATAAATGTATATCATAACTAATGAATACGTTATGAATTTTGAAAAGCTTGTGTTTTGTTAAAACTTAGTTAAACTCATATATATTACAGAAAATATCGAAATTAGAGGGTTTAGACACAAATTATAAATATATTTATAATTAATATAAGTAGGTGTGTTTGGAAAAATAAAATAAATGTTTTATAAGAACAAAAGAATAAGTTATGGGGTCATTTTCAAAAAAATAGTGATATATGTGAAAATTTAGAGAAACTAATGTAAATTACATAAAAATATGAAATTAGAGGGTTTAGATACAAATTATAAGTATATTTATAATTAATATAAATAATTTTTTTGGAAAACAACAATAAATGTTTATCACAACGAATGAGTAAGTTATGGGGTCAATTTGAGAATCTAGAGACTTATGTGAAAATTTAGTGAAACTAATGTAAATTACAGAAAATTGAGAAATTAGTGGGTAAAGGGACAAATTATAAATATATTTATAATTAATATAGGTAATTTTATTTTGAAAAAGTAAAATAAATGCATGTCATAACAAATGAATAAGTTATGCTAATGTGAATTTCCCATTTGATTGCAAATTGGATCTGTCATCTTCCCAAGATCGCATCATTGATAAAGGACATCTATTGAAGATTTTGTAGATTGAAAACTCCACTAAAGAACTTGTGAGAAACTATGCCACATATACCCAATATTGAGAGGAGGAACTCTTCCCAATTTGATAGCAAGAACCTTAGGGAAACTACGGCCCTAAAATCAAAACTACACAAATTATAATTATAATCAACTCTAAAAACAAGAACTCCTGGAATCAATTAAGGAAGGAATTGGAAATAATCAATTGACTTCCATAGATTGTTAATCTATGTAATCAATTGTTTACAAATTGAGGAAGCAAATCCTTAGAAACTAACTAAGATGGGTTGAAGAACCTTAGAAACCATTGGAGGCAACTCTAAATTCATATCATCAATATTAACCTTAGTTGTTCACACGAGGAGACATAAGTAGGTAATTGTAAAGAAAACCTACTCCTCTTCCTAAAACCTAATAAGTATTAAAAATATCTAATTACCCTTCTAATTGAAGTTAATTACAAGCATGGAAATCAAGAAACCAATAATTAACTAAAAACTAATCAATATTGATTAAAATTAAAGTGTAGTCTTCCAAGTCTTGGTTGTTTGTCCTGAGACCTACCGAGGTCGGTAGGGTGAGAGCCTACAGTGGCCGCTAGGTAGTCTCCTCAATATTCCCTTTGTCCAAAGGGCTACTGTTGAAGATAAGGTCGGAACCTACCATCGTCAGTAGGCTCTGTTTTCTTCCCTCCTTTTTTCTTGCATCTTTTTCAATGGTCGGGAGCTTCTAGTTTTATTTCGGTGAGCATCTTATAAACTTTGTGAGTCTTATAAATCTTGTAAATTCTTCCAAGCGTTCTAATTAATGCAAGAGTTCCTCAACTGAAGCTTCATCCATGATGTCTTCAATCTTCTAGTTGCTCCTATGGAAATTGTTCAATATTTTTTTGTTGAATTCACATCATATGGGGTCATTAAAAAAAAAAAAAAAAAAGGCAGCTCGTCTAGGATTTAATTAGGTGATGATCTCTTTTAAGGTTCAAGACATCTTGTGTGGTTCATGAATTAAAAAGATCCTACTTGGTATACAACAAGCCATTTGTGTTTGGTTGAATTCATCTAGGAATGACTAATGTTTTTAAATCACTAAAAAAACATCGCATTCACAAAAAGATTAGCCTATTTTTTGTTAAAATTAAAAAGAAAAAAAGGAGAAGAAAAAAGCATCAGGTCAGCTCGCCAGTCACCAACTTGATTAAAAGAATTTAAAAAAGGAAAGAAAGAAAGAAGGAGCATTAGCTCACCATCAACTTTTTTGGTTTTTTTGGAAAAGGAAAATCATGTCAGCTCACTAGTCACCACATTGTTTGGTAAAAAAACATAAAAAAAGAAAAGAAAAAGAAAGAAGGCTGATGCACCACCACTTCGTTGCTGGCTAGTACTAACAAGTGTATGAATCTTCTAACTTATCTACCTCAATTAGCTAGCTTGTCTACTAACTTAAATAGCTTAGAATTCTTCATTTTTTTACGAGAACAGAGAGAAAAGTTGATGAAAGATGATAAAGATATTATTTGAAAGACATAATGTTAATTTTTTTACATATAGGATTTTAGGAGAGTTGCTTTTAAATTATTAACTTCAAATTATAAAAGTACACAGAGTACCATTATGTAAATTTACGTCTCTATTTTTGTTAAATTTACTAAAATGTTCTCATGTGAGGCAATTAATAACTTCTTCAATGGGGCACCTATCACTATTTTGGACAATATATGTAAGTTTATCTGGCGATATTCCTATGGCATATGTTAATACGGAGAAACTCACGATACTTGGTGCAAAAAATATAACAAGAAAGCACATTAAATAAGTATGAAATGATTGTATTATTTAATAATCATCTATATTTATTTACCTTAATTATTCCAATAAGACTCTTATTAATCTCTCCACCCCTACCCATTCCCCATTCATCCTTCCCACCCCCCAAAAAAGGAAAGAATCTAGGATTGTCTTTCTTATTTCGTTCTATATTATATTATTCCTCCTCGTTTTTGCTTTGAGTTTATCTTTTATTTGGTAGGTTTTATTAATACAACTCATCGAATAAAAAATAAACCCTAAGGAGCCATGATAAATTCTAAAGGTGAAATATATTATGAAATGAAATATTATGGACAATCCCGAGTGATTTCTTTTTCCGGGTGGGGGTGAGAGAGAATATTAAAGAATCTGATTGATACAATTAAGGTAAATAAATTTAGGTGGTTAATATTAGTGCCAAATTTCCAAATGTGCTTTAATGAGCTATATATACATATACATACATACGTACATATATATACATATATACATATATAAGGCTTTGTCTAATGTGTGCCCCTATATATGGCACACATTAATATAGATAAACTCAATCTATGTTTGGTAAAAAATATATCAAAAAAGTCTTAGTAAATAAACTATGAAATTTTGCACTAACTAATAATTATTTATATTTATTTATCTTAATTGTGGCAATCAGAATCTTTAATTCTCTCTACCACTACCCTTTCCTTTTATAATATATTTTTTCCTTAGGGTTTATTTTTTTCCCATAGGGTAATTATCTTTTATTTGGTAGGTTTTAGTGATACAATATGTCAAATAAAATGTAAAAAATAAAAACTAAATCCTCAGGAGAAAAGATAAACCATAAAAGGAAGTGCTATAAACTATCCTAAATACTTTAATTCTTGTGATGGAGGTGAGAGAGAATATCAATGATTCTGATTTTTACAATTAAGGTAAATAAATATAAGTAACTGTTATTAGTATAAAATTTCTGTAGGTTATTTAATGAGATTTTTGTAACTTTTAAATCATCGAATACAGTGTTAGTTTATCAGTATTAACATATAACATAAGAGCATACGTAAGACAAACCCTATATATATACACATAGAGAGTGAGAGGGAGAGAAAGAACACTCAAAATAAACAAAAATGAAGGCTTAAAGAACCCGCAAAAGCATGTCATTGCAAATCAGTTGTGAATTTTCCTAAGAAACCTACATTGGCAACTATGAATAAGAGACTGGAGTTAATAGATTATTTTATGACAGAGACGTCATGAGATGTTTTAGAGTGAAATTGCTAGAACACTGAAAAATGTTTGAAGATAAATGGATATTGATGATGGAAGAAATGTCTAAAATGTTAGAAGGATTTGGGAATAATGTTGCCACAAAAATAAGAAAAACATATGAGATTGTGATAGAGAATGGGAGGGTGAAGTGGATTGTGATCATGAATATGTCGTGAGGCAATGGGATCTTCAAGGGGTATTGGCTCCTTGGTGTATGTCTTCTTACCATGTAGCATGTCGTCAATGTTGGAGAAGGAGATAGCTTGGGGAGAACTTTTTTGTAACCTAAAAGAAGAGGAAAAGAAACACCTCCGCCAATTATGAGAAAAGGGAATTGGAGACCAGCAATTACAGAAGTTGTTGATGACGGTTCTTGACATCATGATGTTCAAGATTACTAATAGAATCAGCTTAGAAGTTGACTAAAGTTGTCCAGAAGTAACAAGTACAAAAAAGAGGAAAGATGACAGAATTTGGGATGAAAGGTTGGGGTGGGAAGGCATAGGCTAGCATCAGAGAGGAACATTCTACTAGTGCCAAGAATTTTGTGACGGTGTTGTTATCTTGCCATTTATTTAATACATTATGTATTTTAAATTTCATAAAGGCTATTTTTTTTAACTTAAAATTCACTTCAATGTGAAATCCTAAATATTTCAAGCAATTAGCTCTACTCTTTTTACGATTGCTAGGCCGTCAAAGGTAATTCGTGAAGTGCTGCATACATAATACAATTTGAACTAAAAGATAGATAATTATATTTATTGATATAAGAACAAACCATTGTTCATGGAGCACCAATAAAGAGCTTAAATATTTGCCGCTTAACTGGAGAAGATAGAGCAGCTACAGTTCAGAAACGTTTGAGTGTAGATCGATTTCCCTGGTATGTTTGAAATTCCCTCTTTATTTCATGTGAAAGTTTCTAAATTTTTTAATGAAATGAAAAATTTTAAATGAAGGTTTTAATAAGTACAATGTTTCTAGATTGATTCAAATTTTAAATTGGCAGTGGATTACTATATTTGATAAAGAGTGCAATGGCAAACCAATCATAAATGAAAAGTTTTGCATCATTGTTAAGTTCGAAAGTCATAGGTTGTTTCATTGCATGAAAAAAAATGCGGTTAAAAAATTTGCAGAACCACTTAGTCTAGAAGTTTGGTTTCTTTGAACTGGGTTTCTGGTACATTTTTTTCTTCAAATTTACCCCACATAATTAAATTATCTTTAATTTTCTTCCACTTCACTCATTTAAAAAAATTCATCGTTTTACCCACTTAATTGATTTATCTTAAAACTTTCTTCAGCTTCACTAATTAAAAAAAATTTTAACTTTTTACCCACCTTATTTATTTCTCTTAAATTATTTATGGCCTGTACTTTAACCCCTATCCCCAAACCAAGCAGTTAATCAACGACTAGGTGAAGAATCAAAGATAAAATTTTGCCCCATCCTTGCACTCGTGTTCCAATCATTGCACTACATGTTGTTTGCCAGCAGCGACAAGGATAAAATCACTGTGAAGGCCATAAATGGGAATGAGATTCTTCAGTGATTTTTTTTGCTATGACGGTTATTTTGTTTGCAGGTTTTTAAGTTCAAAAGTTGAAACCCATCTTATTTGTGGCTTAGAGGTTCGTAGATGGTTTGTGTTTGTTGTTGCTTTGTTGTGTGGCCATTTGGTGACCAAATGAGCTAAGGATTTCATAGTTTTTGTTCAATGAAAAACTTGCTTAGTTTTTCCATTGGGTAAAGCTAAATTTTGAGTTTTGACTTGGTTGGTTTAAGTTCTATTAAAATGGATTTTGTTGACCGACCATAGGAATGCCAAGGGGGTAGGTGGGAGCGGTGAGTTACTAAAATTTGGATTATATTTAATAACTTTTGATTTAGAGAAACTTCATTTTTCTTCTCAAAATTAAATTTTGCTTCAGTTTTTTATATGAGTTTTTTAATGCAAATACTTATTCGAAATTAATAAATGTTGTACTTAAAATATAATAAGTTAAGGTTATCTTAGATTCAAATAGTTTTTATTATAATATCTTCTTCATAAATTTCATTTAAAAGCTAATGAATCTAAACATGTTGGGATATAATGAATGTCATTTTAAATTTTAAAATTATTAATTTTTTTTTCTTTAAAACCTTTATGTTCATAAAAAAAATATAATTTTAATTTGAATAATTTTGGTTCATACAATTTTGGAAAACAATTATACAACAAACCGACCAGTATACAGAAAGAAGACTAATACATGACCTAAGACAAAAATACTCATCAAACTTAACGACTAGGGGAAACAAGAGAAGCAACTAGGGAATAAAGCCTTTTGTCACAGCAACCGGAAACACTTCTACAAAGAGACATAATGAGATTTATTTCATCCCCAAATAGTAAAAACACTTCTTATTTATTAACATTTATCATCAACTCTTGCAGGTTTTTTTTTATAGTAAAACATGCAAAACACAGTTTCCAAAACACGTTGAGGGTCCTTGCAGATATCCCCACCACCCCTACCTTGTCTTCATTCCTGTGCATCCTCGTATTTGGGGATGAAATTCATCCCTAATCCCAACTCAATACCCCTAACTAATCCACTTCCCTACCAATCTCAGGATATGCGAAAAAATGTGATGGAAGTTCGTCTACAGTAAAATATAAGGTGACAGTGACAAGTGTTTCTCATTGCTAGGGTAGTAAACTTGCTTTTAGTACTTTTATATGTCTTAGGAAGCACAAGTTTTACTAGATTTTTTTTTTCTTTCTCTCCAGTTTTTCTCGCTTACAAACTTCACTTTGTCCTATGTAATAAATCTTTGAAAAAATTAGTAAAATTACAGAGAAGCAGATATAGGTGGTAGTATCAAGGTCTCTAATTTCTAGGGTTCTTAAGTTTTACTTCCAACATAAGGTATTTATAAAGTACAATAATGAGCCAATCCTAATCTCTAATTAGCTAGGGTTATCTAACATGATATTGCCCTAATAAAAAGGCCCACTCTATAACTTATTAATTTTGTAATTTTGATCTTATTATTTTTTAATCAAATAACTTGGACACAATATTAAACAACTCAAACATTTAACTAATCCACCAATCAAAACACTATGTGATAAAACAATATATATTTACATATATATATATATATATCTATCTTTATATAATTATATGATATATATAATATCTATATATATGTATGTGGGTATATATATGATTGATGTACACACAAAAACGGATATATATGATTTAGTTAAAATCTTACGAATTTCCATATATAATTCATATAAATATAGATGTTTTAATTACGGGTCATGCAATTTTATTTTAAATAATGGATCATTTTTCTACAATATTTTTTGTATGCAGCTAATGATTGAGGTATAGAACCTATATTAATTCTAAATTTACACCTCTTGATTGTCCAAACTTTCATAATTATAGTGATAGTAAAAAGGACCGAAGTGGAGAATCAAGTACAAAATTTTCAACAAAATCACTCTAGAATGATTCAATTTTTTAGAAAGACGATAGTCTACCTACGAAGGGAGGGTAATTCGGCAAAGAAGATGATATAGTGATGACGACAGAAATGAAGAAGACGAGAGGGAAAAGGAGAGGAAGGAACAGGAGAACAAGAATCAAAATCCTTCTTTTTGGATGTCCAAGAAGAAAGATAAAATGACTCTGAAGGTCATAAATAGAAATTTGATTCTAGAGGGGATAATATTTTTCTATAATACTTGTTGCAAATTTTAACAAACTGGTAATTTTTTGGAAAACTTAGTGAAACCAATGTAACTTACCTAAAATAATAAAGTTAGTGGGCTTAGTGAAATCTTATAAGTATATTTATAATTACTATAAGCAATGAGATTTTGAAAACCTAAAGTAAATGTTTATCATAAGAAATGAATAAATTATGGGGACATTTTGAGAAATTAATCATTTATGTTACATTTAGAGAAACTCAATTAAATTGAACAAAATTAAGCTAGGGTTCATAGACAAATTATATATGTATATTTATAATTATTATTACTAATTTTATTAGGAAAAAGTAAAACAAATATATATCATAAAAAAATGAATAAGCTATAGGCTCATTTTGGGTAAATTAGTGATTTTGTTAAAACTTAATAAAACTCATGTAAATGAAATAAATTAACAAAATTCGTAGGTTTAGAGACAAATTATAACTATTTATATAAATATAAGTTGTTTTATTTTAAAAACTAAAATAAATGTATATCATACTGAATGAATACATTATGGATTTTGAAAAGCTGGTGATTTGTTAAAACTTAGTTAAACTAATATAAATTACACAAAATATCGAAATTAGAGGGTTTAGACACAAATTATAAATATATTTATGATTAATATAAATAGGTGTGTTCGGAAAAATAAAATAAAGGTTTATAAGAACAAAAGAATAAGTTATGGGGTCATTTTCAAAAGAATAGTGAAATATGTGAAAATTTAGAGAAACTAATGAAATTACATAAAGATATGAAATTAGAGGGTTTAGATACAAATTATAAGTATATTTATAATTAATATAAATTATTGCTTTTGGAAACCTACAATAAATGTTTATCACAAGAAATGAGTAAGCTATGGGGTCAATTTGAGAATATAATGACTTATGTGAAAATTTAGTGAAACCAACGTAAAATTAGAGAAATTTGAGAAATTAGTGGCTATAGGGACAAATTATAAGCATATTTATAATTAATATAGGTAATTTTATTTTGAAACAGTAAAATAAATGCATGTCATAACAAATGAATAAGTTATGTGGTCATAACAAAAAAATAAGTTATGGTGATGTGAATTCCACATTTGATTGCAAATTTAATCTGTCATCTTCCCAAGATCACATCATTGATGAAGGACATCTATTGAAGATTTTGTAGTTCGAACACTCCACTAAAAGAACACGTGAGAGACTAAGCCACATATACCCAATATTGAGAGGAGGAACTCTTCCAAATTTGATAGCAAGAACCTTACCGAAACTACGGCCCTAAAATCCAATGTTAAACCACCAAAGGAAGGGACTTGCTTCCACTGCAATGAACCTGGTCATTGGAAGAGGAATTGCAAGCTCTACTTGGAAGAAAAGAAGAAGCAAAAGGCCAGTGAGACTGCCGCTTCAGGTATTTTCGTTATAGAAATTAATATGTCTACTCCTACTTCATGGGTATTAGATACCAGATGTGGAGCTCACATTTGTGTAAATGTGCAGGGACTCAAAAGGAGTAGATCTTTGGCAAAGGGAGAGGTGGACCTACGAGTTGCAAATGGAGCAAAAGTTGCTGCTGTAGCTGTAGGGACATTTGATTTACTTTTGCCTACTGGGCTTATAATTGAACTTAAAGATTGTTATTATGTTCCTGCTATGAGTAGGAACATCATTTCAGTTTCTTGTTTGGATATTGATGGTTTTGAGTTTAATACTAAGAATGGTAAAAGTTCTATTTATAAAAATGCTATTTTCTATGGGGATGCCTCTTTATGTAATGGACTTTACATTCTTAACCTACATGATTCCATTAGTAAGCCCATCTATAACATAAATACAAAGAAATTTAAATCTAATGATTTAAATCAAACTTACTTCTGGCATTGTCGTTTGGGCCATATAAATGAGAAACGCATATAAAAACTCCATCAAGATGGACTTTTATCTTCAGTCGACCTTGAGTCTTATGAAAAATGTGATTCTTGTTTATTGGGAAAAATGACTAAAAGTCCATTTACAAGGCAAAGTGAAAGGGCTACCGATTTATGGAACTTATACATACTGATGTATGTGGGCCAATAAACACACAAGCCAGAGGAGGTTTTCAGTATTTCATTACATTCACAGATGATTTCAGTAGATATGGTTATGTCTATCTAATGAAACATAAATCTGATTCCTTTCAAAAGTTTAAGGAATTTCAAAATGAAGTACAGAATCAACTTGGAAGGAGTATCAAATTACATCGATCAGATAGAGGTGGTGAATGCTTAGGCCAAGAGTTTGACGAACATTTAAAAAATTGTGGGATATTGTCACAATTAACTCCACCAGGAACACCACAATGGAATGGTGTGTCTGAGCGCAGAAATCGAACTCTATTGGATATGGTTCCATCTATGATGAGTAAAACAGATCTTCCAATTTCTTTTTGGGGTTATGCTCTAGAAACTGCTGCATTCATATTAAATAGAGTTCCATCAAAAGCTGTTCAGAAGACACCATATGAGATATAGACCGGGAAACAACCTAGTTTAGGATTTCTCAAAATTTGGGGATGTGATGCTTATATGAAGCGATCATTATCTGAAAAACTAGCACCCAAATCTGATAAGTGTCTATTTGTGGGATATCCTAAGGAAACTAAAGGATACTACTTTTATCTTCCATCTGAAAACAAAGTGTTTGTTGCTCGGAACGGAATTTTCCTTGAAAGGGAATTCGTTTCCAAAAGACTTAGTGGGAATAGAATCCATCTTGAAGAAGCTCAAGGACAGCAGACCATTTCTGAACCGAGTATGGATACTCAGTTGGACTCACGTATTCATACTGAGCCTGAACCTTTGACACAAGGGCCAAGAAGGTCTGGTAGGATTTCTCAGATACCACAGAGATATGGATTTCTTGTGACTGAGGATCATAATATTGATCTTATTGATCAAGGTGAACCTAATTCCTACGAAGATGCTATTCATAGTTCTGAATCTACCAAATGGCTAGAGGCTATGAAATCAGAAATGCAATCCATGCATGATAATCAAGTTTGGACTTTGATTGATCCACCTGAAGGTTGCAAGACCATAGGGTGTAAATGGGTTTTCAAAAAGAAAACTGACATGGATGGCAATGTGCACACTTACAAAGCACGATTGGTAGCAAAAGGGTATAGACAAACTCATGGTATAGACTATGATGAAACCTTTTCTCCAGTTGTAATGCTTAAGTCAATTAGAATTCTGCTTGCCATTGCAGCATATTATGATTATGAAATATGGCAAATGGATGTTAAAACTGCTTTTCTTAATAGAAATCTACTGGAGGATGTGTATATGACACAACCTGAAGGTTTTATTCATCCTTCGAATTCTAGTAAAGTGTGTAAACTTCACAGATCCATTTATGGCTTGAAGCAAGCATCTCGAAGTTGGAATCTTCGTTTTGATGAAGCAATTAAAGAATTCAATTTTATCAAGAATGATGATGAACCTTGTGTCTACAAAAGGGTTACAGAAAATGCAGTAGTCTTCTTAGTACTCTATGTCGATGACATCTTGTTAATTGGGAATGACATCCCCACTTTGCAAAGTGTAAAAACTTGGTTGGGGAACTGTTTTTCAATGAAAGATTTAGGCGAAGCAGCCTATATTCTAGGCATTAGGATCTATCGAGATAGATCTAAAAAAGCTTATTGGCCTAAGTCAGAGCGGATATATTGACAAGGTATTGAAAAGGTTCAGTATGCAAGATTCTAAGAGAGGATTCTTGCCAATGTCACATGGCGTTAAACTCAGTAAGTCTCAAAGTCCTACCACAAGGGAGGACACAGAACGCATGAGTAAGATTCCTTACGCTTCCGCAATTGGATTTATCATGTACGCCATGTTATGCACTCACCCAGATGTCTCGTATGCATTAAGCATGACTAGCAGATTCCAGTCAAATCCTGGTGAACCGCATTGGACTGTAGTAAAAAACATTCTCAAGTACTTAAGAAGGACTAAAGAGATGTTTTTGATCTACGGAGGTCACGAAGGAGAGCTTGTTGTAAATGGTTAGACGGATGCTAGCTTTCGGGATCGATGTAGATGATTTTAGATCGCAACTGGATTTGTGTTTTGTTTGAATGGAGGTGCCGTGAGTCGGAAGAGTTCAAAGCAAGATACCGTGGCCGATTCTCCTAGAGAGGTCGAGTATGTGGTCGCTTCGATGCAGCCCAAGGAGGCCGTGTGGATCGTAAAGTTTATCACCGAACTAGGTGTAATTCCTAGCATTGTGAACCCAAAGTGGACCTATATTGTGATAATACAGAGCCATTGCACAAGCTAAGGAACCTAGATCTCATCCACGATCCAAACATATTCTCAGGGCGTTTCCATCTCATTCGAGAAATTATTGAGCGTGGAGATGTTAAAATTTGCAAAGTAGACACCAATGACAATAGTCGCAGATCCATTGACAAAGCCACTCCCACAACTTAAGCATGAGAGTTATACTAGGTCAATGGGTTTGAGAGTCATGTCAAATTGGTGGTAGGTCAAGTGGGAGATTGTTAGTATATGCCCTAAGACCAATTGACTCACATTTATGATTTATGAAGCATGTATTTTTTTGAATTGTATTTTATGCTCATGGTCATCAAGTATGTGACTTGATAGTAAAACCCTTATAGCTAATAAAATACTATTCTTGTTTGTCCCTAGTTTATTACATCTTGTAAACTAGTGTGAAGTTGATTGATGGTCAAGTTTTACTGATCATGAATATGAGATATAAAATCAATTCATAAATACATATTGAGAATATTGTACTGGACATGACCCAAAGAGAAGAAGAAATATTGCATGGGTTTAAGTTATAAGTATTTCTTCTCAGTTTTATATTTGGTGTCCTTCGACCTAATGTTTCTAATGTTTCTTGCATGGGGAGAAAAATATGTTTTGACATAGTCAAACATCACTTTTAATTAGGTGATCATTATGATTATTGGTTGGCTTATTTTCTCGTCATGGCTTGAATATTGGAGATAGTGAAAGGGATTTGTCCCTCTTTTTTTAGAGAGAGATATCCATGGGCCCCTTGATAAGGAAACTGGAAAATATGCATGGCCATGCTCAAATAAGTATTAATAAGGTGTTATTAATATTATTTGTGGGAACAGTCTGCCTGGTGATCAAGTAAATGGTTAATTAAGTTTTATAAAGATGACTTGATCCATGCCCTATACTTAATTAGGATATCGTGTGACAAAAGGACTAAATATTAAATCTGATGCTAGGTTATTATTACATTTACTTAACTTTGGTAAGCATAATGTCTTGCTATAGGCCGCTTATGTTTTGTGAAGACATTTTTCCATTCACTGCCAACGTTAAGTGAACCTACAGGGTCACACGCATAGACGATCTTGTGAGCATAATGTCCATGTTCAATGAATCTAGATTGTGTCTAGATTCGTTGAACGTATACAAAAGGGGAATCAGATTCCATATTGTATTTTCTGGTAGGTTAATAAGTAATTAATTTTATTTAATCGAATAAATGAAATTAATTACTTAATATTACTCATCCAACCGTTGGATGATTATAGGAATAGACGGACGAGATTAAATTGTCATTAGATGACAGTTAGGGTTTTGTTATTGACAGCTATAAAAGGTTATGTTAACCTTTTCTTGATGGCCGTCCTTTATCTGATTAAAGAAAAACAAAACCCTAAACCCTAGAACGGCGATATAGTATCTAGCCTCCTCTCTCCAAAATACGACCGATTACCAGATAGTCAGGATCAGTTCTGAACAGCTTTCAGAACACAGAAAGGGCTAGCATCCCGATCGCTCGCAGAGGAGTTCGTCGCGTGGATACTAGTAGAGGGCGAAGCGTACAAAGCAGCTCCTCCACAACGAACAATCAAAACATTGAGGTAATTTCAATCCAATCGATTTTTCTAGTATGTGCAGGTCCTGTTGGTGGATTTCCGTAGTTTTATTTTACTTTGTTTCTGCCTACCGATTCTAAAAAAGGCTGCACGTCTACTTACAAGAAAAAGTAAGTGTGTGACAATAGGCTAGCATCAGAGAAGAACATTTGGCCAGTGCCAAGAATTCTATGACAGTGTTACTGTCTTGCAATTTACTTAATACATTATGTATTTTAAATTTCATAAAGGTTATATGTTTACTTCAAATTCACTTTAATATGAAATCCTAAATATTTTCGACAGGTAGACCTCCTCCTATCTCATGTCCATCAAATGTCGTAATTACTAGGCCAACAAAGGTAATTCGTGAAATCTACCGCATACTTTATATAGTTCGAATTAAATGGTAGATACTGATATTTATTAATATAGGAACAAACCATTGTTTAGGGAACACTAAATAAGAAGTTAAATATTTGCCACTTAACTTGAGCCGATACAGCAGCTATACCTTATAAATGTTTGAGCATAGATCGGTCTTCCTGGTAAGTTTGAAATTCCCTCTTTATTTCATGTGAAAGTTATTAAAATTTTTAATGTAATGGAAATTTTAAAATGAAGGTTTTAATAAGTACAATTTTTCTTGATTGATAAAAAGTTTAAATTGGCAATGAATTACTACATTCGATGAAGAATGGCAAACTTATCATTAATGAAAAGTTTGCGTGCACATCATTGTTAAGTTCGAACGTCATAGGTTATTTCAATGCATTAAAAAAAAAGTGTGGTTCAGAAATTTGCCGAACCTCTTAGTCCAAAAGTTTGGGTTGTGATACATTATTTTTCTTCAGTTTCACCCAACATAATTAAATTCTCTTTTAATTTTGTCAGCTTCACTAATTAAAAAAATTCAACGTTTTAACCACCTAATTGATTTCATTTAAAACTTTCTTCAGCTTCACTGATTAAAAAAAAACTTCAACTTTTCACCCACCTCGTTGATTCCTCTTCAATAATTTATGGCCGCGTACGTTAACCCCTATCCACAAACTAAGCAGTGAATTAGGGACCATGTGAAGAATCAGAGATACGATTTTACCCCATCTTTTAACTTCTAGTCCAATCCTTGCACTGCATTTTGTTTACCAGCAGCAACAAGGATAAAATCACTATGAATGCCATAACTGGGAATAACATTCTGGAGTGATTTTCTTTTTGCTCTGACGGTATTATTGTTTGCACATTATTATGCTCTAAAATTGAAACCCATCTCATTTTCGGCTCAGAATTTTGTGGATGGTTTGTGTTAGCTATTATTTTATTTTGTGGTTGTTTGGTGGCAAATTGAGCTAAGGATTTCATAGTTTTCTTAATCAAAGGAAGTTTTTGTTCAATGAAAACTTGCTTAGTTTGTCTATGCGGTAAACTAAATTTCAAGCTGTGACTTGGTTGATTTTAGTTCTATTAAATGAGTTTTGTCGACTGACCGTAGGCATGGCAAGGAGGCAGTTGGAAGCGGGGACTAACTAAAATTTCGGTTATATCTAATAAATTTTGATTTAGAGAAATTTCATTTTTCTTCCCATCGGGGACATGTCTACAAAGCAACGAAACGAGATTTCTTTCATTTCCAAATAGTGAAATGATTTCATATTGATTAACATTTATCACCAACTTTTGCAGTTATTTCATGGAAAAAAAATTTCCAAAATACGTTGAAGTCCCCGCTGATATCCCATCACCCTTACGTTTTCTTCATGCCCTTGCATTCTCATTATGGGGATAAAATTCATCTCCAATCCCAACCTAACTCCCTTAATTAAGCCCTATTCCTACCCATCTCAGGATATTAAAAAAAAAGGTGATATATGGTAATATAGAAGGTGGGAGTGACAAGAGTTTCTGATTTCTCGAGTAGTAAACTTACTCTTAGTACTCTAGTAGGGTAGTAAAGTATTACTATTTTTTTAATTTCTTTATCTCCAATTTTTTCGCTTATGAACTTCTCTTGATCCCTCGTAATTCATCATTGAAGAAAGAAGTAGAATTACAGAGAAGCAAAGATAGGTCGCGATAGTCAGGGTTTCGGATTTCTAGGATCCATAAGTTTTAATTCAAACATAAGGTATTTACTAAATACATTAATGAGTCAATCCTAGGCTCTAAAGAGCTAGGGTTTTCTAACTTGATATAGCCCTAATGAAGAGACCCATTCCGTAACTTATTTAATTTTTTTATTTGGACCTTATCATTTTTTTCTAAAATAACTTGGACACAATATTTAACAACTCAAACATTTAACTAATCACCAATTCAAAACACTATGCAATTAAGTAGTATATATTTGTATATATGTACATATATATGGATGTATATGTATATATATATATGTATGTTATATATAAATATAATTTTAGCAGCATATTTAGGTTTTATGATCGAAGTCCTTCGTTATGTAGTTGCTAACTTAATGTGATTAAGAAAATATATCTACTCATCATTCAAGCGATTTTTTATTAATCCTAATTAACTAATATTTCCCTTAGTAAGATCAAAAGTTAAAAGAATAACAATTCCTTGTTTTAGTAAATAAAGCTAAACAATGAAACAACAAAACTCCTTACATGAAGTCAATTACAAGAACAAACAAATAACCTAATGGAAAACATTTAAAATGATCATAATTTTTTTTTAAACCACAACTGCTTTTAAATTTACAAAATATTCATTTTGTCGGTTAGCCTTTTCTTACATGTATCCTCATCTACTATTCAAGGTAATATTTCCATTGGTTTTTCCCAATGCTATTTTTGATGAAAAATGCATTTGCAGCTTTCCCTTGTATCTTTATCCCTTTTTTTCTTTCCAACAAAAAAATTCCCATGAATTCCTTCGCCTTTCTCTTTTGTTCCCTATAGAGACGATTACAAATTCATTATGTTGCTATATTGTTTAGATCTGGAGCATGCTCTAATGTCGGTAAAGGTAACACTCCTTCATTCTCCTTTAGCTTTCATACAGGAACCACCCTAGAAAGAATTAGCATACTATAGGTGGGGCAAACAACCGCCGAAGGAGATGTCATTTGCACCTAATTATTCTATTTAGTTTGTGTCCTTAGGCCACTCTTCAAAATGGAGAGAATCTCTTGCCTAAAATATACATATTTTGTAATTGGTGCCTTATGATTGAGGGTAGTTAGGCGAGTTGCAAGTCCTGACATTTGTAACTGGAAAGGTTTATATTTCTACACAAAAAAAAAAATAAAAAAATAAACAACGTAACTTCGAACATGAAAATTTGATGAAAATATGGATAAGAAATTTGATATCTAAGAACATCAACAATACGACAGTAATCAATTTCTTTTGCAAAACTTAAAAACAATCAATGTTGAGGCATCAACAATAATCAAGGTATGTATATTTATATTATCCTATCAAAAGTTTAGGCAATCAAGAGGTGTAAATTTAGAAATACTATAGGTTATATATCTCAATCATTCATTAAATAAGAAAAATGATATTGAAAATAATGATCCATTATTTAAAATCAAATTGTGCAACCTATATTAAAGAAATATTTATATTCTTATCTATAATATATGGAAATTCATAAAATTTTTTACTTATTTGATGCATAAAAAGCTACTTCCAATGTTATTTACGTTAGAGATAGAAAAGACATTTTGAGTATACCACATGCTTCTTTACAAAATGTAACTTTGGTTTTGCATTATAATTAATGGTATTCCTTAGCTAAAGCTACATAGAATGTTGGACGTAAGTTTAACTAATGCATGAAATGGGTACATAAAAGCTGGGTTCTTCAAGTAATCTAGGTAGGGTTTAGAGGAAAATTTTATGGCTGCTAATTTTTCAAATAGTGCAACGATACTTCGAGAAAATATTTTATTAGCTTTATCAACAAAAGGAAATCTCAAATAGAGTTTACAGGGTTTCTCCATTGATTTCCGTTTCTCAAATATAGAATAAAGTCAAAACACAAAAGCCTTCCATGTTGAGGAAGGGAGAGAAGAGCAATGTCAATAATTAGAACCCTAAGAAGGAAGAATGTGACTTTATAAAGTAGAACTGATTATGTGGGGCTTATAAAAGATAAGGTGTGAGCTGCTTTTCGAAACAAAGAACAAGAAGATGATACAACTACTTTTTTATTATCATTTCTTGCTATCTAATATTTAAATATTTTGTTTGCTGGTGTAATGTAAATTATGTCTACTGTTGACTGAGTCATTGAATCTTCTCCAAAATGCTTTCTAAATACGAACATAAGAAAAAGTTAGTCATGTTTCACTCGTTCTTCTTATATAATTTTATGATAAGATTATATATGACATCCTTGAGGAAATTTCTTCTTCTTTTTCTTATTTTCTTTCCAAATCAGCGAGGAAAACAAACTTTTTTCCATACTTATTTTTCTAAAAATAAAAAATGTTTAGTCAAATTTTAAACCACTAAAAACATATAATTTACAACATTAGTCACAATCTTCTGTAATTTAACACTTTAATGTAAAAAAAACATAGACTTACGAATTCTTACCTCACACAACTGATGATCAAAACGAATCAATCTCATATGAAACTCCAATTTAAGAAGCCTATAACATAAAAAATAAAAAATAAAAAATAAATTGAAAGAAGGAACTAGTGTAGGGTGGCGGCAACTAGGTTTTGGGATAGCTAGGATCTCTAGGTTTAATTCTCACATAACGTGTTTATAATTGGGCCCTAAACTCTAAAATCTAATGCACTAGGACTAATCTAACTTTATCTGGTCCAAATAACCGTGCCCACTCCTATCCTAATGAATTTTTTAATATGGCCCAATGTTCTCATATGAAATAACTTTGACCCCATTTTAAATAATAAATATATTTAACTAATTAGTTTCCCAAGTAATTAAGTAGGTCTTTCTTCTTATTCTAGCCCGTATGCACATATTGCCCGACTTCTGCTCCAGACATGTCCGTAGTTTAATAATTAAAGGAATACATATAATTCTAAAGAGTCCAAACCCAACCTTATCAAGATAAACTTATCTTAAATGATATCATAATGATTAAAAAGATTAATATCTCCAAAACAATAAAGAAAAAACAAAAATTTTGACAGGTTGAATAAGTATTCTTGAACTTGTAAAAACATTTACATTGAGATAGAAAGAAATTTCCATAGCTGAGCGCACCATCTTCCTAATTGTGTATACTAACTTGTTTTTCAGAAATATAGCATTATCATGTTCGAGTTCTACATACTATAAAGGTTGTTTGGAAGTAGAGTACTCTAAGCGTAAGATGGTTGTTTCTTTGCATACTAATGCTTCGCTTTTAAATTATAATTGTATTGGTATTCGTTTAGTTAAATTAGCTTAGAATGTTATCTTGAAGTTTTTTATTGCATTGAAGTTGGTTACGGGAATGTAGTTCTTCAAGGAATTTTAATACATTTAGGAGGAAGATTTTACGGTTTCTAATTCTATAATGGTGCGAGTAAAATTCTAAAAAAAAAAATTAGACAGCTAAAGAAACTAGAAAATATATTTTCATCCACCATTTACATCGGTTCTTTGTTGATTCTCATAGACTTAGTATGGTAGAAGAAACAATTTATTATTTGTTCTTTAATGTATATATAGTGCGAAAAGAACATTAGAATATGCAAAAGTGCACTTATAAAATCTTTTAAAGGTTATAAATTCGAAGCAAAGATTTAGTAGTGAAATTAACAAAGAGGAAAGATTTGATACTTCATAAAGTTGCAATGATATTATTGGGCTTATGAAACAGCTAAGATCGTCTAATACATCTTCTAGTACACCCTCTAGTACCCTCATTTTAGTAATTTTATCAATATAAATCCTATAGAATAACAGATGAACCCTAAATTCTAATAGATAATCCCTAAGGGAAAATTTCCTGTTCAAGTATGTGTACTAGAGAGTGTACTTGAGAATGTACTAGACAAACCTTAGTGCTTATGAAAGATTTTCTGTGAGCTACTTCCCGAACACAAGTACAAGGAGATTGGAATACAATTTTTTTATCATTCTTTCTATGAAATCCCAAGATATTTTGATTGCTAGCAACGTAAATAATATCTAGTGTTGGTCATTTAATCTTTTTTAAAAATGCTTTTCAAAATAAGAAGATATCTTCCTCATGTAGTAGAAAAAAGATAACACTATTCCCTCTTTCTTCTGTTTTCGTTCCATTTATGATAAGAGTATATAATGGAATCCTTATGGAAATTTCCTTGTTCACCCAAATATTTTAAGCAACTACCCACAAGTACTATTATTATTACTATTATTATTATTATTATTTGGGTGAAGTGTACTAGTGATGCTAAAACTTTTCTGTTTTTTATTTCTGACCCTGAACTAAAAAAACGCTAAGTCCGTTACCTCAAACTTTCCCAATGAATAAATTTGACTCTTTAAAACGTATTAATTTTGCCCTTCTATTAATTTTTGTCAACATGTCATATTTACATGATAATTCCCACGGGCATTTGGGACCGAATGAAACAAAACAAATAGTGTGGTTTTATTTAGCAACCCTTAATCCAAGACAAAGGTGCAACAGTGACGGGAAGGGAAAGGGAAAGTGGAAGGGGAAGAAGAAAATGGGGGAGGGTTGTAAAATTATGACGGGAGGACAAAGAAGAGGAAGAAGAATCGAGGGCCGAATGATATTACAGGAGATGGGAAAGAAGAAAGAGGGAGAGTATTACAGAGTACGGAAGAAGAAGGAGATGGCAGCGCGTGAAGGTCAGAGGAAGTAGGAGGATGAGACCGCTAGCTCTTACAGCGGTGACAGTGGGTTTGTTGGCATCGATTGGCAGTGATGATGGTGGGAACGAAATTCTAAGCATCAAAGAAAACATCATATGGTTCAATCTTGTTCAAGCCATGAGAAATATTAGGTACTTTGTTACAAAATTTTGCCTGAAGAAAATCAAAGTCAGTACCCGACATATAATATTAGAAATTAATAAAATTTTATTGATTTCCTTTTGGAGAAGCTAAAAAAGGAAAATCTTAACGAATTTTAATTTGGGGAAAGAAATCTTTATTTATCAAAAACTTAAATTTCAGTTCCGGTTGTTTTTTTTTCCAAACTATTAACAACCCTAGCTATGGGCCACTTTTTGATAAGTGATTTTTGTTCAAGGGAAAAAATAAGAATTAAGTTCATGGGTAGAATGTGAGCTAAGTAAATCGTGTGGGTTGTTTTGAGAAATAGAAAGCCAAAAATTGATACTTTTGCCACTCCAAATACCCCTTGTGGTCGGCACAAAATCTTTTTTGTTGCTCCATCCTATTTTGTGGTAGCGAGAAACTTTTTGGAAAAAGTTTTTAGTTCAAGAGTAAAAAATGCAGAATGAGTTCACGGGGAAAGTGCGGTTTAGACAAATAGTGTAGGGGCATTCTTTGTTAACTTCCCTAAAAAACTGAATCTTTTAAAAAAGCAGTAAAACATAATTTGGATAGTCCTATCCTTGCCTTGCTAATCTTAGGTCTAACAGGGGAATTAGGGACTGAAGTGGAGTATCAAGTATAAATTTTTCAACAATATTACTCTAGAAAGATTCATTTTCTGAGAAAGACGATAGCCTACCAACGAAGTGAGGGGAATTCGGCAAAGAAGATGATGTAATGATGACGACAGGAATGAAGAAGACGAGACGGAAAAGGAGAAGAAGGAACATGAGTACAAGAATCAAAACCTTTCCTTTCGGATGTCCAAGAAGAAAGACATATTGACTCTGAAGGTCATATATGGAAATTGGATTCTAGAGCGGATAATATTTTTTCTATAATACTTGTTGTAAGTTTTAATAAACTAGTACTTTTTTTGGAAAACTTAGTGAAACCAATGTAACTTACCTAAAATAATAAAGTTAGGGGGGCTTAATGAAATCTTATAAGTATATTTATAATTACTATAAGCAATTAGATTTTGAAAAAGTAATATAAATATTTATCATAAGAAATGAATAAATTATGGGGTCACTTTGAGAAATTAATCAATTATGTTACATTTAGAGAAACTTTATTAAATTGAACAAAAATTAAGCAAGGGTTCATAGACAAATTATATATGTATATTTATAATTATTATTACTAATTTTATTGGGAAAAACTAAAACAAATGTATATCATAAAAAAAATGAATAAGCTATAGGGTCATTTTGGAGAAACTAGTGACTTTGTTAAAAACTTAATAAAACTCATGTAAATGAAATAAATTAAGAAAATTAGTGGGTTTACGAGACAAACTATAAGTATATTTATATAAATATAATTAATTTTATTTTGAAAAAATAAAATAAATGTATATAATAACGAATGAATACGTTATGAATTTTGAAAAAGTCGGTGATTTGTTAAAACTTAGTTAAACTCATATAAATTACACAAAATATCGAAATTAGAGGGTATAGACACAAAGTATAAATATATTTATAATTAATATAAGTAGGTGTGTTTGGAAAAATAAAATAAATGTTTTATAAGAACAAAATAATAAGTTATGGGGTCATTTTCAAAAAAAATAGTGATATATGTGAAAATTTAGAGAAACTAATGTAAATTACATAAAAATATGAAATTAGAGGGTTTAGATACAAATTATAAATATATTTATAATTAATATAAATTATTTTTTTGGAAACCTACAATAAATGTTTATCACAACAACTGTGTAAGTTATGGGGTCAGTTTGAGATCTAGTGACTTATGTGAAAATTTAGTGAAACTAATGTAAATTACAGAAAATTGAGAAATTAGTGGGTTAAGGGACAAATTATATGTATATTTATAATTAATATAGGTAATTTTAGTTTGAAAAAGTAAAATAAATGCATGTCATAACAAATGAATAAGTTATGTGGTCATAACAAATGAATAAGTTATGGTGATGTGAATTTCCCATTTGATTGCAAATTGAATCTGTCATCTTCTCAACATCACTTCATTGATGAAGGACATCTATTGAAGATTTTGTAGTTCGAACACTCCACTAAAGAACTTGTGAGAAACTAAGCCACATATACCCAATATTAAGAGGAGGAACTCTTCCCAATTTGATAGCAAGAACCTTAGGGAAACTACGACCTTAAAATCTAAACTACACAAATTATAACTATAATCAACTCTAAAAACAAGAACTCCTAGAATCAATTAAACAAGGAATTAGAAATAATCAATTGACTTCCATAGATTATTAATCTATATAATCAACTGTTTACAAATTGAGGAAGCGGATCCCGAGAAGCTAATTAAGATGAGTTGAAAAACATTAGAAACCATTGGAGGAAACTCTAAATTCATATCATCAATATTAACCTTAGTTGTCCGAGAAGAGGAGGCATAAGTAGGTAATTGTAAAGAAAACCTACTCCTCTTCCTAAAACCTAATAAGTATTAGAAACATCTAACTACCCTTCTAATAAAAAGTTAATTACAAGCAAGGAAATCAAGAAACCAATAATTAACTAAAAAACTAACTAATATTGATTAAAACTAAAGTGTAGTCTTCAAGTTTTGATTGTTTGTCCTGAGACCTACCGAGGGCGATAGGGTGAGAGCCTACAGTCGCCGCTAGGTCGTCTCCTCAATATTCCCTTTGTCCAGAGGGCTACTGTGGACAATAAGGTCGGAACCTATCATCGTCAGTGGGCTCTGTTTTCTTCCCTCCTTTTTTCTTGCACCTTTTTCGATGGCCAGGAGATTCTAGTTTTATTTCGGTGAGCATCTTATAAATTTTATGAGTCTTATAAGTCTTGTAAATACCTCCAAGCTTTCTAATTAATCCAAGAGTTCCTCAATTGAAGCCTCGTCCATGCTTTCTTCAATCTTCTACTTGCTCCTAAGGAAAGTGTTCAATATTTTTTTGTTGAATTCATATCATATGGGGTCATTAAAAAAAAACAAAAAAAACAGCTCGTCTAGCATTTTATTAGGTGAAGGTCTCTTTAAGGTTCAAGACATCTTGTATGGCTCATGAATTAAAAAGATCCTACCTGGTATACAACAAGCCATTTGTGTTGGGTTGAATTCATCTAAGAATGACTAAATGTTTTTAAATCACAAAAAAAAAAAAATATATCGCATTTGCTCACAAAAAGATTAGCCTATTTTTTTGTTAAAATAAAAAGAGGAGAAGAAAAAATCATCAAGTCAGCTCGCCAGTCACCAACTTGTTTAAAAGAATTTAAAAAAGGAAAGAAAGAAAGAAGGAGCATGAGCTCACCATCAACTTGTTTGGTTTTTTTTGGAAAAAAAAAATCATGTCAGATCGCTAGTCGCCACATTGTTTGGTAAAAATACATAAAAAAAGAAAAGAAAAAGAAAGAAGGTTGATGCACTAGCACTTGTTTGCTGGCTAGTACTAACAAGTGTATGAATGTTCTAACTTATCTACCTCAATTAGCTAGCTCATCTACTAACTTAAATAGCTTAGCATTCTTCATTTTTTTACAATAAGAGAGAGAGAGATATGAGTTGATGAATGAAAGACATAATGTTAATTTTTTTACATATAGGATTATAGGAGAGTTGCTTTTAAAATTATCAACTTCAAATTATAAAAGTACACTAAGTACCATTATGTAAATTTACGTCTCCATTTTTGTTAAATTTACTAAAATGTCCTCATTTGAGGCAATTAGTAACTTCTTCAAAGGAGCACCCCCCGAAGCACACACTATAATAAGAGGTAGAACTTTATTGGTAGCGTACTCAATCAAACGGGTGATTTTTTCCACGACTACGGATCCCATACTACCTACCCCCCATAAACTGAAAATCCATAACCCCAACTGCTACGGGAATGCCGTTTAGTTGGCCTATGCCTGTTTGAACAGCCTCGGTTAATCCTGTCTTTCTTTGATAAGAATCAATACGATCTTTATAAGGTTCCTCCTCCGAATGAAATTCAATGGGATCTAGAGAGACCATGTCTTCGATCGAAAGTTCTATTCTATCTGAACTACTCATTTTCAAATGATATCCACATTGTTCACAAATATTCATTTTGGATTTAAAAAATTTCTTATAATTTAATCCATAACAATTTTCACATTGAACCCACAAATGCCTATATTTTTGAGTTACATCGATATCATCAGAACTTTCTATAGTTAAATCACCAGTACCTTCCGCGCGGGTTTGTATATCCGAACCCTCCCTTTCACCATTAGTTAGACTTTCTTCACCATTAGTTAGACTTTCACCACAAATGGACCTATAAATGTAACTATCACTGTAATTATCACTATCACTTACCATGGAAGTATCGATACAGATTTGAGACTGAAGATAACTGTCAATGCAACTATTAATATGATTATTCCAACTATATTGAGTATCATACATGTAACGATTATAGTAGGTATCTTCACTCGTAGATCCATTATGCAGATAACTAGAATTCCGATAACTAGAAAAGGAACTTTCTAGTTCACTCAGAAACGAATGATTGTTGTCAATCTCAAAAATTGGATTTTCAATATCAAAATATATGGAATAACTGTCTCCATTACTATCCTTAACCAAAAAAGTGTCATCGGGGATGAAATTCTGAATGTCTTTGACCTCGAATAAACCATCACCATTACTGTCACTAGAATCGTCACGACCCCCCCAAGTCTGAATATTTTTAGTTGTATCTTTTCTATTCGAATCTTCAATTTCACTGGTATTTTCAATAGGACCAAGACTATCCATTGATTTATTTAGCCCACACCCACGTTCTAACTCCTTCTTAAACAACATCGAATTAAACCACCATCTTTCCATAGAGTTTTCTTGCCCCCCTATTTGCATGAAAATACAATAGATGAATAGTCACTATTTTGGACAATATATATAAGTTTATCTGGCGATGTTCCTATGGCATATGTTAATACGGAGAAACTCACGATACTTGGTGCAAAAAATATAACAAAAAAAGCACATTAAATAAATATGAAATGATTGTAGTAATTAATAATCATCCATATTTATTTACCTTAATTATTCCAATAAGACTCTTATTAATCTCTCTACCCCTAACCATTCCCCATTCATCCTTCCCACCCCCAAAAAAAGGAAAGAATCTAGGATTGTCTTTTTTATTTCGTTTTATATTATATTATTCCTTCTCGTTTATTTTTTTTCTTTGGGTTTATCTTTTATTTTGTAGGTTTTATTAATACAACATACCGAATAAAAAATAAACCCTAAGGAGCCATGATAAATCCTAAAAGTAAAATATATTATGAAAGGAAATGTTATAGACAATCCCAAGTGATGTCTTTTCCGAGTTGGGGTGAGAGAGAATATTAAAGAATCTGATTGATACAATTAAGGTAAATAAATTTAGGTGGTCATTATTTGTGCGAAATTTCCATATGTGCTTTAATTAGATATATATACATATACATATATACGTACATATATATACATATATATACATATATATAAGGCTTTGTCTAACCTGTGCCCCTATATATGGCACACATTAATATAGATAAACTCAAACTATGTTTGGTAAAATATATATAAAAAAAAAGTCTTAGTAAATAAACTATGAAATTTTGCACTAACTAATAATTATTTATATTTATTTATCTTAATTGTGGCAATCAGAATCTTTAATTCTCTCTACCACTGCCCTTTCCTTTTATAATATATTTTTTTCCTTAGGGGTTTATTTTTTTTTCCCATAGGGTAATTATCTTTTATTTGTTAGGTTTTAGTGATACGATATGTGAAATAAAACGTACAAAATAAAAACTAAATCCTCAGGAGGAAAGATATACCATAAAAGGAAGTGCTATAAACTATCCTAAATACTTGAATTCTTGGGATGGAGGTGAGAGAGAATATCAATGATTCTGATTGATACAATTAAGGTAAATAAATATAAGTGATTATTATTAGAGTGTAAAATTTCCGTAGGTTATTTAATGCGATTTGTGTAACATTTGAATCATCGAATACAGTGTTAGTTTATCAAGTATTAACATATAACATAAGAGCATACGTAAGACAAACCCTATATATATACATAGAGAGTGAGTGGGAGAGAAAGAACACTCAAAATAAACAAAAATAAAGGCTTAAAGAAGCCTCAAAAGCTTGTCATTGCAAATCAGTTGTGAATTTTCCTAAGAAACCTACATTGGCAACTCGAATAAGAGACTGGAGTTAATAGATTATTTTATGACAGAAATGTCATGAAATGTTTAAGAGTGAAATTGCTAGAAAACTAAAAAGTGTTTGAAGATAAATGGAAATTGATGATGGAAGAAATGACTAAAATGTTAGAAGGATTTGGGAATAATGTTGCCACAAAAATAAAAAACATATGAGATTGTGATATAGAATTGGAAGGTGAAGTGGGTTATGATCATGAATATGTCGTGAGGCAATGGGATCTTCAAAGGGTATTGGCTCCTCGGTGTATGTCTTCTTACCATGTAGCATGTCGTCAATGTTCAAGGAGGAGATAGCTTGGGGAGAACTTTTTTGTAACCTAAAAGAAGAGGAAAACAAACACCTCCACCAATTACGAGAAAAGATAATTGGAGACCAAAGCAAATACGAAGTTGTTGATGACGGTTCTTGACGTCGATGATGTTCAAGATTACTAATAGAATCAGCTTAGAAGTTGACTAAAGTTGTCAAGAAGTCACAAGTACAAAAAAGAGGAAAGATGACAAAATTTGGAAAGAAAGGTTGGGGTGGAAAGGCATAGGCTAGCATCAGAGAGGAACATTCTACTAGTGCCAAGAATTCTTTGACGGTGTTGTTATCTTGCAATTTATTTAATACATTAGACATTTTAAATTTCATAAAGGCTATTTTTTTTTTAACGTAAAGTTCACTTTAATGAGAAATCCTAAATATTTCAGCCAATTAGCTCTACTCCTGTTACGATTGCTAGGCCGTCAAAGGTAATTCGTGAAGTGCTACATACTTAATACAATTTGAATTAAAAGATAGATAATTATATTTATTAATATAAGAACAAACCATTGTTCAGGGAACACCAATAAAGAACTTAAATATTTGCCGCTTAATTGGAGAAGATAGAACAACTATAGTTTAGAAACGCTTGAGTGTAGATCAATCTCCTTGGTAAGTTTGAAATTCCCTCTTTATTTCATGTGAAAGTTTCTAAATTCTTTAATGAAATGGAAAATTTTAAATGAAGGTTTTAATAAGTACAATCTTTCTAGATTGATTCAAAGTTTAAATTGGTAGTGAATTACTATATTTGATAAAGAGTGCAATGGCAAACCGATCCTAAATGAAAAGTTTTGCATCATTGTTAAGTTCGAAAGTCATAGGCTGTTTCAGTGCATGAAAAAAAGTGCGGTTAAAAAATTTGAAGAAGCACTTAGTCCAGAAGTTTTCTTTCTCTGAACTAGGTTTCTGGTACACTTTTTTCTTCAAATTTACCCCACATAATTAAATTATCTTAAATTTTCTTCCGCTTCACTCATTTAAAAAAAGTCATCATTTTACCCACTTAATTGATTTATCTTAAAATTTTCTTCATCTTCACTAATTAAAAAAAAACTTTAATTTTTTTACCCACCTTATTTATTTCTCTTAAATTATTTATGGCCTATACTTTAACCCCTATCCCTAAACCAAGCAGTTAATCAACGACTAGGTGAAGAATCAAAGATAAAATTTTGCCCCATCCTTGCACTCGTATTCCAATCATTGCACTACATGTTGTTTGCCAACAACGACAAGGATAAAATCACTGTGAAGGCCATTAATGGGAATTGGATTCTTTAGTGATTTCTTTTGCTATGACGATTATGTTGTTTACAGGTTTTTAAGTTCAAAAGTTGAAACCCTTCTTACTTGGGGCTTAGAAGTTCGTTGATGGTTTGTGTTTGTTGTTGCTTTGTTGTGTGGCCATTTGGTGACCAAATGAGCTAAGGATTTCATAGTTTTTGTTCAATGAAAAACTTGCCTAGTTTTTTCTATTGGGTAAAGCTAAATTTTGAGTTTTGACTTGGTTGGTTTAAGTTCCATTAAAATAGGTTTTGTTGACCGACCATAGGAATGGCAAGAGGGTAGGTGGGAGCGGTGATTTACTAAAATTTCGATTATATTAAATGACTTTTGATTTAGAGAAACTTCATTTTTCTTCTCAAAATTAAATTTTGCTTCAGTTTTTCTATCCGATTTTTTTTAATGTAAATACTTATTCGAAATTAATAAATATTGTACTTAAAATATAATAAGTTCGAGTTATCTTAGAGTCAAATATTTTTTATTATAATATCTTCTTCACAAATTTCAGTTAAAAGCTAATGAATTTAAACATGTTGGGATATAATGAGTGTCATTTTAAAATTTAAAATTATTAATTTTTTTTATCTTTAAAACCTTTATGTTCATAAAAAAAATATAATTTTAATTTGAATAATTTCGGTTCAGACAATATTGGAAAACAATTATACAACAAACTGCACAACATAGGACTAGTATACAGAAAGCAGACTAATACATGACCTAAGACAAAACAGACTCATCAAACTTAATGACTACATGAAAAAAGAGAAGCAACTAGGGCATAAAGCCTTTTGTCACAGCCACCGGAAACACTTCTACAGAGAGACATAACGAGATTTCTTGCATCCCCAAATAGTAAAAAGACTTCTTATTTATTAACATTTATCATCAACTCTTGCAATTTTTTTTATAGTAAAATATGCAAAACACGATTTCCAAAACACGTTGAGGTCCTCGCAGATATCCCCACCACCCCCAATCTTGTCTTCATCCCCGTGCATCCTCGTATTTGGGAATGAAATTCATCCCCAATCCCAACTGAGTACCCCTAACTAATCCACTTCCCGACAAATCTCTAGATATGCGAAAAAATATGATGGAAGTTAGTCTATGGTAAAATATAAAGTGGCATTGACAAGAGTTTCGATTGCTAGGGTAGTAAACTTCCTTTTAGTACTTTTATATGTCTTAGGAAGCACAAGTGTTACTAGATTTTTTTGTTTCTTTCTCTCCAGCTTTTTCTCGCTTACAAACTTCTCTTTGTCATATGTAATAAATTATTGAAAAAATTAGTAAAATTAGAGAGAAGCAGAGATAGGTGGTAGTATCAAGGACTCTAATTTCTAGGGTTCTTAAGTTTTACTTCCAACATAAGGTATTTATAAAGTACAATAAGGAGCCAATCCTAAGCTCTAATTAGCTAGGGTTATCTATCATGATACAGACCCTTAATAAAAAAGGCCCACTCTATAACTTATTAATTTTGTAATTTTGATCTTATCATTTTTAATAAAATAACTTGGACACAATATTAAACAACTCAAACATTTCACTAATCTACCAATCAAAACACTATGCGATAAAACAATATATATTTACATATATATATATACATATATATCTATGTTTATATAATTATATGATATGTATACATATCTATATATATGTATGTGGGTGTATATATGATTGATGTACACACAAAAACGGATATATATGATTTACGTAAAATCTTACGAATTTCCATATATAATTGATATAAATATAGATGTTTTAATTATGCGTCATGCAGTTTTATTTTAAATAATGGATCATTTTTCTACACTATTTTTTGTATGCAGCTAATGATTGAGGTATAGAACATGTATTAATTCTAAATTTACACCTCTTGACTGTGCATACTTTCATAATTGTAGTGATAGTAAAAAAGGACTTAACAAAAACGGTTAAAAGTTCTATTTTTAAAAGCATATTGAACTCGTTAGGATGGAAGTGCTTCGTTATGTAATTGCTAAGTTAATGTGATTAAGAAAATATATCTAGTCATCCTTCAATTGATATTTATTAATCCTAATTAACTAATATTTCCCTTAGTAAGGTCAAAAGTTAAAAGAATAGCAATTTTTCCTTTCAATAACTAAAATTACATAAAAACTGAAATTTTAAAACAAAAAATTGTACATTATCCCATATTTCTCACCCTCGAAACAAGAAATTCAATTACAACAAAAGAGAAATGACCGAACTGAAAAAATTTAAAATGACTAAAATTTCTTTTTCAAAACCACTATAGCTTTTAAATTTACTAAATATTCATTTTGTCGATAAATCTTTTCTTACATGTACCGTCCTCTAATGTTGAAACCAATATTTCCATTGGTTTTTCAGCTATTTTCGATGCAAAATGCTTGTGCAGTTTCCTTGGCATCTTTATTCCTTATTTCTTTCTAACAAAAACTTTCCAAGAATTACTTTGCCATTTCCTTTTGCTCCTTGGAGAGACAATTACAAATTCTTTATCCTGCTATATTGTTTAGATGCGGAGCATGCTCTAATCTCGGTGAAGGAAACACTCCTTCATTCTCATTTACCTTTTGTATAGGAACCATGCTAGAAAGAGTCAGCATACAGAGGTTGGGCAATCTACCACCAAAGGAGATATCATTGGAACCGTATTATTCTTCTTAGTTTGTATACTCATGCCACTCTTCAAAATGTTGAGAATCTCTTGCCTAGAAGTTACGTGTTTTATAATTAGTGCATTACGATTTGAGGGTGTAGTTAGGGTGTATTACAAAATGTCAATTATTTATGTAGGAATTTTGGGCCTTGAGTCTTCCCAATACTTTCATTTTCCAGCCCATCTTTGACCCAATGATGACTTGGGCCTCAACTGAAGAGTAGGTGCCCATTTGACTAGATCAAGAGATGCCAGGCCAGACCGGGTCGGGCCACCTGGGCTGCCATTGGTATCTCTCCCTCTCTCTCCCTCGTTTCCGGTGCAGCCTTTTCTCTTCTCTTGGGAGTCATTCTTCTCCTTTTCTTTTATGTCTTCTTTCCTTCCTTGATTGTTGGTTTTCCCGACTTGTCTACTACCTTTCTTCTCCGCTACTTCTGCTACTGCTCTCCTCTGTCCGTCGGCTTCCTGTGACGTTGTTACTGCCGTTGGCTTCCTTGGATCAGCTTCTGATCTTTTACTTGATGTGTTTGATAGAGAGCCGCAAGAAAGAGAGATAGAGAGAGAGTGTGTGTGGCACTGGTGACTCTTGTCACTGTTAAGGCTCAGATATTAGGGTTCCGATCATCCCGTCACTTACCAGCAACTCCTCAACGCAGCCTGTACAACTCATTTAATTCTCGACATCCTTTTCTTTCTCGGTTCGTCCCTGTTCCCACTGGCGGACGTTGTCTGCTAAGGCAGTAAGTGTTTCTCCTGGTTTCTCGTATTTTCGATTATTAGTATTAGTTGTTTATTGTTTTACAGCCCTAAAGTGTTTTTATAGGCTTTCCTTTGATCAGAGAGGAAGCCTATGTAATAGAATAGTTTCTGTTTCTTCCGCTATTTTTGCTTCCGTTTTTGGCTTGTAATAGTAAATAGCTTCTGTAATAGTAATTAGTTTCTACAACAAGTGGTATTAGAGCTGCGGTTCGGCTCACCAGCGCCGGCACCATCGACGGTTCCAGATTTGAGGAACTTTGAAGTTTCTCTTTCACTCTCTTTCTTTTTCAGTTATTTACTTTTTTTGTGTTCTTTTTCTTTTTTGGCATGCCGCCGATTATTGCTACTGTTTCTGGTTATATCATGTTTGCCGCCAGTTATCTGCTCTATTTTTCGACTTACCGCCGTTTCGTCTATTCTGTGCCTCTGTTGCTTGGCTTGCCGCCGATTGTGATTGCTATTACTGTTTTTCTTATTGAATTGTGTTATTCTTCAGTTGTGCTGTTTACTGTTTTTGGTATTGCTCTTGTCACTGTTCTGCTGCTGCTGGTGTGTTTTTCTGTTGTTTTATAAGTTTTTCAAAAACTATAAAACCCAAGTCTGGTTTGAATCCGTGAGATTTTAAGTATCTGTGTCTTGGCGCGTTTTTGTAGTTTTTCAAAAGTTTTTATTCCTTTTGTTCTTTGTCTTTTTTTATTTTTGTCGAGCCGATTCTATTGCTGCCATGTTTCTCGTTATTTTAGTTATATTGTTTGTTTCTTAGGTTTCGTACTTCACATTGTTGCACCATTTCTTTAAAAAAAAAATGAAAAAATCAAGCAAACTAAAACAAACCAACGCTGTTTTCCTTTGAAATTATATTTTACTATTTTTAAAAAAATTGGGGCAGTTTTATTCTTTTTCACTTAAAACTTTTTCTCAAATCTTTCATTTTTCCTAGTCATTTAATAATACTTATTTACCTTCAAAACATGTCAGTTCCAAAATTTGAAACTGATAAGTTTGATGGCAAATCTGACTTTGTAATGTGGCGGAGGAAAATGAAAGTAGTTTTGGTACAAAATAAAATTGCACCCACTATCTGTAGCCCAGAAGAGTATCCGGAATCTTGGAAGGGTGAAAGTCTTTCAGAAAAACTTGGTGATGCTCACAGTTGCCTCACCATACATTTAATTGATAATGTTTTACGAGAAATTGATGAAAAAGACAATGCTTTTGAA
This sequence comes from Catharanthus roseus, assembly GCA_028651295.1. Taxonomy (NCBI): domain Eukaryota; kingdom Viridiplantae; phylum Streptophyta; class Magnoliopsida; order Gentianales; family Apocynaceae; genus Catharanthus; species Catharanthus roseus. The sequence continues at coordinate 623,312 of JAPQWS010000027.1, forward strand.
ATTTGGACAAAACTGGAAAAACTATATTTGGGAAAATCACTTTCAAATAAAATTTATTTAAAAGAGCAGCTTTTCGATTTTAAAACGAGTGGGTCAAAAACACTTTCAGAAAATATGCATGATTTAAATAAAATCATTTTGGAACTTCAAATCGTTGGAGAAAGCATCTCTGATGAAAATATTGCAATCATTATATTAAATTCCTTACCTGAATCTTTTAACGATGTTAAATCCGCTATTAAATATGGCAGAGATGATTTATCTCTTTCTGATGTTAAAAATGCTTTGAAATCTAAGGATTTAGATTTACAAAAAGAAAATAAATCTCACGGCGAAAATCTTTTTGTGCGAGGAAGAGTTGACCGGAGGGAACCTCCTAGTCACCATTTTAAAAGTAAAGGGCGATCCAAATCACGAGAGAAAAACAAAGTAAAGTGTTTTTATTTTGGCAAAGAAGGCCATATGAAAAAATAAGTGTTTTAAATGGATTAAAGATGAAAAACAACGTAAACATGGTAAACGGAGTAATAAAACTGAGAAAACCTACGATTTTGATTCAGATGGTAATTCTATGTTTTCAGAGGTTTTATGTGTGTCTCTTTCTCCTTCATGTTCTGAGGTTGTTGATCATTGGGTTCTAGATTCTGGTTGTTCTTTTCACATGACACCCAACAAAGACTCATTTTCTAATTTCAAACCATTAAATCAAGGAAAGGTTTTATGGGAAATAATCAAGTTTGTGATATTAAAGGTATTGGTAATGTTTTCATCAAAATGCATGATGGTGTGACTAGGAAACTCACTAAGGTGAGATACGTGCCCGACTTACTTCGAATCTTATCTCTCTTAGTTATTTGGACTCTTTGGGTTTTTCTTTTAAATCTAAAAACGGTATTTTATGTGTTTGCAAAGGAAACCTAGTCATGCTGAAAGGTTTTAAAAGAGAAATCTTATACATTCTTCTTGGTAAAACGAGTTGTAACTCCACTACATTAATTTCCAAAAACTATTCCTGAGAAAACTATATTGTGGCACCGGAGGATCGGCTACATTAGTGAAAAGGGACTTTATTATTTACAAAACCCAAATCTTTTGTGTGCTAACAAAATTGATTCTTTGGATTTTTATTACCACTGTGTTTTGGGAAAACAACACAAAATCAGTGTTTCTACCGGCACACACAAGTTATCTGCTATACTTGATTATGTACATTGTGATCCGTGGGGACCTGAAAAGGTTCCAACTTACGGTGGTAATGTTTATTTCTTGTCAATTGCTGATTATTTTTTAGGGCATATTTGGGTTTTTCTTTTAAAAACCAAAGATCAAACTCTTGAAAAGTTTTGTTTAAAGTCATTCTCGAAATAAACTAAAAACTATCAGGACCGATAATGGTCTTGAATTTTGTAACCAGAAGTTTTCTGATTTGTGTGCATCGCATGACATTCTACACCATAGAACGGTTGGACATAACCCACAGCAAAATGGAGTTGCCGAAAGGATGAGCGTTGCCATTATTGATAATGTTAGATGTCTCCTTGTTTCTTCTGGTGTCCCTTTCTGGGGGTAAGCTGTTAGTAGAGCAGTATACCTCATCAATAGATCCCCATCTATAACTATAAACTTCAGGACTCCTATAGAACTATGGTATAGTAGACCACCTAACCTTTCCAACCTGAGAGTTTTTGGATACGCAACTTTTGTACATCAGAAGGAGGGCAAGCTAGATCCCAGGTCTAGAAAGGGATTGTTGATAGGATATCCTAGTGGAGTGAAGGGCTATAGAGTTTAGTTAAAGGATGAACTAGGGACGAGGGTTGTTATTAGTAGGGATGTTATCTTCAATGAGTTAGAGATGCCCTGTATTAGTGATAAACCCATCTCCAATAGTCCACCAAGTATTCCCACTCTTAGTAGTATTCCTGTGGAGGTAGAGGTCACCTCTATACCTTACTTAGAACCTGTACAAGAACCTGAAACCAATTCTGAGCTTCCTGTTCCGTCTAGTTGCACACCTGGTCCTCCTAGTATTTCTGAAACCTTGATCCTGTTTTAGAAGGTTCTGATGAGGAGGTAGAACATCCTGAGGCTCAGGCTCAAGCTCTTAGAGATTCCCAACTTGCGAGGGATAGAGTCTGTAGGGTACCTAAGGATCATCCTCGGTATGGTTACTCCTACATTATTTCATATGCATTTGCTGTTGCATCTTATGTGGAAGAAAAAGAACCGTTATGTTTTTCTGAGGTTTTGAAAAGCCCCAATAAAACTTGGATTCTTGTTCCAAAACCCTCAAAACAAAAGTTAGCTGATTGCAAATGGATTTTTAAAATAAAAGAACCTGAGTCTACTAAAGAATCTCCTAGGTTCAAGGCCAGGTTGGTTGCAAAAGGTTTTTCACAAGTTGAGGGCATTGATTTTAATGAAATTTTTTCTCCTATCATTAAATACAAAACGATTAGGATTATTCTTGCTCTTGTTGCGTTTATGATCTTAATATGGAACAACTTGATGTTAAAACTGCTTTATTAAATGGTGATCTCGAAGAGACTATATATATGCGTCAACCAACAGGTTTGGAGGTTAAAGGTAAAGAACACATGTCGTGTCTTTTGAAAAAGTCCTTATACGCACTTAAACAATCACCCTAGTAATGGTACAAGAGGTTTGACTCCTTTACGTTAAAAATTGGTTTTTCTAAAAGCAACTATGGTAGTTGTCTTTATTTTTCTAGTACTAATATTGATTCTCGTTTGTCTATTTATTGCTTTATGTGGATGATATGCTAATCGCTTGCAAATATAAAGTTAAAATTGACGATTTGAAATCTTTGTTGAAATATGAATTCGATATGAAGGATTTAGGTATTGCATTAAAAATTCATGGGATAAGTATTTCGAGAGATAGATCGTTCTCTCTTTCTATCTCAAAAGCCTTTCCTTTAGGAAATCGTATCCAAATTTTCTATGCACCTATGTAAGCCTGTTATAACTCATCTGGCGAGCCACTTCAAACTTTCTGACAAAAACAGTCCTAAAATCGAAAGTGAGAAAAGAGATATGGCTAATATTCCTTAAGCATAGTCATAGGTTCAGTTATGTACTCAATGATATCTACTCGTCCTGACATTGGTTTTTCTATAAGCCTTCTCAACAGATTCATGTCTAATCTTGGAAGAGATCATTAGGCTACTCTCAAGTGGCTATTGCGTTATCTTAACGGAACTTTAGATCGGGGTTTACATTATCACAATTGGTCTGATTTTGAATTAATTGGATTTGTTGATTTTGATTTTGCATGTGATAAGGATGGTAGAAAATCTACCTCGTCCTAATTCTTTACCTTAGCGGGTAATTGCAGCCAGTAGTTGCCTCATCAACTGCTGAGGCTGAGTATATCGCCGCAACTGGAAGCCATCAAAGAAGCCATCTCGGCTTCAAGGGTTATTGAATGAATTATAAGTTTTACATTCAAAAGCTATTATTTATACTGATAGTCAAAGTTGTTTATATTTATGTAAAAATCCGGTTTTATCATGAGCGAAACAAACATATAGATGTCAAATACCATTTTATTAGAGAAAAGGTTTCTAGTGGTTTAATTGACATAGACACGATTAGGATTGATAATAATCTTGCAGATTTTGGTAGTAAAATTGTAAACACTGACAAGTTTATGTTTTATAGGGATTTCCTTCACTTGGATGCAGCTTTGATTCACTCGTAAGTTCAAAAAACGGTTGGAAAATATTGTTCGATGTGGAGATTGTAGGCTTTTTAGGCCTTGAATCTTCCTAATATTTTCATTTTCCAGCCCATCTTTGACCAAATGATGACTTGGGCCTCAACCCGGAGAATAGGTGCCCTTTTGACTTGATCAAGAGATGCCGGGCCAAACCGGGCCGGGCCACCCCGGCTGCCCGTTGATATCACTCCCATTTGATCCCTCTCTCTCCCTCGTTTCCAGTGCAGCCGTTTCTTCCCTTAGGAATCATTCTTCTCCTTTTCTTTTACGTCTTCTCTCTCTGCTTCTTGACTGTTGGTTCTCTTGACTTATCTCACATCTTTCTTCTCTGCGGCTTCTACCGCTACTCTAGTCCGTCCGACGGCTTCCTGTGACGTTGTCACTGCCGTCGGCTTCCTTGGATCATCTTCTGATCTTTTACTTGGTGTATTTGAGAAAGAGCCGCAAGAAAGAGAGATAGAGAAAGAGAGAGGGAGAGAGAAAGAGAGAGAGAGAGAAAGAGAGAGTGGGTGTGGTACCGGTGACTCTAGTCACTATTGAGGTTCGGATCTGAGGGTTCCGATCATCCCGTCACTTACTGGTAACGCCTCAACGCGATCTGTACAACTTAGCTGCTGCTCGGCGTCCTTTTCTTTCTCGGTTCGTCACCGTTCCCGCCGGCGGTCGTTGTCCACCGCGGCGGTAAGTATTTCTCCTCGTTTTCTTATTTTTGATTATTACTATTAACTGTTTATTGTTTTACAGCGCTAAAGTGTTTTTATTGGTTTTCTTTTTTTTTATCGGAGAGGAAGGCCGTGTAGTAGAATCGCTTTTGTTTCTTTTGCTGTTTTTGCTTACGTTTTTGGCTTGTAATAGTAAATAGTTTCTGTACTAGTAATTAGTTTCTACAACGATTTATATATATATGTATATATACACACATATATATACATATATATCTATACATATATACATATATGTATATATATACAAAAATTTAGAGTAACTAAGATTGGTTTCTCCTAATTGGGTTTCTGGTACATTGTTTTTCTTCAGTTTTACCCCTCCCTTTAATTTATTTAGCTTCACTAATTAAAATTCAACTGTTTACCCATTTATTTGATTTCCCTTAAAATTTTCTTCAGCTTCACTGATTACAAAAAGAAAAAAATTAAACTTTTCACCGACCTATCCCTAAACCAAGCAGTCAATCAGACACGATGTGAGGAATTCGAGATACGATTTGGCCCTATCCTTGCACTACATGTTGTTTGCCAGTAGTGGCAAGGATAAAATCACTGTGAAGGCCATAAATGGTAAAGAGATTATTGAGTGATTTTTTCTTCATTGACAGTTATGTTATTTGCATATTTTTATGTTCAAAAGTTCAAACCCATCATATATTCGGCTCAGAAACTCTAGATAGCTTATATTGGCTATTGTTTTGTTGAGTGGTCGCTTAGTGTCCAAATCAACTAAGGATTTCATAGTTTTCTTAATCAAAAGAAGGTTTTTGTTCAATGTAAAACTTGCTTACTTTGTCCATGGGGGCAAAACCGAATTTCAATTTGTGACTCGGGTTGGTTCTAGTTCTATTAAAATGGATTTGTTGACCGACTATAGGAATGGCGAGGAGGTAGGTGGTAGCGAGGGACCAACTCAAATTTGGGTTATATTTAATAAAAAATCGGTTTATAGAAACTTGATTTTTTTATCTCCAAATTAAATTTTGCATCAGTTTTTTTTATTTTATTAATGTAAGTACTCATTCGAAATTAATAAATAATTGTAATTAAAAAGACAATAAGTTAAGGTTATCTTAAATTCAAATATTTTATTCTAATATCTTCTACAATAATTTCATTTGAAAGCTAATGAATCGAAATATGTTGTGATATAATTTGTGTCATACAAAACCCCGCTACATAGGTCTAGTATACAAAAAGAAGACTAGTACATGACCTAAGACAAAACAAGCTCAGCGAACTTAACAACCAAGTGAAACAAGAGAATCAACTAGGGCGCAAAGCCTTTTGTCGCAGCCACGGAGGCACTTCCACGGAGAGACAAAGCGAGATTTCTTTCATCCCCAAATAGTAAAAAGATTTCTTATTAACTAACATTTATCATCAACTTTTATAGGTTTTTCATGAACACTATGCAATAAATCAATATATATACACATATATGTGTGTGTATATACACACACGCACATATATATATATCTTATTAGGTAAAAATTTAATGAATTTCTGTATATGATTGATATAAATATGCATGTTTTTTTTTATAGGTCATGCAATTTGATTTTAAATAATAGATCATATTTTTTTTCTATATCATTTTTTTGTATGTGATGAATGATTGAGATATCTAAGTTAGAGTAATTGTAAATTTACACCCCTTGACTGTCCGTACTTTCAAAATTTTTGAGTATACTAAAAAGGACTTGACATAAAGGGTAAAAAGTTCTACTTTTAAAAGCATATTGAAGTGTTATGATGGAAGTCTTTCGTTATGTAGTTGCTAGATTAATGTGATTAGGAAAATATATGTACTTATCATTCAAGTCATATTTATTAACTAATATTTCCTTGTAAGATCAAAAGTTAAAAGAATGGCAATTCTTCCTTTCAGTAACAAAAATTAAAAAATTAAATCTTTAAAACAAAAGATTGTACATTATACCATATTTCTCATCCTTGAGGAAGAAAACAAAATACAACAAGGATAAAATAACCTTAGAGAAAACATTTAAAATAACCATAATTATTTTAAACCATTATAGCTTATAAATTTACCAAATATTCAAGTTTTGGTAATTTTTTCTTACACGTCCCCTTCTCGGATGTTCAAGCCAATATTTCCATTGATTTTTTCCAATGCCATTTTCGATACAAAATGCTTTTGCAGCTTTCCTAGCATCTTTATTCCTTATTTCCTTTCAACCAAAACTTTCCATGTATTCCTTCACCTTTTTCTTTTGTTCCTTTGAGAGAGGATTACAAATTCTTGATCTAGTTATATTTTTTAGATCTAGAGCATGCTCTAATGTCGGTAAAGGCAACACTCCTTAATTCACATTGAGTTTTCATACAGGATCCATGCTAGTATACTATAGGTTGGGCAAACAACCGTCGGAGGAGCTAACATTGGAAGCCAATAATTCTCCTTAATTTGTCTCCCGAGGCCACTCTTTGAAATGGCGAGAATCTCTTGCCTAGAAGATACGTTTTTTATATAATAGGTGCATTACGGTCTAAGGGTGTACTAGTTCAGTGAGCCGCAAGTCTTGACATTCTTAATTCTAAAGGTTTATATTTCTACACAGAAACAATGATACAAAAAACTTCAAACATTAAAAATTGATGAAAATGCAGATAAGAATCAATCAAAGTTGAAAACATCAACACTAGGAAAGTAGCAAATTTCATTTGCAAAACTTAAAAACAATTAATGTTGATGTATCAACAATAATCAAGGTATATATATTTATGTTATCCAATGAGAAGTATAGGTAATCAAGAGGTGTAAATTTGGAATTACTATAACTTATATATCTCAATCATTCACTAAATAAAAAAATGATATAGAAAAAAATGATCCATTATATAAAATCAACTTGCATCACCTATATTAAAAAAAAATCCATATTTATATCAATCATATAAGAAAATTCATAAAAATTTTTTGCTTAATCATATATATAGAATGAAAAATATGGTATATACAGACTACTTATGTGACGCTACGAACAAACTGCTTCCAATGTTATTTATATTATAGACAGGAAAGAAATCTTGAGTGTACCGCATGCTTCTTCTTTACATAATGAAACTTTTGTTTTGCATATAATTAATGGTATCTCTTAGCTAAAGTAGCCTAGAATGTCGGACAAAAGTTTAATGTAATGCACAAAAATGAGTACATGAAACTGGTTCATCAAAGAATCTTGGTAGTCATTGGAGGAAGATTTTACAGCTGCTTATTTTTTCTAATGGTGCGATGAAACTTCGAGAAAATATTTTATTAGCTTTATCAACAAAGAAAAATCTCAACTAGAGCTTACTTGGTTTCTCCATTGATTTCTTTTTTTGAACTAAAGTTTTGGTCTTCTCTTTTGTTTCTGTTGTTCAAATATAGAATAAGGTTACAAACACAAAAACCTTCCATGTTGAGGAAGGAAAATAATAGAAATGTAAATAATAATTAACAAGTTGTTATACTAAGGAATTCAAAAGCAAATTTCTTCTAATTACGATCTCACATTTCACTCAGACTAGAAGTCATGCCTTTTTATTCCAAACCTTATATCTTTATCCAAACCTATTGATTGTGGAAGATTCTTGAACACTGACTCTAATTTATTTATGTCTCTATTTATTATCGAAGATTTAACATGGTAGAAGAAACGTAGATGTATTTGTTCTTTAATGTATTCAAAAGAATGTTTTTTGTTCAACGAACAACTTGCTTAGTTTGTCCATGGGGTAAAATTAAAGTTCGAGTTGCGACTTGGTTTGTTTTAGTTCTATTAAAATGGGTTTTTTGACAAACCATAGGAAGTCCATGTCCCCTTTCCCACTCCGACCTCATGCATTTTCATCTCCATCCTCGTTCATCCCCGTTTGTGGGGATGCACTTTATTACTATCTCTAACCCAACTCCCGTAACTAATTTCATTCTCAACGTCTTCCGACATGTGGGGATGAAATCTTATCTCATCCCTTTACTTCTGGTTCCAAAATCCAAGCAAGGAATTAGTGTCCAACTTGAGAATTAGGTATAATTACTCCAGTGAATCTACTCTAGAAGGTTTGATTCCCTAAGAGTTGCTACTCTGCCAGTGCCAACATGAGAATGTGGTCAAGAAGATGATGATGATAATGATGATGACAAGAATGAACATGAAGAGAGCATGAAAAAGGAGAAGGAAGAGAAGAAGAGAAATGAAAACATTTTTTTGGTGAAGTTCAAGAAGAATGGTAAAATCACTTTGAAGGCCAAAAGTGGAAATAAGATTCTTGAGTGGATAGTTTATTTGGATAAAATGGTTTTGTTGGTTTGCAAGTTTATGTTTTCTCTAGTCGAAAATCCATGTCATTTGAGGCTTAGAATTTCGGAGTTGCTGTGTTTTTGCTACTGTTTTATTGTGTGGTCAATTTTTAACCGCTGTTTAAGGATCTCATAGTTTTTTTGATCGAATAAAAATTTTTGTCTGATGAAAAACTTGGTTAACTTGTTAATGAAGGAAAAACAGTGTGTTCAAGTTGTGATTTGGTTAGATTTAGTTCTTTTGTCATGGCTTTTGTTGATCTATTATACGAATGATAATGAGGAAGGGTGGGAGCGGAAGTGACTCAAATGTTGGTTATATTTAATAAATTTTTGCTTAGAGAAACTTGAATTTTCTTCTCGAAATTAAAATTTGCTTCAGTTTTTTCCTTGATTTTTTAATGTAAATACTCATTTGAAATTAAGAAATAGTTGTACTAAAAATATAACAAGTTAAGGTTATCTTAAATTCAAATATTTGATGATAATATCTTCTTCATAAATTTAATTTAAAAGCTAATGAATCTAAATATGTTGGGATAGTGATGAGTGTTCATTTAAAATTTAGAACTACTAATTTTGTATGTTTCAAACTATTATTTTCATAGAAAATACACAATTTGAATAATTTTTTTGTTCACACTAATTTGGAAAACAATTGTATACCAAACTCAACGAAATATTTCTAGCATACATAAATAAGATTAATGCGTGACCTAAGAAAAAAAAGCTCAGCAAACTTAGCAAGTTGAAACAAGAAAAACAACTAGGGCACACAACCTTTTGTTACGACCACTAGGGATACTTCTATTGAGCGACGTAACGTGATTTCATCCATCCGCAAATAGTAAAAAAGATTCTTTATTGATTGACATTTATCATTAAATTTTTGAAGCATTTTCATAGTAAAATATGAAGAATACATTTTCCAAAAAAAAGATGTGATTCCCACGAGACAACCCCTACTACCCCTACCTTGTTTTTATCCCCGTGCATCCTAGTTTGTGCGGATAAAATTCATCCCCAATCCCAACCGAACTCCCCTTACTAATCCCCCTCCCAACTCATCTCTAGATATGGGAAAAAAGGTAATGGAAGCTAGTCTATGGTAATATTGAAGGTGACAAAGTGACAAAAGTTTCTAATTACTAGGGTGGTAAACTTATTCTTAGTAATTGGATTTATCTTAGGAAGCACAAGTTTTACCAGACTTTTTAATTTTTTTTCTCAAAAATTTTTTCCCTTAAAAGCTTCTCTTGATCCCCTGTAATTAATCATTGAAGAAAGTACTAAAATTACAGAGAAGCAGAGATAGGTGGCGGTACTCAAGGTTTCTGATTTATAGGATTCTTGAGGTTTAATTCCAACATAAGGTGTTGATAAAAGACACTAATGAGCTAATCCTAAGCTCTAACGAACTAGGGTTATTCTGAAATGATATATCCTTAATAACAAGGCCCACTCCATAACTTATTCAATTTTGTAATTTGGACCTTATCGTTTTTTTATGAAATAACTTGGATACAAAATCATACAACTAAAACATTTAACTAATCTCCAAATCAAAACACTATTCAATAAAACAATATGTATATATATACATATATATAAATACATTTATATATATACATATATACACATTTATATATATTCATACATATATACACACATACACACGCATATATTTATATATATGATTTAAATAAAAATTTTATGAATTTCTGTATATGAATGATATACATATGGATGTTTTTAATACAGGTCATGCGATTTGGTTTTAAATAATGGATTGTATTTCTTTCTATATCATTTTTTTGTATTTAATGAATGAATTTGATATATAACTTATAGTAATTGTAATCTACACCTCTTAATTGTCCATACATTCAAAATTATTACGATAGGTAAGAAGGAGATAACAAAAACAGCAAAAAGTTCTTTCTTGTAAAACATAGTAAAGCGTTATGGTGGAAGTCCTTCGTTATGTAATTGCTAACTTAATTTGATTAAGAAAAGATATCTACTCATCAATCATATGCTATTCATTAACTGTAATTAACTAATATTTCTCAATAAGAGCAAAACTTAAAAGAATATCAATTCTTCCTATTAGTACTTGAAATTTTAAAAAAAATGAATATTTTCAAACAAAAAAGATTGTACATTATCAATATTTGTCATCCTTGAAGCAAGAAAATCAATTACAACAACAACGAAATAACCTGAAGGAAAAGATTTAAAATCACCATAAATTTTTTAAACCACTATAGCTTTTAAATTTACGAAATATTCATTTCGTCGGTAAACCTTTTCTTACACGTACCCTCCTCTGATGTTCAAGCCAATATTTCCACTGGTTTTTCCCAATGCCATTTTCGATGCAAAATGCTTTTGCAGCTTCCCTTGCATCTTTATTCCTTATTTCTTTCCAACCAAAACTTTCCATGTATTCCTTCGCCTTTTTCTTTTGTTCCTGAGAGAGACGATTACAAATTCTTGATCTTGCTTTAATGTTTAGATCCAGAGCATGCTCTAATGACGGTGAAGGTAACACTCCTTCATTCTCATTTAGGTTTCGTACAGAAACCACACTAGAAAGAGTTGGCGTACTATAGGTTGGGAAAGCTACCGCTATAGGAGATATCATTGGAACTCGATAATTCTCCTTAGTTTGTGTCCCTAGGCCACTCTTCAAAATGGCGAGAATCTCTTGTCTAGAAGATACATTTTTTTATCTTTGGTGCGTTAAGATTTGAGGGTGTTGTAGTTTGGTGAGTTGCAAGTCTTGACATTTTTTATATGTTAAGGTTTATATATCTCGCACAAAAAACAATGAAACCAAAAAAACTTGGAACATGAAAATTTGATGGAAATGCAGATAAGAATTAATAAAATTTTAAATCCAAGAACACCAACAATAGGAAAGTAGCCAATGTGGCTTCTAAAGCATAAAAAACAAATAATATTGATGCATCAACAATATTCAAGGTATATTTTATATTTTCCTATAAAACTATTTACAATCAAGACGTGTAAATTTAGAATTACGATAAAGTTATATATCTCAATCATTCACTATATACAAAAGAAAAAATGAAATAGAAAAGAACAATCCATTGTTTAAAATGAAACTAGATGGCCTATATTTAAAACATTCCATATTTATATTAATCACATACAAAAATTTCACAAAAATTTTTACTAAATCTCACATAGAAATACATATAAATATAATGAAAATTTATGGTATATATAGCTACTTATGTGATGCACAAACAAATTGCTTCCAATGTTTGAGATAAAAAAAGCAAACTTGAGTGTACCACATGCTTCATCTTTACAAAATAAAACTTTTGTTTTGCATTATAATTAATGGTTTTCCTTAGCTAAAATAGATAAGAATGTTGTACAGAAGTTTTATTATTGAAAGGAATAGGTACAAGAAGTCTGGTTCATCAAAGAATCTAGGTAGGGTCTTGGAAGAAGATTTTACAGTTGCTAATTTTTCCAATGGTGAGACGAAACTTCCAGAAAATATTTCACTAGCTATATCAACAAAACAAAATCTCAACTAGAGTTTACATGGTTTCTCCATTGATTTCTTTCCTTTGCCCTAAAGTTTTGGTCTTTTTGTTTGTTTCCCTTGTTCAAATATAGAATAAAGTCACAGACACAAAAATCTGTGATGTTCAGGAATAAAGAGAAAAGAAGTTTTTATACAAAGGAACACAAAAGCAAATTTCTTCTTCTTGTTCTTCCCTTTTAAAAAATCACCTAGGACTAGAAAATTTTTTTCCAAAAATGATTTCTCTAAATATAACAAATGTTCAATCAAATTTTTTAAACCACCAAAAACATATAATTTAAAACATCAATCACAATCTTCTGTAATTTAAGACTTTCGCGTCAAAATAACATAGATTTACAAATTCTTACCTCAAACCACTGATGATGAAAATGAATCAATCTCAAGTTAAACTCCAATCTCAGAAACCTGTAAATTAAAAAAAAGTTAAAGGTAGAACTAGTGTAGGGTGGCGGCAGCTAGGGTTTGAGATGGCTAGGATCTCTAGGTTTACTTTTTACATAACGTGTTTATAATAGGCCCCTAAACTCTAAAATCTAGTGGGCTAGGATTAATCTGACTTGATCTAGCCCAAATAACGACGCGCACTGCTAACTTAAAGAATTCTATAATATGGCCCACAATTTTATTATGAAATAACTTGGACCCAATATTAAATAACCAAAACATTTAAGTAATTAGTCTCCCATGAAATTAAGTAGGTCTTTCATTTCATTCTAGCCCATACGCCCATATTGCACACCTACTTCTGTTCCAGACATGTCCATGGTCTTAATAATTCATGGAATGTATATAATTCAAAAAGAGTCCACACGCTACCTTATCAAGATAAACTTATCTTAAATGATATCAAAACAATTAGAAAGATTAATATCTCAAAAGAAATAAAGAACAAATAAAAATTTGGTCAACTTTTATATTAAAAATAAGTATTCTTGAATTTGTAGAAACATTTACATTGAGACCGAAAGAAGTTTCCATATCTGATTGCATCATCTTCCTTATTCTCTATACAAAATTTTTGTCTGAGAATTATAGCATTAACATATTGGAGTTTTACATACCATATAGGTTGTCTTGAACTTAAATACTCTAAGCGTAAGATGGTTGCTTGTTTACCAAATAATGCTTCGATATGAAATTATAGTTGTAATGGTATTTTTTTTTAGTTAAATTAGCTTAGAATGTTATCGAGAATATATTATTGCACGAAAAATGGTTACGGGAATCTAGTTCTTCAAGGAATTCGGATGGGTTTTGGAGGAAGATTTTATGGTTTCTAATTCTATAATGGTGCAACTAAACTATTAAAAAATATTTAAACAACTAAAGAAAGCAAAAAAAAAAAATTCTCATCCACTGTTTACATGGTTTCTCCGTTGATTGTCAAAGACTTAACATTGAAGAAGAGGCATACTTTTTTTGTTCTTTAATGTATATATAATGTGAAAAGAATATTAGAATATGCAAAAGTGCATTTATCAAAGCTTTTTAAGGTAATAAATCTTTTTAATGTAATAGATTTAGTTGTGAATTAACTAAGAAGAAAGATTTGTTACTTCATAAAGTTGCAATTATATTATTGGGCTGATGAAACAGCTAGAATCATCTAATACATCTTCTACTACACCCTCTAGCACACTCATTTTATAGTAATTTTATTATTTTAAATCCTAAAAAATAATAGATAAACCCTAAAGGAAAATTTACTATTCAAGTATGTATACTAGAGAGTTTACAAGAGAATGTACTAGACAATCCAGTGTGCTTATGATATATATTATGTGAGTCACTTCCAGAGCGCAAGTACAACGAGATAGGAATACAATTTTTTTTTTTTTTATCATTCTTGCTATGAAATCCAAGATATTTGGATTGCTAGCAACTTGAATAATTTCTATTGACGGTCATTTAATCTTCTTCAAAATGCTCTTCAAATAAGAATGTCTTCCTCATGTAAGTACACCAAACATAATCGTTATTCCCTCTTTCTTCTCCTTTAATTCCATTTATGACAAGAGTATATAATGGAATTCTTAAAGAAATTTCATTTTTCACCCAAATATTTTAACCAGGTAACCACAATAATAATAATTATTATTATTATAAGGGTAAAGTATGCTAGTGACCCTCAAACTTTCTCGTTTTTGGGTTTTCGACCCTGAAATAAATACTTTTAAGTAAGTGACCTCGAACTCTCAAAACGTATAAATTCAACCCTTAAACTTATGTATTTGACCGTTCTGTTAATTTTAGTCGTTAATATTTAACCGAAAAAAGTGTGACTTTCACGTGATTATTCTAGGGGCATGTTAGAACTAATAAAAAAAAAAAACACTGTGATTTTTATTTAGCAAGCCCTAATCCATGATAAAGGTGTGACAATGAAGGTAATGGGAAAGAGAAGTGGAAGGGAAAGAAGAAAATGGGGGGACGCAGTGTAAAAGTCTGACGGGAGAAAGCAGAAGAAGAAGAACGAGGGGTGCAATGATATCAGGGAAGATGGGAAAGAAGAAAGTAGGAGAGTGTCGCAGAGATGTAATAAAAGAAGGGGGCGCCGCATGAAGATGGGGGAAATAGGTGGATGAGACTGCTAACTTTGACGGCGATGACTGTGGGTTTGTGAGTGTCTATTGGTAGCGATTATGGTGGGAACGTACTTCTAAGCATCCAAGAAAACACAATCTAATTTAATCTTGTTTATGCTGTGAGAAAAATTAGGTACTCTGTTACAAAATTTGGCCTAAAGAAAATTAAAGTTAATACCCCACATACTATGATCGTCTTGGAATCTTCTTTCCCACCTTCTAATGGCACATTTAGATCTAATATTGCAGAGGAAGTCATGAAACCATTGTTGAAGTTTCTTAATCACTAAAAACTATTTTTCTTCATAGATGTTTTCCCTTATTTTTCTTAAGCTTTGTTTGGATCATGAAATCTCACTTAGACGGATCAAAATTCGAGTTTTAAATATACCAATTTATTGGATAAAATGCTTGATTCTATAGTTTTTGCCATGAAGAAATTTGGGTATCAAAATATTCAATTTTCATCCAAAAGTTGTAATGATTTTGAGATTAAAAAATTTTGTTTCTATTTTCTTCGCAATTGAGTGTATATTTTCAAGAAATTAAAGGTGTCTAATTGTTATATTTTACATTTTTGTTGTTGAATGAGGTTGCTTTGGCCGAAGGTGGGTGGTTGTTCTAATAGGAATCGAGTGCTCGTATGGTGTTTGATTGGTATTGACTACGAGATGCTGGAACTTGATTCCGATGACCTCGTTTTGGGATCCGGACCTTGTCCGTGGAGCCCTGACTCGTGGCATTGAATATTTCTTTAAATTTGTGCGTAGAAGCTGCGCTGATGTGTCTTGATTCACTCTGACTTCCCAACCACGCTGGAAACCCTCATGTAGGTTCAAGTATCGGTTTTGTTAAAATAATAAAAGGAAATGTTTTCCTATAACATTGCATGAACTGTTTTGTAAAACTGCATCAACATTGTTTTAAAGAAATCACTAAAGCACATACACGTGGACTCACTAAGCATTCACGCTTACGTTTCCCATATCTTATTTTCTCTTCAAATTAACACGAGATCGGACGAGAGGCACGGTAAGTCGCTGAAGTTTAAGTATGGAATTTTGGACCAAAGTTTTCCCTGGAAGGACATGTATTTATATTTTGTTTTCTTAGACTCTAGCCGGATGTAAAGTCTTGTTTGTATTTTGCCATGAAGTTTTGATGATGTAAGATACTTTTATTTATATATTCAAACGATCATGAGGAGTTTTCGATAAATTATATATTAGAGCGCACAAGTAGAATCTAGTTTACTTAAGTTTTCCACTGCGTACTTTGTTTATATACCTATAAGTGTTACTCCAGGGTTGTGTTCTTATTTTGGGACTTATAGTTTAGTACCGAGAGGCATGTAGATGCCCTACTCAAGCAACAAGTATACCTAGTGGCAGAGTTGGGGTTATCAAAGTGGTCTTAGAGCTCTAGGTTCGATTTGTGGTTAGAGTTAGTAGATCCTAGACGAGTACTAGGGGCCAATTGCATAGTTTTATTTTTGTCAAAAAGTTCCCCTTTCTCCTTTGTTTTGCTCGTCGTGTTATTAATCTTGTGGGAGCAATGTCCCTTTGCATACGATGCCATATCTTTGGTCATAACCACAATGAGAGGACACATAGATATGTGAAGCTTTTGAATTGATGATGGCTCAGGTGACAGAGGACTAAGATTATTTGAGTCATCAAAAGAGATTACTTGTTCTTAGACTCGCAGCTCGATTAAGGGATTTTGTGGGACATAAGGTATTAGGGGAAAACTCTGATGACTTACAGTGTATGAAATACACAAAGAGTGAGTGTGAAGTTCTTATTACGTACAAGATGTAATCTGCATCATCCCTACTTCAGTGATACCAAAAAACTCCATGTACCTTGTAAAATGGACACTTTCATTATTGTTGTCACAGCAGCAAGAGCACTTCGGTCCTTGGTTTTATATTCGATATATCTTAAGTATTACTTCATGCTGCTGATCGGTGAATGTAAACATGGAGGTGAGCTAATGATGAGTTCTGCTCGATAAGGAGAACAATAAGTGATGACGAGGATAGGTAAACTGGAAGCTAAGTTTCTTAAGATTTGAAGAATTAGTATATCTTGTGAATGAGAGATTGGTAGTCTAATGTGAGAGCCGGGAACAATTGGTATAGTTGTTGAGATTTTTTTCGTGTGTTCGCTATGAATTACATCCAAAGTATATTTGATAAGCTCAGTATTAGACCATAGTCTTTAGTAAGAAGATATACCTAAACTTGGTTGGTGTACTTGCATTTTTTAGTTTACACTGTACATATATGTTTAGTATAAATCTAGTTTTGTAAGTGTGATTATTTAGTGGCTCTATATAACCTGGAAGAACTTAGGATCATGTTAATTGCAAATTATGTTATGTATGGTACATCAATGGCAAATTTTGTGTACATGCTCTACCCTGTGCACCAATGACTATTTTTTATTAATAGAGAGGATGTTTCTCTCTTTATTTGATATCCAGTTGTAGTGTACGGTGTTTTGTATGTGAGCTTTAACCTATAAGCTAAGGTTTAGGTATTTAACATTGGTAGATACTTTTGGAAAGGACAGTGGAAGTGCAAGAGGATGATAAATGTTTCAATCATTTGAGGGATCAGGTGTGATAGTAAGAATGGATTGGTTAACTGGACATGCAAATATGTGCATTGTGCATGGAATTTAGTTAAGTCTGGTCAGTCAATGTTTCTAATCTTTAGAGTTAGGATATCTAACGTACTTGTGTAACTAGTCTGGTGAGAAGTTGATTCAATGATAAGAGAGTTACTAGATATCTTCAAAAGAAACTGGCGGCCACATATCTAGAATGGGAAGTCGAGCGTAGGATAGAATAAAAAATAGAGGATGAGCTGATATTTCAATCTCGTATTAGATGGACAACCATAGACACCAAAGCGAAGTAGTTGAAGGTACGATCAAATATTTTCTCAACCAAAGAAGAATACTTATTGGTCCTAGAGCTACGTATTCTTTTGTGAGTTTGCATTTCATAAAACATATTCCCGTACCTTCTTTTTGTCGTGTGTTATCAGTTGATAGTTAGCACTTCTATATAGGTGAGTAAGACAGCTGAGGTAAAGTACCCAGATTATGACATCTATGTCGAGAATGTGATTCTATATGTTGACTTGATTGCCTTTCCATTTGAGTGTTATAGCGTGATACTTGGGATGTACGGTAATCTGAACATTACGCTCAAGTAGATTGTCGACGAAAGTTGGTTAAGTTTAGCTGACCGAGTATGTCAACCCTTGTACTTCAAGGGAAGCGAACGAAACGGGAAAATCCCTTTTTGTCTGGCGTGAAAGCCAGGAAGTTGTTATGGAAAGAATGTCAAAAGTACCTAGCATATTTACTCAATAAGCGTAAAGAAGAAGTAAAATTAGAGACAGTACCCGTGGTGAAGGAGTTTATAGATGTTTTTCCTGAAGAGTTATTGACGTTGTCCCCAGATCGAGAAGTGGATTTCATGATAGAGTTGGCACCCAGTGCTAGACCAATATCTCAAATCCCCATAGCGGATGGTACATGAGGAGTTAAAAGAGTTAAAAAAACCAACTACAAGAATAGTTGCAGCAAGCATACATCCCTCCAATTACATCTCCTTGAGGTGTGCCAGTTTTGTTTGTAAAGAAGAAGGATGGAAACCTCAGGATGTGTATAGATTACAGAGGATTGAATAGTCTGACAGTCAAGAACAAATACACACTACCCTTCATTGATGAGTTATTCCACCAACTCCAAGGAGCGGGATGTTTTTCCAAATTGGACTTGAGGTAGGGGTATTATCAAGTTCGGATAAGTGAAAAGGATATTTCGATGAGGCTTTCAACACACGATATGGACATTATGAGTTTATGGTTATGACGTTTTGATTGAGTAATGCACCTGCCACATTTTTGGACTTGATGCATAGAGTCTTTAGTCCTTACTTCGATAAGTTCGTGTGTGATTTTTATTGATGATATACTTGTTTATTCACCTAATCCTGAAACTCATTAACGACATCTTCGAAAAGTGTTTCAAACTCTACGGGAGCATAAGTTGTATGCTAAATTTAGTAAATGGAAGTTCTGGATGAGTCAAGTCACTTTCCTAAGACATGTTATCGCCAAGGAAGGAATCTCGGTAGATCCGCCGAAAGTTGAAGCAGTGACCCATTGGGCGCAACACGAAACACCAACCGAAGTACGTAGTTTCTTGGGTATGACGGGATATTATCGGAGATTCATAAAAGACTTTTCTAGGATTGCTAGACCTCTGACACAATTAACCAGAAAAAGAACTAAGTTTGAGTGGACGCAGAAGTGTGAGAGGAGTTTTCGAGAATTGAAGAACCGACTGAACTCGGCACCAGCGTTAACCTTACCTTAACCAAAAAATGGAATTTTCACTGTATGTAGATGCTTCAGGGAAAGGTCTAGGAGCTATGTTGATGCAAGACAGGAAAGTTGTCACATATATTTTGAGGAAGTTGAAGGATCATGAACGAAATTATTCAACACACGATTTGGAGTTAGCAGCCATCATGTTCGCACTTAAGAAGTGGCGACACTACCTGTATAGGGCTAAGTACGAGATATTCACTGATCATAAGAGCTTGAAGTATCCGTTTTCTCAAAAGGATTTGAACATGAGACAACATCGCTGGATGGAACTACTGAAGGAATATCGATGCCTAATTAACTATCATTCGGAATGGCGAATGTGATGGTAGATGCATTGAGTAGAAAAGCAAAGACATCAAGTCTTAGCTTAAGATCCACTCTACAATAGGATATTAGAAGCGCCCAAAAGAATAATAGGGAGTTCCAGGAGTTCAAAAATCGTGTGGAAGCTAAGAAATTGGAAGATTTTCGAGCATTAGAAGATGATAGGAGCCTGTACTTTCATAATCGGTTGTGTGTACCTAATGATACTGAACTTAAGCATAAGATTCTAGAGGAAGCCCAAAGAAGTAAGTATTCAATGCATCCTGGGGAGAACCAGATGTACAAAGACTTAAAGCAAAAGTTTTGGTGGAACGGAATGAAGAGAGAGATTGCAGAGTAAGTAGCAGCCTGTCTTACATGTCACAGGGTTAAGGCGGAATATAAAAAATCAGCATGACTACTACAACCTCTACTGTTCCCCGTATGGAAATGGGAACATGCAACAATGGACTTTGTCACAAGATTGCCCTGGACCAAGGGGTATAAGGATACTATCTGGGTGATCGTTCATCGCTTAACAAAATTGGCTCATTTTATTGCTATTAATATAACATAACTTTTGGATAAGTTGGCGCATATTTATGTGGATGAGATTGTTCGACTTCATTGGGTGCCCGTTGATATTATATCCGATAAAGACCCAAGGTTTAGATCAAGGTTTTGGCCTAAGTTCCGAGCAGCTATGGGGACCGAGTCCCAAGTTATAGCACCACGGCACACCCCCCAAATCGATGGATAGTTTGAAAGGATAATTCAAACCCTAGAGGATATGCTAAGAGCTTGCGCCTTGGACTTTGGGAATAAGTGGGTTGACAACCTTGCTTTTGCTGAGTTTGCTTATAATAATAGCTACCACTCTTAAATAGGAATGGTACCATTTGAAGCATTATATGGTAGGAGATGCAGAACACCCTTGTACTGGGATGAGGTCGGAGTTTGATCCTATTGGAGACAAAAAGACTTGATGGCAGAGTTGGAGGAGATGCAGAAACAAGTTAGGATAATTCAAGATCGGCTTCGGATAGTTAAAAGTAGACGTTGGAGATATGCCGATAACCGAAGGAGAATGAATCTAAACATTTTGGGACATGACGACTTTCAGTTTAAAATTTAAAAATATTGACCTTTTAAATTTCTAACCTTGATTTTCATAGAAAAATATTAAATTTTAATTTGAAATTTCAGTCTTACTAATTTGGAAAACAATTATATATGTCTAGCATACAAAAAGAAGACTAATACATTACCCTAGATAAAACAGGCTCAGCAAACTTAAAAAGCAAGTGAAATATGAGAAAAAATAGGGCATAGAACCATTTGTCACAGCCACTGGGGACACTTCTATAGAGCGACGAAATGATATCTCTTCCATCCCCAAGTAGTAAAAGAATTTCTTATTGATTGATATTTATCATCAACTTTTGCAGTTTTTTTCATAGTAAAACATGCAAAATGCAGCTTTTCAAGACACGTTCCGGCCCCACCGACAACCCCCACCATCCCTACCTTGACTTTATCCTCGTTGCATCCTCGTATGTGGGGATGAAATTCATATCCAATCCCAAAAGAACTCCCCTAACTAATCCCCATCTCTTGATATCAAAGAAAAGAGATAGAAGATAGTGTAGGATAATATTAAAGGTGGTAGTGACAAGACTTTCTAATTATAAGGGTAGTAAACTTACTCTTAGTATTTGACTTATCTTATGAAGCACAAGTTTTAATAGATTTTTTTATTTCTTTCCCAAAAACTCCCCTAACTAATTCCCATCCCAACCCATATCTTGACATCAAAGAAAAATTGATAGAAGCCAGTCTAGGGTAATACTAAAGGTGGTAGTGACAAGAGTTTCTAGATACTAGGGTAGTAAACTTACTCTTGGTATTTTGCTTATCTTATTACGCACAGTTTTTAATAGATTTTTTTATTTCTTTCTCTCCAATTTTATCTCTTACAAAACTTCCTTTGATCCCTCGCTATTAATAATTGAAGAAAGTAGTAAAATTACAGAGAACAAAAAATAGGTCGCGGTAGTAAGGATTTCGGATTTCTGGGGATCTGAAGGTTTATTTCTAACATAACAAGGCCTACTCCATAACTTATCTAATTTTTTAATTTAGACATTATCATTTTTTTATAAAATAGCTTGGACACAAAATTAAACAACTCAAACATTTAACTAATCTCCCAATCAAAACACTAGGCAATAAAAACTGTATATACATATATATACATATGTATATATAAATATATATATATGCATATATATACACACATACACACATATATTTAATATATATATATATATGATTTAGGTAAATTTTTATAAATTTCCGTATATGATTGATACAAATATTGATGTTTTTAATGTAGGTCATGCAATTTGATTTTAAATAATGGACAATTTTTTCTATATGGTTTTTTGTATGCAATGAATGAATGAGATACATAACTTATAGTAAATCTAAATTTTCACCTCTTGATTGCCCATACTTTAAAAATTATTGCGATAGGAAAAGGACATAAGAAAAAGGTTAAAAAGTTGTATTCTAAAAAATGTATTGAAGTGTTATGATAGAAGTCCTTCGTTATGTAGTTGCTAACTTAATGTGATTACGGAAATCTATCTACTTATCTTTTAGGTTATATTTATCAATCCTAATTGACTAACATTTCCCACATTATGATCAAAAGTTTAAAGCAGAGCAATTCTTCCTTTTCAGTAACTAAAATTAAAAAATGAAAATTTTAAAAGAAAAAGTTTGTACATTATCCCGTATTTCTCATCCTTGAAGCAAGAAAGTCAATTACAACAATGAAATAACCTGAAGGAAAGTATTTAAAATGACCATAATTTTTTTAAACCACTATAGCTTTTAAATTTAGGAAATATTCATTTTGTCGGTAACACTTTTCTTACATGCACCCTCTTCTAATGTTCAAGCCAATATTTCTATTTGCAGCTTCTCTTACTTTAATCCTTATTTCAACCAAAAATTGCCATGTATTCCCTCACCTTTTTCTTTGTTTCCTTGGGGGGGATGATTAAAAATTCTTGATCTTGCTATATTGTTTAGATCCTGAGCATGCTTTAATGATGGTGAATGCAACACTCCTTCATTCTCATTTAGTTTTGCATACAGGAACCACGCTCGAAAGAGTTTGCATATTATAGGTGGGGCAAACTACAGTGGGAGGAGATATCATTGGAACCCAATTATTCTCCCTAGGCCACTCTTCAAAATGGCGAGAATATTTGGCCTAAAATGTACGTTTTTTATAATCGACGCGTACGATTTTAGGGTGCGATAGTTAGGTGAGTTGCAAGTCTTGACATTCTTCATTGCTAAGGTTTATATTTTTGCACGTAATCGTGAAACAAAAAAAACTTTGAACATGAAAAAATTGATGAAAATGCAGATAAGAAAGAATCAAATTTGTTATCTAAGAACATTAACGATAGGAAATTAGTCAATTTCTTTTGCAAAACTTAAAAGCAATTAATTTTGATGCATCAATAATAATAAAGGTTTTTATATTATCATATCAAAAGTATGTACAATAAAGAGGTGTAAATTTAGAATTACTATAAGTTTTATATCTCAAGTATTCATTACATACAAAAAAATGAAATACATAAAAATGATCCATTATTTAAAAACAAAATTGCAGGACCTATATTAAAAAAAATACATATTTATTTCAATCATATACAAAAATTCATAACATTTTTACTTAATCATATATAGATATATATATACATATAATGAAAAATTATTGTATATATAGCTACTTATGTGATGCACAAACGACTGCTTCCAATCTTGTTTATGTTAGAGATAGCAAAGCGATCTTGAGTCTCCCATATGCTTCTTCTTTACAAAATGAAAGTAAAGGAGCTTAAAATGTTGGACAAAAGTTTAATTATTGCACAAAAAATGGGTACAAGAAAGTGGTTCTTCAAAGAATCTAGCTATGTTTTGAAGGAAGATTTTAAAGTTGCTAATTTTTCCAATGGTGCGTGACACTTGGAGAAAATATTTTATTGGCTATATAAACAAAACAAAATCTCAACTAGAGTTTACATGGTTTCGCCATTGATTTCATTTTTTCCACTAAATTTTTTGTCTTTTCTTTTGTTTCCCTTGTTCAAATGTAGAATTAAGTCACAAACACAAAAACCTGCAATGCTGAAGAATGAATATAAAAGAAATGTGAGTAATTATTAACAAGTTTCTATCCTAAGGAATGCAAAAGAAAATTCCTTCTAATTATAATCCATTATTTCACTTAGACTACAAGTCATGCCTTTTTATTCCAAACCTCATATCTTGATTCGAATCTACTTATTGTCGAAGATTATTGAAGATTGTCTCTAATTTATTTATATGTCTTCTGTTGATTGTTGAAGATTTAACATGGTAGAAGAAGCGTAGATTTATTTCCTCTTTAATTTATGTAAAATGTGAAAAGAACTCTAGAAGATGCATAAGTATAATTATAACATCCTTTTAAGGGAGAGGGATTTCTTTATGAAGTTATCTAAGAGGGAAGATTGTTACTTATGGGGCTTATAAACGATAAGGTGTGAGCTACTTTTTTGAAGGAAAGAGCAAGAAGATGTGGATGCTATGTTTTTATGATCATTTCTTTCTATCTAATCTCTAAACATTCGGTTTGCTAGCAATGTAAAATGTGTCCAATATAGATTGAGTCATTGAATCTTCTCCAAAATGCATTCTACATATGAAAATCTTCCTCATGACATGTTTCGCTCATTCTTCTTATATCGTTTTATGATAAGAGTATATATGGCATCCATGAGGAAATTCCTCTTCTTGTTCTTCTTTTTTTCCCCCAAAAATCAGCTAGGACAAGAAACATTTTTTCCAAAATTAATGTTCTAAAAATAACCAATGTTCATCAAAATTTAAACCACCAAAAACATATAATTTACAACATCAATCACAATCTTCTTTAAGTTGAGCCTTTTGTGTCAAAACAACATAGATTTACAAAATTTTACCTTAAAAAGCTAGCACTAGAAACGATTTAATCTCACGTGAAACTCCAATTTCAGAAGCCTTTAAAACAAAAAAAAATTGAAAGAAGGAACTAGTCTAGGGTGGCGGCAGCTAGGCTTGTTGTTAACTAGGATCTCTAGGTTTAACTTTTACATAACGTATTTATAATAGGGCCCTAAAAGAACTTGGACCTAATATTAAATAATCAAAACTTTTTACTAATTAGTCCCCCACGTAATTAAGTAGGTCTTTCATTTATTTCTAGCCCGTACGCTCGTATTGCACTACTTCTGTTCCAGAACTATCCATAGTCCTAATAATTAAAGGAATACATATAATTCTAAATAATCCAAACCCTACCTTATCAAGATAAACTTATCTCAAATGATATCAGAATAATTAAAAAGATTAATATCTCCAAGACAACAAAGAATGAACAAAAATTTAGGTAGGTTGAATAGGTGTTCTAGAATTTTTAAAAACATTTCCATTGAGATAGAAAGAATTTTCCATGGCTTAATGCATCACCTTCCTTATTCTCTATAGTAACTTGTTGTTTGGGAAATATAGTATTAATATGTTGGAGTTCTACATAGGTTATCCTAAAGTAGAATACTCTAAGCACAAGGTGGTTGCTTCTTTGCCAAATAATGCTTCCATATAAAATTATAATTGTAATGGTATTTTTTTAAGTTAAATTAGCTTAGAATGTTGTCCAAAAGTTTATTATTGCACGGAAAATGGTTATGGGAATCAAGTTCTTCAAGGAATTTAGGTATGTTGTAGCGGAAGAATTTATGAATTCTAATTCTATAATTGTGTGAATAAACTTCTAAAAAATATTTAAAGAGCTAAAGAAAACAAAAAAAATATCTCATGAAACAATTTATATTGAAGAACATATTTTTATTTGTTCTTTAATGTATATATAATGTGAAAAGAACATTAGACTATGCAAAAGTGTACTTATCTAATCTTTTTAAGGTTATAAATTTTTGGTAAAGATTCAGTTGTGAAATTAACTTAGAAGAAATATTTGTTACTTCATAAAGTTCCAATGATATTATTGGGGTTGTGAAACAGCTAGGATCGTCTAATAAGCCTTCTAGCACAACCTCTAGCACACTCATTTTATAGTAATTATATTAAAATAAATCTCACAGAATAACAGATAAACCGTAAACTCTAAAAGATAAACCCTAAGGAAAAATTTACCATTAAAGTATGTATACTAGAGAACGTATTAGACAACCCTAGTGCTAATGAAAGATTTTTTTGTGAGCTACTTTCGGAACGCAAGTACAAGGTGATAGGAATAACGTATATATACATATTTATCATTCTTGCTATGAAAATCCGAAGATATTTGGATTGCTAGCGATGTAAATTATTTCGTCATGGTCGTTTAATCATCTTCAAAATGCTTTTCAAATAAGAATATATTCCTCACATAAGTAGATGAAAGATAATCGTTATTCCCTATTTTTTCTCCTTTTATTCCCTTTATGATAAGAGTATATAATGGAATCCTTTAAGAAATTTCCTTTTCACTAAATATTTTAAGCAACTAACCATAATTATTATTATGGACCAAAGTGGAGAATCGAGTATAAATTTTTTAATAAAATTACTCAAAGAGATGTATTTTCTGAGAGAGGCAATATTATACCGACGACGGAAGGGGATTCGGCAAAGGAGAAGATGATAATCATGACGACAAGAGAAATGAAGAAGTGGAGGAAAAAAGAGAAGAAGAAAAAGGAGAACGAGAATCAAAAACCCTCTTTTGGGATGTCCAACAAAAATGGTAAAATGACTCTGAAGGTCATAAATGGAAATTGAATTCTAGAGTGGATAATGTTTTTCGCTATAATGGTCTAATTTTTGCAAGATTTGAGAAACTAGTGAATTGTACGAAAAATTAGTGAAACCAATGTAAATTACCTAAAATGACCATGTTAGTGGACTGAGAGAAAATGTATATTTATAATTAATATAAGTAATTATATTTTGAAAAGCTAAATAAATGTTTATCAAAACAAATTAATAAATTATGGGGTCATTTTGAGAAATGAGTAAATTATGTGACATTTAGTGAAACTATATTAAATTTCATAAAATTAAGAAAGGGTTTCGATAAAAATTATATGTATATTTATAAATATTATTAGTAATTTTATGTGGAAAAACTAAAACAAATGTATATCACAAAAATGAATAAGCTATAGGGTCATTTTTAGAAACTAATGAATTGAAAGCTTACTGAAACTCGTGAAAATTACTTAATAAAAAAATTAGTGGGTTAGAGATGAATTATAAGTGTATTTATAATTAATATAATTAATAGAGGATGAGAATGTGGAAGTGAAGGTGAAGTGGGTAGTGTTCATAGCAAACCACGAGCCAATGGGATCTTCAGAGGATATTAACTCCCCGGTGGGAGACAATAATGTGGGTGTTTTTCTATGCAGAAGATATAAGGAATAATACCGTGGAGTATGTCGTCAATGTTCAAGAAGGAGATAGTTTGGGGAGGACTTTTTTGGAAGAAAAAAGAAGGGAAAAGAAACACCTCCACCAATTATGGAAAAGAGAATTAGATAGTAGCAAATACAGAAGTGGTTGATGACGGTTCTAGATAGCAACGTATTTCAAGATTACTAATAGAATCAGTTGAGAAGGTGACTAAAGTTGTTCAGAAGTCTCAAGTACAAAAAATTGGAAAAATAAACGAATTCGGGAAGAGTGGTTGTGGTGGGAAGGCAGAGGCTAGAATTAGAGTAGAACATTCAACTAGTGCCAAGAATTCCGTGACAATGTTATTGTCTTGCAATTTCTTTATTACAATATGTATCTTAGATTTAATAAGGTTATGTCTTTTTTACTTTAAATTAACTTTAATAAGGAATCCTAAATATTTCAGGCAATTAGCTCTACTTCTGTCGAATGTTCATCAGATATCGCGATTATTAGGTCGGACAAGGTAATTCTTGAAGTGCCACATACTTATTACAGTTTGAATTAATAGGTAGATACAAATATTTATTAATATAGGAACCAACCATTGTTTAGGGACCACCAATAAAGTAGTTAAATATTTGCCACTTAATTGGAGACAATAGAGCTATCGTTCAAAAATGTTTGAGCATAGATCGGTCTTCCTGTGAAGTTTTAAATTCCCACTTTATTTCACGTGAAAGCTTTTAAATTTTTTAATGAAACGGAGATTTGGAAAGGAAGGTTTTAGTAAGTACAATATTTCTTTATTGATGTAAAGTTTAAATCCGCATTGCATTACTATATTTGATGAAGAATGCAATGGCAAACCTATGGTTAATGCATAGGTTGTTTAAGTGCACTGAAAAAAAGTGTGGTTCTAAAATTTAAAGAACCACTTAGTCTAAAAGTTTGGTTTCTCCAACTTTGTTTCTTATACCTCTATTTTTACCCCACATAATTAAATTCTCTTTATTTTCTTCAACTACTCGATTAAAAAAAATTCAACCTTTTAGCCACTTTATTGATTTCTCTAAAAATTTTCTTGAGCTTCACTACTTAAAAAAGAAACTTCAACTTTTCACCCACCTCATTGATTTCTCTTAAAAGGATTTCGTAGTTTTCTTAATCAAAAGAAAGTTTTCGTTCAATGAAAAACTTGCTTAGTTTTTCCATGGGGTAAAACTAAATTTCGCGTTATGACTTGGTTGGTTCTAGTTCTAATAAAATGGGTTTTGTTGATCGACCATAGCAATTGCAAGGGGCGATTAGGAGGAGGGACTAACTCAAATTTCTGTTATATTTAATAAATTTTTGTTTAAAGAAACTTGATTTTTTCTTCTCCAATTTAATTTTTTCTTAAGTTTTTTATTTTAATTTTTTAACGAAATACTCATTCGAAATTAGTAAATAATTGTACATAAAAGATAATAATTGTACTTAGATTCAACTATTTGATTATAATACCTTGTTCATAAATTTCATTTAAACGCTAATGAATCTAAACATGTGAGAATATAATGAGTGTCATTTTAAAACTTAAAATTATTAATTTTGTATATTTAAAACCTTTATTTTCATAGAAAAATATACAATTTTAATTTGAATAATTGTTGTTCATACTGATTTGGAAAACATTTATATACCAAACCCCCCTATATAGGACTAGCAGAAAAAAAGAACACTAATACAAGACAAAAGACAAAACAAACTCATCACACTTAACAACCTAATGAAAAAACATAAGCAACTAGGGCAAAAAGCCTTTTGTGAAAGCCATTGGGGACACTTCTACAAAGAGACAAAATGAGACATCTTTAATCACCAAATAATAAAAATATTTCTTATTGATTAACAATTATCATAAACTTTTGCAATTTTTTTTTTTAAAGTAAAACATGCAAAACACAGTTTCCAAAACACGTTGAGGTCCTGGAAAATATCCCAGACTAATGTCCATCCTTACACATCTTTGGATATGGGAAAAGAGGTGATGAAAGCTAGTCTACGGTAATATAGAAGGTGATAGTGACAAAAGCTTCTGAATGCTAGGGTAATAAACTTACTCTGAATACTCTGTTTATTTTGTGAAGCACAAGTTTTACTAGATTTTTTATTTCTTTCTCTCTAAGTTTTACTCCTACAAACTTCTCTTGATACCTTGTAATGATTGAAGAAAGTAGTAAAATTATCGAGAAGCAGAGATAGGTGGTGGTAGTAAGGTTTCAAATTTCTAGGTTTCTTAAATATTAATTCCAACATAAGGTACTTACAAATACATTAATGAGCCAATCCTAAGCTCTAATGAGCTAGGGGTTTTCTACCTTGATATAGCCCTAATAAAGAAACACACTTCGTAGCTTATTTAATTTTGTAATTTGGAACTCATCATTTTTTCATAAAATAACTTAGACACAATATTTAACCGCTTAAACATTTAACCAATCTCCCAATCAAAACACTATGCAATAAAACAATATATGTGTGTGTATATATATCTACATATACACAGAAATTATATATATGATTTAAGTAAAGATTTTATGAATTTCCATATAAAATTTGTTGGGAATAGCCTAAGCTCTGAAATCACTATGAAGAATAGTTGCTCTGGTGATCAGCCCCGTTACATAAACAAACCTCTCCTACATACTATTACTAACCTATTACGATTAATCGGATGATGGAACCGGATAAAAACTCTTAAAACAGTCTCTTTAAAATAAGATGAGGTATTCGAAAAACGGACTACCGATTCTTCTTCAATCCAAGGTACCTGCAAAAATAAGACTACAAAATCGGATGAGTAGGCAAAAATCAAACGTCCGACTTACGAAACAGGATGACCAACATAGAAAAACCGGACGAACGGTTTCCGTATAAAAGAAGGGAATAGAGATATTCGGATGCCAAAAAGGGATTAAAAGGGGGAAAATCGAACGACCGATTTTTACGTATATGTCGGGAATCTCGATCAAACCCACAGACAATGGATGAGCTTCACATAACAATCTAATCTCTCACTTTTTGTTCTCTCCTTCACAAACTACCTAATAATGTGGCCAACAAGAAATGCTGATTAACGACGGCAGTAACAGAAGAATTCACAGAGAACAAATAGAAACCAGAATCTAAAGAGAAGAAGAAGAGAGAAAACAAGAAGGCTTCACACACAATAAACAGTCATGTCTCATCTATTAACAACAAGACAAGGATAAGGGTATTTATATAGTTTCTAAGGTAGACTCGTTCAAACAACTGAACGGTCATTTGGAAGGATCATTCAACAACAGAACATCCTGATACCTGGAAGATTTCTTCAAAGAAGCAACAGTCAGTAACCTGGGAAGACTCAAGGAGATTGGGCTATTTACCAGCCTGGCCCACTCTGCATCTTGAATTAGACATACACGTATCCTATTTGGGTTATGAGGACTGATAATCCTATTTGGGTTGTGAGGCTCAGTCCAACTTATCACAGGGATTAAAGAACATGGGCTAAGAAGAGAAAATGTGTGAACACTGGCCCAATCCGCTTACAAGCTCCACCTTGAACACATTTTAGTGAACTTCTCAGCTACAGTAATCAACCGGCATCAATACGTAGAAGGTCTCTACGCAGAACAAACTTGTCAGGTGTCACTACTTTAATACAAAAATCAGTAGGATTATCTTTAGTGCTAATTTTGTCTATATTAACAATACCATTTGAAATCGTTTTCACGAATGAAATGATACTTAACATCTATATGTTTAGTCCTTTCATCATAAACAGGATTTTAACAAAAATGAAGACAACTCTGACTATCAGTAAATATGATAGCTTTAGAATGTAAAAGATGCAGAGATAAAAGCCCCTGAAGCCAGATGGCTTCTTTAGTTGCCTCAATGGCGGCAATATATTCAGCCACCGTAGTCGAAAGGGTGACTACAGGCTGCAGTTGTGATTTCCAAGAAACATAGATACCTGCAAGGGTAAAGAAATAAGAAATGGTAAACTTTCTACCTTCTTTATCACCTGCAAAATCAGAGTCAACATAACAAACAAACTCAAAATACTTTCTACCTTCTTTATCACCTGCAAAATCAGAGTCAACATAACAAACAAACTCAAAATGTTTAGACCAGTTATGATAATGCAAGCCTCTATCAAGCGTCTCATTAATGTACCTCAATAGCCACTTAAGAGCGGCCTAATGATCCAAACCCGGATTAGACATAAAACGGCTTAAAAGGCTTATGGAGTAAGCAATATCAGGACGGGTAGAAATCATGGAATACATGACAAATCCTATAGCCATTCTATAAGGGATGTTGGCCATATCTTTCTTCTCATTTTTAGTTTTTGGACATGTTTTAGAGGAAAGTCGACAATGGCTTGCAAGAGGGGTACATATAGGCTTACACAAATTCATAGAAAAAATTTTGAAACAATTTTCTCGCAAGGACTTTTAGGATATAAACAAAGAACGGTCAGCTCTAACCCTATCAATGTTCATGCCTAGAATTCTATAGACGAGATCCAAGATCCTTCATCTCAAACTCTAATTTCAATAAAGATTTCAAGTGAAAAATCCTTTCTATATGCTTCCGAGCAATAAGCATATCATCAACATAAAGAAGCAGATAAATGAGATTATCAACAGTATCACCAGAAAAATACAAGCAACTATCAAAATTACTTTTAACAAAACCAACTTTAAGCATAAAAGAGTCAAACCTTTTATACCATTGTCTAGGTTATTGTTTAAGCCCGTACAAGGACTTTTTCAACAGACAAGCCATATGCTCCTTACCTTTCACCTCAAAACAAGGTGATTGGCGCGTGTAAATGGTTTCTCAAGTTCACGATGCAAAAAGGCAGATTTAACATCCAACTGTTCAAGCTCAAGATCAAAGAAGGCAACAATAGCAAGCATAATTATGATATATTTATATTTAGCAGCAGGAGAAAAGATTTCATTGAAATCAATACCTTCAACTTGAGAAAAACCTTTCGCAACCAATTTAGCCTTGAACCTTGGAGGTTCATTAACAGATTCATATTCTTTAACTTTTAAAATTTCTATTTACAATCAATCAATTTTCATTTCGGTGGTTTAAGCACAAGCACCCAAGTTTTGCTCTTATGCAAAGAACATATTTCTTCATCCATAAAGAGCTATTAGGACTTTTTAAAACATTAGAAAAACAAACAGGTTCTTTCTCTTCAACAAAAGATGCAACAACAAAAGCATAAGGAACAATGTATGAATAACCATACCAAAGAGGTTTCCTTATCTCTTTTCTACCCCTATTCCTCGATAGTTCGTAATTTCTAAGAGCTTGTGCTCGTGCTTCTGGATTATCCTCATCATCATCAAAATCACCTAAAATTTGCTCATCAGGTTCAGGAATACTAGACTCCTTATGGGTTTAAAGTTCTAGCACAGGTTCTAGTATGTGCTCATGAGAAGGTTCGGAGGTGACTTCCACCTCCACATGAATGTTCTCAACTACGGGTGCCGTAGAAGAACTCTTGGGTTTGGTTTCCATTCTAAGACAGGGCATGTCTAGCTCGCTAAAGACTACGTCTCTACTCACGACTACCCGTATACTTTGTTTGCCTCTAAACCACACTTTGTAACCCTTCACCCTACTGGGATTGCCTATAAACACTCCCTTCCTAGACCTAGGGTCTAACTTCCCTTCCCTCTGATGTGCAAAAATAGCTCACCTAAACACTCTAAGGTTGGAAAGGTTTCGTGGTTGGCCTAACCACAATTCTATGGGAGTCTTAAAGTTTATGGCTGTGGAAGGAGACCTATTTATAAGGTAAACTGCTGTACTGACAGCCTCTCCCCAAAAAGATTTAGGAACCCCATATGATCCCAAAAGACACCTAACTTTGTCCATAACGGTTCAGTTTATCCTCTCATCTACCCTGTTTTGTTGTGGGTTGTGCCTAACAATTCTATGATGGACGATATCTTGCAAGGAACACAAATCATGAAAATTTTTTGTTACTAAATTCCAAAATGTTATCTGTTCTTAAAACCTTTAGTTTATTTCTTGTTCGATTTTCAACAAAAAGTTTCCATTAATTAAACTTTTTAAAAGCTTGATCTTTGGTTTTAAAAAGAAACACTCAAACATGCCGAGAAAAATCATCAACAATAGAAAAGAAATAAATACTGCCACCAAAAGTCGGTACCTTTTCAAGACCCCAAATATCACAATGCACATAATCAAGAACAGCAGTGGACTTTTGTGTGCCCGAAGAAAAACTGAGTTTATGTTGTTTGCCAAGAACACAATGATCACAAAATTCAAAAGAAGTGATTTCATCACCGTTTAAAAGATTTTGTTTGTGTAAGTAATGCAAAACTTTTTCACTAATGTGGCCAATCCGACGATGCCACAACATGGTTTTATCAAAAATTTTTTCTCCAACATTTCGGAGCTCTAAAACTATTTTGTTTAAATCATCCATGTTTTCGTAAAGGGATTTCGACCCGCACATTTTGAAGCCAAAGAGTTGTTCCTTTAAACAGGGTTTTGTTTGATAAAGACATTCCCAAGTAAAGTTTTTCAAGTTTTGTCCAGATTTCATAAGCATTGTCTGTTTCATTTATTTCTCTTAAAACATTACCTTTCAAATGCAAGGTGAGACAGCTATATGCATCACCAAGTTTTTCAGCTAGTATTTCTCCTATACAAGATTTTGGATACTTGTCAAGAGTGGAAATAGCGGGTGCAATCTTGTTTCGGACCAAACAACTTTTATTTTTCTGCACCACATTAGAAAATTATATTTGCCATCGGACTTATCTGTTTCAAGTTTTGGAATAGGCATGTTAAACAGAAGCAAATAAGATTAATGTACAAAAAATAGAAGATTTAAGAAAAAGTTTTGTCACAAACACAGCCTAGAAAAACAATATAACTAGAAAAACAGGCGATATGTAGATAATGAATTCACAACAGATCAATCAGATAGTAAAGGCAGAGCAACATCCACAAAACAGGATGATCAACGGAGAAACAATATAAATAATCACAGGATGAGCAACAGCCCCAAAACAGACATTAAAACAATCTCAACAATCATGGACAGTAAAAAAAATTCACAATCGAATAAGAAACTAAGACACATATACTTCAAGTCTCAATAGGACTTAAGCTAGGCTTGGGTTTTGGTTTTTCAAGAAAAAATAGAAACACAAAAATTTGGTCCGTAATCAAAGATACAAGCAGTAGAATATGTGTATATCAGGACAATAAACTTTGCAAGAAAGAAAATCAAAAATAGTAATAGTGAGTTGTGCCAGATTCACGGAACTCAACAGTTCCCGTGAGTCCGGAAAGCAACTGGGAGGTTCCGAATGACGTCTGCATCACTGGTGGAATGTAACAGACACCAAACACCGGAAAGATTGAATTTCTTTCTAGCTCTTATAGCATATGTTGGGAAGAGCCTAAGCTCGATACCACTCGTTAAGAATAGTTTATCCGGTGATCAACCCCTGTTACATAAACAAACCTCTCCTACAAACTAGTACAAAAGAAAAATGAGCATAAGGACAAGAAATTACTAATCTATTACAAATAATCGGATGATTGAATTGGATTACAACTCTTGAAATAGGCTCTTCAAAATCTGATGAGGTGTCTGAAAAATGGACCATTGATTCCTCTTCAATCCAAGGTACCTGCAAAAATCAGACTACAAAATTAGATGAGTAAGCAAGAATCGGGACGACCAACTTATAAAAGCTGGGACGTCCATTTTCAAAACCGAACGACCAACATAGAAAAACTAGATGACCGGTTTCTACGTAAAAGAGGGGAACAGAGATATTCGGGATGCCAAAAATGAATGGGAAGGGGGAAAAAACCGAACGCCCGGGTCTTTCTCTATATGTCGGGAATCTTGATCAAACCCTCGGCAATGAATGAGCCTCACACAACAATCTAATCTCTCAGTTTCGATTCTCTGCATCACAAACTACCCAAGCACGTGGTCAACAAGAAATGGTGACTAAGGGTGGCAGTAATAGAAGAATTTACAGAGAACAAACAGAAATAAGAACTGTAGAGAAGAAGAAGAGAGAAAAGAAGAACGCTTCACACAGAATAAACAGTCATGTCTCATCTGTTAGCAACAAGACAAGGACAAGAGAATTTATGGAGTTTCTAAGGTAGACTTATTCAAAGAACAGAACAGTTATCTGGAGGGTCGTTCAACAACAAAACATCATGATACCTAGAAGAATTTTTGAAAGAAGCAACAGTCAAGTCACCTGGGAAGACTCAAGGAGATTGGGCTGTTTACCAGCCCGGCCTGCCGGCATGTTGAATTAAACATACACTTATCCTATTTGGGTTAGGAGGCTCAGTCCAACTCATCACAGGGATTAAAGAACATGGGCTGAGAAGAAAAAAAGGCATGAACACTGGCCTAATTGGACTACATGATTGATATAAATATGGATGTTTTTTAATATAGGCCATGCAATTTGATTTTAAATAATGGATCATTTTTTTCTATATCATCATATTGTATGTAATGAACGATTGAGGCATATAACTTATAGTATGTTTAAAACTGGGAATAAGATTCTTGAGTGGGTAGTTTATTTTAATATATTGGTTCAATTGGTTGCAAGTTTATATTTTCAATAGTCGAAAACCCATGTCATTTGAGGCTTAGAAATTCAGAGGTGGTGTCTTTTTGCTACTGTTTTGTTTTGCGGACGTTTGTTGACCACACTGGTTAAAGGTTTCATAGTTTTCTTGATCGAATAAAAATTTGGTTTGCTGGTAATGTAAATTGTGTCTAGAGTGGACTAAATCATTGAATCTTCTTTAAAATGCTTCCGAAATATGAAAATCTTCCTCATGTACATGTTTTGCTCATTCTTCTTGTATCATTGTATGATAAAAGTATATATGGCATCCTTGGGGGATATTCATCTTTTTCTTCTTTCCAAAATTAGCTATGACAAGAAACTTATTTTTCAAAAATTACAAAAATTGTGTAGTTCTAGCACTCCACTAAAGAACCTGTTAGGATCTAATTACTATTACACACTCTAATTACTATCACAAAACAGTAACAGAATAGAAATGCAGCAGGAAGGAAAAAGGCCCTATTCTATTACAGAGAGATTTTCTTCTTCCTCTTTCTCCTTTGGTATCGGTTCAAGTTGATCGGCAAAATCGAAAGCTGCGAAACAACCGTTAGCTAAAAAAGAAACCAACGATCGGCAAGAAATAGTTACTCGTCGCCGCGGTGTAGGAACTGCCAGCGACACAGAAGAAAAACTGAGGCCGAACGGCAACGAACAGTGGCAAAAAACGGCGTCCGTGTCGAGGCGCCGGCGGTAGAAAAGGTAACGGCTTTAATCGGTAAAAGCACCCTCAGACAATGGCCTATATTAGAACAAGATAATCACTGGTGTCTCCCTCTGTGACCCTTTCGGCTTACTCTCACAAGAAACTTACCAGAGATTATCAAACAAGTATCACCACAAGACGACCACTTACGGAGACGACATCGCAGAAGACCCAATAAGGTCACCAGAGAAGAGCAACAGACGCGGTAAGCCACGGTAAAGAAGGGGAGAAGAAGAAGAGACAGAGACAGCACTAAGAGGACCGAGAGAGAGAAAGAGAGCGGCAAAATAGAGAGAAAAAGAAAGAGAAGAGTCGGCTTTGTAGAGAACCGAAGAGAGGAGCACATAAATAGGCCAAAGCCACAATGGGCAGCCTGGGTTGGGCTTGCCCGCAATCTCTGACCAATTCAAACTTTAGCCACCTTATCTTATATTGAGGCCCATGGGTCATCATTGGGTTTAAAAAGAAAATGGAAAACTGGCCCAAAAAGGCCTACAATCTCCACCTTAAACAATATTTTCCCATCCCTCGAATGACTCAATTAGAGTCAACCTGCGTCCAAGTGAAGGAAATCCCTGCAAAATATAAACTTGTCAGTGTTTACAATTTTAGTACAAAAATCTACAGGATTATCATTAGTACTAATATTATCTATGTCAACCAAACCACTAGAGACTTTTTCCCTAATGAAATAATATTTGATATCTATATGCTTTGTCCTTCCATGATAGAAAGGATTTTTGCGTAAATGTAAACAACTCTGACTGTCGGTATAAATAAGAGCATTTGAATGTAAAACATGTAATTCATTCAATAACCCTTGAAGCCAAATGGCTTCCTTGATGGCTGTCGTTGCTGCAATGTACTCAGCTTCGGTAGTTGATAAGGCAACTACTGGCTGTAGTTGAGATTTCCATGAGACGCAATTACTCGCAGGGGGTAAAGAAATAGGATGAGGTAGATTTTTCCGCCATCCTTGTCACCCTGCGAAGTCAGAATCGATATAACTAATTAGATCAAAATCATCAGACTAATTATGGTAGTGTAAACCTCTATCTATAGTTCCGTTAAGGTAACAAAGTAACCACTTCAGAGCAGCCCAGTGATCCCTCCCCGGGTTAGACATAAATCTACTAAGAAGGCTTATAGAAAAAGCAATGTCTGGTCGGGTGGATATCAATGAGTACATAACCGTGCCTATGGCATTCTATAGGGAACATATGCCATATCTCTTTTCTCACTCTTGGTTTTACGAAAATTCTTGTCAGAAGGTTTTAAATGGCTTGTAAGTTGCGCAATAACGTGTGGAGACAATTTTCTGAAGAAAGGGCTTTTGAGATAAGAAAAGGGAATGATCAGTCCTATCCTAGTAATACTCATACTGATAATCCTAGATGCGGACCCCAAGTCCTTCATGTTGAATTCGGACTTCAGCGGAGATTTCAAATCATCAATTTTAGCTTTATGTTTGCAAACAATTAACATATCATATACATAAAGCAATAAATAAATAGCACTATCACTATTATTTCGCGAGAAATAAAGGCATCTATCATAATTACTTTTCAAGAAACCGACTTTTAATATAAAAGAGTCAAACCTCTTGTACCATTGTCTCAGAGATTGTGTAAGTCCATGTAAGGCCTTTTTCAAAAGGCATTCCATGTGTTCCTTACTGTTAACCTCAAAACTTGGAGGTTGACAAATATATATGTTCTCTTCGAGATCACCATGCAAGAAAGCAGTTTTCATATCGAGTTGTCCAAGGTGAAGATTATAGAAAGCAACAAGAGTAAACATAATCCAAATCGTTTTGTATTTAAGGACATGAGAAAAAATTTCGTTAAAATTAATGCCCTCAACTTGTGAAAAACCTTTCGCAACCAACCTGGCCTTGAACCTTGGAGGTTCTTTAGAAGAATCAGGCTCTTTGATTTTAAAAATCCATTTGCAATCAACTAATTTTTGAGTTGAGGGTTTTGGAACAAGAATCCAGGTTTTGTTTTTGTCAAGAGAAGCATTTTCTCATCCATAGCACGCAACCATAAAGAGCAATTAGGCTCTTCAAAATATCAGAAAAACATAATGGTTATTTTTCTTCCACATAAGATGCAACAGCAAATGCATATGAGACAATATATGAATAACCAGATCTAATGTGTTCCTTGGGCACTCTTCTAACCCTATATCTAGTCAATTAATAATGTCTAAGGGCTTCTGCTTGTGTCTGAGGGTGCTCTTCCTCCTCATCAGAACCTTCTAGCTCAGGCTCGTTGGCTTCGGGAACACTAGATGGTACAGCAGGTTCTACGTCGATTTCAGGCTTAGGAGGTGGTTCCTGTGAGGGTTCGGGATTGACCTCCACCTCCACTGGAATACTATCTACTTTGGGGACATAGGATGTTCTAACAGGCTCATGTTTACCCTTAAGACAAGGAATCTCTTACTCATTGAAAACCACATCCTTGCTTATCACTATCTTCACACCGGGCTCATCCTTGAGCCATATTCTATAACCCTTCACTCCACTGGGGTAATCTATAAAAACACATTTTCTAGACCTGGGATCTAGCTTACCTTCTTTCTGATGTGCAAAAGCAGCATACCCAAAAATTCTAAGGTTTGACAAGTTTAGAGGTTTGCCACACCATAACTCTATAGGAGTTCTAAAGTTTTTAGCCGTTAAAGGGGATCTATTAATGAGGTATACAACCGTGCTAACGGGTTTACCCCAGGAAGGTTTTGGGAAATCGGAAGAAATCATAAGGCACCTAACTTTATCCATTATGATACGGTTTATCCTCTCAGCTACATCGTTCTGCTGGGGGTTATACCTAACCATCCTATGATGCAAGACGCCATGAGATGCACATAAATTAGAAAACTTACGATTGCAAAACTCAAGACCGTTATCTGTCGTAATGGTTCTTAATTTAATTCTGGTTTGATTTTCGGCAAGGCGTTTCCATTCACAAAACTTTT
The DNA here is from genome assembly GCA_028651295.1 of Catharanthus roseus. NCBI lineage: Eukaryota > Viridiplantae > Streptophyta > Magnoliopsida > Gentianales > Apocynaceae > Catharanthus > Catharanthus roseus. Next base: position 662,877 of record JAPQWS010000027.1, read on the forward strand.
CGAAAGCTTGATCCTTTGTTTTTAAAAGAAAAACCTAAGCATGCCTGGAAAAATCATCAATAAAAGATAGGAAATGAATATTACCACCATAGGTTGGGACCTTTTCAGGTCCCCACAGATCACAATGCACATAATAAAGTACTCGCAGTGGACTTGTGTGTGCTCGGTTGAAAAACCCGATTTTGTGCTTTTTCCCAAAACACAAGGGTCACAAAAATCTAAAGAATCAATCTTTTCACTACATAAAAGTTTTTGTTTTTGTAAATGATGCAGTCCCTTCTCACTAATGTTGCCAATCCAATGATGCCACAACAAGATCTTTTCAAGAACTGTTTTTGAAATAATTGCAGATGAGTTGCAAATAGTTCTAATGCCAGTGTATAAACTCTCTCTTTTAAAACCTTTTAGCATGACCAGGTTGCCTTTGCAAACTCTTAAAATGCTATTCTTTCCTTTGTAAGAAAAACCATTTGAATCTAAATAACCAAGAGATATAAGGTTCCGACAGAGATTGGGCACATATATCACCTCAGTGAGTTTCCTAGTCATTCCATCATGAGATTTTATGAAAACATTACCAATGCCTTTGATATCATAAACCTGGTTGTTACCCATAAAAACTTTTCCCTAATCAAGGGGTTTAAAATTTGGAAGGCAGTGTTTGTGAGGTATCATGTGAAAAGTGTAACGAGAGTCACAGATCCAATCATTAACAACATCAGCAGGGTTAGGGGATACACAAAAAACCTCGAAATACATAGAATTACCATCTGTATCAAAATCATGGGTTTTGTTATTTTTATCACTCCCTTTACCAAATTTACGTTGTTTTACATCTTTGATCCTTTTAAAACACTTATTTTTCATATAACCCTCCTTAACACAATAAAAATACTTCACTCTGTTCTTGTCTCATAATTTGGACCTTCCTTTACTTTAGACACATGACTAAGAAGTTCCCTCTGGTCATCTCTCCCTCGCATGTAATTGTTTTCTCCGCTTAGTTTATTTCCTTTTCTCAAATCCAAATCTTTTGACTTTAAAGCATTTTTCACATAAGATAAAGACAAACCATCTCTACCATATTTATTGGCAGATTTCACATCATTAAAAGAATCAGGCAAGGCATTCAATAAAATAACAGCAATGTTTTCATCATATTTTTCTCTCCAACTTTTTGAAGTTCCAAACAATTTGTTTAAATCATCTATGTTTTCTGAAAGTGTTTTCGACCTGCTCATTTTGAAACCAAAAAGTTGTCCTTTTAAGTAAATCTTGTTTGACAAAGAATTTCCTAAAAATAGTTTTGCCAGTTTGGTCTAGATTTCAAAAGCGTTGTCTTTTTTGTCAATTTCTTGTAAAACATTATTTGTTAAATGCAGGGTAAGACAGCTGTACGTACTTATAATTTTTCTCTAAACCCACTAATTTCTTAATTTTGAGTAACTTACATTACTTTCTCAAAACTTTCAAATAATTCACTAATTTCTAAAAATGAACCTTAACTTATTCATTTGTTATGATATACATTTATTTTAGTTTTTTCAAATAAAATTATTTAAATTAATTATAGATATATTTGTAATTTTTGTCTAAACCCTCTAATTTCGATCTTTTATGTAATTTACATGACTTTAACTAAGTTTTTGCAAAATTCACCAGTTTCTCAAAATGATCCCATAATGTAATCATTTTTATGACATACATTTGGTTTAGTTTATCCATATAAAATTATTTGTATTAATTATAAATATACTTATAATTTTCTCTAAACCCACTAGATTAATATTTTATGTAATTTACATTAGTTTCACTATCTTTTCACAAAATTCACTAGTTTCTCCAAACAACCTTATAACTTATTCATTTTTTATGATATACATTTGATTTACTTTTGCCAAATAAAATTACTAATAATAATAATAAATATAAATGTAATTTATCTCTAAACCCTTTCTTAATTTTATTCAATTTAATATAACTTCTCTAAATGTCATATTATTTACTAGTTTCTCAAAATGACCAAAGAATTTATTCAATTATTATGACAAACATTCATCGTCGTTTTTAAAAAATCTAATTACTGATAGTAATTATAAATATACTTATAATTTTTTTCAAATCCCACTAACTTTGTTAACGTAGGTAATTTACATTGGTTTCACTAAATTTTCACAAAATCCAATACTTTCTCAAAACTTGCAAAATATAGAACCATTATAGCAAAAAACATTATCCATTCCCTAATCTAATTTCCATTTATGACCTTCACAGTCACTTTACCTTTTAATTCTTGTTCTCCTATTCCTTATTCTCCTTTTTCCCTTCTTCTTCTTCGTTCATGTCAGCATCATTATAATCATCTTCTGTGCCAAATTCCCTTTCCGTCGTCGGTAGACTATCCTCTCTCTAAGAAAATAAATCTCTCTAGAGTAATTTTATTAAAATATTTATACTTGATTCTCTACTTTGGTCCATAATTCCCCTCTTAGACTTGTGATTGGCAATGTTGGGATAAGGCCATCCAAAAAATTTTTTATTGTTTTTTAAAAGATTCCATTTTTTAGGAAAGTTAACTAAAAATGCACCTACACTATTTTTCTATCCCGCACTTTGCCCTGAAAGTCATTCTTCATTTTTTTATTCTTGAACTAAAATCATTTGCCAAGAAGTGGCTCGCCACCAGAAAATGTGTCGGATCCAAAAAAAAATATATATATATTATGTGCCGACAACATGGAGGATTTGGAGGGGTAAAAATATCAATTTTTCGATTTTGACCTCAAACTATTCAAACGTTCAATTTTAAACCTTCTACTACTTTTGGATATTAATTCTTGATAGAAAAGGAACATTTAACTCTCACATGACCTTTCTTAGGGGAATTTCATACCTAAGAAAAGAAAAAAAAATGATGAAGTACATCCATAACTATCATGATCCACCTATAAAATTTGTCCATCCATCGTAGTGATGAAAGCAGAGCAAATCATACGGAATCAACCTCCAGCCAACCATTAGAGCCACCACCCACCGTCGGCGAAAGAAACCTCATTTAACAACAAAAATTTAAAATATTACATTTACTAACCTTCAATTTCTTGTAAGTATAGACTCAATTACAAAAGATAATAGGAACAAAACTTTTTAATCTCTAAATAATACAACTTTTAGATGATAAAAGGATATTTTGATACCCCAATTTCTTCATGGAAAAAAACTATAGAATCAATCATTTTATTCAATAAATTGGTATATTTCAAACCTGAATTTGGATTCCTTCGAGTGACATTTCATGATTCAAACAAAGCATAAAAAAAAATGAGGGAAACATCTATGAAGAAAAATGATTTTGAGTGATTCAGAAATTTCAACAATGGTTTCATGAATTCCCCTGCAATATTAGATCTAAATGTGCCATTAGAAGGTGGGAAAGAAGAGTCTAAGATGATCATAGTATGCGGAGTACTTACTTTGATTTTCTTCAGGCCAAATTTTGTAACAAACTACCTAATTTTTCCCATGGCATCAACAACATAAAACTAGATGGCTTTTCTCTGAGGCTTAGAATTACGTTCGGACCATCATCACTACCAATCGACGCCCATAAACCCACTGTCATCACCATCAGAGCCAGCAATCTCATCCTCCTACTTCCTCCGATATTCATGCACTGCCATCCCCTTCTTCTTCCGTTACATCTCTGCGACACTCTCCCGCTTTCTTCTTTCCCATCTTCTGTGATACCATTGCACCCACCCCCGTTTCTTCTTCTTTTTCTTCTTCTTCTTCTTCTTTCTCCCATCAGACTTTTACAGTGTCTCCCCCCATCTTCTTGCCCTTCCAGTTCCCCTTCCTCTTCCCTTCATCGTTGTACGTTTATCATGGATTAGTTCTTGCTAAATAAAAATCACACTATTTTTTTTCCTTTTATTAGGTCCAACATGCCTCGACAATTATCACGTAAAATTCACATTCTTGTTAAATATTAACGAATAAAATTAACAGGAAGGGTCAAATATATAAGTTCAAGGGTTAAATTATACGTTAGGAAAGTTCGAGTTCACGGACTTAGCATTTTATTTCAGGGTCAAAAACCAAAAAATGAGAAAGTTTAAGGAACACTAGTACACTTTACCCTTATAATAACAATTATGGTTACTTGACTAAAATATTTGGGTGCAAAACGAAATTTCCTTAAGGATTCCATTATATACTCTTGTCATAAATGGAATAAAAGGAGAAGAAAGAAGGAATAATGATTACGTTTTGTCTACTTACATGAGGAAGATATTCTTATTCAAAGAGCATTTTGAAGAAGATTAAATGACCATCAATAGAAATTATTTATGTTGCTAGCAATCCAAATATCTTGGATTTCATAGGAAGAATAATAAAAAAACAAAAATTTTATTCCTATCTCGTTGTGCTTCCATTCTGAAAGTAGCGCACACAAAATATTTCATAAGCACACTGGATTGTCGAGTACATTCTATGGTACACTCTCTAGCATACATACTTGAATAGTAAATTTTCCCTTAGGGTTTATCTTTTAGAGTTTAGGGTTTATCTATCATTCTACAGGATTTATAATAATGAAATTACTATAAAATGAGTGTACTAGAGGGTGTTCTAGAAGATGTATTAGATGATCCTAGCTATTTCATAAGCCCAATAATATCATTGCAACTCTATGAAGTAACAGATCTTTCTTCTTAGTTAATTTCACAATTAAATCTATAGCCTTAAAAAAATTTATAACCTTAAAAAGATTTGATAAGTGCACATTTTCATATTCTAATGTTCTTTTCACATTATATATTAAAGAAAAAATAAAATATGCCTCTTCTACCATGTTTAGTCTTTGAAAATCAACGTAGAAACCATATAAACCGCGAATGAGATTTTTAAAAGTTTAGTCGCATCATTATAGAATTAGAAACCATAAAATCTTCCTCCAAAACCTACCCGAATTCCTTGAAGACCTAGATTCCCGTAACCATTTTTCATGCAATAATATACTTCTTGATAACATTTTAACCTAATTTAACTAAAAAAATACCATTACAACTATAATTTGATATCGAATTATAATTTGGTAAACAAGCAATCATCTTGCGCTTAGAGTATTTAAGTTTCAAGACAACCTATATGGTATGTAGAACTCCAACATGTTAATGCTATATTTCTCAAACAACCAGTTGGTATAGAGAATAAGGAAGATAATGCATATAGCTATGGAAACTTCTTTCAATCTCAATGTAAATGTTTTTACAAATTCAAGAATACTTATTAAACTGGCCTAAATTTTGTTTGTTCTTTATTGTTTTTGAGATATTAATCTTTTAATTATTCCAATATCATTTAAGATAAGTTTAGCTTGATAAGGTAGTGTTTCAACTATTTAGAATTATATGCATTCCATTAATTATTAGAACCATGGACATGTCTTGAACAGAAGTAGGGTGCAATACGGCGTATGGGCTAGAATAAAATGAAAGACCTACTTAATTACATGGGAGACTAATTAGTTAAATGTTTTGGTTATTTAATATTAGGTCAAAGTTATTTCATAAGAAACCTGTGGGTCATATTATAAAATTCTTTAAGCTAGGAGTGTGCGCTGTTATTTGGCCCAGATCAAGCCAAATAATCCTAGCCCATTAGATTTTAGAGTTTAGGGCTGATTATAAATACGTTATGTAAAAATTAAACCTAGAGATACTAGCCATCACAAACCTTAGTTGCCGCCATACTAGACTAGTTCGTTCTTTAATTTTTTTTTATTTTACAGGTTTCTAAAATTTTAGTTCAACGTGAGATTGATTCATTTTTATCATCAGTTATTTGAGGTAAGAATTTGTAAATCTATGTTGTTTTGACACGAATTCTTAAATTACAGAAGATTGTGATTGATGTTTTAAATTATATGTTTTTGGTGGTTTAAAAAATTTGAGTGAATATTGGTTATATTTAGAGCAATAATTTTGGAAAAAAATGTTTCTTGTCCTAAGTGATTTTTGAAAAAAAGAGGAAGAAGAGATTAATTGCATTTGAGTTCCTTTGTATAAAAACTTCCTTTCTCTTCATTCCTCAACATGGCAGATTTTTGTGTTTGTGACTGTATTCAATATTTGAACAAGGGAAACAAACAAAGAGACCCATCTTTAGGGCAAAGAAAAGAAATCAATGGAGAAACCATGCAACTCTACTTGAGATTTTTTTTTCTTGATATAGCTAATGAAATATCTTCTCGAAGTTTTGTCGCACCATTGGAAAAATTAGCAACCGTAAAATCTTCCTCAAAAACATACCTAGATTCTTTGATGATCCAGTTTCCCGTACCCATTTTTGTGCAATAATTAAACTTCTTTCCAACATTCTTAGCTGCTTCAGCGAAGGAAAACCATTAATTACAATGCAAAACCAATGTTTCATTTTGTAACGAAGAAGCATGTGGTACACTCGAGCTTTCTTTTCTTTATCTAACATTGGAAGAAGTATTTTGTGCATAAGTAGCTATATATACTATAATTTTTCATTATATTAGTAAAAATTTTATGATTTTCCATATAAATATGGATTGTTTTAAATATAGGTCATCCAATTTTATTTTAAATAATGGAATTTTTTTCTATTTCAATTTTTTTTAATGTAATAAATGATTGAGATTTATAACTTATCTTAATTTTGAATTTACACCTCTTGATTGTCAATATTTTTATAGGAAAATATAAATTATACCTTGATTATTGATGATGCACAAAGAATTAATTTTTTTATGTTTTAGAAACCAAATTGGCTACTTTCCAATTGTTGGTATTCTTAGATTTCAAATTTTATTGATTCTTATCTGCATTACCATCAATTTTGCTTGTTCCATGTTTTTTTAATTTCATTGTTTTTGTGTAGAAAAATAAACCTTTACAATTTGGAATGTCAAGACTTGCGGCTCACCTAACTACTATGCTCTCAAATCTTAACACACCAAAGATAAAAAATGTATCCTCTAGGCAAGAGATTCTCGTTATTTTGAATAGTGGCCTAGGGACAAACAATAATTATATATTTGAACAAGGAAATAAAAGAAAAGACAAAAACGTTAGCGCAAAAAAAAAAAAAATCAATGGATCTTTTTGAGAATTTTTCTTTTGTTGCTAAAGCTAATAAAATATTTTCTCAAAGTTTCGTCGCACCACTTTGGAAAAAATTATTAGCTGTAAAATCTTCCTCCAAAACCTACCTAGATTCTTTGATGAACCAGTTTCATGTACCCATTTTCGTACATTAAATAAACTTCTGTCCAACAGTCTAAGCTACTTTAGCTAAGGAATACCATTAATTATTGTTGGAAAACTAATTACTATTACACAAGATTATTCACTATTACGGAGACCAAACAATAATAATAAACAACGGAATCCGAAAAAATTAACGTTGTTACATAAACAATATCTTCTTCCTCTCTCTTTATTGATCGGTACAAACCGATCTTAGTGCCAAACCGTGTTCCTGCAAAAATAGTTAACCGAAATAGAAAATGAAATAATAGAAAAAATCATAGAGGGAAGCTTCTTACCCACCGTCGCGGGTTGGTTCCGCCGGCGGACGAACAAGCACAAGCACACCAGTGCCGAGCAACGTCGAGGCACCACCGATATGGAAGGTTTAGATCGGTACCCTCAGTGCAAGAAGCCTCGGTAAACAAGAATCACAGGTGTTTCTCTCTTTCTCACCCTCTCGGCTCTCTCTCAAGTACTCACAGGAAATAATGGTCAAGAAGACCACCAGAGACAATCCGCTCACAGCAAGGTGGCGTCGCGGAGAAAGACTGAAGATCGGAGAGGAGCAGCGGCACAGTGGACCGCAAAGAAGAAAAGGGAGAAGAAATAGAGATAGAGACGGCACTCCTAAGGAGTAAGAGACGGGGAAGAGAGAAAAACCAAGAAGAATAAGAAGAAGAGTCAGAATCATCTCTTGAAACCGAGGAGGCAATAGATAAATAGGTAGAGTTACAACGGGCTGCCCAAGTTGGCCCAGCCCGACCTGACCCGGCAACTTTGACCCAATCAAAAAAAGATCGCCTACTCTTCAACTGAGGCCGATGGTCATCATTGGGTAGTATACAGTGGGCTGGAAAATGGGAAATATTGGGAAGATTAAGGCCTAACAGGCCTATAATCTCCACCTCGAACAATACTTTCCAACCGTTGTTTTAACTCACCAAGAATCAAATTGCGTCCAAATGAAGGAATCCCTGCAAACCATAAACTTGTCAGTGTTTACTGTTTTAGTACCAAAATATGTTAGATTATTATCAGTACTAATCTTGTCTATGTCAACTAGACCACTAGAAACCTTTTCTCTAATAAAGTGGTATTTGAAATCTATATGTTTTATCTGTTTGTGATAGACCGAATTTTTACATAAATGCAAACAACTCTGACTATTAGTATAAATAATAGCTTTTGAATTTAAAACTTGTAGTTCATTTAATAACCCTTGAAGCCAGATGGCTTCTTTTATTGCTTCCATTGCTGCGATGTATTTAGCCTCGGTAGTTGATAGGGCAACTACCGGCTGCCATTGAGATGTCCACGAGACACAATTACCTGCTAGGATTAAGAAATAGGATGTGGTAGATTTTCTACTATCCATCTCACCTGCAAAATCAGAATCAATAAATCCCATTAGTTCAAAATCAGACCAGTTATGATAGTGTAAGCCTCAATCTAAGGTTCTGTCAAGATAACGTAGGAGCCACTTGAGACCAGCACATTGATATCTCCCATGGTTAGACATAAGTCTGCGGAGAAAGCTTATAGAAAGGGTAATGTCAAGACAGGTAGATATCATTGAGTACGTGACTGAACCTATTACCATTCTCTAAGGGATATTATCCATATCTCTGTTCTCACTTTCGGTTTTAGGACAGGTTTTGTCAGAAAGTTTGAAATGGCACGCAAGTGGGGTTATAACGAGGCTTACACAGTGCATTTAGAATTTAGATACAATTTTACGAAGGAAAGGCTTTTGAGATAGGAAAAGTGAACGATCAGATCTATCTCTTGAAATACTCATCCCAAGAATTTTGGATGCAACACCTAAATCCTTCATATAGAATTAAGCTTTTAACAAGGATTTTAGATCGTCGATTTTAGCTTTATGCCTTCAACCAATTAACATATCATCCACAAAAATCAATTAATAAATAGCAGAATCAACATTATTACTAGAAAAGTAAAGACAACTATCATAGTTGCTTTTAGTAAAACCAATTTTTATCATAAAAGAATCAAACCTCTTGTACCATTATCTGGGTGATTGTTTAAGCCCTTTTAAGTACTTTTTCAAAAGACACGCTATGCGTTCTTTACCCTTAACCTCAAAACCTGGTGGTTATCGCATATATATAGTCTTTTCGAGATCACCATATAAGAAAGAGGTTTTAACATCAAGTTGCTCAAGATTAAGATCCTAGAATGAAACAAGTGCAAGAATAATCCTAATTGTTTTATATTTGACAACAGGAGAAAAAATTTCGTCGAAATCGATGCCCTCAACTTGCGAAAAACCTTTTGCAACTAGCCTAGCCTTGAACCTTGGAGGTTCTTTAGAAGGCTCAAGTTCTTTTATTTTGAAAATGTTTTGAGGGTTTTGGAATAGGAATCCAGGTTTTGTTTTTGTTTAAAGAAGACATTTCCTCATCCATAGCACGTAAGTATAAAATATGATTAAGGCTTTTCAAAACATCTGAAAAACATAATGGTTCTTTTTCCTCCACATAAGATGCAACAACAAAAGGCATATGAAACAATGTAGGAGTAACCATACCGATGATGATCCTTAGATACCCTACGGACTCTATCTCTCGCATGCTGATAATCCCTAAGAGCTTGAGCTTAACCCTCATGGTGTTCTTCCTCCTCATCAGAACCTTCTAAAACAGGGATCAAAGGTTCCCCGGAATGGTAGGAGGATCAGATGTGCTAGTGGATGAAGCAGGAAGTTCTGGATTGGTTTCATGTTCCTGGGGTGGTTCTAAGGAAGGTTCAGAGGTGACCTCCACCTCCACTAGGAGTGGGAACATTTGGTGAACTGTCGGAGATAGGTTTATCCTTAAGACAGGGCATTTCCAGCTCGTTGAAGATAACATCCCTACTGATAACAACCCTCACCCTCGGTTCACCCTTTAACTGTTAGATTCCGTAGGCAAAAACAAAGTAAAATAAAACTACGGAAATCCACCAACAAGATCTGCACATACTAGAAAAATCGATTGGATAGAAATTACCTCAATGTTTTGATTGTTCGTTGTGGAGGCGCTGCTTTGTACGCTTCACCCTCTACTGGTATCCACACAACGAACTCCTCTGCAAGCGATCGGGATGCTAGCCCCTTCTGTGTTCTGAAAACTGTTCAGAACTGATCCTGACTATCTGGTAATCGGTCGTATTTCGGAGAGAGGAGGCTAGATACTGTATCGCCGTTCTAGGGTTTAGGGTTTTGTTTTTCTTTAATCAGATAAAGGACAGCCACCAAGAAAAGGTTAACGTAATCTTTTATAGCTGTCAATATCAAAACCCTAACTGTCATCTAATGACAGTTTAATCTCGTCCATCTATTCCTATAATCATCCAACAGTTGGATGAGTAATATTAAGTAATTAATTTCATTTATTCGATTAAATAAAAATAATTACTTATTAATCTACCAGAAAATACAATATGGAATCTGATTCACCTTTTGTATACGTTCAACGAATCTGGACACAATCTAGATTCATTGAACGTGGACATTATGCTCACAAGATCGTCTATTCGTGCGACCCTGTAAGTTCACTTAACGTTGGCACTGAATGAAAAATGTCCTAGACATTTATTCACAAAACATAAGAGGCCTCTAGCAAGACATTATGCTTACCCAAGTTCAGTAAATGTAATAATAACCTAGCATCAGGTTTAATATTTAGTCCTTTTGTCACACGATATCCTAATTAAGTATAAGGCATGGATCAAGTCATCCTTATAAAACTTAATTAACCATTTACTTGATCACCAAGCAGACTATTCCAACAAATAATCTTAATAACACCTTACTAATGCTTATTTGAGCATGGCCATGCATATTTTCCAGTCTTCTTTATCAAGGGGCCCATGGATATCTCTCCCTAAAAAGAGAGGGACTAATCTCTTTCACTATCTCCAATATTCAAGCCATTACGAGAAAATAAGCCAACCAATAATCATAATGATCACCTAATTAAAAGTGATGTTTGACTATGTCAAAACATATTTTTCTCCCCATGCAAGAAACATTAGAAACATTAGGTCGAAGGACACCAAATATAAAACTGAGAAGAAATACTTATAACTTAAACCCATGCAATATTTCTTCTTCACTTTGGGTCATGTCCAATACAATATTCTCAATATGTATTTATGAATTGATTTAGTTTACAAGATGTAATAAACTAGGGACAAATAAGAATAGTATTTTATTAGCTATAAGGGTTTTACTATCAAGTCACATACTTGATGACCAAGAGCATAAAATACAATTAAAAAATACATGCTTCATAAATCATAAATGTGAGTCAATTGGTCTTAGGGCGTATACTAACAGTATGCCCTACTGATAACAACCCTCATCCTCGGTTCACCCTTTAACCAGATGCTATAACCCTTCACCCTACTCGGATATCCTATGAACACTCCCTTTCTAGACCTAGGATCTAGTTTTCCCTCCTTCTGATCTGCAAAGGCCACATACCCGAAAACTGTAAAGTTGGAAAGGTTAGGAGGTTTACCACACCGGAGTTTCTATAGGAGTCCTAAAATTTATAGTTGTAGGAAGGGATGTATTAATGAGGTAGACAGCTGCACTAACAGCTTCTCCCCCGAAAGGTTTTGGGATACCAGAAGAAACAAGAAGACATCTAACCTTATCCGTAATTATACGGTTCATCCTTTCGGTTACTCCATTTTGCTGTGGGTTATGTCTAACCGTTCTATGGTGTAGGATGCCATGCGATGCACACAAATCAGAAAACTTACAGTTAAAAAATTCAAGACCATTATCGGTTGTGATAGTTTTCAGTTTATTTCTAGAATGATTTTTGGTAAAACGTTTCCATCTCCAATAGTCCACCAAGTATTCCCACTCTTAGTAGTATTCCTGTGGAGGTAGAGGTCACCTCTATACCTTACTTAGAACCTGTACAAGAACCTGAAACCAATTCTGAGCTTCCTGTTCCGTCTAGTTGCACACCTGGTCCTCCTTGTATTTCTGAAACCTTGATCCTGTTTTAGAAGGTTCTGATGAGGAGGTAGAACATCCTGAGGCTCAGGCTCAAGCTCTTAGAGATTCCCAACTTGCGAGGGATAGAGTCTGTAGGGTACCTAAGGATCATCCTCGGTATGGTTACTCCTACATTATTTCATATGCATTTGCTGTTGCATCTTATGTGGAAGAAAAAAAACCGTTATGTTTTTCTGAGGTTTTGAAAAGCCCCAATAAAACTTGGATTCTTGTTCCAAAACCCTCAAAACAAAAGTTAGCTGATTGCAAATGGATTTTTAAAATAAAAGAACCTGAGTCTACTAAAGAATCTCCTAGGTTCAAGGCCAGGTTGGTTGCAAAAGGTTTTTCACAAGTTGAGGGCATTGATTTTAATGAAATTTTTTCTCCTATCATTAAATACAAAACGATTAGGATTATTCTTGCTCTTGTTGCGTTTATGATCTTAATATAGAACAACTTGATGTTAAAACTGCTTTATTAAATGGTGATCTCGAAGAGACTATATATATGCGTCAACCAACAGGTTTGGAGGTTAAAGGTAAAGAACACATGTCGTGTCTTTTGAAAAAGTCCTTATACGCACTTAAACAATCACCCTGGTAATGGTACAAGAGGTTTGACTCCTTTACGTTAAAAATTGGTTTTTTCTAAAAGCAACTATGGTAGTTGTCTTTATTTTTCTAGTACTAATATTGATTCTGCTGTCTATTTATTGCTTTATGTGGATGATATGCTAATCGCTTGCAAATATAAAGTTAAAATTGACGATTTGAAATCTTTGTTGAAATATGAATTCGATATGAAGGATTTAGGTATTGCATTAAAAATTCATGGGATAAGTATTTCGAGAGATAGATCGTTCTCTCTTTCTATCTCAAAAGCCTTTCCTTTAGGAAATCGTATCCAAATTTTCTATGCACCTATGTAAGCCTGTTATAACTCCTCTGGCGAGCCACTTCAAACTTTCTGACAAAAACAGTCCTAAAATCGAAAGTGAGAAAAGAGATATGGCTAATATTCCTTAAGCATAGTCATAGGTTCAGTTATGTACTCAATGATATCTACTCGTCCTGACATTGGTTTTTCTATAAGCCTTCTCAACAGATTCATGTCTAATCTTGGAAGAGATCATTAGGCTACTCTCAAGTGGCTATTGCGTTATCTTAACGGAACTTTAGATCGGGGTTTACATTATCACAATTGGTCTGATTTTGAATTAATTGGATTTGTTGATTTTGATTTTGCATGTGATAAGGATGGTAGAAAATCTACCTCGTCCTAATTCTTTACCTTAGCGGGTAATTGCATCTCATGAAAATCCCAATTGCAGCTAGTAGTTGCCTCATCAACTGCTGAGGCTGAGTATATCGCCGCAACGGAAGCCATCAAAGAAGCCATCTGGCTTCAAGGGTTATTGAATGAATTATAAGTTTTACATTCAAAAGCTATTATTTATACTGATAGTCAAAGTTGTTTATATTTATGTAAAAATCCGGTTTTATCATGAGCGAAACAAACATATAGATGTCAAATACCATTTTATTAGAGAAAAGGTTTCTAGTGGTTTAATTGACATAGACACGATTAGGATTGATAATAATCTTGCAGATTTTGGTAGTAAAATTGTAAACACTGACAAGTTTATGTTTTATAGGGATTTCCTTCACTTGGATGCAGTTTGATTCACTGTAAGTTCAAAAAACGGTTGGAAAATATTGTTCGATGTGGAGATTGTAGGCTTTTTAGGCCTTGAATCTTCCTAATATTTTCATTTTCCAGCCCATCTTTGACCAAATGATGACTTGGGCCTCAACTGGAGAATAGGTGCCCTTTTGACTTGATCAAGAGATGCCGGGCCAAACCGGGCCGGGCCACCCCGGCTGCCCGTTGATATCACTCCCATTTGATCCCTCTCTCTCCCTCGTTTCCAGTGCAGCCGTTTCTTCCCTTAGGAATCATTCTTCTCCTTTTCTTTTACGTCTTCTCTCTCTGCTTCTTGACTGTTGGTTCTCTTGACTTATCTCACATCTTTCTTCTCTGCGGCTTCTACCGCTACTCTAGTCCGTCCGACGGCTTCCTGTGACGTTGTCACTGCCGTCGGCTTCCTTGGATCATCTTCTGATCTTTTACTTGGTGTATTTGAGAAAGAGCCGCAAGAAAGAGAGATAGAGAAAGAGAGAGGGAGAGAGAAAGAGAGAGAGAGAGAAAGAGAGAGTGGGTGTGGTACCGGTGACTCTAGTCACTATTGAGGTTCGGATCTGAGGGTTCCGATCATCCCGTCACTTACTGGTAACGCCTCAACGCGATCTGTACAACTTAGCTGCTGCTCGGCGTCCTTTTCTTTCTCGGTTCGTCACCGTTCCCGCCGGCGGTCGTTGTCCACCGTGGCGGTAAGTATTTCTCCTCGTTTTCTTATTTTTGATTATTACTATTAACTGTTTATTGTTTTACAGCGCTAAAGTGTTTTTATTGGTTTTCTTTTTTTTTATCGGAGAGGAAGGCCGTGTAGTAGAATCGCTTTTGTTTCTTTTGTTGTTTTTGCTTACGTTTTTTGGCTTGTAATAGTAAATAGTTTCTGTACTAGTAATTAGTTTCTACAACGATTTATATATATATGTATATATACACACATATATATACATATATATCTATACATATATACATATATGTATATATATACAAAAATTTAGAGTAACTAAGATTGGTTTCTCCCTAATTGGGTTTTACGGTACATTGTTTTTCTTCGCTTTTACCCCCTCCCTTTAATTTATTTAGCTTCACTAATTAAAATTCAACTGTTTACCCATTTATTTGATTTCCCTTAAAATTTTCTTCAGCTTCACTGATTACAAAAAGAAAAAAATTCAACTTTTCACCGACCTATCCCTAAACCAAGCAGTCAATCAGACACGATGTGAGGAATTCGAGATACGATTTGGCCCTATCCTTGCACTACATGTTGTTTGCCAGTAGTGGCAAGGATAAAATCACTGTGAAGGCCATAAATGGTAAAGAGATTATTGAGTGATTTTTTCTTCATTGACAGTTATGTTATTTGCATATTTTTATGTTCAAAAGTTCAAACCCATCATATATTCGGCTCAGAAACTCTAGATAGCTTATATTGGCTATTGTTTTGTTGAGTGGTCGCTTGGTGTCCAAATCAACTAAGGATTTCATAGTTTTCTTAATCAAAAGAAGGTTTTTGTTCAATGTAAAACTTGCTTACTTTGTCCATGGGGCAAAACTGAATTTCAATTTGTGACTGGGTTGGTTCTAGTTCTATTAAAATGGATTTGTTGACCGACTATAGGAATGGCGAGGAGGTAGGTGGTAGCAGGGACCAACTCAAATTTGGGTTATATTTAATAAAAATCAGTTTATAGAAACTTGATTTTTTATCTCCAAATTAAATTTTGCATCAGTTTTTTTTATTTTATTAATGTAAGTACTCATTCGAAATTAATAAATAATTGTAATTAAAAGACAATAAGTTAAGGTTATCTTAAATTCAAATATTTTATTCTAATATCTTCTACAATAATTTCATTTGAAAGCTAATGAATCGAAATATGTTGTGATATAATTTGTGTCATACAAAACCCCGCTACATAGGTCTAGTATACAAAAAGAAGACTAGTACATGACCTAAGACAAAACAAGCTCAGCGAACTTAACAACCAAGTGAAACAAGAGAATCAACTAGGGCGCAAAGCCTTTTGTCGCAGCCACGGAGACACTTCCACGGAGAGACAAAGCGAGATTTCTTTCATCCCCAAATAGTAAAAAGATTTCTTATTAACTAACATTTATCATCAACTTTTATAGGTTTTTCATGAACACTATGCAATAAATCAATATATATACACATATATATGTGTGTGTATATACACACACGCACATATATATATATCTTATTAGGTAAAAAATTTAATGAATTTACTGTATATGATTGATATAAATATGCATGTTTTTTTATTATAGGTCATGCAATTTGATTTTAAATAATAGATCATATTTTTTTTCTATATCATTTTTTTGTATGTGATGAATGATTGAGATATCTAAGTTAGAGTAATTGTAAATTTACACCCCTTGATCGTCCGTACTTTCAAAATTTTTTGAGTATACTAAAAAGGACTTGACATAAAGGGTAAAAAGTTCTACTTTTAAAAGCATATTGAAGTGTTATGATGGAAGTCTTTCGTTATGTAGTTGCTAGATTAATGTGATTAGGAAAATATATGTACTTATCATTCAAGTCATATTTATTAACTAATATTTCCTTGTAAGATCAAAAGTTAAAAGAATGGCAATTCTTCCTTTCGAGTAACAAAAAATTAAAAAAATTAAATCTTTAAAACAAAAGATTGTACATTATACCATATTTCTCATCCTTGAGGAAGAAAACAAAATACAACAAGGATGAAATAACCTTAGAGAAAACATTTAAAATAACCATAATTATTTTAAACCATTATAGCTTATAAATTTACCAAATATTCAAGTTTTGGTAATTTTTTCTTACACGTCCCCTTCTCGGATGTTCAAGCCAATATTTCCATTGATTTTTTCCAATGCCATTTTCGATACAAAATGCTTTTGCAGCTTTCCTAGCATCTTTATTCCTTATTTCCTTTCAACCAAAACTTTCCATGTATTCCTTCGCCTTTTTCTTTTGTTCCTTTGAGAGAGGATTACAAATTCTTGATCTAGTTATATTTTTTAGATCTAGAGCATGCTCTAATGTCGGTAAAGGCAACACTCCTTAATTCACATTGAGTTTTCATACAGGATCCATGCTAGTATACTATAGGTTGGGCAAACAACCGTCGGAGGAGCTAACATTGGAAGCCAATAATTCTCCTTAATTTGTCTCCCGAGGTCACTCTTTGAAATGGCGAGAATCTCTTGCCTAGAAGATACGTTTTTATATAATAGGTGCATTACAGTCTAAGGGTGTACTAGTTCAGTGAGCCGCAAGTCTTGACATTCTTAATTCTAAAGGTTTATATTTCTACACAGAAACAATGATACAAAAAACTTCAAACATTAAAAATTGATGAAAATGCAGATAAGAATCAATCAAAGTTGAAAACATCAACACTAGGAAAGTAGCAAATTTCATTTGCAAAACTTAAAAACAATTAATGTTGATGTATCAACAATAATCAAGGTATATATATTTATGTTATCCAATGAGAAGTATAGGTAATCAAGAGGTGTAAATTTGGAATTACTATAACTTATATATCTCAATCATTCACTAAATAAAAAAATGATATAGAAAAAAACGATCCATTATTTAAAATCAACTTGCATCACCTATATTAAAAAAAATCCATATTTATATCAATCATATAAGAAAATTCAGAAAATTTTTGCTTAATCATATATATAGAATGAAAAATATGGTATATACAGCTACTTATGTGACGCACGAATAGCTGCTTCCAATGTTATTTATATTATAGACAGGAAAGAAATCTTGAGTGTACCGCATGCTTCTTCTTTACATAATGAAACTTTTGTTTTGCATATAATTAATGGTATCTCTTAGCTAAAGTAGCCTAGAATGTCGGACAAAAGTTTAATGTAATGCACAAAAATGAGTACATGAAACTGGTTCATCAAAGAATCTTGGTAGTCATTGGAGGAAGATTTTACAGCTGCTTATTTTTCTAATGGTGCGATGAAACTTCGAGAAAATATTTTATTAGCTTTATCAACAAAGAAAAATCTCAACTAGAGCTTACTTGGTTTCTCCATTGATTTCTTTTTTTGAACTAAAGTTTTGGTCTTCTCTTTTGTTTCTGTTGTTCAAATATAGAATAAGGTTACAAACACAAAAACCTTCCATGTTGAGGAAGGAAAATAATAGAAATGTAAATAATAATTAACAAGTTGTTATACTAAGGAATTCAAAAGCAAATTTCTTCTAATTACGATCCCACATTTCACTCAGACTAGAAGTCATGCCTTTTTATTCCAAACCTTATATCTTTATCCAAACCTATTGGTTGTGGAAGATTCTTGAACACTGACTCTAATTTATTTATGTCTCTATTTATTATCGAAGATTTAACATGGTAGAAGAAACGTAGATGTATTTGTTCTTTAATGTATTCAAAAGAATGTTTTTTGTTCTACGAACAACTTGCTTAGTTTGTCCATGGGGTAAAATTAAAGTTCGAGTTGCGACTTGGTTTGTTTTAGTTCTATTAAAATGGGTTTTTTGACAAACCATAGGAAGTCCATGTCCCCTTTCCCACTCCGACCTCATGCATTTTATCTCCATCCTCGTTCATCCCCGTTTGTGGGGATGCACTTTATTACTATCTCTAACCCAACTCCCGTAACTAATTTCATTCTCAACGTCTTCCGACATGTGGGGATGAAATCTTATCTCATCCCTTTACTTCTGGTTCCAAAATCCAAGCAAGGAATTAGTGTCCAACTTGAGAATTAGGTATAATTACTCCAGTGAATCTACTCTAGAAGGTTTGATTCCCTAAGAGTTGCTACTCTGCCAGTGCCAACATGAGAATGTGGTCAAGAAGATGATGATGATAATGATGATGACAAGAATGAACATGAAGAGAGCATGAAAAAGGAGAAGGAAGAGAAGAAGAGAAATGAAAACATTTTTTTGGTGAAGTTCAAGAAGAATGGTAAAATCACTTTGAAGGCCAAAAGTGGAAATAAGATTCTTGAGTGGATAGTTTATTTGGATAAAATGGTTTTGTTGGTTTGCAAGTTTATGTTTTCTCTAGTCGAAAATCCATGTCATTTGAGGCTTAGAATTTCGGAGTTGCTGTGTTTTTGCTACTGTTTTATTGTGTGGTCAATTTTTTAACCCATTTGTTTAAGGATCTCATAGTTTTTTTGATCGAATAAAAATTTTTGTCTGATGAAAAACTTGGTTAACTTGTTAATGAAGGAAAAACAGTGTGTTCAAGTTGTGATTTGGTTAGATTTAGTTCTTTTGTCATGGCTTTTGTTGATCTATTATACGAATGATAATGAGGAAGGGTGGGAGCGGAAGTGACTCAAATGTTGGTTATATTTAATAAATTTTTGCTTAGAGAAACTTGAATTTTCTTCTCGAAATTAAAATTTGCTTCAGTTTTTTCCTTGATTTTTTAATGTAAATACTCATTTGAAATTAAGAAATAGTTGTACTAAAAATATAACAAGTTAAGGTTAT
This sequence comes from Catharanthus roseus, assembly GCA_028651295.1. Lineage (NCBI taxonomy): Eukaryota > Viridiplantae > Streptophyta > Magnoliopsida > Gentianales > Apocynaceae > Catharanthus > Catharanthus roseus. Next base: position 682,387 of record JAPQWS010000027.1, read on the forward strand.
CTTAAATTCAAATATTTGATGATAATATCTTCTTCATAAATTTAATTTAAAAGCTAATGAATCTAAATATGTTGGGATAGTGATGAGTGTTCATTTAAAATTTAGAACTACTAATTTTGTATGTTTCAAACTATTATTTTCATAGAAAATACACAATTTGAATAATTTTTTTTCACACTAATTTGGAAAACAATTGTATACCAAACTCAACGAAATATTTCTAGCATACATAAATAAGATTAATGCGTGACCTAAGAAAAAAAGCTCAGCAAACTTAGCAAGTTGAAACAAGAAAAACAACTAGGGCACACAACCTTTTGTTACAGCCACTAGGGATACTTCTATTGAGCGACAGAACGTGATTTCATCCATCCGCAAATAGTAAAAAGATTCTTTATTGATTGACATTTATCATTAAATTTTTGAAGCATTTTCATAGTAAAATATGAAGAATACATTTTCCAAAAAAAGATGTGATTCCCACAGACAACCCTACTACCCCTACCTTGTTTTTATCCCCGTGCATCCTAGTTTGTGCGGATAAAATTCATCCCCAATCCCAACCGAACTCCCCTTACTAATCCCCCTCCCAACTCATCTCTAGATATGGGAAAAAAGGTAATGGAAGCTAGTCTAGGGTAATATTGAAGGTGACAGTGACAAAAGTTTCTAATTACTAGGGTGGTAAACTTATTCTTAGTAATTGGATTTATCTTAGGAAGCACAAGTTTTACCTGACTTTTTTTTTTTTTCTCTCAAAAATTTTTTCCCTTAAAAGCTTCTCTTGATCCCCCTGTAATTAATCATTGAAGAAAGTACTAAAATTACGGAGAAGCGAGAGATAGGTGGCGGTACTCAAGGTTTCTGATTTATAGGATTCTTGAGGTTTAATTCCAACATAAGGTGTTGATAAAAGACACTAATGAGCTAATCCTAAGCTCTAACGAACTAGGGTTATTCTGAAATGATATATCCTTAATAACAAGGCCCACTCCATAACTTATTCAATTTTGTAATTTGGACCTTATCGTTTTTTTATGAAATAACTTGGATACAAAATCATACAACTAAAACATTTAACTAATCTCCAAATCAAAACACTATTCAATAAAACAATATGTATATATATACATATATATAAATACATTTATATATATACATATATACACATTTATATATATTCATACATATATACACACATACACACGCATATATTTATATATATGATTTAAATAAAAATTTTATGAATTTCTGTATATGAATGATATACATATGGATGTTTTTAATACAGGTCATGCGATTTGGTTTTAAATAATGGATTGTATTTCTTTCTATATCATTTTTTTGTATTTAATGAATGAATTTGATATATAACTTATAGTAATTGTAATCTACACCTCTTAATTGTCCATACATTCAAAATTATTACGATAGGTAAGAAGGAGATAACAAAAACAGCAAAAAGTTCTTTCTTGTAAAACATAGTAAAGCGTTATGGTGGAAGTCCTTCGTTATGTAATTGCTAACTTAATTTGATTAAGAAAAGATATCTACTCATCAATCATATGCTATTCATTAACTGTAATTAACTAATATTTCTCAATAAGAGCAAAACTTAAAAGAATATCAATTCTTCCTATTAGTACTTGAAATTTAAAAAAAATGAATATTTTCAAACAAAAAGATTGTACATTATCAATATTTGTCATCCTTGAAGCAAGAAAATCAATTACAACAACAACGAAATAACCTGAAGGAAAAGATTTAAAATCACCATAAATTTTTTAAACCACTATAGCTTTTAAATTTACGAAATATTCATTTCGTCGGTAAACCTTTTCTTACACGTACCCTCCTCTGATGTTCAAGCCAATATTTCCACTGGTTTTTCCCAATGCCATTTTCGATGCAAAATGCTTTTGCAGCTTCCCTTGCATCTTTATTCCTTATTTCTTTCCAACCAAAACTTTCCATGTATTCCTTCGCCTTTTTTCTTTTGTTCTCGAGAGAGACGATTACAAATTCTTGATCTTGCTTTAATGTTTAGATCCGAGCATGCTCTAATGATCGGTGAAGGTAACACTCCTTCATTCTCATTTAGGTTTCGTATGCGAAACCACACTAGAAAAGAGTTGGCGTACTATAGGTTGGGAAAGCTACCGCTATAGGAGATATCATTGGAACCCTGATAATTCTCCTTAGTTTGTGTCCCTAGGCCACTCTTCAAAATGGCGAGAATCTCTTGTCTAGAAGATACATTTTTTTATCTTTGGTGCGTTAAGATTTGAGGGTGTTGTAGTTTGGTGAGTTGCAAGTCTTGACATTTTTTATATGTTAAGGTTTATATATCTCGCACAAAAAACAATGAAACCAAAAAAACTTGGAACATGAAAATTTGATGGAAATGCGGATAAGAATTAATAAAATTTTAAATCCAAGAACACCAACAATAGGAAAGTAGCCAATGTGGCTTCTAAAGCATAAAAAACAAATAATATTGATGCATCAACAATATTCAAGGTATATTTTATATTTTCCTATAAAACTATTTACAATCAAGACGTGTAAATTTAGAATTACGATAAAGTTATATATCTCAATCATTCACTATATACAAAAGAAAAAATGAAATAGAAAAGAACAATCCATTGTTTAAAATGAAACTAGATGGCCTATATTTAAAACATTCCATATTTATATTAATCACATACAAAAATTTCACAAAAATTTTTACTAAATCTCACATAGAAATACATATAAATATAATGAAAATTTATGGTATATATAGCTACTTATGTGATGCACAAACAAATTGCTTCCAATGTTTGAGATAAAAAAAGCAAACTTGAGTGTACCACATGCTTCATCTTTACAAAATAAAACTTTTGTTTTGCATTATAATTAATGGTTTTCCTTAGCTAAAATAGATAAGAATGTTGTACAGAAGTTTTATTATTGAAAGGAATAGGTACAAGAAGCTGGTTCATCAAAGAATCTAGGTAGGTCTTGGAAGAAGATTTTACAGTTGCTAATTTTTCCAATGGTGAGACGAAACTTCCAGAAAATATTTCACTAGCTATATCAACAAAACAAAATCTCAACTAGAGTTTACATGGTTTCTCCATTGATTTCTTTCCTTTGCCCTAAAGTTTTGGTCTTTTTGTTTGTTTCCCTTGTTCAAATATAGAATAAAGTCACAGACACAAAAATCTGTGATGTTCAGGAATAAAGAGAAAAGAAGTTTTTATACAAAGGAACACAAAAGCAAATTTCTTCTTCTTGTTCTTCCCTTTTAAAAAATCACCTAGGACTAGAAAATTTTTTTCCAAAATGATTTCTCTAAATATAACAAATGTTCAATCAAATTTTTTAAACCACCAAAAACATATAATTTAAAACATCAATCACAATCTTACGTAATTTAAGACTTTCGCATCAAAATAACATAGATTTACAAATTCTTACCTCAAACCACTGATGATGAAAATGAATCAATCTCAAGTTAAACTCCAATCTCAGAAACCTGTAAATTAAAAAAAAGTTAAAGGTAGAACTAGTGTAGGGTGGCGGCAGCTAGGGTTTGAGATGGCTAGGATCTCTAGGTTTACTTTTTACATAACGTGTTTATAATAGGCCCCTAAACTCTAAAATCTAGTGGGCTAGGATTAATCTGACTTGATCTAGCCCAAATAACGACGCGCACTGCTAACTTAAAGAATTCTATAATATGGCCCACAATTTTATTATGAAATAACTTGGACCCAATATTAAATAACCAAAACATTTAAGTAATTAGTCTCCCATGAAATTAAGTAGGTCTTTCATTTCATTCTAGCCCATACGCCCATATTGCACACCTACTTCTGTTCCAGACATGTCCATGGTCTTAATAATTCATGGAATGTATATAATTCAAAAAGAGTCCACACGCTACCTTATCAAGATAAACTTATCTTAAATGATATCAAAACAATTAGAAAGATTAATATCTCAAAAGAAATAAAGAACAAATAAAAATTTGGTCAACTTTTATATTAAAAATAAGTATTCTTGAATTTGTAGAAACATTTACATTGAGACCGAAAGAAGTTTCCATATCTGATTGCATCATCTTCCTTATTCTCTATACAAAATTTTTGTCTGAGAATTATAGCATTAACATATTGGAGTTTTACATACCATATAGGTTGTCTTGAACTTAAATACTCTAAGCGCAAGATGGTTGCTTGTTTACCAAATAATGCTTCGATATGAAATTATAGTTGTAATGGTATTTCTTTTTTAGTTAAATTAGCTTAGAATGTTATCGAGAATATATTATTGCACGAAAAATGGTTACGGGAATCTAGTTCTTCAAGGAATTCGGATGGGTTTTGGAGGAAGATTTTATGGTTTCTAATTCTATAATGGTGCAACTAAACTATTAAAAAATATTTAAACAACTAAAGAAAGCAAAAAAAAAAAATTCTCATCCACTGTTTACATGGTTTCTCCGTTGATTGTCAAAGACTTAACATTGAAGAAGAGGCATACTTTTTTTGTTCTTTAATGTATATATAATGTGAAAAGAATATTAGAATATGCAAAAGTGCATTTATCAAAGCTTTTTAAGGTAATACATCTTTTTAATGTAATAGATTTAGTTGTGAATTAACTAAGAAGAAAGATTTGTTACTTCATAAAGTTGCAATTATATTATTGGGCTGATGAAACAGCTAGAATCATCTAATACATCTTCTACTACACCCTCTAGCACACTCATTTTATAGTAATTTTATTATTTTAAATCCTAAAAAATAATAGATAAACCCTAAAGGAAAATTTACTATTCAAGTATGTATACTAGAGAGTTTACAAGAGAATGTACTAGACAATCCAGTGTGCTTATGATATATATTATGTGAGTCACTTCCAGAGCGCAAGTACAACGAGATAGGAATACAATTTTTTTTTTTTATCATTCTTGCTATGAAATCCAAGATATTTGGATTGCTAGCAACTTGAATAATTTCTATTGACGGTCATTTAATCTTCTTCAAAATGCTCTTCAAATAAGAATGTCTTCCTCATGTAAGTACACCAAACATAATCGTTATTCCCTCCTTCTTCTCCTTTAATTCCATTTATGACAAGAGTATATAATGGAATTCTTAAAGAAATTTCATATTTCACCCAAATATTTTAACCAGGTAACCACAATAATAATAATTATTATTATTATAAGGGTAAAGTATGCTAGTGACCCTCAAACTTTCTCGTTTTTGGGTTTTCGACCCTGAAATAAATACTTTTAAGTAAGTGACCTCGAACTCTCAAAACGTATAAATTCAACCCTTAAACTTATGTATTTGACCGTTCTGTTAATTTTAGTCGTTAATATTTAACCGAAAAAAGTGTGACTTTCACGTGATTATTCTAGGGGCATGTTAGAACTAATAAAAAAAAAAACACTGTGATTTTTATTTAGCAAGCCCTAATCCATGATAAAGGTGTGACAATGAAGGCAATGGGAAAGAGAAGTGGAAGGGAAAGAAGAAAATGGGGGGACGCAGTGTAAAAGTCTGACGGGAGAAAGCAGAAGAAGAAGAACGAGGGGTGCAATGATATCAGGGAAGATGGGAAAGAAGAAAGTAGGAGAGTGTCGCAGAGATGTAATAAAAGAAGGGGGCGCCGCATGAAGATGGGGGAAATAGGTGGATGAGACTGCTAACTTTGACGGCGATGACTGTGGGTTTGTGAGTGTCTATTGGTAGCGATTATGGTGGGAACGTACTTCTAAGCATCCAAGAAAACACAATCTAATTTAATCTTGTTTATGCTGTGAGAAAAATTAGGTACTCTGTTACAAAATTTGGCCTAAAGAAAATTAAAGTTAATACCCCACATACTATGATCGTCTTGGAATCTTCTTTCCCACCTTCTAATGGCACATTTAGATCTAATATTGCAGAGGAAGTCATGAAACCATTGTTGAAGTTTCTTAATCACTAAAAACTATTTTTCTTCATAGATGTTTTCCCTTATTTTTCTTAAGCTTTGTTTGGATCATGAAATCTCACTTAGACGGATCAAAATTCGAGTTTTAAATATACCAATTTATTGGATAAAATGCTTGATTCTATAGTTTTTGCCATGAAGAAATTTGGGTATCAAAATATTCAATTTTCATCCAAAAGTTGTAATGATTTTGAGATTAAAAAATTTTGTTTCTATTTTCTTCGCAATTGAGTGTATATTTTCAAGAAATTAAAGGTGTCTAATTGTTATATTTTACATTTTTGTTGTTGAATGAGGTTGCTTTGGCCGAAGGTGGGTGGTTGTTCTAATAGGAATCGAGTGCTCGTATGGTGTTTGATTGGTATTGACTACGAGATGCTGGAACTTGATTCCGATGACCTCGTTTTGGGATCCGGACCTTGTCCGTGGAGCCTGACTGTGGCATTGAATATTTCTTTAAATTTGTGCGTAGAAGCTGCGCTGATGTGTCTTGATTCACTCTGACTTCCCAACCACGCTGGAAACCCTCATGTAGGTTCAAGTATCGGTTTTGTTAAAATAATAAAAGGAAATGTTTTCCTATAACATTGCATGAACTGTTTTGTAAAACTGCATCAACATTGTTTTAAAGAAATCACTAAAGCACATACACGTGGACTCACTAAGCATTCACGCTTACGTTTCCCATATCTTATTTTCTCTTCAAATTAACACAGGACGGACAGAGGCACGGTAAGCCGCTGAAGTTTAAGTATGGAATTTTGGACCAAAGTTTTCCTGGAAGGACATGTATTTATATTTTGTTTTCTTAGACTCTAGCCGGATGTAAAGTCTTGTTTGTATTTTGCCATGAAGTTTTGATGATGTAAGATACTTTTATTTATATATTCAAACGATCATGAGGAGTTTTCGATAAATTATATATTAGAGCGCACAAGTAGAATCTAGTTTACTTAAGTTTTCCACTGCGTACTTTGTTTATATACCTATAAGTGTTACTCCAGGGTTGTGTTCTTATTTTGGGACTTATAGTTTAGTACCGAGAGGCATGTAGATGCCCTACTCAGCAACAGTATACCTAGTGGTAGAGTTGGGGTTATCAAAGTGGTCTTAGAGCTCTAGGTTCGATTTGTGGTTAGAGTTAGTAGATCCTAGACGAGTACTAGGGGCCAATTGCATAGTTTTATTTTTGTCAAAAAGTTCCCCTTTCTCCTTTGTTTTGCTCGTCGTGTTATTAATCTTGTGGGAGCAATGTCCCTTTGCATACGATGCCATATCTTTGGTCATAACCACAATGAGAGGACACATAGATATGTGAAGCTTTTGAATTGATGATGGCTCAGGTGACAGAGGACTAAGATTATTTGAGTCATCAAAAGAGATTACTTGTTCTTAGACTCGCAGCTCGATTAAGGGATTTTGTGGGACATAAGGTATTAGGGGAAAACTCTGATGACTTACAGTGTATGAAATACACAAAGAGTGAGTGTGAAGTTCTTATTACGTACAAGATGTAATCTGCATCATCCCTACTTCGGTGATACCAAAAGAAACTCCATGTACCTTGTAAAATGGACACTTTCATTATTGTTGTCACAGCGAGCAAGAGCACTTCGGTCCTTGGTTTTATATTCGATATATCTTAAGTATTACTTCATGCTGCTGATCGGTGAATGTAAACATGGAGGTGAGCTAATGATGAGTTCTGCTCGATAAGGAGAACAATAAGTGATGACGAGGATAGGTAAACTGGAAGCTAAGTTTCTTAAGATTTGAAGAATTAGTATATCTTGTGAATGAGAGATTGGTAGTCTAATGTGAGAGCGGGAACAATTGGTATAGTTGTTGAGATTTTTTTCGTGTGTTCGCTATGAATTACATCCAAAGTATATTTGATAAGCTCAGTATTAGACCATAGTCTTTAGTAAGAAGATATACCTAAACTTGGTTGGTGTACTTGCATTTTTTAGTTTACACTGTACATATATGTTTAGTATAAATCTAGTTTTGTAAGTGTGATTATTTAGTGGCTCTATATAACCTGGAAGAACTTAGGATCATGTTAATTGCAAATTATGTTATGTATGGTACATCAATGGCAAATTTTGTGTACATGCTCTACCCTGTGCACCAATGACTATTTTTTATTAATAGAGAGGATGTTTCTCTCTTTATTTGATATCCAGTTGTAGTATGCGGTGTTTTGTATGTGAGCTTTAACCTATAAGCTAAGGTTTAGGTATTTAACATTGGTAGATACTTTTGGAAAGGACAGTGGAAGTGCAAGAGGATGATAAATGTTTCAATCATTTGAGGGATCAGGTGTGATAGTAAGAATGGATTGGTTAACTGGACATGCAAATATGTGCATTGTGCATGGAATTTAGTTAAGTCTGGTCAGTCAATGTTTCTAATCTTTAGAGTTAGGATATCTAACGTACTTGTGTAACTAGTCTGGTGAGAAGTTGATTCAATGATAAGAGAGTTACTAGATATCTTCAAAAGAAACTGGCGGCCACATATCTAGAATGGGAAGTCGAGCGTAGGATAGAATAAAAAATAGAGGATGAGCTGATATTTCAATCTCGTATTAGATGGACAACCATAGACACCAAAGCAGAAGTAGTTGAAGGTACGATCAAATATTTTCTCAACCAGCAAGAATACTTATTGGTCCTAGAGCTACGTATTCTTTTGTGAGTTTGCATTTCATAAAACATATTCCTGTACCTTCTTTTTGTCGTGTGTTATCGGTTGATAGTTAGCACTTCTATATAGGTGAGTAAGGCAGTGAGGTAAAGTACCCAGATTATGACATCTATGTCGAGAATGTGATTCTATATGTTGACTTGATTGCCTTTCCATTTGAGTGTTATAGCGTGATATTTGGGATGTACGGTAATCTGAACATTACGCTCAAGTAGATTGTCGACGAAAGTTGGTTAAGTTTAGCTGACCGAGTATGTCAACCCTTGTACTTCAAGGGAAGCGAACGAAACGGGAAAATCCCTTTTTGTCTGGCGTGAAAGCCAGGAAGTTGTTATGGAAAGAATGTCAAAAGTACCTAGCATATTTACTCAATAAGCGTAAAGAAGAAGTAAAATTAGAGACAGTACCCGTGGTGAAGGAGTTTATAGATGTTTTTCCTGAAGAGTTATTGACGTTGTCCCCAGATCGAGAAGTGGATTTCATGATACAGTTGGCACCCAGTGCTAGACCAATATCTCAAATCCCCATAGCGGATGGTACATGAGGAGTTAAAAGAGTTAAAAAAACCAACTACAAGAATAGTTGCAGCAAGCATACATCCCTCCAATTACATCTCCTTGAGGTGTGCCAGTTTTGTTTGTAAAGAAGAAGGATGGAAACCTCAGGATGTGTATAGATTACGAGAGGATTGAATAGTCTGACAGTCAAGAACAAATACACACTACCCTTCATTGATGAGTTATTCCACCAACTCCAAGGAGCGGGATGTTTTTCCAAATTGGACTTGAGGTAGGGGTATTATCAAGTTCGGATAAGTGAAAAGGATATTTCGATGAGGATTTCAACACACGATATGGACATTATGAGTTTATGGTTATGACGTTTTGATTGAGTAATGCACCTGCCACATTTTTGGACTTGATGCATAGAGTCTTTAGTCCTTACTTCGATAAGTTCGTGTGTGATTTTTATTGATGATATACTTGTTTATTCACCTAATCCTGAAACTCATTAACGACATCTTCGAAAAGTGTTTCAAACTCTACGGGAGCATAAGTTGTATGCTAAATTTAGTAAATGGAAGTTCTGGATGAGTCAAGTCACTTTCCTAGGACATGTTATCGCCAAGGAAGGAATCTCGGTAGATCCGCCGAAAGTTGAAGCAGTGACCCATTGGGCGCAACACGAAACACCAACCGAAGTACGTAGTTTCTTGGGTATGACGGGATATTATCGGAGATTCATAAAAGACTTTTCTAGGATTGCTGGACCTCTGACACAATTAACCAGAAAAAGAACTAAGTTTGAGTGGACGCAGAAGTGTGAGAGGAGTTTTCGAGAATTGAAGAACCGACTGAACTCGGCACCAGCGTTAACCTTACCTGATCCAAAAATGGAATTTTCACTGTATGCAGATGCTTCAGGGAAAGGTCTAGGAGCTATGTTGATGCAAGACAGGAAAGTTGTCACATATATTTTGAGGAAGTTGAAGGATCATGAACGAAATTATTCAACACACGATTTGGAGTTAGCAGCCATCATGTTCGCACTTAAGAAGTGGCGACACTACCTGTATAGGGCTAAGTACGAGATATTCACTGATCATAAGAGCTTGAAGTATCCGTTTTCTCAAAAGGATTTGAACATGAGACAACATCGCTGGATGGAACTACTGAAGGAATATCGATGCCTAATTAACTATCATTCGGAATGGCGAATGTGATGGCAGATGCATTGAGTAGAAAAGCAAAGACATCAAGTCTTAGCTTAAGATCCACTCTACAATAGGATATTAGAAGCGCCCAAAAGAATAATAGGGAGTTCCAGGAGTTCAAAAATCGTGTGGAAGCTAAGAAATTGGAAGATTTTCGAGCATTAGAAGATGATAGGAGCCTGTACTTTCATAATCGGTTGTGTGTACCTAATGATACTGAACTTAAGCATAAGATTCTAGAGGAAGCCCAAAGAAGTAAGTATTCAATGCATCCTGGGGAGAACCAGATGTACAAAGACTTAAAGCAAAAGTTTTGGTGGAACGGAATGAAGAGAGAGATTGCAGAGTATGTAGCAGCCTGTCTTACATGTCACAGGGTTAAGGCGGAATATAAAAAATCAGCATGACTACTACAACCTCTACCTGTTCCCGTATGGAAATGGGAACATGCAACAATGGACTTTGTCACAAGATTGCCCTGGACCAAGGGGTATAAGGATACTATCTGGGTGATCGTTCATCGCTTAACAAAAGTGGCTCATTTTATTGCTATTAATATAACATAACTTTTGGATAAGTTGGCGCATATTTATGTGGATGAGATTGTTCGACTTCATTGGGTGCCCGTTGATATTATATCCGATAAAGACCCAAGGTTTAGATCAAGGTTTTGGCCTAAGTTCCAGGCAGCTATGGGGACCAGTCCAAGTTATAGCACCACGGCACACCCCCAAATCGATGGATAGTTTGAAAGGATAATTCAAACCCTAGAGGATATGCTAAGAGCTTGCGCCTTGGACTTTGGGAATAAGTGGGTTGACAACCTTGCTTTTGCTGAGTTTGCTTATAATAATAGCTACCACTCTTAAATAGGAATGGTACCATTTGAAGCATTATATGGTAGGAGATGCAAAACACCCTTGTACTGGGATGAGGTCGGAGTTTGATCCTATTGGAGACAAAAAGACTTGATGGCAGAGTTGGAGGAGATGCAGAAACAAGTTAGGATAATTCAAGATCGGCTTTGGATAGTTAAAAGTAGACGTTGGAGATATGCCGATAACCGAAGGAGAATGAATCTAAACATTTTGGGACATGACGACTTTCAGTTTAAAATTTAAAAATATTGACCTTTTAAATTTCTAACCTTGATTTTCATAGAAAAATATTAAATTTTAATTTGAAATTTCAGTCTTACTAATTTGGAAAACAATTATATATGTCTAGCATACAAAAAGAAGACTAATACATTACCCTAGATAAAACAGGCTCAGCAAACTTAAAAAGCAAGTGAAATATGAGAAAAAATAGGGCATAGAACCATTTGTCACAGCCACTGGGGACACTTCTATAGAGCGACGAAATGATATCTCTTCCATCCCCAAGTAGTAAAAGAATTTCTTATTGATTGATATTTATCATCAACTTTTGCAGTTTTTTTCATAGTAAAACATGCAAAATGCGGTTTTCAAGACACGTTCCGGCCCCACCGACAACCCCACCATCCCTACCTTGACTTTATCCTCGTTGCATCCTCGTATGTGGGGATGAAATTCATATCCAATCCCAAAAGAACTCCCCTAACTAATCCCCATCTCTTGATATCAAAGAAAAGAGATAGAAGATAGTGTAGGATAATATTAAAGGTGGTAGTGACAAGACTTTCTAATTATAAGGGTAGTAAACTTACTCTTAGTATTTGACTTATCTTATGAAGCACAAGTTTTAATAGATTTTTTATTTCTTTCCCAAAAACTCCCCTAACTAATTCCCATCCCAACCCATATCTTGACATCAAAGAAAAATTGATAGAAGCCAGTCTAGGGTAATACTAAAGGTGGTAGTGACAAGAGTTTCTAGATACTAGGGTAGTAAACTTACTCTTGGTATTTTGCTTATCTTATTACGCACAGTTTTTAATAGATTTTTTTATTTCTTTCTCTCCAATTTTATCTCTTACAAAACTTCCTTTGATCCCTCGCTATTAATAATTGAAGAAAGTAGTAAAATTACAGAGAACAAAAAATAGGTCGCGGTAGTAAGGATTTCGGATTTCTGGGGATCTGAAGGTTTATTTCTAACATAACAAGGCCTACTCCATAACTTATCTAATTTTTTAATTTAGACATTATCATTTTTTTATAAAATAGCTTGGACACAAAATTAAACAACTCAAACATTTAACTAATCTCCCAATCAAAACACTAGGCAATAAAAACTGTATATACATATATATACATATGTATATATAAATATATATATGCATATATATACACACATACACACATATATTTAATATATATATATATATATATATGATTTAGGTAAATTTTTATAAATTTCCGTATATGATTGATACAAATATTGATGTTTTTAATGTAGGTCATGCAATTTGATTTTAAATAATGGACAATTTTTTCTATATGGTTTTTTGTATGCAATGAATGAATGAGATACATAACTTATAGTAAATCTAAATTTTCACCTCTTGATTGCCCATACTTTAAAAATTATTGCGATAGGAAAAGGACATAAGAAAAAGGTTAAAAAGTTGTATTCTAAAAAATGTATTGAAGTGTTATGATAGAAGTCCTTCGTTATGTAGTTGCTAACTTAATGTGATTACGGAAATCTATCTACTTATCTTTTAGGTTATATTTATCAATCCTAATTGACTAACATTTCCCACATTATGATCAAAAGTTTAAAGCAGAGCAATTCTTCCTTTTCAGTAACTAAAATTAAAAAATGAAAATTTTAAAAGAAAAAGTTTGTACATTATCCCGTATTTCTCATCCTTGAAGCAAGAAAGTCAATTACAACAATGAAATAACCTGAAGGAAAGTATTTAAAATGACCATAATTTTTTTAAACCACTATAGCTTTTAAATTTAGGAAATATTCATTTTGTCGGTAACACTTTTCTTACATGCACCCTCTTCTAATGTTCAAGCCAATATTTCTATTTGCAGCTTCTCTTACTTTAATCCTTATTTCAACCAAAAATTGCCATGTATTCCCTCACCTTTTTCTTTGTTTCCTTGGGGGGGATGATTAAAAATTCTTGATCTTGCTATATTGTTTAGATCCTGAGCATGCTTTAATGATGGTGAATGCAACACTCCTTCATTCTCATTTAGTTTTGCATACAGGAACCACGCTCGAAAGAGTTTGCATATTATAGGTGGGGCAAACTACAGTGGGAGGAGATATCATTGGAACCCAATTATTCTCCCTAGGCCACTCTTCAAAATGGCGAGAATATTTGGCCTAAAATGTACGTTTTTTATAATCGACGCGTACGATTTTAGGGTGCAGTAGTTAGGTGAGCTGCAAGTCTTGACATTCTTCATTGCTAAGGTTTATATTTTCTGCACAGAATCTGTGAAACAAAAAAACTTTGAACATGAAAAATTGATGAAAATGCAGATAAGAAAGAATCAAATTTGTTATCTAAGAACATTAACGATAGGAAATTAGTCAATTTCTTTTGCAAAACTTAAAAGCAATTAATTTTGATGCATCAATAATAATAAAGGTTTTTATTTATATTATCATATCAAAAGTATGTACAATAAAGAGGTGTAAATTTAGAATTACTATAAGTTTTATATCTCAAGTATTCATTACATACAAAAAAATGAAATACATAAAAATGATCCATTATTTAAAAACAAAATTGCAGGACCTATATTAAAAAAAATACATATTTATTTCAATCATATACAAAAATTCATAACATTTTTACTTAATCATATATAGATATATATATACATATAATGAAAAATTATTGTATATATAGCTACTTATGTGATGCACAAACGACTGCTTCCAATCTTGTTTATGTTAGAGATAGCAAAGCGATCTTGAGTCTCCCATATGCTTCTTCTTTACAAAATGAAAGTAAAAGGAGCTTAAAATGTTGGACAAAAGTTTAATTATTGCACAAAAAATGGGTACAAGAAAGTGGTTCTTCAAAGAATCTAGCTATGTTTTGAAGGAAGATTTTAAAGTTGCTAATTTTTCCAATGGTGCGTGACACTTGGAAAAAATATTTTATTGGCTATATAAACAAAACAAAATCTCAACTAGAGTTTACATGGTTTCGCCATTGATTTCATTTTTTCCACTAAATTTTTTGTCTTTTCTTTTGTTTCCCTTGTTCAAATGTAGAATTAAGTCACAAACACAAAAACCTGCAATGCTGAAGAATGAATATAAAAGAAATGTGAGTAATTATTAACAAGTTTCTATCCTAAGGAATGCAAAAGAAAATTCCTTCTAATTATAATCCATTATTTCACTTAGACTACAAGTCATGCCTTTTTATTCCAAACCTCATATCTTGATTCGAATCTACTTATTGTCGAAGATTATTGAAGATTGTCTCTAATTTATTTATATGTCTTCTGTTGATTGTTGAAGATTTAACATGGTAGAAGAAGCGTAGATTTATTTCCTCTTTAATTTATGTAAAATGTGAAAAGAACTCTAGAAGATGCATAAGTATAATTATAACATCCTTTTAAGGGAGGGATTTCTTTATGAAGTTATCTAAGAGGGAAGATTGTTACTTATGGGGCTTATAAACGATAAGGTGTGAGCTACTTTTTTGAAGGAAAGAGCAAGAAGATGTGGATGCTATGTTTTTATGATCATTTCTTTCTATCTAATCTCTAAACATTCGGTTTGCTAGCAATGTAAAATGTGTCCAATATAGATTGAGTCATTGAATCTTCTCCAAAATGCATTCTACATATGAAAATCTTCCTCATGACATGTTTCGCTCATTCTTCTTATATCGTTTTATGATAAGAGTATATATGGCATCCATGAGGAAATTCCTCTTCTTGTTCTTCTTTTTTTCCCCCAAAAATCAGCTAGGACAAGAAACATTTTTTCCAAAATTAATGTTCTAAAAATAACCAATGTTCAGTCAAAATTTAAACCACCAAAAACATATAATTTACAACATCAATCACAATCTTCTTTAAGTTGAGCCTTTTGTGTCAAAACAACATAGATTTACAAAATTTTACCTTAAAAAGCTAGCACTAGAAACGATTTAATCTCACGTGAAACTCCAATTTCAGAAGCCTTTAAAACAAAAAAAAATTGAAAGAAGGAACTAGTCTAGGGTGGCGGCAGCTAGGCTTGTTGTTAACTAGGATCTCTAGGTTTAACTTTTACATAACGTATTTATAATAGGGCCCTAAAAGAACTTGGACCTAATATTAAATAATCAAAACTTTTTACTAATTAGTCCCCCACGTAATTAAGTAGGTCTTTCATTTATTTCTAGCCCGTACGCTCGTATTGCACTACTTCTGTTCCAGAACTATCCATAGTCCTAATAATTAAAGGAATACATATAATTCTAAATAATCCAAACCCTACCTTATCAAGATAAACTTATCTCAAATGATATCAGAATAATTAAAAAGATTAATATCTCCAAGACAACAAAGAATGAACAAAAATTTAGGTAGGTTGAATAGGTGTTCTAGAATTTTTAAAAACATTTCCATTGAGATAGAAAGAATTTTCCATGGCTTAATGCATCACCTTCCTTATTCTCTATAGTAACTTGTTGTTTGGGAAATATAGTATTAATATGTTGGAGTTCTACATAGGTTATCCTAAAGTAGAATACTCTAAGCACAAGGTGGTTGCTTCTTTGCCAAATAATGCTTCCATATAAAATTATAATTGTAATGGTATTTTTTTAAGTTAAATTAGCTTAGAATGTTGTCCAAAAGTTTATTATTGCACGGAAAATGGTTATGGGAATCAAGTTCTTCAAGGAATTTAGGTATGTTGTAGCGGAAGAATTTATGAATTCTAATTCTATAATTGTGTGAATAAACTTCTAAAAAATATTTAAAGAGCTAAAGAAAACAAAAAAAATATCTCATGAAACAATTTATATTGAAGAACATATTTTTATTTGTTCTTTAATGTATATATAATGTGAAAAGAACATTAGACTATGCAAAAGTGTACTTATCTAATCTTTTTAAGGTTATAAATTTTTTGGTAAAGATTCGGTTGTGAAATTAACTTAGAAGAAATATTTGTTACTTCATAAAGTTCCAATGATATTATTGGGGTTGTGAAACAGCTAGGATCGTCTAATAAGCCTTCTAGCACAACCTCTAGCACACTCATTTTATAGTAATTATATTAATATAAATCTCACAGAATAACAGATAAACCGTAAACTCTAAAAGATAAACCCTAAGGAAAAATTTACCATTAAAGTATGTATACTAGAGAACGTATTAGACAACCCTAGTGCTAATGAAAGATTTTTTGTGAGCTACTTTCGGAACGCAAGTACAAGGTGATAGGAATAACGTATATATACATATTTATCATTCTTGCAATGAAAATCCGAAGATATTTGGATTGCTAGCGATGTAAATTATTTCGTCATGGTCGTTTAATCATCTTCAAAATGCTTTTCAAATAAGAATATATTCCTCACATAAGTAGATGAAAGATAATCGTTATTCCCTATTTTTTCTCCTTTTATTCCCTTTATGATAAGAGTATATAATGGAATCCTTTAAGAAATTTCCTTTTCACTAAATATTTTAAGCAACTAACCATAATTATTATTATGGACCAAAGTGGAGAATCGAGTATAAATTTTTTAATAAAATTACTCAAAGAGATGTATTTTCTGAGAGAGGCAATATTATACCGACGACGGAAGGGGATTCGGCAAAGGAGAAGATGATAATCATGACAACAAGAGAAATGAAGAAGTGGAGGAAAAAGAGAAGAAGAAAAAGGAGAACGAGAATCAAAAACCCTCTTTTGGGATGTCCAACAAAAATGGTAAAATGACTCTGAAGGTCATAAATGGAAATTGAATTCTAGAGTGGATAATATTTTTCGCTATAATGGTCTAATTTTTGCAAGATTTGAGAAACTAGTGAATTGTACGAAAAATTAGTGAAACCAATGTAAATTACCTAAAATGACAATGTTAGTGGACTGAGAGAAAATGTATATTTATAATTAATATAAGTAATTATATTTTGAAAAGCTAAATAAATGTTTATCAAAACAAATTAATAAATTATGGGGTCATTTTGAGAAATGAGTAAATTATGTGACATTTAGTGAAACTATATTAAATTTCATAAAATTAAGAAAGGGTTTAGATAAAAATTATATGTATATTTATAAATATTATTAGTAATTTTATGTGGAAAAACTAAAACAAATGTATATCACAAAAATGAATAAGCTATAGGGTCATTTTTAGAAACTAATGAATTGAAAGCTTACCGAAACTCGTGAAAATTACTTAATAAAAAAATTAGTGGGTTAGAGATGAATTATAAGTGTATTTATAATTAATATAATTAATAGAGGATGAGAATGTGGAAGTAAAGGTGAAGTGGGTAGTGTTCATAGCAAACCACGAGCCAATGGGATCTTTAGAGGATATTAACTCCCCGGTGGGAGACAATAATGTGGGTGTTTTTCTATGCAGAAGATATAAGGAATAATACCGTGGAGTATGTCGTCAATGTTCAAGAAGGAGATAGTTTGGGGAGGACTTTTTTGGAAGAAAAAAGAAGGGAAAAGAAACACCTCCACCAATTATGGAAAAGAGAATTAGATAGTAGCAAATACAGAAGTGGTTGATGACGGTTCTAGATAGCAACGTATTTCAAGATTACTAATAGAATCAGTTGAGAAGGTGACTAAAGTTGTTCAGAAGTCTCAAGTACAAAAAATTGGAAAAATAAACGAATTCGGGAAGAGTGGTTGTGGTGGGAAGGCAGAGGCTAGAATTAGAGTAGAACATTCAACTAGTGCCAAGAATTCCGTGACAATGTTATTGTCTTGCAATTTCTTTATTACAATATGTATCTTAGATTTAATAAGGTTATGTCTTTTTTACTTTAAATTAACTTTAATAAGGAATCCTAAATATTTCAGGCAATTAGCTCTACTTCTGTCGAATGTTCATCAGATATCGCGATTATTAGGTCGGACAAGGTAATTCTTGAAGTGCCACATACTTATTACAGTTTGAATTAATAGGTAGATACAAATATTTATTAATATAGGAACCAACCATTGTTTAGGGACCACCAATAAAGTAGTTAAATATTTGCCACTTAATTGGAGACAATAGAGCTATCGTTCAAAAATGTTTGAGCATAGATCGGTCTTCCTGTGAAGTTTTAAATTCCCACTTTATTTCACGTGAAAGCTTTTAAATTTTTTAATGAAACGGAGATTTGGAAAGGAAGGTTTTAGTAAGTACAATATTTCTTTATTGATGTAAAGTTTAAATCCGCATTGCATTACTATATTTGATGAAGAATGCAATGGCAAACCTATCGTTAATGCATAGGTTGTTTAAGTGCACTGAAAAAAAGTGTGGTTCTAAAATTTGAAGAACCACTTAGTCTAAAAGTTTGGTTTCTCCAACTTTGTTTCTTATACCTTTTTTTTTCCATTTTACCCCACATAATTAAATTCTCTTTATTTTCTTCAACTACTGATTAAAAAAATTCAACCTTTTAGCCACTTTATTGATTTCTCTAAAAATTTTCTTGAGCTTCACTACTTAAAAAAGAAACTTCAACTTTTCACCCACCTCATTGATTTCTCTTAAAAGGATTTCGTAGTTTTCTTAATCAAAAGAAAGTTTTCGTTCAATGAAAAACTTGCTTAGTTTTTCCATGGGGTAAAACTAAATTTCGCGTTATGACTTGGTTGGTTCTAGTTCTAATAAAATGGGTTTTGTTGACTGACCATAGCAATTGCAAGGGGCAGTTAGGAGGAGGGACTAACTCAAATTTCTGTTATATTTAATAAATTTTTGTTTAAAGAAACTTGATTTTTCTTCTCCAATTTAATTTTTTCTTAAGTTTTTTATTTTAATTTTTTAACGAAATACTCATTCGAAATTAGTAAATAATTGTACATAAAAGATAATAATTGTACTTAGATTCAACTATTTGATTATAATACCTTGTTCATAAATTTCATTTAAACGCTAATGAATCTAAACATGTGAGAATATAATGAGTGTCATTTTAAAACTTAAAATTATTAATTTTGTATATTTAAAACCTTTATTTTCATAGAAAAATATACAATTTTAATTTGAATAATTGTTGTTCATACTGATTTGGAAAACATTTACATACCAAACCCCCCTATATAGGACTAGCAGAAAAAAAGAACACTAATACAAGACAAAAGACAAAACAAACTCATCACACTTAACAACCTAATGAAAAAACATAAGCAACTAGGGCAAAAAGCCTTTTGTGAAAGCCATTGGGGACACTTCTACAAAGAGACAAAATGAGACATCTTTAATCACCAAATAATAAAAATATTTCTTATTGATTAACAATTATCATAAACTTTTGCAATTTTTTTTTTTAAAGTAAAACATGCAAAACACAGTTTCCAAAACACGTTGAGGTCATATCCCAGCTAATGTCCATCCTTACACATCTTTGGATATGGGAAAAGAGGTGATGAAAGCTAGTCTACGGTAATATAGAAGGTGATAGTGACAAAAGCTTCTGAATGCTAGGGTAATAAACTTACTCTGAATACTCTGTTTATTTTGTGAAGCACAAGTTTTACTAGATTTTTTATTTCTTTCTCTCTAAGTTTTACTACTACAAACTTCTCTTGATACCTTGTAATGATTGAAGAAAGTAGTAAAATTATCGAGAAGCAGAGATAGGTGGTGGTAGTAAGGTTTCAAATTTCTAGGTTTCTTAAATATTAATTCCAACATAAGGTACTTACAAATACATTAATGAGCCAATCCTAAGCTCTAATGAGCTAGGGGTTTTCTACCTTGATATAGCCCTAATAAAGAAACACACTTCGTAGCTTATTTAATTTTGTAATTTGGAACTCATCGTTTTTTCATAAAATAACTTAGACACAATATTTAACCGCTTAAACATTTAACCAATCTCCCAATCAAAACACTATGCAATAAAACAATATATGTGTGTGTATATATATCTACATATACACAGAAATTATATATATGATTTAAGTAAAGATTTTATGAATTTCCATATAAAATTTGTTGGGAATAGCCTAAGCTCTGAAATCACTATGAAGAATAGTTGCTCTGGTGATCAGCCCCGTTACATAAACAAACCTCTCCTACATACTATTACTAACCTATTACGATTAATCGGATGATGGAACCGGATAAAAACTCTTAAAACAGTCTCTTTAAAATAAGATGAGGTATTCGAAAAACGGACTACCGATTCTTCTTCAATCCAAGGTACCTGCAAAAATAAGACTACAAAATCGGATGAGTAGGCAAAAATCAAACGTCCGACTTACGAAACAGGATGACCAACATAGAAAAACCGGACGAACGGTTTCCGTATAAAAGAAGGGAATAGAGATATTCGGATGCCAAAAAGGGATTAAAAGGGGGAAAATCGAACGACCGATTTTTCTGTATATGTCAGAATCTCGATCAAACCCACAGCAATGGATGAGCTTCACATAACAATCTAATCTCTCACTTTTTGTTCTCTCCTTCACAAACTACCTAATAATGTGGCCAACAAGAAATGCTGATTAACGACGGCAGTAACAGAAGAATTCACAGAGAACAAATAGAAACCAGAATCTAAAGAGAAGAAGAAGAGAGAAAACAAGAAGGCTTCACACACAATAAACAGTCATGTCTCATCTATTAACAACAAGACAAGGATAAGGGTATTTATATAGTTTCTAAGGTAGACTCGTTCAAACAACTGAACGGTCATTTGGAAGGATCATTCAACAACAGAACATCCTGATACCTGGAAGATTTCTTCAAAGAAGCAACAGTCAGTAACCTGGGAAGACTCAAGGAGATTGGGCTATTTACCAGCCTGGCCCACTCTGCATCTTGAATTAGACATACACGTATCCTATTTGGGTTATGAGGACTGATAATCCTATTTGGGTTGTGAGGCTCAGTCCAACTTATCACAGGGATTAAAGAACATGGGCTAAGAAGAGAAAATGTGTGAACACTGGCCCAATCCGCTTACAAGCTCCACCTTGAACACATTTTAGTGAACTTCTCAGCTACAGTAATCAACCGGCATCAATACGTAGAAGGTCTCTACGCAGAACAAACTTGTCAGGTGTCACTACTTTAATACAAAAATCAGTAGGATTATCTTTAGTGCTAATTTTGTCTATATTAACAATACCATTTGAAATCGTTTTCACGAATGAAATGATACTTAACATCTATATGTTTAGTCCTTTCATCATAAACAGGATTTTAACAAAAATGAAGACAACTCTGACTATCAGTAAATATGATAGCTTTAGAATGTAAAAGATGCGAGAGATAAAAGCCCCCTGAAGCCGGATGGCTTCTTTAGTTGCCTCGATGGCGGCAATATATTCAGCCACCGTAGTCGAAAGGGTGACTACAGGCTGCAGTTGTGATTTCCAAGAAACATAGATACCTGCAAGGGTAAAGAAATAAGAAATGGTAAACTTTCTACCTTCTTTATCACCTGCAAAATCAGAGTCAACATAACAAACAAACTCAAAATACTTTCTACCTTCTTTATCACCTGCAAAATCAGAGTCAACATAACAAACAAACTCAAAATGTTTAGACCAGTTATGATAATGCAAGCCTCTATCAAGCGTCTCATTAATGTACCTCAATAGCCACTTAAGAGCGGCCTAATGATCCAAACCTGGATTAGACATAAAACGGCTTAAAAGGCTTATGGAGTAAGCAATATCAGGACGGGTAGAAATCATGGAATACATGACAAATCCTATAGCCATTCTATAAGGGATGTTGGCCATATCTTTCTTCTCATTTTTAGTTTTTGGACATGTTTTAGAGGAAAGCTGACAATGGCTTGCAAGAGGGGTACATATAGGCTTACACAAATTCATAGAAAAATTTTGAAACAATTTTCTGCAAGGACTTTTAGGATATAAACAAAGAACGGTCAGCTCTAACCCTATCAATGTTCATGCCTAGAATTCTATAGACAGATCCAAGATCCTTCATCTCAAACTCTAATTTCAATAAAGATTTCAAGTGAAAAATCCTTTCTATATGCTTCCAGGCAATAAGCATATCATCAACATAAAGAAGCAGATAAATGAGATTATCAACAGTATCACCAGAAAAATACAAGCAACTATCAAAATTACTTTTAACAAAACCAACTTTAAGCATAAAAGAGTCAAACCTTTTATACCATTGTCTAGGTTATTGTTTAAGCCCGTACAAGGACTTTTTCAACAGACAAGCCATATGCTCCTTACCTTTCACCTCAAAACAAGGTGATTGGCGCGTGTAAATGGTTTCTCAAGTTCACGATGCAAAAAGGCAGTTTTAACATCCAACTGTTCAAGCTCAAGATCAAAGAAGGCAACAATAGCAAGCATAATTATGATATATTTATATTTAGCAGCAGGAGAAAAGATTTCATTGAAATCAATACCTTCAACTTGAGAAAAACCTTTCGCAACCAATTTAGCCTTGAACCTTGGAGGTTCATTAACAGATTCATATTCTTTAACTTTTAAAATTTCTATTTACAATCAATCAATTTTCATTTCGGTGGTTTAAGCACAAGCACCCAAGTTTTGCTCTTATGCAAAGAACATATTTCTTCATCCATAAAGAGCTATTAGGACTTTTTAAAACATTAGAAAAACAAACAGGTTCTTTCTCTTCAACAAAAGATGCAACAACAAAAGCATAAGGAACAATGTATGAATAACCATACCAAAGAGGTTTCCTTATCTCTTTTCTACCCCTATTCCTCGATAGTTCGTAATTTCTAAGAGCTTGTGCTCGTGCTTCTGGATTATCCTCATCATCATCAAAATCACCTAAAATTTGCTCATCAGGTTCAGGAATACTAGACTCCTTATGGGTTTCAAGTTCTAGCACAGGTTCTAGTATGTGCTCATGAGAAGGTTCGGAGGTGACTTCCACCTCCACATGAATGTTCTCAACTACGGGTGCCGTAGAAGAACTCTTGGGTTTGGTTTCCATTCTAAGACAGGGCATGTCTAGCTCGCTAAAGACTACGTCTCTACTCACGACTACCCGTATACTTTGTTTACCTCTAAACCACACTTTGTAACCCTTCACCCTACTGGGATTGCCTATAAACACTCCCTTCCTAGACCTAGGGTCTAACTTCCCTTCCCTCTGATGTGCAAAAATAGCTCACCTAAACACTCTAAGGTTGGAAAGGTTTCGTGGTTGGCCTAACCACAATTCTATGGGAGTCTTAAAGTTTATGGCTGTGGAAGGAGACCTATTTATAAGGTAAACTGCTGTACTGACAGCCTCTCCCCAAAAAGATTTAGGAACCCCATATGATCCCAAAAGACACCTAACTTTGTCCATAACGGTTCAGTTTATCCTCTCATCTACCCTGTTTTGTTGTGGGTTGTGCCTAACAATTCTATGATGGACGATATCTTGCAAGGAACACAAATCATGAAAATTTTTTTGTTACTAAATTCCAAACTGTTATCTGTTCTTAAAACCTTTAGTTTATTTCTTGTTCGATTTTCAACAAAAAGTTTCCATTAATTAAACTTTTTAAAAGCTTGATCTTTGGTTTTAAAAAGAAACACTCAAACATGCCGAGAAAAATCATCAACAATAGAAAAGAAATAAATACTGCCACCAAAAGTCGGTACCTTTTCAAGACCCCAAATATCACAATGCACATAATCAAGAACAGCAGTGGACTTTTGTGTGCCCGAAGAAAAACTGAGTTTATGTTGTTTGCCAAGAACACAATGATCACAAAATTCAAAAGAAGTGATTTCATCACCGTTTAAAAGATTTTGTTTGTGTAAGTAATGCAAAACCTTTTCACTAATGTGGCCAATCCGACGATGCCACAACATGGTTTTATCAAAAATTTTTTCTCCAACATTTCGGAGCTCTAAAACTATTTTGTTTAAATCATCCATGTTTTCAGAAAGGGATTTCGACCCGCACATTTTGAAGCCAAAGAGTTGTTCCTTTAAACAGGGTTTTGTTTGATAAAGACATTCCCAAGTAAAGTTTTTTCAAGTTTTGTCCAGATTTCATAAGCATTGTCCTGTTTCATTTATTTCTCTTAAAACATTACCTTTCAAATGCAAGGTGAGACAGACTATATGCATCACCAAGTTTTTCAACTAGTATTTCTCCTATACAAGATTTTGGATACTTGTCAAGAGTGGAAATAGCGGGTGCAATCTTGTTTCGGACCAAACAACTTTTATTTTTCTGCACCACATTAGAAAATTATATTTGCCATCGGACTTATCTGTTTCAAGTTTTGGAATAGGCATGTTAAACAGAAGCAAATAAGATTAATGTACAAAAAATAGAAGATTTAAGAAAAAGTTTTGTCACAAACACAGCCTAGAAAAACAATATAACTAGAAAAACAGGCGATATGTAGATAATGAATTCACAACAGATCAATCAGATAGTAAAGGCAGAGCAACATCCACAAAACAGATGATCAACAGAGAAACAATATAAATAATCACAGGATGAGCAACAGCCCCAAAACAGACATTAAAACAATCTCAACAATCATGGACGGTAAAAAAAATTCACAATCGAATAAGAAACTAAGACACATATACTTCAAGTCTCAATAGGACTTAAGCTAGGCTTGGGTTTTGGTTTTTCAAGAAAAAATAGAAACACAAAAATTTGGTCCGTAATCAAAGATACAAGCAGTAGAATATGTGTATATCAGGACAATAAACTTTGCAAGAAAGAAAATCAAAAAATAGTAATAGTGAGTTGTGCTGCATTCACGGAACTCAACAGTTCCCGTGAGTCCGGAAAGCAACTGGGAGGTTCCGAATGACGTCTGCATCACTGGTGGAATGTAACAGACACCAAACACCGGAAAGATTGAATTTCTTTCTAGCTCTTATAGCATATGTTGGGAAGAGCCTAAGCTCTGATACCACTGTTAAGAATAGTTTATCTGGTGATCAACCCTGTTACATAAACAAACCTCTCCTACAAACTAGTACAAAAGAAAATGAGCATAAGGACAAGAAATTACTAATCTATTACAAATAATCGGATGATTGAATTGGATTACAACTCTTGAAATAGGCTCTTCAAAATCTGATGAGGTGTCTGAAAAATGGACCATTGATTCCTCTTCAATCCAAGGTACCTGCAAAAATCAGACTACAAAATTAGATGAGTAAGCAAGAATCAGACGACCAACTTATAAAACTGGACGTCCATTTTCAAAACTGAACGACCAACATAGAAAAACTAGATGACCGGTTTCTACGTAAAAGAGGGGAACAGAGATATTCAGATGCCAAAAATGAATGGGAAGGGGAAAAACTGAACGCCTGGTCTTTCTCTATATGTCAGAATCTTGATCAAACCCTCAGCAATGAATGAGCCTCACACAACAATCTAATCTCTCAGTTTCGATTCTCTGCATCACAAACTACCCAAGCACGTGGTCAACAAGAAATGGTGACTAAGGGTGGCAGTAATAGAAGAATTTACAGAGAACAAACAGAAATAAGAACTGTAGAGAAGAAGAAGAGAGAAAAGAAGAACGCTTCACACAGAATAAACAGTCATGTCTCATCTGTTAGCAACAAGACAAGGACAAGAGAATTTATGGAGTTTCTAAGGTAGACTTATTCAAAGAACAGAACAGTTATCTGGAGGGTCGTTCAACAACAAAACATCATGATACCTAGAAGAATTTTTGAAAGAAGCAACAGTCAAGTCACCTGGGAAGACTCAAGGAGATTGGGCTGTTTACCAGCCCGGCCTGCCGGCATGTTGAATTAAACATACACTTATCCTATTTGGGTTAGGAGGCTCAGTCCAACTCATCACAGGGATTAAAGAACATGGGCTGAGAAGAAAAAAAGGCATGAACACTGGCCTAATTGGACTACATGATTGATATAAATATGGATGTTTTTTAATATAGGCCATGCAATTTGATTTTAAATAATGGATCATTTTTTTCTATATCATCATATTGTATGTAATGAACGATTGAGGCATATAACTTATAGTATGTTTAAAACTGGGAATAAGATTCTTGAGTGGGTAGTTTATTTTAATATATTGGTTCAATTGGTTGCAAGTTTATATTTTCAATAGTCGAAAACCCATGTCATTTGAGGCTTAGAAATTCAGAGGTGGTGTCTTTTTGCTACTGTTTTGTTTTGCGGACGTTTGTTGACCACACTGGTTAAAGGTTTCATAGTTTTCTTGATCGAATAAAAAATTTGGTTTTGCTTTCGGGTAATGTAAATTGTGTCTAGAGTGGACTAAATCATTGAATCTTCTTTAAAATGCTTCCGAAATATGAAAATCTTCCTCATGTACATGTTTTGCTCATTCTTCTTGTATCATTGTATGATAAAAGTATATATGGCATCCTTGGGGGATATTCATCTTTTTCTTCTTTCCAAAATTAGCTATGACAAGAAACTTATTTTTCAAAAATTACAAAAATTGTGTAGTTCTAGCACTCCACTAAAGAACCTGTTAGGATCTAATTACTATTACACACTCTAATTACTATCACAAAACAGTAACAGAATAGAAATGCAGCAGGAAGGAAAAAGGCCCTATTCTATTACAGAGAGATTTTCTTCTTCCTCTTTCTCCTTTGGTATCGGTTCAAGTTGATCGGCAAAATCGAAAGCTGCGAAACAACCGTTAGCTAAAAAGAAACCAACGATCGGCAAGAAATAGTTACCTGTCGCCGCGGTGTAGGAACTGCCAGCGACACAGAAGAAAAACTGAGGCCGAACGGCAACGAACAGTGGCAAAAAACGGCGTCCGTGTCGAGGCGCCGGCGGTAGAAAAGGTAACGGCTTTAATCGGTAAAAAGCACCCTCGGACAATGGCCTATATTAGAACAAGATAATCACCGGTGTCTCCCTCTCGTGACCCTTTTCGGCTTACTCTCACAAGAAACTTACCGAGAGATTATCAAACAAGTATCACCACAAGACGACCGCTTACGGAGACGACATCACAGAAGACCCAATAAGGTCACCAGAGAAGAGCAACAGACGCGGTAAGCCACGGTAAAGAAGGGGAGAAGAAGAAGAGACAGAGACAGCACTAAGAGGACCGAGAGAGAGAAAGAGAGCGGCAAAATAGAGAGAAAAAGAAAGAGAAGAGTCGGCTTTGTAGAGAACCGAAGAGAGGAGCACATAAATAGGCCAAAGCCACAATGGGCAGCCTGGGTTGGGCTTGCCCGCAATCTCTGACCAATTCAAACTTTAGCCACCTTATCTTATATTGAGGCCCATGGGTCATCATTGGGTTTAAAAAGAAAATGGAAAACTGGCCCAAAAAGGCCTACAATCTCCACCTTAAACAATATTTTCCCATCCCTCGAATGACTCAATTAGAGTCAACCTGCGTCCAAGTGAAGGAAATCCCTGCAAAATATAAACTTGTCAGTGTTTACAATTTTAGTACAAAAATCTACAGGATTATCATTAGTACTAATATTATCTATGTCAACCAAACCACTAGAGACTTTTTCCCTAATGAAATAATATTTGATATCTATATGCTTTGTCCTTCCATGATAGAAAGGATTTTTGCATAAATGTAAACAACTCTGACTGTCGGTATAAATAAGAGCATTTGAATGTAAAACATGTAATTCATTCAATAACCCTTGAAGCCAAATGGCTTCCTTGATGGCTGTCGTTGCTGCAATGTACTCAGCTTCGGTAGTTGATAAGGCAACTACTGGCTGTAGTTGAGATTTCCATGAGACGCAATTACTCGCAGGGGGTAAAGAAATAGGATGAGGTAGATTTTTCCGCCATCCTTGTCACCCTGCGAAGTCAGAATCGATATAACTAATTAGATCAAAATCATCAGACTAATTATGGTAGTGTAAACCTCTATCTATAGTTCCGTTAAGGTAACAAAGTAACCACTTCAGAGCAGCCCAGTGATCCCTCCCCGGGTTAGACATAAATCTACTAAGAAGGCTTATAGAAAAAGCAATGTCTGGTCGGGTGGATATCAATGAGTACATAACCGTGCCTATGGCATTCTATAGGGAACATATGCCATATCTCTTTTCTCACTCTTGGTTTTACGAAAATTCTTGTCAGAAGGTTTTAAATGGCTTGTAAGTTGCGCAATAACGTGTGGAGACAATTTTCTGAAGAAAGGGCTTTTGAGATAAGAAAAGGGAATGATCAGTCCTATCCTAGTAATACTCATACCGATAATCCTGGATGCGGACCCCAAGTCCTTCATGTTGAATTCGGACTTCAACGGAGATTTCAAATCATCAATTTTAGCTTTATGTTTGCAAACAATTAACATATCATATACATAAAGCAATAAATAAATAGCACTATCACTATTATTTCGCGAGAAATAAAGGCATCTATCATAATTACTTTTCAAGAAACCGACTTTTAATATAAAAGAGTCAAACCTCTTGTACCATTGTCTCAGAGATTGTGTAAGTCCATGTAAGGCCTTTTTCAAAAGGCATTCCATGTGTTCCTTACTGTTAACCTCAAAACTTGGAGGTTGACAAATATATATGTTCTCTTCGAGATCACCATGCAAGAAAGCAGTTTTCATATCGAGTTGTTCAAGGTGAAGATTATAGAAAGCAACAAGAATAAACATAATCCTAATCGTTTTGTATTTAAGGACATGAGAAAAAATTTCGTTAAAATTAATGCCCTCAACTTGTGAAAAACCTTTCGCAACCAACCTGGCCTTGAACCTTGGAGGTTCTTTAGAAGAATCAGGCTCTTTGATTTTAAAAATCCATTTGCAATCAACTAATTTTTGAGTTGAGGGTTTTGGAACAAGAATCCAGGTTTTGTTTTTGTCAAGAGAAGCATTTTCTCATCCATAGCACGCAACCATAAAGAGCAATTAGGCTCTTCAAAATATCAGAAAAAACATAATGGTTATTTTTCTTCCACATAAGATGCAACAGCAAATGCATATGAGACAATATATGAATAACCAGATCTAGTGTGTTCCTTGGGCACTCTTCTAACCCTATATCTAGTCAATTAATAATGTCTAAGGGCTTCTGCTTGTGTCTGAGGGTGCTCTTCCTCCTCATCAGAACCTTCTAGCTCAGGCTCGTTGGCTTCGGGAACACTAGATGGTACAGCAGGTTCTACGTCGATTTCAGGCTTAGGAGGTGGTTCCTGTGAGGGTTCGGGATTGACCTCCACCTCCACTGGAATACTATCTACTTTGGGGACATAGGATGTTCTAACAGGCTCATGTTTACCCTTAAGACAAGGAATCTCTTACTCATTGAAAACCACATCCTTGCTTATCACTATCTTCACACCGGGCTCATCCTTGAGCCATATTCTATAACCCTTCACTCCACTAGGGGTAACCTATTAAAACACATTTTCTAGACCTGGGATCTAGCTTACCTTCTTTCTGATGTGCAAAAGCAGCATACCCAAAAATTCTAAGGTTTGACAAGTTTAGAGGTTTGCCACACCATAACTCTATAGGAGTTCTAAAGTTTTTAGCCGTTAAAGGGGATCTATTAATGAGGTATACAACCGTGCTAACGGGTTTACCCCAGGAAGGTTTGGGAAATCGGAAGAAATCATAAGGCACCTAACTTTATCCATTATGATACGGTTTATCCTCTCAGCTACATCGTTCTGCTGGGGGTTATACCTAACCATCCTATGATGCAAGACGCCATGAGATGCACATAAATTAGAAAACTTACGATTGCAAAACTCAAGACCGTTATCTGTCGTAATGGTTCTTAATTTAATTCTGGTTTGATTTTCGGCAAGGCGTTTCCATTCACAAAACTTTTCGAAAGCTTGATCCTTTGTTTTTAAAAGAAAAACCTAAGCATGCCTGGAAAAATCATCAATAAAAGATAGGAAATGAATATTACCACCATAGGTTGGGACCTTTTCAGGTCCCCACAGATCACAATGCACATAATAAAGTACTGCAGTGGACTTGTGTGTGCTGGTTGAAAAACTGATTTTGTGCTTTTTCCCAAAACACAAGGGTCACAAAAATCTAAAGAATCAATCTTTTCACTACATAAAAGTTTTTGTTTTTGTAAATGATGCAGTCCCTTTTCACTAATGTTGCCAATCCAATGATGCCACAACAAGATCTTTTCAAGAACTGTTTTTGAAATAATTGTAGATGAGTTGCAAATAGTTCTAATGCCAGTGTATAAACTCTCTCTTTTAAAACCTTTTAGCATGACCAGGTTGCCTTTGCAAACTCTTAAAATGCTATTCTTTCCTTTGTAAGAAAAACCATTTGAATCTAAATAACCAAGAGATATAAGGTTCCGACAGAGATTGGCACATATATCACCTCAGTGAGTTTCCTAGTCATTCCATCATGAGATTTTATGAAAACATTACCAATGCCTTTGATATCATAAACCTGGTTGTTACCCATAAAAACTTTTCCCTAATCAAGGGGTTTAAAATTTGGAAGGCAGTGTTTGTGAGGTATCATGTGAAAAGTGTAACGAGAGTCACGGATCCAATCATTAACAACATCGAGCAGGGGTTAGGGGATACACAAAAAACCTCGAAATACATAGAATTACCATCTCGTATCAAAATCATGGGTTTTGTTATTTTTATCACTCCCTTTACCAAATTTACGTTGTTTTACATCTTTGATCCTTTTAAAACACTTATTTTTCATATAACCCTCCTTAACACAATAAAAATACTTCACTCTGTTCTTGTCTCATAATTTGGACCTTCCTTTACTTTAGACACATGACTAAGAAGTTCCCTCCGGTCATCTCTCCCTCGCATGTAATTGTTTTCTCCGCTTAGTTTATTTCCTTTTCTCAAATCCAAATCTTTTGACTTTAAAGCATTTTTTCACATAAGATAAAGACAAACCATCTCTACCATATTTATTGGCAGATTTCACATCATTAAAAGAATCGAGCAAGGCATTCAATAAAATAACAAAGCAATGTTTTCATCATATTTTTCTCTCCAACTTTTTGAAGTTCCAAACAATTTGTTTAAATCATCTATGTTTTTCCGAAAGTGTTTTCGACCCTGCTCATTTTGAAACCAAAAAGTTGTCCTTTTAAGTAAATCTTGTTTGACAAAGAATTTCCTAAAAAATAGTTTTGCCGATTTGGTCTAGATTTCAAAAGCGTTGTCTTTTTTGTCAATTTCTTGTAAAACATTATTTGTTAAATGCAGGGTAAGACAGCTGTACGTACTTATAATTTTTCTCTAAACCCACTAATTTCTTAATTTTGAGTAACTTACATTACTTTCTCAAAACTTTCAAATAATTCACTAATTTCTAAAAATGAACCTTAACTTATTCATTTGTTATGATATACATTTATTTTAGTTTTTTCAAATAAAATTATTTAAATTAATTATAGATATATTTGTAATTTTTGTCTAAACCCTCTAATTTCGATCTTTTATGTAATTTACATGACTTTAACTAAGTTTTTTGCAAAATTCACCAGTTTCTCAAAATGATCCCATAATGTAATCATTTTTTATGACATACATTTGGTTTAGTTTATCCATATAAAATTATTTGTATTAATTATAAATATACTTATAATTTTCTCTAAACCCACTAGATTAATATTTTATGTAATTTACATTAGTTTCACTATCTTTTCACAAAAATTCACTAGTTTCTCCAAACAACCTTATAACTTATTCATTTTTTATGATATACATTTGATTTACTTTTGCCAAATAAAATTACTAATAATAATAATAAATATAAATGTAATTTATCTCTAAACCCTTTCTTAATTTTATTCAATTTAATATAACTTCTCTAAATGTCATATTATTTACTAGTTTCTCAAAATGACCAAAGAATTTATTCAATTATTATGACAAACATTCATCTTCGTTTTTTAAAAAATCTAATTACTGATAGTAATTATAAATATACTTATAATTTTTTTCAAATCCCACTAACTTTGTTAACGTAGGTAATTTACATTGGTTTCACTAAATTTTCACAAAATCCAATACTTTCTCAAAACTTGCAAAATATAGAACCATTATAGCAAAAAACATTATCCATTCCCTAATCTAATTTCCATTTATGACCTTCACAGTCACTTTACCTTTTAATTCTTGTTCTCCTATTCCTTATTCTCCTTTTTCCCTTCTTCTTCTTCGTTCATGTCAGCATCATTATAATCATCTTCACGTGCCAAATTCCCTTTCCGTCGTCGGTAGACTATCCTCTCTCTAAGAAAATAAATCTCTCTAGAGTAATTTTATTAAAATATTTATACTTGATTCTCTACTTTGGTCCATAATTCCCCTCTTAGACTTGTGATTGGCAATGTTGGGATAAGGGCCATCCAAAAAAATTTTTTTATTGTTTTTTTAAAAGATTCCATTTTTTTAGGAAAGTTAACTAAAAATGCACCTACACTATTTTTCTATCCCGCACTTTGCCCCCGAAAGTCATTCTTCATTTTTTTATTCTTGAACTAAAATCATTTGCCAAGAAGTGGCTCGCCACCAGAAAATGTGTCGGATCCAAAAAAAAATATATATATATTATGTGCCGACAACATGGAGGATTTGGAGGGGTAAAAATATCAATTTTTCGATTTTGACCTCAAACTATTCAAACGTTCAATTTTAAACCTTCTACTACTTTTGGATATTAATTCTTGATAGAAAAGGAACATTTAACTCTCACATGACCTTTCTTAGGGGAATTTCATACCTAAGAAAAGAAAAAAAAAATGATGAAGTACATCCATAACTATCATGATCCACCTATAAAATTTGTCCATCCATCGTAGTGATGAAAGCAGAGCAAATCATACGGAATCAACCTCCAGCCAACCATTAGAGCCACCACCCACCGTCGGCGAAAGAAACCTCATTTAACAACAAAAATTTAAAATATTACATTTACTAACCTTCAATTTCTTGTAAGTATAGACTCAATTACAAAAGATAATAGGAACAAAACTTTTTAATCTCTAAATAATACAACTTTTAGATGATAAAAGGATATTTTGATACCCCAATTTCTTCATGGAAAAAAACTATAGAATCAATCATTTTATTCAATAAATTGGTATATTTCAAACCTGAATTTGGATTCCTTCGAGTGACATTTCATGATTCAAACAAAGCATAAAAAAAAATGAGGGAAACATCTATGAAGAAAAATGATTTTGAGTGATTCAGAAATTTCAACAATGGTTTCATGAATTCCCCTGCAATATTAGATCTAAATGTGCCATTAGAAGGTGGGAAAGAAGAGTCTAAGATGATCATAGTATGCGGAGTACTTACTTTGATTTTCTTCAGGCCAAATTTTGTAACAAACTACCTAATTTTTCCCATGGCATCAACAACATAAAACTAGATGGCTTTTCTCTGAGGCTTAGAATTACGTTCGGACCATCATCACTACCAATCGACGCCCATAAACCCACTGTCATCACCATCAGAGCCAGCAATCTCATCCTCCTACTTCCTCCGATATTCATGCACTGCCATCCCCTTCTTCTTCCGTTACATCTCTGCGACACTCTCCCGCTTTCTTCTTTCCCATCTTCTGTGATACCATTGCACCCACCCCCGTTTCTTCTTCTTTTTCTTCTTCTTCTTCTTCTTTCTCCCATCGACTTTTACGAGTGTCTCCCCCCATCTTCTTGCCCTTCCAGCTTCCCCTTCCTCTTCCCTTCATCGTTGTACGTTTATCATGGATTAGTTCTTGCTAAATAAAAATCACACTATTTTTTTTCCTTTTATTAGGTCCAACATGCCTCGACAATTATCACGTAAAATTCACATTCTTGTTAAATATTAACGAATAAAATTAACAGGAAGGGTCAAATATATAAGTTCAAGGGTTAAATTATACGTTAGGAAAGTTCGAGTTCACGGACTTAGCATTTTATTTCATGGTCAAAAACCAAAAAAATGAGAAAGTTTAAGGAACACTAGTACACTTTACCCTTATAATAACAATTATGGTTACTTGACTAAAATATTTGGGTGCAAAAACGAAATTTCCTTAAGGATTCCATTATATACTCTTGTCATAAATGGAATAAAAGGAGAAGAAAGAAGGAATAATGATTACGTTTTGTCTACTTACATGAGGAAGATATTCTTATTCGAAGAGCATTTTGAAGAAGATTAAATGACCATCAATAGAAATTATTTATGTTGCTAGCAATCCAAATATCTTGGATTTCATAGGAAGAATAATAAAAAAACAAAAATTTTATTCCTATCTCGTTGTGCTTCCATTCTGAAAGTAGCGCACACAAAATATTTCATAAGCACACTGGATTGTCGAGTACATTCTATGGTACACTCTCTAGCATACATACTTGAATAGTAAATTTTCCCTTAGGGTTTATCTTTTAGAGTTTAGGGTTTATCTATCATTCTACAGGATTTATAATAATGAAATTACTATAAAATGAGTGTACTAGAGGGTGTTCTAGAAGATGTATTAGATGATCCTAGCTATTTCATAAGCCCAATAATATCATTGCAACTCTATGAAGTAACAGATCTTTCTTCTTAGTTAATTTCACAATTAAATCTATAGCCTTAAAAAAATTTATAACCTTAAAAAGATTTGATAAGTGCACATTTTCATATTCTAATGTTCTTTTCACATTATATATTAAAGAAAAAATAAAATATGCCTCTTCTACCATGTTTAGTCTTTGAAAATCAACGTAGAAACCATATAAACCGCGAATGAGATTTTTAAAAGTTTAGTCGCATCATTATAGAATTAGAAACCATAAAATCTTCCTCCAAAACCTACCCGAATTCCTTGAAGACCTAGATTCCCGTAACCATTTTTCATGCAATAATATACTTCTTGATAACATTTTAACCTAATTTAACTAAAAAAATACCATTACAACTATAATTTGATATCGAATTATAATTTGGTAAACAAGCAATCATCTTGCGCTTAGAGTATTTAAGTTCAAGACAACCTATATGGTATGTAGAACTCCAACATGTTAATGCTATATTTCTCAAACAACCAGTTGGTATAGAGAATAAGGAAGATAATGCATATAGCTATGGAAACTTCTTTCAATCTCAATGTAAATGTTTTTACAAATTCAAGAATACTTATTAAACTGGCCTAAATTTTTGTTTGTTCTTTATTGTTTTTGAGATATTAATCTTTTAATTATTCCAATATCATTTAAGATAAGTTTAGCTTGATAAGGTAGTGTTTCAACTATTTAGAATTATATGCATTCCATTAATTATTAGAACCATGGACATGTCTTGAACAGAAGTAGGGTGCAATACGGCGTATGGGCTAGAATAAAATGAAAGACCTACTTAATTACATGGGAGACTAATTAGTTAAATGTTTTGGTTATTTAATATTGGGTCAAAGTTATTTCATAAGAAACCTGTGGGTCATATTATAAAATTCTTTAAGCTAGGAGTGTGCGCTGTTATTTGGCCCAGATCAAGCCAAATAATCCTAGCCCATTAGATTTTAGAGTTTAGGGCTGATTATAAATACGTTATGTAAAAATTAAACCTAGAGATACTAGCCATCACAAACCTTAGTTGCCGCCATGCTAGACTAGTTCGTTCTTTAATTTTTTTTTATTTTACAGGTTTCTAAAATTTTAGTTCAACGTGAGATTGATTCATTTTTTATCATCGGGTTATTTGAGGTAAGAATTTGTAAATCTATGTTGTTTTGACACGAATTCTTAAATTACAGAAGATTGTGATTGATGTTTTAAATTATATGTTTTTGGTGGTTTAAAAAATTTGAGTGAATATTGGTTATATTTAGAGCAATAATTTTGGAAAAAAATGTTTCTTGTCCTAAGTGATTTTTGAAAAAAAGAGGAAGAAGAGATTAATTGCATTTGAGTTCCTTTGTATAAAAACTTCCTTTCTCTTCATTCCTCAACATGGCAGATTTTTGTGTTTGTGACTCGTATTCAATATTTGAACAAGGGAAACAAACAAAGAGACCCATCTTTAGGGCAAAGAAAAGAAATCAATGGAGAAACCATGCAACTCTACTTGAGATTTTTTTTTCTTGATATAGCTAATGAAATATCTTCTCGAAGTTTTGTCGCACCATTGGAAAAAATTAGCAACCGTAAAATCTTCCTCAAAAAACATACCTAGATTCTTTGATGATCCAGTTTCCCGTACCCATTTTTTGTGCAATAATTAAACTTCTTTCCAACATTCTTAGCTGCTTTAGATGAAGGAAAACCATTAATTACAATGCAAAACCAATGTTTCATTTTGTAACGAAGAAGCATGTGGTACACTCGAGCTTTCTTTTCTTTATCTAACATTGGAAGAAGTATTTTGTGCATAAGTAGCTATATATACTATAATTTTTTCATTATATTTATACGTATTTTTTATATGAGATTTAGTAAAAATTTTATGATTTTCCGTATAAATATGGATTGTTTTAAATATAGGTCATCCAATTTTATTTTAAATAATGGAATTTTTTTCTATTTCAATTTTTTTTAATGTAATAAATGATTGAGATTTATAACTTATCTTAATTTTGAATTTACACCTCTTGATTGTCAATATTTTTATAGGAAAATATAAATTATACCTTGATTATTGATGATGCACAAAGAATTAATTTTTTTATGTTTTAGAAACCAAATTGGCTACTTTCCAATTGTTGGTATTCTTAGATTTCAAATTTTATTGA
Source organism: Catharanthus roseus (assembly GCA_028651295.1). NCBI lineage: Eukaryota > Viridiplantae > Streptophyta > Magnoliopsida > Gentianales > Apocynaceae > Catharanthus > Catharanthus roseus. The sequence continues at coordinate 719,595 of JAPQWS010000027.1, forward strand.
TTCTTATCTGCATTACCATCAATTTTGCTTGTTCCATGTTTTTTTAATTTCATTGTTTTTGTGTAGAAAAATAAACCTTTACAATTTGGAATGTCAAGACTTGCGGCTCACCTAACTACTATGCTCTCAAATCTTAACACACCAAAGATAAAAAATGTATCCTCTAGGCAAGAGATTCTCGTTATTTTGAATAGTGGCCTAGGGACAAACAATAATTATATATTTGAACAAGGAAATAAAAGAAAAGACAAAAACGTTAGCGCAAAAAAAAAAAAAATCAATGGATCTTTTTGAGATTTTTCTTTTGTTGCTAAAGCTAATAAAATATTTTCTCAAAGTTTCGTCGCACCACTGGAAAAATTATTAGCTGTAAAATCTTCCTCCAAAACCTACCTAGATTCTTTGATGAACCAGTTTCATGTACCCATTTTCGTACATTAAATAAACTTCTGTCCAACAGTCTAAGCTACTTTAGCTAAGGAATACCATTAATTATTGTTGGAAAACTAATTACTATTACACAAGATTATTCACTATTACAGAGACCAAACAATAATAATAAACAACAGAATCTGAAAAATTAACGTTGTTACATAAACAATATCTTCTTCCTCTCTCTTTATTGATCGGTACAAACCGATCTTAGTGCCAAACCGTGTTCCTGCAAAAATAGTTAACCGAAATAGAAAATGAAATAATAGAAAAAATCATAGAGGGAAGCTTCTTACCCACCGTCGCGGGTTGGTTCCGCCGGCGGACGAACAAGCACAAGCACACCAGTGCCGAGCAACGTCGAGGCACCACCGATATGGAAGGTTTAGATCGGTACCCTCAGTGCAAGAAGCCTCGGTAAACAAGAATCACAGGTGTTTCTCTCTTTCTCACCCTCTCGGCTCTCTCTCAAGTACTCACAGGAAATAATGGTCAAGAAGACCACCAGAGACAATCCGCTCACAAAGCAAGGTGGCGTCGCGGAGAAAGATCGAAGATCGGAGAGGAGCAGCGGCACGAGTGGACCGCAAAGAAGAAAAGGGAGAAGAAATAGAGATAGAGACGGCACTCCTAAGGAGTAAGAGACGGGGAAGAGAGAAAAACCAAGAAGAATAAGAAGAAGAGTCAGAATCATCTCTTGAAACCGAGGAGGCAATAGATAAATAGGTAGAGTTACAACGGGCTGCCCAAGTTGGCCCAGCCCCGACTCGACCCCAAGCAACTTTGACCCAATCAAAAAAAGATCGCCTACTCTTCAACTGAGGCCGATGGTCATCATTGGGTAGTATACAGTGGGCTGGAAAATGGGAAATATTGGGAAGATTAAGGCCTAACAGGCCTATAATCTCCACCTCGAACAATACTTTCCAACCGTTGTTTTAACTCACCAAGAATCAAATTGCGTCCAAATGAAGGAATCCCTGCAAACCATAAACTTGTCAGTGTTTACTGTTTTAGTACCAAAATATGTTAGATTATTATCAGTACTAATCTTGTCTATGTCAACTAGACCACTAGAAACCTTTTCTCTAATAAAGTGGTATTTGAAATCTATATGTTTTATCTGTTTGTGATAGACCGAATTTTTACATAAATGCAAACAACTCTGACTATTAGTATAAATAATAGCTTTTGAATTTAAAACTTGTAGTTCATTTAATAACCCTTGAAGCCAGATGGCTTCTTTTATTGCTTCCATTGCTGCGATGTATTTAGCCTCGGTAGTTGATAGGGCAACTACCGGCTGCCATTGAGATGTCCACGAGACACAATTACCTGCTAGGATTAAGAAATAGGATGTGGTAGATTTTCTACTATCCATCTCACCTGCAAAATCAGAATCAATAAATCCCATTAGTTCAAAATCAGACCAGTTATGATAGTGTAAGCCTCAATCTAAGGTTCTGTCAAGATAACGTAGGAGCCACTTGAGACCAGCACATTGATATCTCCCATGGTTAGACATAAGTCTGCAGAGAAAGCTTATAGAAAGGGTAATGTCAAGACAGGTAGATATCATTGAGTACGTGACTGAACCTATTACCATTCTCTAAGGGATATTATCCATATCTCTGTTCTCACTTTCGGTTTTAGGACAGGTTTTGTCAGAAAGTTTGAAATGGCACGCAAGTGGGGTTATAACAGGCTTACACAGGTGCATTTAGAATTTAGATACAATTTTCTGAAGGAAAGGCTTTTGAGAAAGGAAAAGTGAACGATCAGATCTATCTCTTGAAATACTCATCCCAAGAATTTTGGATGCAACACCTAAATCCTTCATATAGAATTAAGCTTTTAACAAGGATTTTAGATCGTCGATTTTAGCTTTATGCCTTCAACCAATTAACATATCATCCACAAAAATCAATTAATAAATAGCAGAATCAACATTATTACTAGAAAAGTAAAGACAACTATCATAGTTGCTTTTAGTAAAACCAATTTTTATCATAAAAGAATCAAACCTCTTGTACCATTATCTGGGTGATTGTTTAAGCCCTTTTAAGTACTTTTTCAAAAGACACGCTATGCGTTCTTTACCCTTAACCTCAAAACCTGGTGGTTATCGCATATATATAGTCTTTTCGAGATCACCATATAAGAAAGAGGTTTTAACATCAAGTTGCTCAAGATTAAGATCCTAGAATGAAACAAGTGCAAGAATAATCCTAATTGTTTTATATTTGACAACAGGAGAAAAAATTTCGTCGAAATCGATGCCCTCAACTTGCGAAAAACCTTTTGCAACTAGCCTAGCCTTGAACCTTGGAGGTTCTTTAGAAGGCTCAAGTTCTTTTATTTTGAAAATGTTTTGAGGGTTTTGGAATAGGAATCCAGGTTTTGTTTTTGTTTAAAGAAGACATTTCCTCATCCATAGCACGTAAGTATAAAATATGATTAAGGCTTTTCAAAACATCTGAAAAACATAATGGTTCTTTTTCCTCCACATAAGATGCAACAACAAAAGGCATATGAAACAATGTAGGAGTAACCATACCGATGATGATCCTTAGATACCCTACGGACTCTATCTCTCGCATGCTGATAATCCCTAAGAGCTTGAGCTTAACCCTCATGGTGTTCTTCCTCCTCATCAGAACCTTCTAAAACAGGATCAAAGGTTCCTGGAATGGTAGGAGGATCAGATGTGCTAGTGGATGAAGCAGGAAGTTCTGGATTGGTTTCATGTTCCTGGGGTGGTTCTAAGGAAGGTTCAGAGGTGACCTCCACCTCCACTAGGAGTGGGAACATTTGGTGAACTGTCGGAGATAGGTTTATCCTTAAGACAGGGCATTTCCAGCTCGTTGAAGATAACATCCCTACTGATAACAACCCTCACCCTCGGTTCACCCTTTAACTGTTAGATTCCGTAGGCAAAAACAAAGTAAAATAAAACTACGGAAATCCACCAACAAGATCTGCACATACTAGAAAAATCGATTGGATAGAAATTACCTCAATGTTTTGATTGTTCGTTGTGGAGGCGCTGCTTTGTACGCTTCACCCTCTACTGGTATGCACACAACGAACTCCTCTGCAAGCGATCGGGATGCTAGCCCCTTCTGTGTTCTGAAAACTGTTCAGAACTGATCCTGACTATCTGGTAATCGGTCGTATTTCGGAGAGAGGAGGCTAGATACTGTATCGCCGTTCTAGGGTTTAGGGTTTTGTTTTTCTTTAATCAGATAAAGGACAGCCACCAAGAAAAGGTTAACGTAATCTTTTATAGCTGTCAATATCAAAACTCTAACTGTCATCTAATGACAATTTAATCTCGTCCATCTATTCCTCTAATCATCCAACAGTTGGATGAGTAATATTAAGTAATTAATTTCATTTATTCGATTAAATAAAAATAATTACTTATTAATCTACCAGAAAATACAATATGGAATCTGATTCACCTTTTGTATACGTTCAACGAATCTGGACACAATCTAGATTCATTGAACGTGGACATTATGCTCACAAGATCGTCTATTCGTGCGACCCTGTAGGTTCACTTAACGTTGGCACTGAATGAAAAATGTCCTAGACATTTATTCACAAAACATAAGAGGCCTCTAGCAAGACATTATGCTTACCCAAGTTCAGTAAATGTAATAATAACCTAGCATCAGGTTTAATATTTAGTCCTTTTGTCACACGATATCCTAATTAAGTATAAGGCATGGATCAAGTCATCCTTATAAAACTTAATTAACCATTTACTTGATCACCAGGCAGACTATTCCAACAAATAATCTTAATAACACCTTACTAATGCTTATTTGAGCATGGCCATGCATATTTTCCAGTCTTCTTTATCAAGGGGCCCATGGATATCTCTCCCTAAAAAGAGAGGGACTAATCTCTTTCACTATCTCCAATATTCAAGCCATTACGAGAAAATAAGCCAACCAATAATCATAATGATCACCTAATTAAAAGTGATGTTTGACTATGTCAAAACATATTTTTCTCCCCATGCAAGAAACATTAGAAACATTAGGTCAAAGGACACCAAATATAAAACTGAGAAGAAATACTTATAACTTAATCATGTCCAATACAATATTCTCAATATGTATTTATGAATTGATTTAGTTTACAAGATGTAATAAACTAGGGACAAATAAGAATAGTATTTTATTAGCTATAAGGGTTTTACTATCAAGTCACATACTTGATGACCAAGAGCATAAAATACAATTAAAAAATACATGCTTCATAAATCATAAATGTGAGTCAATTGGTCTTAGGGCGTATACTAACAATATGCCCTACTGATAACAACCCTCATCCTCGGTTCACCCTTTAACCAGATGCTATAACCCTTCACCCTACTCGGATATCCTATGAACACTCCCTTTCTAGACCTAGGATCTAGTTTTCCCTCCTTCTGATCTGCAAAGGCCACATACCCGAAAACTGTAAAGTTGGAAAGGTTAGGAGGTTTACCACACCGGAGTTTCTATAGGAGTCCTAAAATTTATAGTTGTAGGAAGGGATGTATTAATGAGGTAGACAGCTGCACTAACAGCTTCTCCCCCGAAAGGTTTTGGGATACCAGAAGAAACAAGAAGACATCTAACCTTATCCGTAATTATACGGTTCATCCTTTCGGTTACTCCATTTTGCTGTGGGTTATGTCTAACCGTTCTATGGTGTAGGATGCCATGCGATGCACACAAATCAGAAAACTTACAGTTAAAAAATTCAAGACCATTATCGGTTGTGATAGTTTTCAGTTTATTTCTAAAATGATTTTTGGTAAAACGTTTCCATTCACAAAACTTTTCAAAAGTTTGATCTTTAATTTTTAAAAGGAAAACCCAAACATGCATTGAAAAATCATCAACAATTGACAAGAAATAAACATTACCACCATAAGTTGGAACCTTTTCAGGTCCCCATAGATCACAATGCACATAATCAAGTATTGCAGCACACTTGTGCGTGCTGGTTGAAAAACTGATTTTATGTTGTTTTCGTAAAACGCAGTGGTCACAAAAATCCAAGGAATCAATTTTGTCACCAAATAATAAATTTTTTTTTTTTTGTAAATAATAAAGTCCCTTCTCACTAATGTAGCCGATCCTCCAATGCCACAACATAGTTTTCTCAGGAACAGTTTTTGAAATCAATGCAATGGAGTTACAAACCATTATACCAATAAGGATCTACAACGTTTCTCTTTTAAAACCTTTTAGCATGAAGTCCCTTTACAAACATGTAAAATACCATCTTGGGATTTAAAAGAAAGACCCAAAGAGTCCAAATAACTAAGAGAGATAACGTTCCGACGTATGTCGGGCATGTATCTCACCTCATTGAGTTTCCCAGTCACACCATTATGCATTTTAATGAAAATATTACCAATGTCTTTAATATCACAAACTTGATTATTTCCATGAAAACCTTTCCTTAATTTAAGGGTTTGAAATCAGAAAACTAATATTTTTTGGGTGTCATGTGAAAAGAACAACAAGAGTCTAGAACCCAATGATCAACCACTTTAGAACCTGAAGGGGAAAGAGAAACACACAAAACCTCAAAAAACATAGAATTACCATCTAAATCAAAATCGTAGGATTTGTCGATTTTATTACTCCTTTACCATGTTTACGTTGTTTTTCATCTTTAATCCATTTAAAACAATTGTTTTTCATATGATCCTCTTTACCACAATAAAAACACTTTACTTTGTTCCTCTCTCGAGATTTGGATCGCCCTTTACTTTTAAAACGGTGACTAGGAGGTTCCTTCCGGTCAACTCTTCCTCATACAAAAAGGTTTTCACCGTGTGATTTATTTTCTTTTTGTAAATCCAAATCTTGAGATTTCAAAGCATTTTTTACTTTGGAAGGAGATAAACCATCTTTGCCATATTTAATGATAGATTTGCCATCGTTAAAAGAATCGGGTAAGGCATTTAATAGAATTACTGCAATATTTTTATTAGAGATGTTCTCTCCAACATTTTTAAGTTCCAAAATGATTTTATTTAAATCATCCAATTTTCTGAAAGTGTTTTTGACCCGCTCATTTTAAAACCAAAAGGTTGCTCTTTTAAATAAATATTATTTGAAAGGGATTTTCTCAAACATGGTTTTTCTAGTTAATTCCAAATTTCAAAAGCATTGTCTTTTTCGTCGATTTCTCCTAAAACATTTTCAGTTAAATGCAAGGTGAGGAAACTGTGAGCATCACCTAGTTTTTCTAAAAGAACTTCACTCTTCCAAGATTCCGGATACCGTTCAGGGCTACAGATAGTGGGTGCAATTTTATTTTTTACCAAAAATGCTTTCATTTTCCTCCGCCATTACAAACTCAGATCTGCCATCAAACGTATCAGTTTCAAGTTTTGGAACTGACATGTTTTGAAGGCAAATAAGTGTAATTAAATGACTAGGAAAAATGAGAGATTTGAAAAAGTTTTGAAAAAGAATAAAACTGCCCGGATTTTTTTTAAACAAAAAATTACAATTTCAAAGAAAAACAACGTTGGTTTGTTTTAGTTTGCTTGATTTGTTCTGTTTTTTTTTTAAAACTGCGCAAAAACGTGAAGTGCGAAACCCAAGAAGCAAACAATATAATTGAAGTAACGAGAAACGCGGCAGTAACAAAACTGCTTTACCGAAAATAGAAAAAGACAAAGAACAGAGGGAATAAAAATAATAATAATAACTTTTGAAAAACAGGAAAAAGTGACAAGACACAGATACTTGAAATCTCACGGATTCAAGGCAGGCTTGGGTTTTATAGTTTTTGTTTTGAAAACGAGAAAAACAATAGGAAAAACACAACAGCAGCAGCAGAACAGATACAGGGGTAATAATAGAATATTAAACAGAACAACTGAACAGTAACACAATGCAGCAAAAAATGCAGTAATAGTAATCACAGTCGGCGGTAAGTTGAGAAGCACAACAGAAACAGAAGCGATAACCGGCGGTAGGCCAGAAAAAGAAAGAGCGGCGGCAAGCGAAACAAAAACAGTATTAGAATCACCGAAAGAAAAAGAAAGTGAAAGAAAAATTTAGTGGCAATATATGAGAAACTCAATAGTTTCCTTCGATCTGGAATCTTCCGATGGTTGCCAGCGCTGATGACCCGAACCAAGCTCTGATACTACTTGTTGGAAAATTATTTACTATTACACAAAACTATTTACTATTACAGAAACTGAATAATAATAATAAACAACAGAAACTAAAAATCTAACTCTAATACATAAACTATATCTTCTTCCTCTCTCTTCACTGATCGGTAAAAACTAATCTTAGTTCCCAACCGTGTTCCTGCAAAAATGGTTAACCTAAACAAAAAATAGAATAATAAAAAAAACCATAGAAAGAAGCTTCATACCCACCGCCGCGGGTTGGTTCCACTGGCGGATGAACAACCGCAAGGACAGCGGCGCCGAGCAACGTCGAGGCACCGCCGATATGGAAGGTTTAGATCTGGTACCCTCAGTCCAAGAAGCCTCGGTAAACAAGAGTCACGGGTGTCTCTCTCTTTCTCACCCTCTCGGCTATCTCTCAAGTATTCACAGGAAAAAATGGCCAAGAAGACCACCGGAGACAATCCGTTCATAGCAAGGTGGCATCGCAAAGAAAGACTGAAGGTCGGAGAGGAGCAGCAGCACAATGGACTGCAAAGAAGAAAAGGAGGAGGAAAAGCGATAGAGACGGCACTCCCAAGGAGTCAGAAAAGGGGAAGAGAAAAAGACCAAGAAGAAGAAGAGTCAGAATCATCTCTGGCAACCGAGGAGACAACAGATAAATAGGTAGAGTCACAACAGGCAGCTCGGGTTGGCCCGGCCCGGCCTGACCTGGCAACTTTGACCCAGTAAAAAACAGATCACCTACTCTTCAACTGAGGTCCAAGGTCATGATTGGGTAGTATACAGTGGGCTGGAAAATGGGAAATATTAGGGAGACTAAGGCCCAACCGCCCTACAATTATAACACAAAAAATTTTTTTAATTATGTAAAGGACAAGCATGTGGTGCACTCTAGATTGCTTTCCTAACTCTAAAACAAATAACATTGGAAGCAGTTGTTTGTGCATCACATAACTAGCTGTATATACAAAATTATATATATGATTAAGAAAATTTTTTTTAAATTTCTGTATACGATAGATATAAATATTGATGTTTTTTTAATATAAGTGATGCAATTTGACTTTAAATAATGGATTGTTTTTTACTACATCATTTTTTTTTTTTGTATTTAATGAATGATTGAGATATATAACTTATGATAATTCTAAATTTACACCTCTTGATTGCCTATACTTATGATCGTATAATATATACCTTAAAACTTCTATTAAATCTTCATAATTTAGACATAAAGAAAGAATATAAATGCAAACATTTCTACCATTCGCGTTTGATAACTTGAAAAAGAAGAAAGACTAGTAGTAAAAACCCTTTGATAACATAAAAATAAAGAAATAGTGCAAGTACAAGTACTTCTAATATTTTCTTTTTGATTGCATGGAAATTAAGATAAAATAGAAGCACAAATGCCTCTATTTTCGATTTCGATAACTTAGAATAATACTTAGATATATAAGTATCATTCTCAAAGTTGTAAAAAAAATGACAAAGTTCCCTCTGTAAAATATCCATTTTCCAAACGCAATGGTCACCTAAACACAAAATTAAACCATTAAACAAAGAGTACGTGCACTCCCAATAAACATTTAAACATCAAGAAACTAGCTCCACAAATAGCTAAAAGAAAATAGGGGAATCATAGCCTAAAAGAAGCAAGAAAATAAGAGATCACTCCCCCAAACTAAGAACAAAAATAAAAAAAACGGTTAACACATTAACAGAAGAAAACATAAAATAAGAAGAATAAAGGATAAGGGGCAAGAGTATAACGAAATTCAAGAGAACTTGAAAGATCAAATTACAGGTAGCCTACTATACTCCATTAAAATATCAAGCCGAAAACCCCTAGTGAAGAAGTTATAATCTGTCAGCCACGAAGATAATTAAAATTGTCATTATTAATTAGTTTATTCAACAAAATTGTTCTTATCTCAAACATGCAAACATGCATTAGTCCCAAATAGTAAACGTTTTCAATTTCACATGTACTAATCCCAAATATCTTAATCATGTATGATCAAAAACATGCATCCATGGAGTATCTCAAACATTGATAACTTGAAAAAGAAAATAGTAGTAAAAACCCTTTGATAATTTTTCATTTCGAATACCATAGAAATAAGGAAAGAGTACAAGTACAAGTACTTCTATTTCTCACTTTTGAAAACATTAAAATGAATCAAGAAGTATAAGTACAAATGCTTCTAATATTTGCTTTTTGATTACATGGAAATTAATATATAATAGAAGTTGAAACACTTCTATTTTTTGTTTTTCATAAATTAGAAATAAAGAAATAATAAAATTACAAATGCTTCTATTTTTCGCTGTCGATAACATGGAATAATACTTAGACATCTAAGTATTATAACCTAAGTTGTAAAAAAAATTTACAGAGTTCCCTCTGTAAAATAGACATTTTCCAAATGCATTGATCACCAAAATACAAAATTCAACCATTAAACAATTAAACAAAGAATTCGGGCTCCCCCATAAACCATTAAACATCAAGAAACTATCTCCAAAAAATAAAAAGAAATCCAAAATCACAACCCAAAAATAGCAAGAAGATAGGGGAATGGCAGTCCAAAAGTTGCAAGAAGATAGGGGAATTGCAGCGCCAAAATACGAACAAAAAAAAAGGGTATGGTCCACACACTAACATAAGAAAATATGGAATACATGATAAAGAGCAATAGTGTACCGAAATTCAAGAGAACTTGAAAGATCAAATCACAAGCAGCTCACCATACAACTTATAAACTTTCTAGGCAACCTCCAGTGAAGAAGTTATAATCTGTCAAGCACCAAGATAATCAAAATTATAATTATTGATTAGTTTATTTAGAAAAATTATTCTTATCTCAAACATGCCTTAATCACAAATACCAAACATTTCAATTTAACATGCATTAATCCCAAATATCCTAAATACGCATTATCTCAAACATTCATCATCTCAAATATGCATTATTTCAATCATTGGTAACTTGATAAAGAAGAAAGAATAATAGTAAAAACCCTTTGATAATTTTTCATTTTGAATAACTTAGAAATAAAGAAAGAGTACCAGTACAAGTACTTATGTTTCTCGCTTTTGACAACTTGGAAATGAATCAAGAAGTAGAAGTACAAATGCTTCTAATATTTGCTTTTTCAATTTCCAAATAGTCCCTCTCCCATCCAATTTGTACAGAGAAGCAAGCCAAAAATACTGCGAAGCAATTTTGTTCTAACCAGTCAAATGGACATGTAGATGTCCTTTGGATTCATTTTCAATTAAATCATATGAAAAATGACTATAATAGTGCGTGAGACAAATCCTGATCAAATCATATATATACGTCCACATCATCGTTTCTTCAAGGAGATGCTTCCTTTTTTTCCTTTGTACTTTTTTCCACCAAGAATGTAAGAATCGTGCTAATGACTAAAAGAACCGTACATATGATTGATCAGTTTTCAGTATTATTTAACCTTATATTTTATCTCCAAATTAGATGGAAACAATTTAAACGAACAAAACAATCTCAAGATTAAATACTATCCAATCCAAATAATACGTTATAATGTGTGGTGAAGTACGATAAAAAAAATTCAGTGTTTAGTCGCAGCATTTGCATATGCATTGTAAATATAAGTGTATTTACATCAATCTCTCTTCATTTTCAAAACTCATGGCATAACATGTGAGTATAAGTGCTAATACAAGAGTAATAGTTACATTATACATGTTTCATGAGAACATTATTGTCACCCTCAAAAGTAGACTGCAAATAATATTCACCCTTTAAATAACCAACACAGTTCTCAGTTTTCACAACTTGTCCACCACAAATTTAAATAATAGTAAGATATTTTAGGAAGAAAATTCTTTGAGATAATATGATTCTTAGCTAAATGTGGTTTTCTACTTTAAGAGTTCGCATGTTATTCCAAGTTAAAGTAGCCGTAAAAGCACTAGAAACAATATGAATGGTTTTGATAAACTCAAGTGACTACTTAGCATACAACATTTTCTATTGGTTAGCAGTGAAGATCATAGAATATCTGCAGGAAAAAAGCATGTACGACACATTCATTAGCTCAAAACAATCTCATTACTCCATCTATCCATACAGTTTCTCCATCTATCAAAGAAGGCAATAATTACTTAATTCGGTGATTAAAAATGCCATATTCGAGACTACCCTCAACCCCAAACTGAAGTATGAATTATCACTCAGGTGCACACCTATGATTCATGAAACTTGCAGTAGTCTAGAAATAGAAATGATCAATCGCCCCTCCTTAGTCCCTTTCTTTTTCCTCTTGTTGAAGGTGTATCTAAAATAAGTTCATCTTCCCAAAACATGTAAAGACAAAACCGTAGTTCAAAATAATAGACAAGGGAAATAACTATTCTATTTATTTAAGGTTTCTCTTGAAAAAGTTAATGGCCTGGAGACACTAAGCTTAACCACCAAAAAAAAAAAAACCCAAACATAAGGAAATTCCAGAAAAAAAACATAAACACTATATATAGACCTGTATGACTTGTTAACGATTTACTAATTCCATGTCAACTGGATTTCCTTCAAGCACACTATTCCGGTGCAGAGGGTGGCTTCTGAACAGTGATGCGAGGCTGATAGTGAGGCTGCAGAGTCGGTGAAGCCCCAGTATTGGTGAAGCTAAGGAGTCAGTGAAGCACTAGCGCCACAGAAACTTCAGCGTCGATGGAGCTTAGATGAGGATAAAAGACAGGGGAGAAAGAGGGAGAAAAGAAAGAGAGGGAGGAAGTGCAGTGCAGGGGTGGGTAGAGCAGATAGGAGCACAGGAAAGAAAGAGAGGGAGAAGAGGGAAAGAGGGATGGCTTTAGAGAAATGGAGGAAGAGAGGCTGTCGACTCACTCTAGCTCGTTTAGGGTTCATTTTTAACAAAATAGTGACTGAAATCAGTTGCAAAATCTTCCAACTCAACGACAGCAAGTGTCTACTGCTAATCGGTCGCTAAAATTAGAAATATTGCATTGCCATGAAACGTCCCTCACTAATGAGTCTTTGTTTTCAAATAATCCACGAGCGTTATGTAAGTTGGTAGCTAAATGTGTCGCTATTTCTGATCGTTTATCTGGTGTCTCAGTTCCTTCGCAAAATCAAAGACGGACGGCTTCAGTCACAAAAAATGGTCGCAATTGTAGTTTTTCTTGTAGTGTAAAAAAAGTGAGAAGGCTAAGCTAATTAAGTTAGTAGGTGAGCTAGCCAATTGAGGTAGATAAGTTAGATCATTCATACACTTATCAGTGTTGGCCAACAATCAAATGTTGGTGGATCAACCTTCTTTCTTTTTTCTTTTTTTTTTAATTTTTAATTTTTCATAAAACTAATGGGGGACTAGTTGATGGTGAGCTGATGCTCCTTCTTTCTTTCTTTAACTTTTTTATATTTTTTTCCCAAACAAAGTGGTGACTGGCGAGTTGACCTGCTGCTTTTTTTCTGTTTTTTTTACCTTTAACCAAATAATAGGTTGATCTTTTGGTAAGACAATACGATGTTTTTTTAATTCATTTTAAAAACTTTTAGACATTCATATATCAATTCAAACCGATCAAAATGACTTGTGGCACTGCATTAAGGATCTTTTCAATGTATGAATCATAGAAGATGTCATGAACTTGAAAGAGACCGTCATCGGGCAAGGTGTATTTTTTTTTTAATGACCCTATATGATATGAATTCAACAAAGGATTATTCAATAATTTGTGTAGGAGCAACTAGAAGATTGAAGGCATCATGGATGAAGCTTCAATTGAGGAACTCTGGGTTTAATTGGAAGGCTCGGAGACTTTACAAGAATTCTAAGACTCATAAAATTTATAAGAAGCTCACCAAAATCAAACTAGAAGTTCCCGACCATTGAAAGAGATGAAAGAAGCAAGGAGGGAAGAAACCAGAGCCTACTGACGACGGTAGGTTCCCACCCCACCATCCCTAGTAGCCTTCTAGAAAAATGAAATATTGAGGAGACTACCTAACAGCAACGGTAGGCTCCTACCCAACTGTCACCGGTAGGCCTAAGGAAAAACAATCAAGACTCGAAGACTACACTTTAATTTTAGTCAAAATTAATTAGTTTATAGTTAATTATTGGTTTCTTGATTCCCATTCTTTTAATTAACTTTAATTAGAAGGTTAACTAGATATTCTTAACACTTATTGGGTTTTAGGAAGGCGAGTAGGTTTTCTCTATAAATACCTACTTATGCCTCCTCCTGTAAATACATAAGTTGAATTCTCATGATATTAATTTGGAGTTTCTTGCAATCGTTTCTAGTGTTCTTCAACCCATCTTAGTTTGCTTCTAAGGGTTTTGTACACCTTTTGGGCCAACTTTCTGCCAATATTTTCATTTTTCCAGCCCAATTTATTTTCAAAACCCAATGATGAATCCAATAGGCCTCAAACCAAGATAGGTAATTGAGGTTTGAATTGGTTAGAGATGTCGGACCTGGCCGGGCCGGCTAAGCCCGGGCTACCCATTGTGGCTTTGGCCAATTTATTACCTCTCCCCCTCAGTTCTTGAGCATGTTCCAGACTATTCATTTCTCTTCTAAGTGCTACTCCCTCTCGACCCTTTCAAGTGTCGTCTTTGTCTCTGCATTTTCTCCCGTTCTTTACCGTAGCTTAATGCATTTGTTGTTCTCCTCTGGTGACTTCTGTGGTCTTCTATGGCGTCATCTCAGAATAGCAGTCATCTTCTGGTGATCCTTGTTCGATCATTTTCTGGTTGTTTTATAAGGTAAGCCGTAAGGGTGAGAGAGAGGGAGAACACCAGTGATTTTCTCGTTCTATTTGAGGCCTTAGATCTGATGGTGTTGTTTTCGTTAAAGCTGATACCTTTTTTTTACTGCCGGCACCTCGATGCGGTCATCACTGCACGCCGCTGCTTGGCACTGTCCAATCTCAGCATGCCGCTGGCGGTTCTGACATTGCAGTGATGGGTAAGTATTTCTTACAGATTGTTGGTTCAATTTTTTTTTTTAACTATTATTGAGTGCAAATTTCGGTCTTGCCGATCGGCTTGAACCGATTGTGACACAGGAAAAGGAAGAAAAGGTTTTTCTGTAATAGAATAGGTTTATTTTTCGCAGCTATTTTCATTCTTTTACTGGTTTGTAATAGTAATTACAGTGTGTAATAGTAATTAGATCCTAACAAGGGGTATCAGAGCTTGGAAATCTACTTTTTCAGTGCTCTCGATCACGCCGGCAACCGTGGAGAATCCAGATCTGAGGGAACTATTGAGTTCCTCAGAACTGGCAAGTGATGTATAGCTAAACCTTCTCTATTTTTCTTTTTTCCGATCATTATTTTTGCTTTTGTTTAATTTTTTTTCTGTTTCGGCTTGCGCCGTTTGGGGGTTTGTTTGCTATTACTGTTTATTTTTTCCTTTCTTAACCACGTTACGGTTCAGTTCTTTGGCTTTCTGTTTTCTTGTTCATTTCTTAACCAACATAAACCTAATAATGAGGGAGAGAACACTCAAAACATACAAAAATGAAGGCTAAAAGAGGCCTCAAAGGCTTGTCATTAAAGATCAGTTGTGAATTGTCCAAATAAACCTGGATTCGCTGATATACATAAGAGACTGGAGTTAATAGATTATTGTACGAAAGAGATGTCATGAAAGGTTTAAGAATAAAATTGCTGGAAATTTGAAAAATGTTTGAAGATAATTAGAAATTGATGATGGAAGAAATGTTTAGAAGGTTAGAAGCATTTGGGAATAAAGTTGCCGCGAAATAAAAAAAAAATGAGATTGTGATAGAGGATGAGGATATTGAAGTGAAAGTTGAAGTGGGTAGTGATCATGAAGAAGTCGTGAGGCAATGGGATCTTTCGGGGATATTGACTCCCTGGTGGGAGACAATAATGTGGGTCTTTTTCTACGTAGAAGATATAGGGAATAATGACATAGTATGCATTTCCGTGGAGTATGTCGTCAATTTTAAAGAAAGAGATAGTTCAGCGAGGAGTTTTTTGGAACACAAAATAAGGGAAAAGAAACACGTCCACCAATTAGGAAAAAAGGGAATTAGAGAGTAGCAGATGCAGAAATGGATGATGACGGTTCAAGATATCGACGTAGTTCTAGATTACTAATAGAATCAGTTGAGAAGTTGACTAAAGTTGTCTACAAGTCCCAAGTACAAAACATTGGAAAGATAAAAGAATTTGGAATAGTGGTTGGGGTGGGAAGGCATAGGCTAGCATCAAAGAGGAACATTCGACTGGTGCCAAGAATTCTGTTATGGTTTTGATTTATTTAACACATTATGTATTTTAAATTTCATAAAAGTAAACGTCCCCACCGATATTCCCACCACCTTACTTTGTCTTCATCACAGTGCATCTTCTTATGTGGGGATGAACAATCGAACTCTCCTAACTGATCCGCATCCCTACACATCTCTTCATACTAGAAAAACGGTGATTGATGCTAGTCTAGGGTAATACAAAAGGTTGCAATGGCAAGAGTTTCTGATTGCTAGAGTAGTAAACTTACTCTTAGTGCTCTGATTTATCTTAGGAAGCGCATGTTTTACTAGATCTTTCATTTCTTTCTCCCCAATTTTTTTGCTTACAAACTTCTCTTGATCCGTTGTAATAATTGATAAAAGTAGCTAAATACAGAGAAGTAGAGATAGGTTGCGGTAGTCAGTGTTTCTGATTTCTAGAGTTGTTAAATTTTAATTCCAGCTCAAGGTACTTATAAAATATATTAATGAGACAATCCTAAGCTCGAATGAGCTATGGTTTTCTGACTTGATATAGCCCTGATAACGAGCCGCACTCCATTTTTATTTAATTTTGTAATTTGGACCTTCTTGTTTTTTTTTTTTTTTTAGAATAACTTGGACACTATATCAAACAACTAAACATTTAACTAAGCTCCTAATAAAAAGTACAACAAAACAATATATACACATATATCATATATAATTATATATACGTATGTATATGTAGATGCATGTATAAATATATAATATATACATATATCTGTGTGTATATATATACATGCACACACAAATATAAGTACATATGATTTAATTAAAAATTTTATGAATTTCCGTATAAGATTGATATAAATATGCATGTTCTTAAATATAGGTCATGCAATTTGATTATAAATAATGGATATTTTTTTCTCTAAATCATTTTTTTGTACGTAGTGAATGATTGAAATGTATAACTTATAGTAATTCTAAATTTACACCTCTTAAATATTATCCATTCTTTTAAGTTATTGTGATAGTAAAAAGAACTGATCAAAAAGCGTAAAAAGTTCAATTTTTTAAAAGCATATTGAAGTGTTATGATGGAAGTCCTTCGTAATGTAGTTGCTAACTTAATGTGATAAAGAACATTTATCTACTCATCATTCAAGTGATATCTTTTGTAGGCTTTTTGGGCCTTCAGTCTTCCCAATATTTTCATTTTCCAGCCCATCTTTAACCCAATGATGACTTGGGCCTCAGCTGAAGAGTAGGTATCCATTTGACTGGGTCAAGAGATACCGGGCTAGACCGAGCCGAGTCACCCGGGCTGCCCGTTAGTGACTCTTCCATTTAATCCCTCTACTCTCCTCATTTCCTGTGCAGCCGTTTCTCTTTTTATTGAAGTCTATTCCTTCTCCTTCTCCTTGACTGTTGGTATTCAGTTGTTATTTTTCTCTCTTTTTCTTCTTCGTGGCTTCTACCGCTGATCTTCTTTGTCCGTCGGCTTTCTTGTCACGTCGTCACCCCCGCCGGTTTGTTTTTCTGTTCATCACCCTGTTATTGGATCTTTTCTTAGTGTGATAGAGAGCCAGAAGAGAGAGAGAGAGAGAGAGAGAGAGGGAGAGAGAGAGAGGGTACTGTCGGTGACTTTTGTCACGGCTGAGGCTTAGATCCGAGGGTCTGATCACTTGTGCACTTACCTGAGATTCCTCGACGTGTCATAGCCGCTGTTCGGTGTCAATTTTGCCTCTCGGTTTGTCATCATTCAGCCGGTGGTCACTGTCCGCGGTGGCGGTAAACGCCTCTCTGTTGTTCCTCTTGTTTTTTTATTATTATTAACTGTTTGTTCTTTTAGAACCTTGAGGATTTTTGATCGACTTTCTATTTTGATCAGAGAAGAAAGCCTTGAAATAGAATAGTTTTTATTTTTTCGCTGTTTTGCTTTCTTTTTGGCATGTAATAGTAAACAGTTTTTGTGTAATAGTAATTAGTTTCTACAACAAGTGGTATCAGAGCTACGGTTCGGCTCACCGGCGCAAACAACCATCAACGATTCTAGATCTGAAGGAACTATTGAGTTCCTCAGATCTGGACAGGGAAGTTTTTCTTTCAGTCTCTTTCTCTTTTTCAGTTATTTTACTATTTTTGTTTTTTTTCTTTCGGCTTGCCGCTGTATTTATTTACTGTTTCTGGCTGTCTCCGGCTTGCCGCTGGTTACTTGTTCATCTCTTGGCTTGCCACCATTTCGTCTGTTCTCTGTTTCTTTGTTGCTTTGGCTTGCCGCCGATTGTGATTACTATTACTGCATTTTACTGAATTGTGTTACTATTCAATTTTTTCTGTTTACTAGTCAAAAACTATAAAACCCAAGCCTGGCTTGAATTCAAGACATTTCAAGTATCTATGTCTTGGAACGTTTTTTTTTGTTTTTCAAAAGTTTTTTAACTCTCTCTCGTTCTTCGGCTTTTTTTTGTTTTTGGCGAGGCAGTTTTGTTGCTGCCGTGTTTCTTGTTATTTCAGTTATATTGTTTGTTTCTTGGGTTTCGTGCTTCACCTTGTTGCGTTGTTTATTTTAAAAAACAAGAGTAAATCAAGCAAACTAAAACAAACCACCGCCGTTTTTCTTGAAATTGTTTTTCCAAAAAATCCGGGCAGTTTTATTCTTTTCTTTCAAAAGTTTTTCAAATATTTCATTTTCCTAGTCATTTAATTAAACTTATTTTCCTTCAAAACATGTCAATTCAAAAAATTGAAACTGATAAGTTTGATGGCAAATCTGACTTTGTAATGTGGCGGAGTAAAATGAAAGCAGGTTTGGTACAAAATAAAATTGTACCCGCTATCTGTAGCCATGAAGAGTATCCGGAATCTTGAAAGGGTGAAATTCTTTCAGAAAAACTAGGTGATGCTCACAGCTGCCTCACCTTTCATTTAACTGATAATGTTTTACAAGAAATCGATAAAAAGGACGATGCTTTTGAAATTTGGACTAAACTAGAAAAACTATATTTGGGACAATCACTTTCAAATAAAATTTATTTAAAAAAGCATCTTTTTGGATTTAGAATGAGCGGATCATAAACTTTTTCACAAAATACGGATGATTTAAATAAAATCATTTTGGAACTTCAAAACGTTGGAGAGAACATCTCTGATGAAAATGTTGCAGTCATTTTATTAAACGCCTTACCTGAATCTTTCAACGATGTCAAATCTTCTATTAAATATGCAAGCGATGGTTTATCTCTTTCCAATGTTAAAAATTCTTTGAAATCTAAGGATTTGGATTTACAAAAAGAAAATAAATCACATGATGAAAATCTTTTTGTGCGAGGAAGAGTTGAACGGAGGGAACCTCTTATTCATCGTTTTAAAAGTAAAAGGCGATCCAAATCACGAGAGAAGAACAAAGTAAAGTGTTTTTATTGTGATAAAGAGGGCCATATGAAGAACAAGTGTTTTAAACAGATTCAAGATGAAAAACAATGTAAACATGGTAAAGGGAATAATAAAATCGACAAAACCTACGATTTTGATTTAGATGGTAATTCTATGTTTTCAGAGGTTTTGTGTGTGTCTCTTTCTCCTTGATGTGCTGAAGTTGTTGGTGATTAGTTTCTTGATTTTGGTTGTTCTTTTCACATGACACCCAACAAACACTGATTTTCTAATTTTAAACCCTTAAATCAAGGAAAGGTTTTTATGGGAAATAATCAAGTTTGTGATATTAAAGGCATTGGTAATGTTTTCATCAAAATGCATGATGGTGTGACTAGGAAACTCACTGAGGTGAGATACGTGCCCAACTTATGTCAGAATCTTATCTCTCTTAGTTATTTGGACTATTTGGGTTTTTCTTTTAAATCTAAAAATGGTGTTTTACGTGTTTGCAAAGGAAATTTAGTCATGCTGAAAGATTTTAAGAGGGAAACTTTATACATTCTTCTTGGTAAAACGATTTGTAACTCTACAACATTGATTTCAAAAACTATTCCTGAGAAAACTGTGTTGTGGCATAAGAGGAGCAACCACATTAGTGAAAAGGGACTTTATTATTTACAAAAACAAAATCTTTTGTATCGTGACAAAATTGATTCCTTGGATTTTTGTGACCACTGTGTTTTGGGAAAACAACACAAAATCAGTTTTCTTACCAACACACATAAGTCATCTGCAATATACTTGATTATGTGTATTGTGATCTATGGGGACCTAAAAAGGTTCCAACTTACGGTGGTAACGTTTGTTTCTTATCGATTTTTGATAATTTTTCAAGGCAGGTTTTGGTTTTTCTTTTAAAAACCAAAGATCAAACTTTTTAAGAGTCTTGTGAATGGAAACGTTTTGTTGAAAATCATTCTCGAAATAAACTAAAAATGAGCAAGATCGATAATGGCCTTGAATTTTGTAATAGGAAGTTTTCTTATTTGTGTGCATCGCATGGCATTCTACACCATCGAACGGTTAGACATAACCCACAGCAAAATGGAGTTGTCGAAATGATGAAGCGTATAATTATGGATAAGGTTAGATGTCTCCTTGTTTCTTCTGGTGTCCCAAAACCATTTTGGGGAGAAGCTATTAGCACAGCTATATACCTCATCAATAGATCCCTGTCTACAGCTATAAACTTTAGAACTCCTATAGAACTCTGGTGTTGTAAACATCTTAACCTTTACAACCTGAGAGTTTTCGGGTATGCGGCTTTTGCACATCAGAAGGAGGCAAGCTAGATCTAAGGTTTAGAACGGGAGTGTTCATAGGATATACGAGTGGTGTGAAGGGTTATAGAATTTGGTTGAAGGGTGAGCGAGGGATAAGGGTTGTTATCAGTAGGGATGTTATCTTCAATGTGTTAGAGATGCCTTGTCTTAAGTGTAAACCCGTCTCTGATAGTTCACCTAGTGTTCCCACTCCTAGTAATATTTCTGTGGAGGTGGAGGTCACTTCTAAACCTTCCTTAGAACCCCTTCAAGAACCTGAAACCAATTCTGAGCTTCCTGTTCAGTCTAGTTGCACACCTGGTCCTCCTAGTAGTCCTGAAACCCTTGATCCTGTTTTAGAAGGTTCTGATAAGGAGGTAGAACATCCTGAGGCTCAGGCTCAAGCTTTTATAGATTACCAACTTGTGAGGGATAGAGTCTGTTGAGTACCTAAGGATCATCCTCGGTATGGTTACTCCTACATTGTTTCATATGCGTTTGTTGTTGCATGTTATGTGGAAGAAAAAGAATCGTTATGTTTTTCTGAGGTTTTGAAAAGCCGCAATTGTGTTTTATGGTTATGTGCTATGGATGACGAAATGTCTTGTTTAAACAAAAATAAAACTTGGATTCTTGTTCCAAAACCCTCAAAACAAAAGTTAGTTGATTGCAAATGGATTTTCAAAATAAAAGAATCTAAGTCTTCTAAAGAACCTCCTGGGTTCAAGGCCAGGTTGGTTGCAAAATCTTTTTCACAAGTTGAGGACACTAATTTTGATGAAATTTTTTCTCCTATCGTTAAAAACAAAACGATTAGGATTATCTTGCTCTTGTTGCATTTTATGATCTTAATCTAGAACAACTTGATGTTAAAACCGCTTTCTTACATGGTGATCTCGAAGAGACTATATATATGCATCAACCACCAGGTTTTGAGGTTAAAGGCAAAGAACACATGGCGTGTCTTTTGAAAAAGTCCTTATACAGACTTAAATAATCACCCTGGCAATTATGATGGCGTGTCTTCTAAAAGCAACTATGATAGTTATCTTTATTTTTCTGGTACTAATATTGATTCTACTATCTATTTATTACTTTATGTCGATGATATGCTAATCGCTTGCAGACATAAAGCAAAAATCGATGATCTGAAATCTTTGTTGAAATCTGAATTCGATATGAAAGATTTGGGTGTTGCAAATGAAATTCTTGGGATAAGTATTTCAAGAGATAGATCTTATCATTCTCTTTTTCTATCTCAAAAGCCTTTTCTTTAGAAAATCGTTTCCAAATTTTCAATGCACCTGTGTAAGCCTGTTATAACTCCTCTTGCGAGCCACTTCAAACTTTCTGACAAAATCTATCCTAAAACCGAAAGTGAGAAAAGAGATATGGCTAATATTCCTTACAGAATGGTTATAGGCTCAGTAATATACTCAATTATATCTACCCGTCCAGACATTGCTTTCAATAAGGCTTCTCTGCAGATTTATGTCTAATCCTAGAAGAGATCATTGGGCTGCTCTCAAGTGGCTATTACGTTATCTTAACAGAACTTTAGATCGGGGTTTACACTATCACAATTGGTCTGATTTTGATTAATTGGATTTGTTGATTCTGATTTTCCAGGTGATAAGGATTGTAGGAAATCTACCTCATCCTACTTCTTCACCCTAGTGGGTAATTGCATCTCGTGGAAATCTCAACTGTAGCCAGTAGTTGCCTTATCAACTACTGAGGCTAAGTATATCGCCGCAACAGAAGCGATCAAAGAAGCCATCTGGCTTCAACGGTTATTAAATGATTTGCAAGTTTTACATTCAAAAGCTATTATTTATACTGATAGTAAAAGTTTTTTATATTTATGTAAAAATCTGGTTTATCATAAACGAAGAAAATATACAGATGTCAAATACCATTTTATTCGAGAAAAGGTTTCTAGTGGTTTAGTTGACATAGACAAGATTAGTACTGATAATAATCCTACATATTTTGGTACTAAAATTGTAAAGACAGACAAGTTTATGTTTTGCAGGGATTCCCTTCACTTGGATATAGTTTGATTCACGGTAAGTTCAAACAACAGTTGAAAATATTGTTCGAGGTGGAGAATGTCGGCTTTTTGGGCCATGAGTATTCCTAATATTTTCATTTTCTAGCTTATCTTTAAACCAATGATGACTTAGGCCTCAGCTGAAGAGTACCTGTCCATTTGACTGGGTCAAGAGATGCCGGGCCAAACCGGGTCGGGCCACCCGTTTGCGACTCTTCCATTTAATTCCACTACTCTCCTCGTTTCCTGTGTAGTTGTTTCTCTTTCTCTTAAAGTCTATTCCTTCTCCTTGACTATTGGTATTCAGTTGTTGTTTTTCTCTCTTTTTCTTGTTCGCGGCTTTCGCTGCTGCTCTTCTTGGTCCGTTGGCTTTCCTGTGACATCGTCACCGCTGCCTATTTGTTTTTCCTTTCATCACCCTGTTATTGGATCTTTTCTGGGTGTCATAGAGAGAGCTGGAAGAAAGAGAGAGAGAAGAGAGAGAGAGGGTATCGCCAGTGAGTCTTGTCACGGCTGAGGCTTAGATCTGAGGGTCTGATCACTTGTGCACTTACTTGAGATGCCTAGATGCGGCACAACCGCTGTTCGGCATCCAGTCTACTTCTCTGTTTGTCGTGGTTCTGCCAGCGGTCACTGTCCGCGGCGGTGGTAAGTGCCTCTATGTTGTTCCTCTTACTTTTTATTATTATTAACTATTTGTTGTTTTACAGCCTTGAGGATTTTTTATCGAATTTCTGTTTTGATCGGAGAAGAAAGCCTTGTAATAGATAGTTTTTATTTTTTCACTTTTTTGCTTTCTTTTTGGCATGTAATAGTAAATAGTTTTTATATAATAGTAATTAGTTTCTACTACATCTTTTAATCCTAATTAACTAATATTTACCTTAGTAAGACCAAAAGTTAAAAGAATAGCAATTCTTCATTTCAGTAACTCAAATTATAACCAAAATTTTAAAACAAAAAGATTGTACATTAGCCAATATTTCTCATCCGTGAAAAAAAATCAATTATAATAACAATGAAATAACATAAGGGGAAATAATTAAAATGGCCATAATTTCCTTTTTAAACCACTACAGATTTTAAATTTATCAAATATTCGTTTTGTCGATAAACACATGAAGCTAATATTTCCATTTGTTTTTCCCCTATGCTATTTTCGATGTAAAATGCTTTTGCATCTTTCCTGGCATCTTTAATCCTTATTTCTTTCCAACAAAAGCATTCCATGAATTCCTTGGTCATTTTCTTTTGCTCTTTAGAGAGACGATTACGAATATTATTATCTTGCTCTAATTTTTTTATGTGGAGCATTCTCTAATGTCGATGAAGGCAACACTCTTTCATTCTCATTTAGTTTTCGTACAGGAACCACAATAGAAATAGTCTGCATACTAATAGGATGGATAAACTACAGCTAGAGTAGATATCATTGGAACCCTATTATTCTCCTTAGTTTATGTTAGGCCACTCTTCAAAATGTTGAGAATCTCTTTCCTAGAAGATACATTTTTATAGTTGGTGCATTACAATTTGAGGGTGAGTAGTTAGGTGAGGCCCAAGTCTTGACATTCTTAATTGTAAAGGTTTATATTTCTACAGAGAAAAAATGAAACAAAAGAACTCCAGACATGAAAAATTGATAAAAATTAGACAAGAATCAATCAAATTTGAAATCTAAAAACAATAAAATTTGACTTGGCTGGTTTTAATTCCGTTAAAATGGGTTTTGTTGGCCGATATAGGAATGGCAAGGGGATAGGTTGACATGGAACCCGTGTCCCCTTCCTCATTCTGACCTCGTGTATTTCGTTTCCGTCCTCGTTCATCCCCGTATGTGGGGATGAACTAATCCCCATCTCTAACTCAAGTCACCTAACTAATTTTATCTTCAACCTCTACTCACATGTGAGGATAAAATCTAGTTTCATCCCCTTCTTCCCATTCCCAAATGCAAGCAAGGAATTGGTGTCCAACTGGAGAATCAGGTATAATTATTTCAATAAATCTACTCTTGAATGATTGATTCCCTAAGAGCTGCTACTCTGCCAGTGGCACAGGAGAATGCGGTGAAGAGAATGATAATGATGATGACAAGAACGAACATGAAGAGAATATGAAAAAAGAGAAGGAAGAGGAGAAGAAAAATGAAATATTTTTTGGGGAAGTTTAGGAAGAATGGTAAAATAACTTTAAAGGCCAAAAGTGGGAATAAGATTCTTGAGTGGATAGTTTATTTTGATATAATGGTTCTTTTGGTCGCAAGTTGATATTTTTAATAGTTGAAAACACATGTCATTTTGGGCTTAGAAATTCGGATGTGCTTTGTCTTTGCTACTGTTTTATTGTTTGGTCGTTTGTTAACCATACTGGTTAAGGATTTCATAGTTTTCTAGATTGACAAAAAATTTATGTTGGACGAAAAATTTGTTTAATTTGTTAATGAGGGTAAAACATAGTGTTCCTGTTATGATTTTGTTATATTTAGTTATTCTGTCATGGCTTTTGTTGACCCGTTATAGGAATAACAATGGGTCAGCGAGGGAGTAGGGACTAACTTAAATTTAAGTTATATTTAATAAATTTTGGTTTAGAGAAACTTGAATTTTCTTCTGCAAATTATGTTTTGCCACTTACGAACTTCTCTTTTTCCCTTGTATTTAATCGTTGAAGAAAGTAGTAAAATTACAGAGAAGTACAGATAAGCAGCGGTAATCTGGGTTTCTGATTTCCAGGGTTCTTAAGGTTTAATTCCAACATAAGGTGTTTATAAAGTACACTAATGAGCCAATCCTAAGCTCTAATGAGCTAGTATTATTCTGACATGATATAGCCCTATTAACAAGGCCCACTCCATAACTTATTTAATTTTGTAAATTGGACCTTATTGTTTACTATGAAATAACTTGGACACAAAATTATATAACCCAAACATTTAACAAATCTCCCAATGAAAACACTATGAACTAAAACAATATATGTACATTTATATATACATATATACGTATATAAATGTATATATACATATATACACACATATTTAATACATATTTATATATATATGATTTAAGTAAAACTTTTATGAATTTCCGTGTATGATTGATATTAATATGGATGTTTTTTAATATAGGCCATGCAATTTGTTTTTAACGGTGAATCAGTTTTTTCTCTTTATCATTTTTTTTTATGTAATGAATGAATGAGATATCTAACTTATAGTAACTCAAAATTTACACCTCTTCATTGTCCATACTTTCAAAATTATTGGGATAGTAAAAAGGACTTAACAAAAGGGTAAAAAGTTCTATTTTGAAAAAAAAACATATTGAAGTGTTATTGTGGAAGTCCTTCGTTATGTAGTTCCTAAATTAATGTGATTAAGAAGATATATGTACTCATCATTAAAGTGATATTTATTAATCTTAAAGAAGTAATATTTCCCTTAGTAAGACCAAAAGTTATAAAAATAGCAATTCTTCCTTTAAGTAACTAAAATTAAAAATGAAACTTTTCTAACAAAAAGATAGTACATTATCCTATATTTCTTATCCTTAAAGCTACAAAATCAATTCCAACAACAATGAAGTAACTTAAACGAAAACTTTTAAACCACTATAGCTTTTGAATTTACCAAATATTTATTTTATTGGTAAACCTTTTCTTAGACGTATTCTCTTATGATGTTCAAGCCAATATTTCCATTCATTTCCCCCAATGCCATTTTCGATGCAAAATGCTTTTGCAGCTTCCCTGGCATCTTTATTCCTTATTTCTTTCCAACAAACAATTTCCATGTATTCCCTCGCCTTTTTCTTTTGTTCCTTAGAGAGACGATTACGAATTTCTGATCTTTCTATATTGTTTGGATCTGGAGCATTCTCTAATGTCGGTGAAGGCAACACTCCTTCATTCTCATTTAGTTTTCATACAGTAACCATGCTAGAAAGAGTTAGCATAATATAGGTTGTTAAAATTACAGCCAAAGGAGTTATCATTGGAACCCAATTATTCTCCTTAGTTTGTATCCCTAGGCTGCCCTTCAAAATGGCGAGAATCTCTTGCCTAGAAGATACTATTTTTATAGTCGGTGCGATTTGAGCTTGTAGTTTTTAGGAGAGTCACAAGTCTTGACTTCCTTAATTGTAATGGCTTATATTTCATTACAAAAAAAAAAATGAAACAAAAAAACTTTAAACAGGGAAAATTGACGCAAATGCAGATAGGAATCAATCAAATTTTAAATCTAAGAACATAAACATTAGGAAAGTAGTCCAGTTCTTTTGCAAAACTTAAAAACAATTGATGTTGATGCATCAACAATAGTAAGGGTATATATATTTATATCATCCTATCAAAAGACAATCAAGAGGTGTAAATTTGGAATTACTATAAGTTTGTACCTCAATCATTCATTACATACAAAAAAATGAAATACAAAAAATGATCCACTATTTAAAATAAAATTACGAGAGAAACATCCATATTTATATCAATCATAAACGGGATTCATAAAATTTTTACTTAATCATATATAGATATATAACGAAAAATTATGGCATATATAGCTACTTATGTGATGCAGAAACAAGTTCTTCTAATGTTATTTATGTTAGAGATAGGAAAGCAATCCTTAGTGTATCGCATACTTCTTCTTTACAAAATGAAACATTGATTTTGCAATACAATTAATGGTTTTCCCTAGCTAAAGTAGCTTATATTGTTAGACGAAGTTTAATTATTGCGAGAAAAAATGGGTACATGAAACTGGTTCATCAAAGAATCTAGGTAGGTTTTGGATGAAGATTTTAAAGTTGCTATTTTTTAAATGGTGTGACTAAAATTCGAGAAAACATTTTATTTTCTATATCAACAAAACAAAATCTCAAGTTGAATAAGTCACACACACAAAAAACATCCACGTTTTTGCACTAAAGTTTTGGTCTTTTCTTTTGATTCCCTTGTTTAAATATAGAATAAAGTCACAAACATAAAAACCTGCCATGATGAGGAATTAAGAGAAAAGACATTTCAATATTTATTAACAAGTTGTTATACTAAGGAACTCAAAAGCAAATTTCTTCTAATTAAAATCCAAAATTTCACTCAGACTACAAGACATGCCTTTTTATCCAAAACATTATATCTTGATTCGAATCCATTGATTGTTGAAGATATCAAAGAGTGACTGTAGTTTATTTTTGTCTCGGTAGATTGTCGAAGATTTAACATTGATATCCGAATCTATTGATTGTCGAAGATTATCAAAGATTGATTGAGCTTATTATAAATTTTATGAGTCTTAGAAGTCTTGTAAAGTCTTCCAAGCCTTCCAGTTAAACCTGAAGTTCCTTAATTGAAGCTTCATCCATGATATCTTCAATCTTTTAGTTGCTCCTATGTAAATTTTTGGATAATCCTTTGTTGAATTCATATCACATGGGGTCATTAAAAAAAAAAAAAAAACAGCTCTAGAAGCATTTTGTTAGATGATAGTCTCTTTCAAATTTAGGACATCTTGTGTGGTTAATGATTTGAAAAGATCCTGACTGGTGTACAACAAGCCAATTTGGTTGGTTTGAATTGATGTAAGAATGACTAAAAATTTTTCAAATGACTAAAAAAACATCGCATTTGCTCACCAAAAGATCAACCGATTCTTTGGTTTAAATTAAAAAAAAAAAAAAAGAAAGAAAAGCATTTGGTCAGCTCAACAGTCACCACCTTGTTTGGTAAAATAATTTAAAAAATAAAAGAAATAAAGAAAGAAAGAAAGAAGGAGCATCAGCTCACCATCAACTTGTTTTTTTCTTCAAAAGAAAAAAAGTAGGTCAACTCGCTAGTCGCCAGCTTGTTTGGTAAAAAATAAAAAAAAAAAAAAAAGAAAAAAGAAAGAAGGTTGATTGATGCACCAGCACTGGTTTGCTGACCATCACTAACAAATGTATGAATGTTCTAAATTATCAACCTCAATTAGCTAGCTCACCTATTAACTTAATTAGCCTAGTACTCATACCTTTTTTTACAAGAAGAGAGAGATGAGTTGATGGAAGATGATAAAGTTGTTTTTTGAAATGACATAAAGTTGTTTTTTGAAATGACATAAAGTTGTTTTTTTTTTTACATATAGGATTATAGGGAGAGTTGCTTTTAAAATTATCAACTTCAAATCGTCAAAGTACAAAACAGATGATTATGTAAATTTACATCTCCGTTGTTTTTAAATTTACTAAAATGTCCTCATTTGAGGGGATTAATCGCTTTTACAAAGAGGCGCTTATCACTACTCTAGACATAGGCACACAAACATATATATAAGATTTGTGTAACATGTATCCCTATGGCACATGTTAATATGTATAAACTCACACTATATTTGGTAAAACATAATATAACAAAAAACACATTAAATAAATATGGAATGTTTGTACTAATTAACAATCATCGATATTTATTTACCCTAATTGTCCCAATAAGAATCTTAACAATCTCTTTACCCCTACCCCTCCCCTACTCATCTTTCCCACCTAAAACCCCCCCTGCCCCCACCCCCTCCCCCCCACAAGGGAAATAATATAGGATTGTCTTTCATATTTACTTTTAAAAAATATTTTTCTTTAAGGTTTATTTTTTTCTTTGGGTTTATCTGTTATTTGATGGGTTCTATTAATACAATACACTGAATATAAAATTAACTCTAATGAGGAAAGATAAATTCTAAAGGGAAAATATATTACGAAAGGAAATGTTATAAACAATCCATGATGCTTTCTGTTTTGGTGTGGGGGTGAAGAGAGAAAATTAAAGATTTCGATTGATACAGTTGAAGTAAATAAGTCTAGGTGATTATTATTTGCACAAATTTCCATATGTGATTTAATGAGATATATATATAACATACATATACACATACATATATATATATAAATACATATATACATAAATATGTATGTGCTTGCCTAACGTGTGTCCCTATATATGGCACACATTATTATAGATAAACTCATACTAATACTTGGTAAAAGTATATATAAAAAAAGTCTTACTGGATAAACTATGAAATTTTACACTAATTAGTAATCATTTATATTTATTTACCTTAGTTGTAGCAATTAGAATCTTTATTTACCACTAACCTTTCCTTTTATAATATATTTTTTCCTTAGGGTTTATTTTTTTCCTTTGGGTAATTACGTTTTATTTAGTAGGTTTTGCTAATGCAACATGTCAAATAAAACCGATCTAATAACAAAGAAATCCTAAGGATAAAAGATCAACCACAAAGGGAAAGTATATTACAAAAGGAAATGTTATAAACTATCCTAGGCACTTTCATAATTAGGATTCTAGTTGATACAATTTAGGAGAATAAATATAAGTGACTATTAGTAGTGTAAAATTTTCATAGGTGATATAACGAGTTTTTGTAATATTTGAATCATTAAATATAGTGTGAGTTTATCTATATTAACTTATACCACAAGGGCATACATAAGAAACCCTATATATATACACAAAGAGAGAGGAAAAGAGCAAGTGAGAGAGAGAGAGAGAACTCTAAAAAGAAACAAAAATGAAAGTTGAAAGAAGCCTCAAAAACTTGTCATTGCAAATCAGTTATGAATTGTCCTAAGAAACCTACATTGGCGCTATGCATAAGAGGCTGGAGTTAATAGAATATTTCATGACAGAGATGTTATGAATTGTTTAAGAATGAAATTGCTTGAAAAATTGAAGAAAGCTTAAAGATAAATGGAAACTAATGATGGAAGAAACGTGTAGAAGGTTAGAAGCATTTGGAAATAAAGTTTCCATGAAATCAAAAATAGATTAAAGGATGAAGATATGGAAGTTGAAGGTGAAGTGGGTAGTGATCATGAAGAAGCCATGAGCCAATGAGATCTTCAGGGGATATTGGCTCCCCTAGTGGGAGACAATATGTGGATGTTATTTAATGCAGAAGATATAAGGAATAATGACATAGTAGACCTTTCTATGAAGTATTTCATCAATGTTTAAGAAGGAGATAGTTCTTGGAGGATTTTTTTGGAACACAAAAGAGGGGAAAAGAAACACCTCAACCAATTATGGAAAAAGGGAATTGAAGAGCAGCAGATGCAGAAGTGTTTGATGACGGTTCTAGATGTCGACGTAGTTCAAGATTACTAATAGAATAAGCTAAGAAGTTTACTAAACTTGACCGAATTTGGGAAGATTGGTTGGAGTGGGAAGGCATAGGCTATCATCAGAGAAGAACATTTGACTAGTGCCAAGAATTCTATGACAGTGTTACTGTCATGCAATTCACTTAATACATTATGTATTTTAAATTTCATAAAGGTTATTTGTTTTGCTTCAAATTCACTTTAATATGAAATCCTAAATATTTTCGACAGGTAGCCCTTCTCCTGTCTCATGTTCATCAACTGTCGCAATTACTAGACCGACAAAGGAAATTTGTGAAATCTGCTGCATACTTTATGTAGTTCGAATTAAATGGTAGATAATGATATTTATTAATATATGAACAAACCATTCTTTAGGGAACACTAAATAAGAAGTTAAATATTTGCCACTTAACTTGAGCCGATAGAGCAGCTATACCTCGGAAATGTTTGAGCGTAGATCGGTCTTCCTGGTAATTTTGAATTCCCTCCTTATTTCATGTGAAATTTATTAAATTGTTTAATGAAATGGGAATTTTGAAATGAAGGTTTTAATAAGTACAATTTTTCTTGATTGATAAAAAGTTTAAATTGGCAATGAATTACTACATTCGATGATGAATACAATAACAAACTTATCATTAATGAAAAGTTTGCATGCACATCATTGTTAAGTTTGGAAGTCATAGGTTATTTCAGTGCATTAAAACAAAGTGCGGTTCAAAAATTTGCTGAACCTCTTAATCCAAAAGTTTGGTTTGTGATACATTATTTTTCTTCAGTTTCACCCAACATAATTAAATTCTCTTTTAAGTTTCTCCGTCTTCACTAATTAAAAAGAATTCAACGTTTTAACCACCTAATTGATTTTATTTAAAATTTTCTTCAACTTCACTAATTAAAAAAAAAAACTTCAACTTTTCACCCACCTCATTGATTCCTCTTCAATAATTTTTCTCCGCGTACTTTAACCCCTATCCACAAACTAAGCAGTGAATTAGGGACCATGTGAAGAATCAGAGATATGATTTTGCCCCATCCTTTAACTTCTATTCCAATCCTTGCACTACATTTTGTTTACTAGCAGCAGCAAGGATAAAATCACTGTGAACGCCATAATTAGGAATGACATTCTGGAGTGATTTTCTTTCTGCTCTGACGGTACTGTTGTTTGCACATTATTATGTTCAAAAATTGAAACCCATCTTATTTCCGGCTCAGAATTTTGTGGATGGTTTGTGTTAGCTGTTATTTTATTGTGTTGCTATTTAGTGGCCAAATGAGCTAAGGATTTCAAAGTTTTCTTAATCAAAAGAAGTTTTTATTCAATGAAAAACTTACTTAGTTTGTGTGTGGGGTAAACTAAATTTCAAGTTGTGACTTGGTTGATTTTAGTTTATTAAATGAGTTTTGTTGACTGACCATAGGCATGGCAAGGAGGAAGTTGGGAGCGGGGACTAACTAAAATTTCGATTATATCTAATAAATTTTGGTTTAGAGAAACTTCATTTTTCTTCCCATCAGGGATATCTATACAGAGCGATGAAATGAGATTTCTTTCACTTCAAAATAGTGAAATGATTTCTTATCGATTAACATCTATCACCAACTTTTGCAGTTATTTCATGGAAAATTTTTTTCCAAAATACGTTGAAGTCCCTGCCGATATCCCCACCACATTTACCTTGTCTTCATGCCCTTGTATCCTCGTTGTGGGGATAAAATTCATCTCCAATCCCAACCTAAGTCCCTTAATTATGCCCCATTCCTACCCATCTCAAGATATTAAAAAAAAAGGTGATGGATGCTGGTCTATAGTAATATAGAAGGTGGGAGTGACAAGAGTTATTGATTTGTAGAGTAGTAAACTTACTCTTAGTACTCTAGTAGGGTAGTAAAGTTTTACTAGTTTTTTTATTTCTTTATCTCCAATTTTTTCTCCTACGAACTTCTCTTGATCCCTTGTAATTCATCATTGAAGAAAGAAGTAGAATTACAGCGAAGCAGAGATAGGCCGTGATAGTCAGGGTTTCGGATTTCTAGGATCCTTAAGTTTTAATTCCAACGTAAGGTATTTACTAAATACATTAATGAATCAATCCTAAGCTCTAAAGAGCTAAGGTTTTCTGACTTGATATAGCCCTAATAAAGAGGCCCACTCCGTAACTTATTTATTTTTTTATTTGGACCTTATCGTTTTTTTATAAAATAACTTGGACACAATATTTAACAACTCAAACATTTAACTAATCTCCAATTCAAAACACTATGCAATTAAATAGTATATATTTGTATATATATATACATATGCATGCATGTATATATATATGTATGTATATATATAAATAAATTTTTAGCAGCTTATTTAAGTTTTTTGATGGAAGTCCTTCGGTATGTAGTTGCTAACTTAATGTGATTAAGAAAATACATCTACTCATCATTCAAGCGATTTTTATTAATCCTAATTAACTAATATTTCCCTTAGTAAGATCAAAAGTTAAAAGAATAACAATTCTTCATTTTAGTAAATAAAGCTAAAAAATGAAATAACAAAACTTCGTACATGAAATCAATTACAAGAACAAAGAAATAACCTAATGGAAAACATTTAAAATGATCATAATTTCTTTTTCAAAATCACAACTGCTTTTAAATTTACCAAATATTCATTTTGTCGGTGAGCCTTTTCTTACACGTACCCTCCTCTAATGTTCAAGCAAATATTTCCATTGGTTTTTTCCAATGCTATTTTTGATGCAAAATGCATTTGCAGTTTCCCTTGTATCTTTATTCCTTTTTCCTTTCCAACAAAACATTCTCATGAATTCCTTTGCCTTTCTCTTTTGTTCCCTACATAGACGATTATGTTACTATATTGTTTAGATTTGGAGCATGCTCCAATGTCGGTAAAGGCAACACTCCTTCATTCTCCTTTAGCTTTCGTACAGGAACCACCCTAGAAGGAATTAGCATAGTATAGGTGGGGCAAAAAACTTCCGAAAGAGATGTCATTTGAACCTATTATTCTATTTAGTTTATGTCCTTAGGCCACTCTTAAAAATGGTGAGAATCTCTTGCCTAAAATATACATATTTTGTAATTGGTGCCTTACGATGGAGGGTGTAGTTAGGTAAGTTGCAAGTCTTGACATTTGTAACTATAAAGGTTTATATTTTTACACAAAAAAAAAAAAAAAGAAACAACAGAACTTCGAACATGATAAATTGATGAAAATCTGGATAAGAATCTATCGAATTCGATATCTAAGAGCATCAGCACATGTTAATGGTGTTAGCTCACGTTGTAACATGTGAAGACTTTAGTTTTTTTTATAGTATATTTATAGAAAAAATGTCACAATGCTAAAAGTATATATACTTGCATAGTCATTCATAAGAAAGACACTCATTAACTTAAGGTAAGTCATCCTTTTAAGAAAATTACTATACAATGACCTTTACTTACTGGCATGCTCAACTCTATTATATGGCCAAGAACGAACCTTAGTCCGCACCTTACTGAGAAGCCGAACTTATCACGTAGACTATCTCTTAAGTTACATAGATCGTATGTAAGTTAATATGCATTATGAAGAAAATGAGAGGAAATAATATTTTTTCTATATCTCAATGAATAATTACATAGTGATCATTCTCTATTTATACAAATCCTATTCTATCAAATTAATGCTGCACATTGCCGTTACAAATCAAAATGAGTGGTTGTAGGGATTACAAGGAAATAATTACATATCCTTTATATGTAAAATTCAGTTATGGAATCTTTAACACCCCCCTCAAACTGGACTTGGTGGAGAACAAATCGGGTAGACCAAACTTGTGAAGTAGATGGTAAAAGTGAGGTGAAGAGAGACTTTCAGTGAAAATGTCTGTCAGTTGATTTTTTGTTGCGATTGGCAAGGGCTTGACAAGTCCAGTTTAGAATTTTTCGTGCATATAGTAACAATCTATCTTGATATGTTTTGTTCGTTCATGAAATGTTGGATTAGACGTGAGATAAATTGCACTATCATTGTCACAAAACCTAGGGACAACAGTGGGATGAGAGATGTGAAGATCACGAAGTAGATACTGAGCCACTGTACCTCCAAGCAGAGCTTGCCCTCGTCGACTCAACGGCGAGACATGGCAGTTGCTCGGTATTTAGCTTCTAATGAACTTCGAGAAACTGTCAGTTTTTTCTAGACTCCCAAGAGATTAGAGCCTTGCTGAGGAAGATATAATAGCTAGTAGTGGAACGTTTAGTGTCAAGACAACCAGCCCAGTCGGAATTAGAGAAGGATTTGAGTTGAAGAGTTGAATGTGAAGGAAAGAATAATCCTTTCCCAGGCGATCCTTTGATGTAGCGGAGGACACAATGAGTAGCTTTTAGATGTAGCTCACTTGGAGTGTCTAGGAATTGGCTGAGTTGCTAAACTGCATAAGTGATATTTGGACGTGTGCGAGTGAGATAAATAAGTTGACCAAGGAGACTGCGCTAAGGTGTAATATTAGACAGGCGTGGTGAATCATCCTTAGAGCATTGATATGAGGCATCCATCGGTGAGTCTACTGGCTTACAACCAAAAAACCTGTGAGCGTCAAATATTTCAATAGTGTATTTTCTTCGGTAAACATTGATGCCTGTGATTGAGTGAGAAATTTCAAGACCAAAAAAATACTTTAATTTACCAAGGTCCTTGATTTTGAATGTATCATTGAGGGAAGTGTTCACAGAGAGAATATTAGAAAAATTATTGCTAGCGAGGATAACGTCATCAACATATACTAAGAGAGACAAAAAAGCAGATCTATTTTTGCGAGTAGATAAACTAGGGTCAATTGTGCTTGTGCAAAACCATGAGATAAAAGGGCTTGAGTCAGCTTTATGTTCCATTACATCTAGTATGTTTGAGGCCATAAGGACTTCCAGAGTTTGCAAACAAGGCTAAAATTGGGAGAAGAAAACCTCGGAGGGAGTTGCATATAAACATCCCCATGAAGATTGCCATGCAAATAGGCATTGTTGATATCTAGTTGTTCAAGATGCTATCCCTTGGCACCAGGAACAACAAGGAGTGTTCTGATGGTAGTCATCTTGGCAACTCGAGATAATGTTTCAATATAGTCAATTCTAGCTTGTTGTGTGAAGCCTTTTGCAACAAGACGAGCCTTGTATTTTTCAATAGAACCATTGGCATGATATTTGATGTAGAATACCTATTTGCATCCGATGGGTTTGATATGTTGCGGACAAGGAACCAAGGTCCAAGTATTGTTATCCTCCAAGGCTTGGATTCCTGTTGCATAACAGCTCTCTATTCCGGAGAAGTGATTGCTTGATTGTAATGCTTAGGCTCATGGTCAGTTGAAACATTTAACACAAAAGATTTGTGAGATGTATGCAACGAATCATTAGAGTGTACTATTTTGATGGAATGAGCAGGGCATTTAGATGGTGGACTTGCAGATTGGGTGAGTAATGAACACATGTATTCCTTGAGATATAAAGGGGGATGTTTCTCGCGTGAAGAACGTCTAGGAGGAGATTGAGGAGGAGAGATATTTTCTGGTAGAGAAGAAGTAGGAGGACTATCATTTGAGGTGATATTTGAAGTAGATTGCAGAAGATATGATGGAAAATTTTGATGAGAATTTTTAGGAGAATTTTGAGAGATAATAGGGAGAGGAAGAGAAGAATTAACGTTGGAAGTTTGGTGGGAATAAGGAAAGGAATTTTAAAAAATGGCATTCCTTGAGATAAAGATTTCTCTTGTGTGTAAATCAAGAAGGAGGAATCCCTTAGTGAATGGAGGAAATCCATGAAAAATGGCTGCTCTACTTTAGGATGGAATTGTGATCTTTGAAAGTTTAAGGTAGTGGCATAAATGAGGCAGCCGAAAATGCGTAGGTGATGGTAGGGGGGAGGTGTTATATGATTTTTCATGAGAGATTTTGTTTGAAAGTAAAGGACTAGGAGTGAGATTGATTAAATAGATAACATGAGAAATAAAATTACCCCAATAAGATAGAGGTAGTTTAGATTGAAATTTAAGGGCACGTGCTACATTTAATATGTGGCGATGCTTTCTTTCGGCAATTCCATTTTGTTGGCATCGCGCGGGGGTAGAGGGGGAGACGGGAGGGAGGAGGAAGGGGGGGGAGGGGGAGAGAGAGGGAGAGGGGGAGGGTTTCAACACAAGTGGTTTGGTGAATAATTCCTTTTGAAACAAAGAAATCTGTCATTTGGAACTCAACCCCATTTTTGGAACGAATTATTTTTATGGATTTTTGAAATTGAGTTTGGACAAATTGTCAAAAGTTCTGTAATTTTTGCCGTGTTTCAGATTTTGTTTGCATGTGATAAATCCAAGTGTATTGGCTAAAATCATCTATGATTGTTAACAAATATAAATCCAAGAGGGGGGAGGGGGGAGGGTTTCAACCCAAATGGTTTGGGGAATAATTCCTTTTGAAGCAAAGAAATCTGTCATTCGAAACTCAACCCCATTGTTGAAGTGAATTATTTTTATGGATTTCTGAAATTGAGTTCGGACAAATTGTCAAAAGTTCTGTAATTTTTGCTATGTTTCGGATTTTGTTTGCATGTGATAAATCCAAGTGTATTGACTAAAATCATCTATGATTGTTAAAAAATATAAATGTCCATGTACCATGTGAGTTTTGAAGGGTCCCATATGTCTGTATGAATAAGGTCAAAGCAGTTTTTGGTGTTTAAAATGCGAATTGGGAAAGGGGATCTTATTTCTTTGGCAAGTGGACAAATATGACAGCTATAATCATATGGAGTCGATATTAGATGAATCAATCCGTTTGATTGATTTTAGTCTTTTGAATGAAGGATGCCCGAGGCGATAATGCCATATCATAGAAATTGAAAGAGATTCTTTATTCATTTCATTCATAGAAGGAGATAAAGAAACATGCTTATTTTTTAGTAAACTAGTGAATCTAGAACACTATATAGTCCTAGGATGGCAACTTAGTACATAAAGGCCATTACATAATTTAGCTGAACTAATTGTCTGTTGCATCATGAGATCTTGAATTAGGCAAAGATTAGAAATGAAAATTGCGAAACAACTAGAATTGTTTATCAGTTGGCCTAAAGATAACATATTGAAAGAAAAGGAAGGGATATGTAAGACATTGCGTAATATGAGTGATGAATTGAGAATAAATGATGTCTTTGTGTGTAACTTTGGCAAGATTCCCATTCGGTAGGTGAACAATGGCATGAGAAACATGATAATAAAAAGAGAACCACTCAAGGGAGAGATATGATTTGTAGCACCAGAATCTAAAATCCAATATGTTAAAAAATCATTAATCTTGAGCAGTCACCTTCAGATTGTTGTTGGAGTGGAGTGAATGTGGCATTCAGTGCCACAAAATTAACACTCGGTTGTGTGGCGGTTTTGACGTTGTTGATCAATCCAAGCAACTGAGAAATTTGCTCCTGAGAAAAAAGTGAAGGTTGACTTTAGGGAACTTTGTGACATGGGTTGTAAACCCAAGGTAGCCGAATTGCCGAGAATAGAATCTTGATTGGCAATGGACTGGCTTCGTCCCTTTGAACAATAACTTAGTGGATAATTGTGTTTGCTGTAAAATGTCTCATGTGTGTGTCCCTTTTCCGCAAAAGTATAAGTAAGGAGCCTTTTCAAATTCCTTTTGTTTTGTTGTCCCTAAGTTGCGAAAGCCATAAGTGAGAAGGTTTTCTGAGTTTCTGTGGGGTTGGTGAAGACAATGCTTTGCTGGTCTATATATTTGAACTGTCGCTTATGTTGAGCAGCCATAGAGAATGTTGCATTAATGAGAAGGAGCAGATTGGTGAGGATGATTTGTAATTTCACTTCAGCAAAAGTCTCATTGAGGCCTTTTAGGAAGCGGATCACATAATCTTCCTCTTAGTATTGCTGTATTTTCTTGATGGCACCACAAGTGCATGGTGGTAAAGGGAGATGTACCTATTAGATTCTGTAGACAAAAACCTAATAAAAGAACCTACGAAAAACCACCAACAGGATCCGCACATACTAGAAAAACCGATTGGAAAGAAAAGCTACCTCAATGTTTTTGATGCCGCAAGGT
This sequence comes from Catharanthus roseus, assembly GCA_028651295.1. NCBI lineage: Eukaryota > Viridiplantae > Streptophyta > Magnoliopsida > Gentianales > Apocynaceae > Catharanthus > Catharanthus roseus. The sequence continues at coordinate 758,490 of JAPQWS010000027.1, forward strand.
GTGGAGGCACTGCTGTTTACGCTTCGCCCTCTACCAGTATCCACGTGATGACCTCCTCTGCAAGCGATCGGGATGCTAGCCCCTCGCCATTCTGAAAACTATTCAGAACGAACCTTAACTATTTGGTAGTACTTTGAAATTTTTGGAGAGAGAAGCAAGACACAATTCTTGCTTTTAAAGGGTTTAAAGTTTTTTAATCAAAAGAAGTCAGCCGCGAAAAAAGATTAACATAACCTTTTATAGTTGTCAACATCAGAACCCTAATTGTCATCTAATGACAATTTTAATCTTATCCGTCTATTCCTATAATCGTCCAGCAGTTGGGTGAATAGTATTAAGTAATTAAGTTTATTTATTCGATAAATAAATTAGTTACTTATTAACTTACCAAATAAATATAACATGGAATCTGATCCCTTTTTGTATACATTCAATGAATTTAGACACGAGCTAGATTCATTGGACATCGTGCTCACAAGATCGTCTATGCGTGTGACCCTGTAGGTTAACTTAATGTTGAAAGTGAATGAAAAATGTCCTAGACATTTATCCACAAAACATAAGTGGCATCTAGAAAGGCATTATACTTACCCAAGTTAAGTAAAAGATATGATAACCTAACATCAGTTTTAATGTTTAGTCCTTTTGTCACACGATACCCTAATTAAGTATAAGGCATGGACTGAATCATCCTTATAAAACTTAATTAACCATTTACTTGATCACCAGATAGATTATTCCGATATATAATACTAATAACACCTTATTAATACTTATTTGAGCATGACCATATATATTCTCCAGTCTTCCTTTTCAAGGGGCCATGGATATCTCTCTCTAATAAGAGAGGGACAAATCCCTTTCACTATCTCTAATATTCAAGCCATGACAAGAAAATAGCCAACCAATAGTCATAACAATCGCCTAACTAAAAGTGATGTTTGACTATGTCAAAACATATTTTCTCCCCATGCAAGAAGCATTAGAAACATTTGGTCAAAGGACACTAAATATTAAACTGAGAAGAAATATTTATGACTTAAACCCATGCAATATTTCTTCTTCACTTTGTGTCATGTCCAATAAAATATTCTCAATATGTATTTATGAATTGATTTTATATCTCATATTCATGATCAATAAAACTTGGTCATTAATCAACTTCATACTAGTTTAATAATACAAGATCTAATAAAATTAGGGAGAAATAAGAGTAGTATTTTACTAGCAAGAAGGATTTTACTATCAAGTCACATACTTGATGACCAAGAGCACAAAATACAATTCAAAATGCATGCCTCATAATAACCAATATAAATGTAAGTCAATTGGTCTAGGGCATATAACTAACAATACCTACACTCGTCCCACAAGATTTTTAGACTGGTAAAGAAATTAGTAACATAGAGGTTACATTGCTTGAGAGAGTTAAATTCTTCAACTAGATCTGACAAGTGGAATGCATCTCCACTGGAGAAATGAGATTGTAAATCCTTCCAGACATCTGTTATAGTGTCAATCCACAGAACATTTTGAGCAATGGATTTTGAGTCTGAATTGAGAATCCATGATAGCCCCATGTTGTTGCATTGTCTCCAAGAATCTTAATTCTTGTCTAATTTTTCTAGCATTTGAATCGAACCATCAAGGAAGCCAATCTTATTTTTGGAGAGGAGTTCCAGTTTAACTTATCTTGACCAAGAATGATAATTTGAAGAGTTTAATGGAGGAGTGACAAGTGCCTGCGAAGGATTATCCCTGGACTTCAAGAAGTAAGGACTCACGGGTGTGATTCCATCAGAGGAACCTGTTCCTTGGGAAGTGGAATCAGCCATGGCTTTCCTTAGAAAAGAGTGATCAAGAAAGTAAGGGATGTTTTATTTTGGAAAGAAGATGATTATTAGGGGAGCGCTAATACCATGAAGAAAATGAGAGGAAAGAATATTGTTTCTATATCTCAATGAATAATTAAATAGTGATCACTCCCTATTTATACAAATCCGATTCTATCAAATTAATGATGCACATTGTCGTTACAAATCAAAGGGAGTAATTGTAGGGATTACAAGGAAATAAATAACAAATCCTCAGTCTTGTGAATCAGTTATGGAATATTTAACACATTCTAATATATATCAAAATCTCAATTTAACAAATAAATCATTTTTATTAATATTATGTAACTATTACCTAAGGAGTGGTCTTTTTGGATATAAATCCTAACACACAGCCAATCACCCCATGGACCAGCATAGGATTGGTCCTAGCTAGACTGGCGGTATCAAGCCAAAATGAGTCAGTTTCAGGTTTGGAACAAGTAGCACGACTCGTTTGTCATGTCTTGTCATGAAAAATGCATAATATTTTTATAGAACCCGAATACAGAATGCTTGAATGCATATGAATGTATACACGCATGGTACAAAAATATAGGGGTATACCTTACATTATGCATCTGGGTGCAAGATATAATAACCTACCCTAGGGATGGATGTAACCTATGAGTGTTGTTATTTTGGTTGGTAACAAGTTGACATTCCCGTTGTATGCACGAAGAACCTATGAATGATCTTGTGATAAAATATTAATTCAATATAACTAATATAATTACCATATTAAAACTGAAAATAAATACATTAATAAACATTACAACTCCATCATGTGACAAAATATGAGTTTAACATAACTAATACAATTACCATAAACATATAAATTGTATAGTACATTGAATAAACATCACAATCCCAATATTATTAAAATAAAACAAAAAGATAATTTCAAATGATCTTCCATTCTTATTACATTTATACTCTGTCTCTGAAAAAAATTGCATTTGTCTTGATTCTTTTTTCTAGAGAAATTTGTTTCCTTATCATTCTTCCTTCAAAAGTATCTCAAATTTGCATACTTCCATAGTGAAAGATTTAATTCAAACAAAATCTAAAGTATATAGTCATCCGAAATAAAACTAAGTCCTAGTAGATATATTCATAATCTTTATCATGAAAGTGAAAACAATCCATATGCACATAATAAAGAGTAAAGAAAAACATTCAATGTAAACATTTAAGCTCACAAGTAGTGATATTTCACATTAAGAAAGCGTCATCTCTTCCCCATTTTCCCAACAAATAGATAAACATATTCAATGAGTGAAAGTAAAAAAAAGTAAAATTTATTTTACATCCACCATGAAAAGAAGTTTAAGGGTTTCTTTCTTGGTTTTCTTTATTTTGATCGTCATCCGAGCGTAAGTAACCTAAGCTAGCCCATAAGCGTGTCACATCAATTTGGTTAACTTGGCAGACCTTCCGAAAACAAATAATGAATCACCAAACACACTAGGTCAATCATTTCCACAATAGATTTCTCAATCTTTCATTGATTCCCTCTGCCAATGCCTAACAACTAAACATTGCAGAAAGGTAGTCAATAGAGCATTCAAAATTTTATCATCCACACCAAGATGTAATTTTTTTCCCTTTTCGAAAAAATAAATAGAAAACATATCCAAATGCCCTACTTTGTTAAAAATGTTTAACATTACACAATAGAGACATTAGAGATTATCATACAATCATATATTTGTAGAAAGCCACCGCATTAGAAATTATCAAGGCAATATATATTGTAATAACCTCTCATTAATTGACTACTCATAGTCTTTACTGATGAATCTATAGTTTTCAAAATAAAAGGCCTTGATGAGGTAAGAACAATTTAAGAAAACTTGGATACCATTCACTCAAAGGATACAAACTCCATAAGCATACCATACACACCTTACAACTTAGAATCATAAATGCCAACTCGAATCACTAAATGGTAGAAATGCTTATATATACAACATATTAATCTCTATCGCTAGCAATTCCCAATATCATAAAAATAAAAAACTCCATAAAAAAATTCCAAAAGACAACGAGAGTGTAGCTTAATGCGAAGCACTCTCCCTTAAGTATCTCCACTTAGCTTGTCAAGTGAGAGGTCTTGAGTTCGAGTCACTTTGGAAGCGGTTTTATGCCGCATTTTCATCCTTGTACTACAGTTGACCTTGTGTCATGTAGATCTCCCCCTGGATTAGTCGAGAAATCTCGAATACTAGGTAAAAAGAAAAAAGACAACAATGATCTTTGTTTGCCTTAGGAAATTTTTATGAGCCAATTCCCTTGATTATATATTCTCTATGTTTAATATAATAAGTTTCTTGTTTAAGTGGTTATTCATGCATGAAAGGCTTAAAAGCCAAATCTTTAAAATGGAAAATTTATATAACTAATAAGACAAATTGAATATTAATTCTAAAATTGAGGAGAAAATAGGAAGACCAACTATAAAAGCCCTATTAAATATTCACCCAACAGGAAGGAAAAAAGAGTTTATCTTTGTGTTTGATCACTGAACAAACCAAACATCCTTTACAGCTTAGATTTATGAATGCTTATAAAAAAATATCGATATAGAAATCCACCTGAAAACAACAAACCGCTTGAAAATATTCCCAATGTAATTCTTTCACAAAACTCTATTAGTACTTTAGGAACTAGTCAAAATTCATGCTAGCAGGTAAATCACATTCCAAGCCTAAAATTCATATTAATTTAACCATAAAACGACAATTCTGCTTGAAAACTAACACCCATCACAAACTCTAAAATCACACCTCGATGCAAACTCGTGCCACTAAATCGTAGAAATGCATATTGAAAGAACCTAGGAGGAGGGAGGGGTGAATTATTTCTATGAAAAACTTTAAAAACTTTTCGATTAAAACTCTTGTTTTACTTTAAGAAAACGTTTCTTTTATGAACACATAAAAACAACAAAAACAATAAAGAAACTTAAAGGATAAAACAACTAGAAATGTATATTGAAAAAGCTTAAAAGGAGGGAGGGGGTGAATTATTTCTATGAAAAACTTTAAAAATCTTTCAGTTATAACTCTTGTTTTACTTTAAGAAAACGTTTCGTTTATGAACACATAAAAACAACAAGAACAATAAAAGAAATTTAAGGGATAAAAGTAATAACAAAATAACAAGTGTAAAGAAAGGGAGAAGAACACAATGATTTATAGTTGGTTAGACCCTACCAATGGTCAACATCCACTATCTTGAGTTACACCCAAGGACTTACCAATCTCACACTAACTCCTTTTCTCACAAAGATGGCAGGGAAAACCAATCTTTACAACAACGAATCACCCAAAGTAGGTTTTATACCTCAACCACTCAAACTTACACAACTAAAGGGATCACCCTGTACACTCAGGTTTCACAACTCTTAACCTTGCACACACTGATATGATAGAATAAAAGATGAAATAATCACACTATCTATGTGGATTAAAACCAAATGAAGCACCACAATCTCTTATCACTCTTTTACTCAACAAACATCAATAAAGCTTTTAAAAATGAATGATTTCGACTCTTGAAAGCTTAGGAAATGTTTAGGCACGAAATCTGAGTTACTACATTTCAAAGTGGAGATCTTGTATTTATGGGAAAGCTTCCAACATTCAGAAAACAGCTAGAAAGAACAACTTTTGACTTAGTCCCGTCAAGTTCGGATGTCCAGACCTTCAAGGGGTCGTCCAAACTTGTCATCCAGACCTTCACTTCGGACGTCCGAGATTTTACCCTTTGCATCCGAAACTTCAATAAAAAAGCTTCTTGCCTTAAAAACGTCGAACATCTTAACCTACGTTCCGAACTTCAAAACTTCCACTTAAACCATTTTTCAAGTCTACATCAAACAACCAACTCTAAGTGTTTTAAGTACTCATTCATAGACTTTCCAGATTAAAGACTAACACAACTAAACCTTCAATAAGATCATCTAATCATGAACTACTCTAACACTAAAAATCAATCATCCAATCCAAACAACTTAAAACCATTTTTGTTCAAACCAAACCCTTTTTGTAAAAGTAATTTTAACTCTTACGGAAAAGTGTAGGTTTTGAAAAATAGTTCCTCCTTTTTGGGAACTTTTAGACTGAGCTTTATCAATGCATATTAAAGCAAAGATGATTGAGACCAGGGTTTACAAGATACACCTCTCTAGACACAAATCTTATTCTAAGTCTTCAATACTTTATCCTTCGCAGCTTGAATCTAACCTTGAATCTTCTTGCCTTTAACACTTTAGCTCTTGTGTGAAGACTTCATCTTGCAATACAAAATGTTCCTATCACATCAAAGATAGAACAATTAGTGTACATTAATGTTTGTTATTTAATTAAAACAAGAATTATCACCCTTAGGGTTAACAATCTCCCCCTTTTTTAATGATGACAAATAAAAATACAATGTGAGAGGATATGAACAATTAATACATGGAAGAACGTGAAACAAAAAGATAAAACACTCACGTTTCACCTATAAAGGCTCAAAGAGCCTATAGCCTGACCAACCTCCGTCAAGACCTCCTTCCTTCCTCAAATAGTTTCTTTAAAACATATTTAGAAATCCATTGAAAAATTTAGCACAAAATAGGAGGTTTGATAAATATAGAAAAACATTTTCAAAGCTCCGCCTCATAATGCGCATAATTGTTGAAAAGAATTACAAAATATGTTTGAGAACTTACAAAGGATATAATAGTTTTTGAAAGAAACAAAGTTCAAAAACTTCAAAAAAATATCCACATATATCAACTATGCACATAAATCAAACACAAAAGCACTTAGCACTTAGTCATATAAGTAACCGAAATACGTAGTCACTTAACCACAAAAGTCACACAAGCTCGTAATCACTTAGAGCACACAAACACATCTTCACATATAAGCACATAGACACATAGTCACTTAATCACATAGACACGTATAGCACATAAGCACTCAATCACATAAGCACTTAAGCACATAAGCATTTAATCACATAAACAATCACATGAGTACTTTAGATGCACTTAGATCACATTGTACCTTTTTTCCCCCTTTTGGAATTATTAAAACACGTAGAGAAAGGAAAAAATACCGAAAACACATCAAATAACAACACCAAGAAAAAATAGAAAGATAAAAATATAAAAACTTAAAACCACTTAATGAAATAGAACTAGTAACAACCCACACAAACATCAACAACTAGAAAAGGAAGACAAGACATAAAATAAAAAAGATAGAGATAGAAAACTTAGGGTGTTTTCTTCATATTCTTCTCTTCATGTTATCTCCTTTAACTTCCACGAACTTGTCTCGTTTGTTTTCTTTGTTCCTAGAGTAGTTCACTTTTCTTTGGATATAAGTCTCATGGACTTCTTCTTTCTTGTGTAAGTGATACTACTATCATTTTCTTTTTGTAGAGAAGATGAGAGAGAAAGAGTGTGATAATCCTCTGTATATAGGCGTTACTGATAACAATGTGTCCATCAGTGTGATTTCGTGGCAACAGGCATTACCGACGCTTAGTCTGTCAGTAACAAATGTTACTAATAATGTTATCGGTGAAATTTATTTTATTTCGTCCAGGTTCTTGTCATCTGTAATTGATGACTTCTTCCATCTGTATCAAGCAGAGACGTACTCACTAATGGCTTCATTATTGTCGGTAAGACGTATCGATGAGTGCTACCGACAATCGTGTTTTCAATTGAAAATTTTAAAAGCCTTACCTATGGATGTTCCATCGCTAAATCGTTGGTAATGTTTTTTATATAAGTACTAATATCAATCCAAAAATCCTTAAAATGCAATTACAAAGAACCGAAACAAGTAATATCAGAACATCAACCATCTAAAAGCTTCAATATTCGAACATCAACAAACTAAAATCTTCAAAAACGCATTTAAAGAACATAAACATACATAAAACATTTCCATAAATATCATACATAAAACATAATCCATCATAAAATCAAGAAGACTCAAGTCTAGCAGAACATTTGCAGTGAGGTCGAGGACATTAGAAGTGGGGCCGAGGACATCAACAGAGGGGGAGTAGAGGAGGATCGAACCATCACGTCAGGAGTGATATCCTCTAATTTAGATGCAGATGCTGTCGATGATGGTGTTAACGGGACAACAGCTATAGCAACTCTGATGAGGTCCAACATCAGTAGAGGAGGAAGGTACACCAAGTGATTATACTTGGAGTACAGCCTCATGTACTTGTTGAAACAACTGGAGACACTCAACCAATGGCTTCCATCTTCCAAACTCCTCTTTGTTTGACATTCGTCCAGCATGGCCCAATCCGCACCAATCTTTTACAAGATGGGGTCCGACTACTCTCGGTTCTGAGATAAGTTGCCTCCGAAACAGCATCGTATAAACGGCAACAATTAATGCCACCAGCTGCTAGAGCCATAAGACGGAGACCATCGGCATAGCAGTGCCCGTTGCAACAGCTTCTTCCTGGGCCTTCTTCTTTACCTCTCTTCTAGTCGTGCTCCTCAATCCACGAGGACATCTTCATTGGCCCTCGAACATCGTGCATCATATTCCTAAACCGCTCCTTGCATTTAACCTCCCATGCTTCTCGAAAATTTGTGATGTTTAATGTCGGGTCCCATACATACTTTTTTCTGCATTCAAAGATTTGATAATATGACATAAAAAACCTAAAGACATGTAAAAAAACTACCAAATTAAATTTATTTACCTAATACTCTCCCCACCACAAATCTCAAAAGTCCAGGAGGGATCGATCCTATCCATAGTAAGGACTATTCTAGAGCACTAGTCAACACATTGCCAAAAATAAGAGGCAATTTTTCAGCTTGAGCAAAAGGGCTTCCAACCATCTACCAAGGTAAATTTTCAATATCTAACTTATTCAAAAATTTAGGATATTTCCCCATAATGTCTTGGAAATCAAAATGTAAGCCCCATAAAGTCTTGGACATCAAAATTGACATCAAAATTTAAGCTTTGAAACTTCTCTTGCTCAATAAAAAATATATACCAAGCCCCTTCTTGCCGGACTAGGATTTTAATTTATTTTTATAAAATCATAGGCCATCTTTCGGCCACACATAAACTCTTCTGGTATCGAGAAATCCCTATCCGCTGGGAAAAATTCGCAGCCATGACAAATGTATCATGAATGCAATTTCATAAAACTCATGAAAACATTTGTTTTTCTCAAAACATTTATCTTCCAAAATCAGGTTCACCATGAAATCATGCATATGTGACTTTAAAGCATATTACTGGGTATAATTAATGTTGAGGCATCAACAATAATCTAGTTATGTATATTTATATTATCCTATCAAAAGTATAGGCAATCAAGAGGTGTAAATTTAGAAATACTATAAGTTATATATCTCAATCATTCATTAAATATGGAAAACGATATTGAAAAAAAAATGATCCATTATTTAAAATCAAATTGCGCAACCTATATTAAAAAAAATTCATACTTATATCTATCATATACGGAAATTCATAAAATTTTTACTTAATCAGATATATATATAACTAAAATTATGGCATGTACAGTTACTTATTTGATGCACAAAGAGCTGCTTCTAATGTTATTTATGTTAGAGATAGAAAGGACATTTTGAGTATACCACATGCTTCTTTACAAAATGAAACTTTTGTTTTGCATTATAATTAATGGCGTTCCCTAGCTAAAGCTACATAGAATGTTGGACAGAAGTTTAATTAATGCATGAAAATGGGTACATAAAACTGGTTCTTCGAGGAATCTATGTAGGTTTTAGAGGAAGATTTTATAGCTGTTAATTTTTCCAATAGTGCGACGATACTTCGAGAAAATTTTTTATTAGCTTTATCAACAAAAGAAAATCTCAACTAGAGTTTACAAGGTTTCTCCATTGATTTCCGTTTCTCAAATATAGAATAAAGTCAAAACACAAAAGCCTTCAATTGTTTGCTGGCAATGTAAATTATGTCTAGTGTTTACTGAGTCACTGAATCTTCTCCAAAATGCTTTCTAAATATGAACATAAGCAAAAGTTAGTCATGTTTCGATCGTTCTTCTTATATAATTTTATAATAAGATTATACATGACATCCTTAAGGAAATTTATTCTTCTTCTTTTCTTTCCAAATTAGCGAGGACAAGAAACTTTTTTTCCATACTTATTTTTCTAAAAATAAAAAATGTTCAGTCAAATTTTAAACCACTAAAAACATATAATTTACAACATCAATCACAATCTTCTGTAATTTAACACTTTCATGTTAAAAACAACATAGACTTACTAATTCTTACCTCAAACAACTAATGATCAAAACGAATCAATCTCATGTGAAACTCTAATTTAAGAAGCCTATAAAATAAAAAAATTGAAAGAAGGAACTAATCTAGAGTGGCGGCAACTAGGTTCTGTGACGGCTAGGATCTCTAGGTTTAATTCTTACATAACGTGTTTATAATTGGGCCCTAAACTCTAAAATCTAATGCACTAGGACTAATCTAACTTTACCTGGTCCAAATAACCTTGCCCACTCCTATCTTAATGAATTTTTTAATATGGCCCACTTTTTTCTTAAGAAATAACTTTGACCCCATATTAAATAATAAAAATATTTAACTAATTAGTTTCCCAAGTAATTAAGTAGGTCTTTCTTCTTATTCTAGCCCGTATGTACGTATTGCACTAGTTCTATTCCAAACATGTCCGAAGTTCTAATAATTAAAGGAATACATATAATTCTAAAGAGTCCAAACCCGACCTTATCAAGATAAACTTATCTTAAATGATATCAGAATGATGAAAAAGATTAATACCTCCAAAACAATAAAGAAAAAAAAATTTTTGACAGGTTGAATAAGTATTCTTGAACTTGTAAAAACATTTACATTGAGATAGAAAGAATTTTCCATAGCTGAGTGCACCATCTTCCTAATTTTGTATGCTAACTTGTTTTTTCAGAAATATAGCATTATCATTTTCGAGTTCTACATACCATATAGGTTTTCGTGAATTAGAGTACTCTAAGCGTTAGATGGTTGTTTCTTTGCATACTAATGCTTTGATTTTAAATTATAATTGTACTGGTATTTGTTTAGTTAAATTAGCTTAGAATGTTATCTTGAAGTTCTTTATTGCATTGAAGTTGGCTACGGGAATGTAGTTCTTCAAGGAATTTTAATAGATTTAGGAGGAAGATTTTATGGTTTCTAATTCTATAATGTTGCGAATAAAATTCTAAAATATATTTAGACAGCTAAAGAAACTAAAAGAATATATTTTCATCCACCATCAGTTCTTTGTTGATTGTCGTAGACTTAGCATGGTAGTGAAACAGATTTTTATTTGTTCTTTAATGTATATATACTGCGAAAAGAACATTAAAATATGCAAAAGTGCACTTATAAAATCTTTTTAAGGTTATAAATTTGAAGCAAAGATTTAGTAGTGAAATTAATAAGGAAGAAAGATTTGATACTTCATAAAGTTGCAATGATATTATTAGGCTTATGAAACAGCTAGGATCGTCTAATACATCTTCTAGTACACCCTCTGGTACCCTCATTTAATTTTATCAATATAAATCCTATAGAATAGCAGATAAACCCTAAATTCTAATAGATAAACCCTAAGGGAAAATTTCCTGTTCAAGTATGTGTACTATAGAGTGTCCTTGAGAATGTATTAGACAGCCCTTAGTGCTTATGGAAGATTTTCTGTGAGCTACTTTCCGAACACAAGTACAAGGAGATAGGAATACAATTTTTTTTTCATTCTTTCTATGAAATCCCAAGATATTTTGATTCCTAGCAACGTAAATAATATCTAATGACGGTCATTTAATCTTTTTTAAAATGCTTTTCAAAATGAGTAGATAGCTGCCTCATGTAAGTTGAAAAAAAGATAATCACTATTCCCTCTTTCTTCTCCTTTCATTCCATTTATGATAAGAGTATATAATGGAATGCTTTTGGAAATTTCCTTGTTCACCCAAATATTTTAAGCAACTACCCACAAGTACTATTATTATTATTATTATTAGGGTAAAGTGTACTAGTGATGGTTAAACTTTTCCGTTTTTATTTTTGACCCTGAACTAAAAAAAACAATAAGTCCGTTACCTCGAACTTTCCCAACAAATAAATTTGACCCTTAAACATATTACTTTTGCCCTTCTGTTAATTTTTGTCAACATGTCACATTTACATGATAATTCCCACGGGCATTTGGGACCGAATGAAATAAAACAAATAGTGTGGTTTTTATTTAGCAACTCGTAATCCAAGACAAATGTGCAACAGTGAGGGGGAGGGAAAGGGAAAGTGGAAGGGGAAGAAGAAAATGAGGGAGGCAGTGTAAAATTTTGACAGGAGGAGAAAGAAGAGGAAGAAGAATCGGGGGCCCAATGATATTACAGGAGATGGGAAAGAAGAAAGAGGGAGAGTGTCACAGGGATGTAACGGAAGAAGAAGGGGATGGAAACACGTGAAGATCAGAGGAAGTAGGAGGATGAGACTGCTAGCTCTTGTGGCGGTGACAGTGGGTTTGTTGGAATCGATTAGCAGTGATGATGGTGGGAACGAAATTCTAAGCATCAAAGAAAACACCATCTAGTTTAATCTTGTTGAAGCCATGAGAAATGTTATTTGTTACAAAATTTTGCCTGAAGAAAATCAAAGTTAGTACTCGACATATAATATTTTTGAAATTAATAAAATTTAATAATTAATTATTTTTTGAGAAAATTCAGTTTTTCCTTTTGGGGAAGCTCAAAAAAGAAAATCGAAAAGAATTTCAATTTGGGGAAAGAAATCTTTATTTATCAAAAACTTAAATTTTAGTTTCGATTGTTTTGTTTTCCAAACTATTAACATCCCTAGCATGGGGCTACTTTTTGATAAGTAATTTTGTTTAAGGGAAAAAATCAAGAATTAAGTTCATGGGTAGAATGTGAGCTAACTAAATCGCATGGGGTTGTTTTGAGGAATAGAAAGCTAAAAATTGATGCTTTTGCCACTCCAAATACCCGTGTGGTCGGCACAAAATCTTTTTTTGTTTACTCTATCCCATTTTGTGGTAGCAAGAAACTTTTTGGCAAAAGTTTTTAGTTAAGGATAAAAAAATGCAGAATGAGTTCACAGGCAAAGTGCGGTTTAGGCAAATAGTATAGGGGCATTCTTAGTTAACTTCCCTAAAAAACTGAATCTTTTAAAAAAACAGTAAAACATACTTTGGATAGTCCTATTCCCGCCTTGCTAATCTCAGGTCTAAGAGGGGAATTAGGGACCGAAGTGGAGAATCAAGTACAAATTTTTCAACAAAATTACTCTAGAATGATTCAATTTTTGAGAAAGACGATAGTCTACCTACGAAGGGAGGGTAATTCGGCAAAGAAGATGATATAGTGATGACGACAGAAATGAAGAAGACGAGAGGGAAAAGGAGAGGAAGGAACAGGAGAACAAGAATCAAAATCCTTCTTTTTGGATGTCCAAGAAGAAAGATAAAATGACTCTGAAGGTCATAAATAGAAATTTGATTCTAGAGGGGATAATATTTTTCTATAATACTTGTTGCAAATTTTAACAAACTGGTAATTTTTTGGAAAACTTAGTGAAACCAATGTAACTTACCTAAAATAATAAAGTTAGTGGGCTCAGTGAAATCTTATAAGTATATTTATAATTACTATAAGCAATGAGATTTTGAAAACCTAAAATAAATGTTTATCATAAGAAATGAATAAATTATGGGGACATTTTGAGAAATTAATCATTTATGTTACATTTAGAGAGACTCTATTACATTGAACAAAATTAAGCTAGGGTTCATAGACAAATTATATATGTATATTTATAATTATTATTACTAATTTTATTAGGAAAAACTAAAACAAATATATATCATAAAAAAATGAATAAGCTATAGGGTCATTTTGGATAAACTAGTGATTTTGTCAAAACTTAATAAAACTCATGTGAATGAAACAAATTAACAAAATTGGTAGGTTTAGAGACAAATTATAACGATTTATATAAATATAAGTAATTTTATTTTAAAAACTAAAATAAATGTATATCATACTGAATGAATACATTATGAATTTTAAAAACCTGGTCATTTGTTAAAACTTAGTTAAACTAATATAAATTACACAAAATATCGAAATTAGAGGGTTTAGACACAAATTTTAAATATGTTTATGATTAATATAAATAGGTGTGTTCGGAAAAATAAAATAAAGGTTTATAAGAACAAAAGAATAAGTTATGGGGTCATTTTCAAAAGAATAGTGAAATATGTGAAAATTTAGAGAAACTAATGAAATTACATAAAGATATGAAATTAGAGGGTTTAGATACAAATTATAAGTATATTTACAATTAATATAAATTATTGCTTTTGGAAACCTACAATAAATGTTTATCACAAGAAATGAGTAAGTTACGGGGTCAATTTGAGAATATAATGACTTATGTGAAAATTTAGTGAAACTAACGTAAAATTAGAGAAAATTGAGAAATTAGTGGGTAAAGGGACAAATTATAAGTATATTTATAATTAATATAGGTAATTTTATTTTGAAACAGTAAAATAAATGCATGTCATAACAAATGAATAAGTTATGTGGCCATAACAAAAAAATAAGTTATGGTGATGTGAATTCCACATTTGATTGCAAATTGAATCTGTCATCTTCCCAAGATCACTTCATTGATGAAGGACATCTATTGAAGATTTTGTAGTTCGAACACTCCACTAAAGAACATGTGAGAGACTAAGCCACATATACCCAATATTGAGAGGAGGAACTCTTCCAAATTTGATAGCAAGAACCTTACCGAAACTAAGGCCCTAAAATCCAAATTACACAAATTATAATTATAATCAACTCTAACAACAAGAAGTCCTAGAATCAATTAAAGAAGGAATTTGAAATAATCAATTGACTTCCATAGATTGTTAATCTATGTAATCCATTGTTTAAAAATTAAGGAAGCAAACCCTTAGAAACTAATTAAGATGGGTTGTAGAACCTTAGAAACCATTGGAGGAAACTCTAAATTCATATCATCAATATTAACCTTAGTTGTTCACAAGAGGAGGCATAAATAGGTAATTGTAAAGAAAACTTACTCCTCTTCCTAAAACCTAATAAGTATTAAAAATATCTAATTACCCTTCTAATAAAAGTTAATTACCAGCATGGAAATCAAACCAATAATTAACTAAAACTAATTAATTTTGATTAAAATTAAAGTGTAGTCTTCAAGTCTTGATTGTTTGTTCTGAAACCTACCGAGGGCGGCCGGTAAGTAGTCTCCTCAATATTCCCTTTGTCCAGAAGGCTAATGTTGATGATAAGGTAGGAACCTACCATCGTCGGTAGGCTCTGTTTTCTTCCCTCCTTTTCTCTTGCATCTTTTTCGATGGCCGGGAGCTTCTTGTTTTATTTCGGTGAGCATCTTATAAACTTTATGAGTCTTACAAGTCTTGTAAATTCTTTCAAGCCTTCTATTTAATCCAAGAGTTCCTCAATTGAAGCTTCATCTATGATGTCTTCAATCTTCTAGTTGCTCCTATGCAAATTGTTCAATATTTTTTGTTGAATTCATATCATATGATAAAAACAGGTCGTCTAGCATTTTGTTAGGTGACAGTCTTTTTAAGGTTCACGACATCTTGTGCGGTTCATGAATTAAAAAGATCCTACCTGATATACGACAAGCCATTTGTGTTGGGTCGAATTCATCTAAGAATGACTAAATGTTTTAAAATCACTAAAAAAAGCATCGCATTTGCTCACGAAAAGATTAGCCAATTTTTTGTTAAAATAACAAAAAAAGGAGAAGAAAAAAGCATCAGGTCAGCTCGCCAGTCACCAACTCATTTAAAAGAATTTAAAAAAGGAAAGAAAGAAAGAAAGAAGGAGCATCAGCTCACCATCAACTTGTTTGTTTTTTTTGGGGAAAAAAAATCATGTCAACTCGCTAGTCGCCACATTGTTTGGTAAAAAAACATAAAAAAAAGTAAAGAAAAAGAAAGAAGGCTAATGCACCAACACTTGTTTGCTGGCTAGTACTAACAAGTGTATGAATGTTCTAACTTATCTAGCTCAATTAGCTAGCTGATCTACTAACATAAATAACTTAGCATTCTTCATTTTTTTTACGAGAAGCGAGAGATGAGTTGATGAAAGATGATAAAATTATTTTTTGAAATGATGTAATGTTATTTTTTTTACATATAGGATTATAGGAGAGTTGCTTTTAAAATTATCAACTTCAAATTATAAAAGTACACAAATACCATTATATAAATTTATATCTCCATTTTTGTTAAATTTACTAAAATGTCCTAATTTGAGGCAATTAATAACTTCTTCAAAGAGGCAACTATCACTATTTTGGACAATATATGTAAGTTTATCTGACGATGTTCCTATGGCATATGTTAATACGGAGAAACTCACGATGTTTGGTACAAAAAATATAACAAAAAAGCACATTAAATAAATATGAAATGATTGTACTAATTAATAATCATCTATATTTATTTACCTTAATTATTCCGATAAGACTCTTATTAATCTCTCTACCCCTACCCATTCCCCATTCATCCTTCCCAACCCCCAAAAACGGAAAGAATCTAGGATTGTCTTTCTTATTTCGTTTTACATTATATTATTCCTCCTCGTTTATTTATTTATTTATTTTTTGCTTCAGGTTTATCTTTAATTTGGTAGGTTTTATTAATACAACATACCGAATAAAAAATAAACCCTAAGGAGCGATAATAAATCCTAAAGGTAAAATATATTTTGAAAGGAAATATTATAGACAATCCCGAGTGATCTCTTTTACCGGGTGGGGTGAGAGAGAATATTAAAGAATCTGATTGATACAATTAAGGTAAATAAATTTAAGTGGTTATTATTAGTGCAAAATTTCCATATGTGCTTTAATGAGATATATACATATACATACATACGTAAATATATATACATATATATACATATATAAGGCTCTGTCTAACGTGTGCCCCTATATATGGCAAACATTAATATAGATAAACTCAAACTATATTTGGTAATTTTGCACTAACTAAATTTTGCACTATGAAACTATGAAATTTTGCACTAACTAATAATTATTTATATTTATTTATCTTAATTGTGGCAATTTGAATCTTTCATTCTCCCTACCGCTACCCTTTCCTTTTATAATATATTTTTTCCTTAGGGTTCATTTTTTCCGATAGGGTAGTTATATTTTATTTGGTAGGTTTTAGTGATACAATATTTCAAATAAAACGTACAAAATAAAAACTAAATCCTCAAGAGGAAAGATAAACCATAAAAGGAAGTGCTATAAACCATCCTAAATACTTTAATTCTTTGGATGGAGGTGAGAGAGAATATCAATGATTCTGATTGATACAATTAAGGTAAATAAATATAAGTGACTATTATTAGTGTAAAATTTCGTAGGTTATTTAATGAGATTTTTGTAACATTTGAGTCATCGAATACAGTGTAAGTTTATCAGTTAACATATAACATAAGAGCATACGTAAGACAAATCCTATATATATATACATAGAGAGAGAGAGAGAGAGAGAGAGAGAGAGAGAGAGAGATGAAGAGAAAGAACACTCAAAATAAACAAACATGAAGGCTTAAAGAATCCTCAAAAGCTTGCAATTGCAGATCAATTGTGAACTGTCCAAAGAAACCTACATTGGCAACTATGAATTAGAGACTGGTGTTAATAGATTATTTTATGACAGAGATGTCATGAAATGTTTAAGAGTGAAATTGCTAGAAAACTGAAAAATGTTTGAAGATAAATGGAAATTGATGATGGAAGAAATGTCTAGAAGGTTAGAAGGATTTGCGAATAATGTTGCCACAAAATCACAAACATATGAGATTTTGATAGAGAGAATTGGAAGGTGAAGTGGGTTGTGATCATGAATATGTCGTGAGGCAATGGGATCTTCAAGGGGTATTGGCTCCCCGGTGTATGTCTTCTTACCATGTAGCATGTCGTCAATGTTCAAGAAGGAGATAGCTTGGGGAGAACTTTTTTGTAACCTAAAAGAAGAGGAAAAGAACCACCTCTACCAATTACGAGAAAAGGGAATTGGAGACCAGCAAATAAAGAAGTTGTTCAGACGTTTCTTGAGATCGATGATGTTCAAGATTACTAATAGAATCAGCTTAGAAGTTGACTAAAGTTGTCCAGAAGTCACAAGTACAAAAAAGAGAAAAGATGACAGAATTTGGGAAGAATGGTTGGGGTTGGAAGGCATAGGCTAGCATCAGAGAGGAACATTCTACTAGTGCTAAGAATTTTGTGATGGTGTTGTTATCTGTCAATTTATTTAATAAATTATGTATTCTAAATTTCATAAGGCTATGTTTTTTTTAACATAAAATTCACTTTAATGAGAAATCCTAAATATTTCAGCCAATTAGCTCTACTCCTGTTACGATTGCTAGGCCGTCAAAGGTAATTTGTGAAGTGCTGCATACTTAATACAATTCGAATTAAAAGATAGATAATCATATTTATTAATATAAGAACAAACCATTGTTTAGGGAACACCAATAAAGAACTTAAATATTTGCTGCTTAACTGGAGAAGATAGAGCAGCTATAGTTCAGAAATGTTTTAGTGTAGATCGATCTCCCTGGTAAGTTTTAAATTCCTTCTTTATTTCACGTGAAAGTTTCTAAATTTTTTAATGAAATGGAAAAATTTTAGATGAAGGTTTTTAATAAGTACAATATTTCTAGATTGATTCAAAGTTTAAATTGGTGGTGAATTACTATATTTGATAAAGAGTGCAATGGCAAACCGATCATAAATGTAAAGTTTTGCATCATTGTTAAGTTCGAAAGTCATAGGTTGTTTAGTGCATGGGAAAAAGTGCGGTTCAAAAATTTGCCGAACCACTTAGTCCAGTTGTTTGCTTTCTCTGAGCTAGGTTTCTGGTACATTTTTTTCTTCAAATTTACCTCACATAATTAAATTATCTTTAATTTTTCTTCCGCTTCACTCATTTAAAAAAATTCATCGTTTTACCGACTTAATTGATTTATCTTACAATTTTCTTCAACTTCACTAATTAAAAAAAATTCAACTTTTTACCCACCTTATTTATTTCTCTTAAATTATTTATGGCCTATACTTAAACCCCTATCCCCAAACCAAGCAGTTAATCAACGACTAGGTGAAGAATCAAAGATAAAATTTTGCCCCATCCTCGCACTCGTATTCCAATCCTTGCACTACATGTTGTTTGCCAGCAGCGACAAGGATAAAATCACTGTGAAGGCCATAAATGGGAATGAGATTCTCCAGTGATTTTTTTTGCTATGACGGTTATGTTGTTTGCAGGTTTTTAAGTTCAAAAGTTGAAACCCATCTTATTTGTGGCTTAGAAGTTTGTAGATGGTTTGTGTTTGTTGTTACTTTGTTGTGTGGCCATTTCTTGACCAAATGAGATAAGGATTTCACAGTTTTTGTTCAATGAAAAACTTGCTTTGTTTTTCCATTGGGTAAAGCTAAATTTCAACTTTTGACTTGGTTGGTTTAAGTTCTATTAAAATGAGTTTTGTTGACCGACCATAGGCATGGCAAGGGGGAAGGTGGGAGCGGTGGCTTACTAAATTTTTATTATATTTAATAACTTTTGATTTAGAGAAACTTGACTTTTCTTCTCAAGATTAAGTTTTGCTTCAGTTTTTCATCTGAGTTTTTTAATGTAAATACTTATTCGAAATTAATGGATATTGTACTTCAAATATAATGAGTTAAGGTTATCTTAGATTCAAATAATTTTATTATAATATCTTCTTCATAAATTTCATTTAAAAGCTAATGCATCTAAAGATGTTGGGATATAATGAGTGTCATTTTAAAATTATTAATTTTTTTATCTTTAAAACCTTTATGTTCATAAAAAATATATAATTTAATTTGAACAATTTCGATTCATACAATTTTGGAAAACAATTATACAACAAACCCCACAACATACGACTAGTATACAGAATGAAGACTAATACATGACCTAAGACAAAACAAACTCATCAAACTTAATGACTAGGTGAAACAAGATAAGCAACTATGGCATAAATCCTTTATCACAACCACCCTAAACACTTCTATAGAGAGACATAATGAGATTTCTTTCATCCCCAAATAGTAAAAAGACGTCTTATTTATTAACATTTATCATCAACTCTTGCAGTTTCTTTTTATTGTAAAACATGCAAAACACAGTTCCCAAAACACGTTGAAGTCCTCACAGATATCACCACCACCCCTACCTTGTGTTCATCCCCGTGCATCCTCGTATTTGGGGATGAAATTCATCCCCAATCCCAACTAAATACCCCTAACTAATCCACTTCCCAACCAATTTTTGGATATGCAAAAAAATGTGATGGAAGTTAGTCTACGGTAAAATAGAAGGTGATGATGCTTATAAACTTCTCTTCGTCCTATATAATAAATCATTGAAAAAATTAGTAAAAATTACAAAGAAGCAAAGATAGGTGGTAGTATCAAGGTCTCTAATTTCTAGGGTTCTTAAGTTTTACTTTCAACATAAGGTATTTATAAAGTACAATAACGAGCCAATCCTAGCTCTAATTAGCTAGGGTTATCTAACATGATATACCCCTAATAAAAAGGCCCACTCTATAACTTATTAATTTTGTAATTTTGATCTTATGGTTTTATAATAAAATAACTTGGACAAAATATTAAACAACTCAAACATGTAACTAATCTACCAATCAAAACACTATGTGATAAAACAATATATATTTACATATATATACACATATATCTATGTTTATATAATTATATGATATGTATACATCTCTCTATGTATATATGTATGTGGGTGTATATACGATTGATATACACACAAAAACGGATAAATATGATTTAGTTAAAATTTTACGAATTTCCATATATAGTTGATATAAATATAGATGTTTTAATTACGAGTCATGCAATTTTATTTTAAATAATGGATTATTTTTTTACACTATTTTTTGTATGCAGCTAATGATTGAGGTATAGAACATATATTAATTTTAAATTTACACCTCTTGATTGTCCATACTTTCATAATTATTGTGATTGTAAAAAGGACTTAACAAAAATGGTAAAAAGTTCTATTTTTAAAAGCATATTGAACTGTTAGGATGGAAGTCCATCGTTATGTAATTGCTAACTTAATGTGATTAAGAAAATATATCTAGCCATCCTTCAATTGATATTTATTAATCCTAATTAACTAATATTCCCCTTAGTAAGATCAAAAGTTAAAAGAGTAGCAATTTTTCCTTTCAATAACTAAAATTACATAAAAACTGAAATTTTAAAACAAAAAATTGTACATTATCCCATATTTATCACCCTTGAAGAAAGAAATTCAACTACAACAAAAGAAAAATGACCGAATTGAAAAAATTTCAAATGACTAAAATTTCTTTTTAAAACCACTACAACTTTTAAATTTACTAAATATTCATTTTGTCGGTAAATCTTTTCTTACACGTACCATCCTCTGATGTTGAAACCAGTATTTCCATTGGTTTTCCTAATGCTATTTCCGATGCAAAATGCTTGTGCAGCTTCCTTGGCATCTGTATTCCTTATTTCTTTCTAACAAAAATTTCCAAGAATTCCTTTGCCATTTCCTTTTGCTCCTTGTAGAGATAATTAAAAATTCATTATCCTGCTACATTGTTTAGATGCAGAGCATGCTCTAATCTCGATGAAGGAAACACTCCTTCATTCTCATTTAGTTTTTTGTACAGGGAACCACGCCGTAAAGAGTTAGCATACTAGAGGTTGGGTAAACTACCACCAAAGGAGATATCATTGGAACCACATTATTCTTCTTAGTTTGTACACTTATGCCACTCTTCAAAATGTTGAGAATCTCTTGCCTAGAAGTTACGTGTTTTATAATTAATGCATTACGATTTGAGTGTGTAGTTAGGGTGCATTACAAAATTGCAATTATTTATGTCGGCTTTGGGCCTTGAGTCTTCCCAATATTTTCATTTTCTAGCTCATCTTTGACCCAATGATGACTTGGGCCTCAGCTGAAGAATAGGTGCCCATTTGATCGGGTCAAGAGATGCTGGGGCAGACCGGGCAGGGCCACCCGGGCTGCCCATTGGTATCTCTCCCATTTAATCCCTCTCTCTCCCTCGTTTCCAGTGCAGCCGTTTCTCTTCTCTTGAGAATCATTGTTCTCGTTTTCTTTTACATCTTCTTTCTCTGCTTCTTGACTGTTGGTTTTCCCGACTTGTCTGCTACCTTTCTTCTCCGTGGCTTCTGCCGCGGCTTTCCTTCGTCCGTCGGCTTCCTGCGACGTTGTCACTGCCGTCAGCTTCCTTAGATCATCTTCTGATCTTTTACTTGGTGTATTTGAGAGAGAGCTGCAAGAGAGAGAGAGAGAGAGAGAGAGAGAGAGAGAGAGAGAGAGAGAGAGAGAAGGTGTGGCACTGGTGACTTTTGTCACTGTTGAGGTTCGGACCTGAGGGTTTCGATCATCCCGTCACTTATCGGCAACGCCTCGATGCGGTCTGTACAACTCCGCCGCTGCTCGGCATGCTTTCTTTTCTCGGTTCGTCACCGTTCCGGCCGATGGTCGTTGTCCGCGCCAGCGGTAATTGTTTCTCCTTGTTTCGCTTATTTTCGATTATTACTATTAACTGTTTATTGTTTTACAGCCTAAAGTGCTTTTATTGGCTTTCTTTTTTTATTAGAGAGGAAGGTTGTGTAATAGAATAGTTTTTTTTTCTTCCGCTGTTTTTGCTTCCGTTTTTTGGCTTGTAATAGTAAATAGTTTCGGTAAAAGTAATTAGTTTCTACAACAAGTGATATCAGAGCCGCAGTTTGTCTCACCGAGACTGGCAACCATCGACGATTCTAGATCTGAGGGAACTTTTGAGTTCCTTAGATCTGGCCAGTGAAGTTTCTCTTTCCTTTTCAGTTATTTTACCGTTTTGTGTTCTTTTTCTTCTTTGGCTTGCCGCCGATTATTGCTATTGTTTCTGGATTGCCGCCAGTTATCTGTTTTGTTTTTCGGCTTGCCGCCATTTTGTCTGTTGTCTGTTTCTCTGTTGCTTGGCTTGCCGCCTATTGTGATTTCTATTACTGTTTTTCTTATTGAATTGTGTTACTGTTCAGTTGTGCTGTTTACATTTTTTCATATTGCTCCTGTTACTGTTATGCTGCTGCTGGTGTATTTTTCTGTTGTTTTTCCAGTTTTTCAAAAACTATAAAACTTAAGCCTGGTTTGAACCCGTGAGATTTCAAGTATCTGTGCCTTGGCGCGTTTTTGTTGTTTTCCAAGATTTTTATTCCTTCTGTTTTTTGTCTTTTTCTATTTTTGGCGAGACAGTTCTATTGTTACCGTGTTTCTCGTTATTTCAGTTATATTGTTTGTTTCTTGGGTTTGGTGCTTCGCATTGTTGCACTTTTTTTTTTTTAAAAAGAACTGAACAAATCAACTACACTAAATCAAACCAACGTCGTTTTTTTTTGAAATTGTATTTTTCTATTTTTCAAAAAATCTGGGCAGTTTTATTTTTTTTCACTCAAAGCTTTTTCTCAAATCTTTCATTTTTCCTAGTCATTTAATAACACTTATTTGCCTTCAAAACATGTCAGTTCCAAAAATTGAAACTGATAAGTTTTAAGGTAAATCTTACTTTGTAATGTGGCGGAGGAAAATGAAAGCAGTTTTGGTACAAAATAAAATTGCACCCACTATCTGTAGCCCTAAAGAGTATCCAGAATCTTTGAAGGGTGAAATTCTTTCATAAAAACTAGGTGATGCTCATAGTTGCCTCACCTTTCATTTAACTGATAATGTTTTACGAGAAATTGACGAAAAAGACAATGCTTTTGAAATTTGGACAAAACTGGAAAAACTATATTTGGGAAAATCACTTTCAAATAAAATTTATATAAAAGAGCAGCTTTTCGATTTTAAAACGAGCGGGTAAAAAACACTTCCATAAAATATGGATGATTTAAATAAAATTGTTTTGGAACTTCAAAATGTTAGAGAAAGCATCTCTGATGAAAATATTGCAGTCATTTTATTAAATGTCTTACCTGAATCTTTTAACGATGTTAAATCTTCTATTAAATATGGCAGAGATCCATCTTTTCGATGTTAAAAATGCTTTGAAATCTATGGATTTAGATTTACAAAAAGAAAATAAATCTCACGGCGAAAATCTTTTTGTGCGAGGAAGAGTTGACCGGAAGGAATCTCCTAGTCACCATTTTAAAAGTAAAGGGCGATCCAAATCATGAGAGAAAAACAAAGTAAAGTGTTTTTATTGTGACAAAGAGGGCCTTATGAGAAACAAGTGTTTCAAACAGATTAAAGATGAAAAGCAACGTAAACATGGTAAAGGGAGTAATAAAATTGATAAAACCCACGATTTGATTCGGATGGTAATTCTACGTTTTCAGAGGGTTTGTGTGTGTCTCTTTCTCCTTAATGTTCTGGTTCTTCTTTTCACATGACACCCAATAAACACTGGTTTTCTGATATCAAACCATTAAATCAAGGAAATTTTTTTATGGGAAATAATAAAGTTTGGGATATTAAAGGTATTGGTAATGTTTTCATCAAAATGCATGATGGTGTGACTAGGAAACTCACTGAGGTGAGATACGTGCTCGACTTACATTGGAAGCTTACCTCTCTTCATTTTTTGGACTCTTTGGGCTTTTCTTTAAATCTAAAAACGGTATTTTATATGTTTGCAAAGGAAACGTAGTCATGCTGAAAGGTTTTAACAGAGAAACCTTATACATTCTTCTTGGTAAAACGATTTGTAACTCCACTGCATTAATTTAAAAAACTGTTCCTGAGAAAACTATGTTGTGGCATCAGAGGATTGGCCACATTAGTGAAAAAGGGACTTTATTATTTACAAAAACAAATCTTTTTTTGGTGAAAAAATTGATTCTTTTAATTTTTGTGACCACTGTGTTTTGGGAAAACAACACAAAATCAATTATTCTACCAGCACACACAAGTCATTTGCTAGACTTTATTATGTGCATTGCGATCTGTGGGGACCTGAAAAGGTTCCAATTCAAGGTGGTAATGTTTATTTCTTGTCGATTGTTGATGATTTTTCAAGGCATGTTTGGGTTTTTCTTTTAAAAACCAAAGGTCAAACTTTTGAAAAGTTTTGTGAATGGAAACATTTTCTCGAAAATCATTCTCGAAATAAATTAAAACCTATCAGGACCAATAATGGTCTTGAATTTCGTAACCGCAAGTTTTCTGATTTGTGTGCATCGCATGGCATTCTACACCATAGAACCGTTAAACATAACCCACAGCAAAATGGAGTTGCCAAAAGGATGAACCGTACTATTATGGATAAGGTTAGATGTTTTCTTGTTTCTTCTGGTGTCCCAAAACCTTTCTGGGGGGAAGCTGTTAATACAGCAGTATACCTCATCAATAAATCCCCATCTACAACTATAAACTTGAGGACTCCTATGGAACTCTGGTCTGGTAGACCACCTAACCTTTCCAATCTGAGAGTTTTTGGATGTGCAGCTTTTGTACATCAGAAGGAGCGCAAGCTAGATCCCATGTCTAGAAATGGAGTGTTCTTAGGATATCATAGTAGAGTGAAGGGTTATAGAGTTCGGTTAAAGGGTGAACCAGGGATGAGAGTTGTTATCAGTGGGGATGTTGTCTTCAATGAGTTAGAGATGCCCTGTATTAGGGATAAGCCTATCCCTAAACCAAGCAGCCAATCAGATACCATG
The DNA here is from genome assembly GCA_028651295.1 of Catharanthus roseus. NCBI lineage: Eukaryota > Viridiplantae > Streptophyta > Magnoliopsida > Gentianales > Apocynaceae > Catharanthus > Catharanthus roseus. Next base: position 784,241 of record JAPQWS010000027.1, read on the forward strand.
TGAAGAATCTCTTATACAACTTGGCCCTATTCTTGCACTAGATGTTGTTTTCTAGTAGTGACAAGGATAAAAACACTGTGAAGGCCATAAATTGGTAAAGAGATTATTGAGTGATTTTTTCTTCTTTGACAGTTATGTTATTTGCACATTTTTATGTTCAAAAGTTGAAACCCATCATATTTTCGGCTCAGAAATTCTGGATGGCTTATATTGGCTATTTCTTTGTTGTGTCGCCGCTTGGTGTCCAAATCACCTAAGGATTTCATAGTTTGCTTAATCAAAAGAAGGTTTTTGTTCAATGTAAAACTTGCTTACTTTGTCCATAGGTTAAAACTGAATTTCGATTTGTGACTTGGTTGGTTCTAGTTCTATTAAAATGGGTTTCGTTCACCGACCATAGGAATGGTGAGGAGGCAGGTGGTAGCGGGGACCAACTCAAATTTGGGTTATATTTAATACACTTCAGTTAAGAGAAACTTGATATTTCATCTGCAAATTAAATTTTGCATCATTTTTTTTATTTTTTTTAATGGAAGTACTCATTCGAAATTAATAAATAATTGTACTTAAAAGACAATAAGTTAAGGTTATCTTAAATTCAAATATTTTATTTTAATATCTTCTACAATAATTTCATTTGAAAGCTAATGAATCTAAATATGTTGTGATATAATCAGTGTTATACAAAACCCCAGTACATAGGTATAGCATAAAAAAAAAAGACTAATATATGACCGAAGACAAAACAAGCTCAACGAACTTAACAACCAAGTGAAACAAGAGAATCAACTAGGGCACAAAGCCTTTTGTCACAGCCACTGAGACACTTCCACGGAGAGACAAAGCGAGATTTCTTTCATCCTCAAATAGTGAAAAACTTTCTTATTGACTAACATTTATCATCAACTTTTGTAGTTTTTTCATGAACACTATGTAATAAATCAATATATACACATATATGTGTGTGTGTCTATATAAACACATGCGCATATATATATACATATATCTTATTAAGTAAAAATTTTATGAATTTCTGTATATGATTGATATAAATATGCATGATTTTTATTATAGGTCATGCAATTTAATTTTAAATAATATTGAAGTGTTATGATAGAAGTCTTTCATTATGTAGTTGCTAGCTTAATGTGATTAGGAAAATATATCTATTTATCATTCAAGTCATATTTATTAATCCTAGTTAACTAATATTTCCTTGTAAGATCAAAATTTGAAAGAATCGCAATTCTTCCTTTCAGTAACAAAAATTAAAAAATTAAATATTTAAAACAAAAGATTGTACATTATACCATATTTCTCATCCTTGAAACAAGAAAACCAATTACAACAACCATGAAATAACCTTAACGAAAACATTTAAAATAACCATAATTTTTTTAAACCATTATAGCTTTTAAATTTACCAAATATTCAATTTTTGGTAGTTTTCCTTACACATACCCTTCTCCGATGTTCAAGACAATGCTTCCATTGATTTTTTCCAATGCCATTTTCGATACAAAATGCTTTTGCAACTTTCCTAGCATCTTTATTCCTTATTTCCTTCCAACCAAAACTTTCCATGTATTCCTTTGCCTTTTTCTTTTGTTCCTTAGAGAGAGGATTACAAATTCTTGATCTTGTTATATTTTTTAGATCTAAACATGCTCTAATGTCGGTGAAGCAACACTCCTTAATTCACATTGAGTTTTCATATAGGATCCATGCTAGTATACTATAGGTTGGGAAAACAACCGCCAGAGGAGCTAACATTGGAAGCCAATAATTCTCCTTAATTTGTCTCCGAGGCCACTCTTCAAAATGGCAAGAATCTCTTGCCTAGAAGATACATTTTTTTATAATAGGTGCGTTACAGTCTAAGGATGTACTAGTTAGGTGAGCCGCAAGTCTTGACATTCTTAATTCTAAATGTTTATATTTCTGCACAGAAACAATGATATAAAAAACTTCAAACATTAAAAGTTGATGAAAATGCAGATAAGAATCAATCAAAGTTGAAAACATCAACACTAGGAAAGTAGCAAATTTCATTTGCAAAACTTAAAAGCAATTAATGTTGATGTATCAACAATAATCGAGGTATATGTATTTATGTTATCCAATGGAATGTATAGGTAATCAAGAGGTGTAAATTTAGAATTACTATAAGTTATATATCTCAATCATTCACTAAATACAAAAACTGATATCGAAAAAAATGATCCATGTTTTAAAATCAACTTGCATCACCTATATTAAAAAAAAATTCATATTTATATCTATCATTTATGAAAATTCAGAAAATTTTTTCTTAATCTTATATATAGAATGAAAATTATGGTATATACAACTACTTATGTGACGCACGAACAACTGCGTCCAATGTTAATTATTTTATAGACAGGAAAGATATCTTGAGTGTACCGCACGCTTCTTCTTTACAAAATGAAATTTTGTTTTGCATATAATTAATGGAATCCCTTAGCTAAAGTAGCTTAGAGTGTCGGACAGAAGTTTAATTTAATGCACGAAAATGTGTAAATGAAACTGGTTCATCAAAGAATCTAGGTAGTCATTGGTGGAAGATTTTACAGCTGCTTATTTTTCTAATGGTGCGATGAAACTTCGAGAAAATATTTTATTTGCTTTATCAACGAAAGAAAAATCTCAACTAGAGCTTACTTGGTTTCTCCATTGATTTCTTTTTCTGCACTAAAGTTTTGGTCTTTTCTTTTGTTTCTGTTGTTCAAATATAGAATAAGGTCACCAACATAAAAACCTTCCATGCTGAGGAAGGAAGAGAAAAGAAATGCAAATAATAATTAACAAGTTGTCATACTAAGGAATTCAAAAGAAAATTTCTTCTAATTACGATCCAACATTTCACTCAGACTACAAGTCATGCCTTTTTATTCCAAACCTTATATCTTGATTCAAACATATTGATTGTGGAAGATTCTCGAACACTGAATCTAATTTATTTATGTCTCTGTTTATTGTCGAAGATTTAACATGGTAGAAGAAATGTAGATTTATTTGTTTTTTAATGTAATCAAAAGAATGTTTTTTGTTCAATTAACAACTTGCTTAGTTTGTCCACGATGTAGAATTGAAGTTCGAGTTGCGACTTGGTTTATTTTAGTTCTATTAAAATGGATTTTTTTACCAACCATAGGAAGTCTGTCCCTTTTCCCATTCCAACCTCATGCATTTCATCTCCATCCTCATTCATCCCTATTTGTAGGGATGAACTTCATTACTATCTCTAACCCAACTCCCGTAACTAATTTCATTCTCAACATCTTCCGAGATGTGGGGATGAAATCTTGTCTCATCCCCTTACTTCTCGTTCCCAAATCCAAGCAAGGAATTGGTATCCAACTTGAGAATTAGGTTAATTATTTCAGTAAATCTACTCTAGAAGGTTGATTCCCTAAGAGTTGCTACTCTCCTAGTGGCAACATGAGAATATGTCAAGAAGATGATGATGATAATTATGATGACAAGAATGTACATGAAGAGAGCATGAAAAATGATAAGGAAGAGAAGAAGAAAAATGAAAACTTTTTTTGGGGAAGTTCAAGAAGAATGGTAAAATCACTTTGAAGGCCAAAAGTAGAAATAAGATTCTTGAGTGGATAGTTTGTTTGGATATAATGGTTCTATTGGTTTGCAAGTCTATGTTTTCTATAGTCGAAAACCCATATCATTTGAGGCTTAGAATTTCGGAGGTGTTGTGTTTTTGTTAATGTTTTGTTGTGTGGTCATTTATTAACCGCACTGTTTAAGGATCTCATAGTTTTTTTGATCGAATAAAAATTTTTGTATGATGAAAAACTTAGTTAACTTGTTAATGAAGGAAAAATAGAGTGTTCAAGTTGTGATTTGGTTAGATTTAGTTTTTTTGTCATGGCTTTTGTTGATCTATTATAGGAATGACAATGAGGAATGGTGGGAGCAGAACTAACTCAAATTTTGGTTATATTTAATAAATTTTTGCTTACAGAAACTTGATTTTTCTTCTTGAAATTAAATTTTGCTTCAGCTTTTTTAGTGTAATACTCATTCGAAATTAAGAATAATTGTACTAAAAATATAACAAGTTAAGGTTATCTTAAATTCAAATATTTGATTATAATATCTTCTTCATAAATTTAAGTTAAAAGCTAATGAATCTAAGTATGTTGGGATAGTGATGAGTGCTCATTTAAAATTTGGAACTATTAATTTCGTATGTTTGAAACTATTATTTTCATAGAAAATACACAATTTGAATAATTTTTGTTCACACTAATTTGGAAAACATTTATATACCAAACTCCACTAAATATATCTAGCATACATAAATAAGAGTAATGTGTGACCTAAGACAAAAAAAGCTCAGCAAACTTAACAAGGTGAAACAAGAAAAACATCTAGGGCACAAAGCCTTTTGTTACAGCCACCAGGGATACTTCTATTGAGCGACAGAATGAGATTTCATCCATCCGCAAATAGTAAAAAGATTCTTTATTGATTGACATTTATTATTAACTTTTTGAAGCATTTTCAAAGTAAAATATGAAAAATACATTTTCAAAACAAGATGTGGTTCCTACCGATAACCCCACTACCCCTACCTTGTTTTTATCCCCATGCATCCTAGTTTGTGCAGATGAAATTCATCCCCAATCCTAACCGAACTCCCCTTACTAATCCCCATCCCAACTCATCTCGAGATATGGGAAAAAAGTAATGGAAGCTAGTCTAGGGTAATACTAAAGGTGACAGTGACAAAAGTTTCTAATTACTAGGGTGGTAAACTTACTCTTAGTACTTTGATTTATCTTAGGAAGCACAAGTTTTACCAGAGTTTTTATTTTTTTCTCTCAAAAATTTTTCCCTTAAAAGCTTCTCTTGATCCCCTGTAATTAATCATTGAAGAAAGTACTAAAATTACAGAAAAGCAGAGATAGGTGGCGGTACTCAAGGTTTCTGATTTATAGGATTCTTGAGGTTTAGTTCCAACATAAGGTGTTGATAAAAGACACTAATGAGCTAATCCTGAGCTCTAATGAACTAGGGTTATTCTGAAATGTTATATCCCTAATAACAAGGCCCACTCCATAACTTATTCAATTTTGTAATTCGGACCTTATCGTTTTTTTATAAAATAACTTGGATACAAAATCATACAACTAAAACATTTAATTAATCTCCCAATCAAAACACTATTCAATAAAACAATATGTATATATATACATATATAAATACATTTATATATACATATATATTGATACATATATACATACACATATATTTATATGATTTAAGTAAAAATTTTATGAATTTCTGTATACGATTGATATAAATATGGATGTTTATAATACAGGTCATGCAATTTGGTTTTAAATAATGGATCGTTTTTTTTTCTATATCATTTTTTTGTATTTAAGGAATGAATGAGATATATAACTTATAGTAATTGTAATTTACACCTCTTGATTGTCCATACATTCAAAATTATTACGATAGTAAGAAGGAGATAACAAAAACAGCAAAAAGTTCTTTCTTGGAAAACATAGAGAAGCGTTATGGTGGAAGTCCTTCGTTATGTAATTGCTAACTTAATGTGATTAAGAAAAGATATCCATTCATCAATCGTATGCTATTCATTAACTGTAGTTCACTAATATTTCCTCTGTAAGAGCAAAAGTTGAAAGAATATCAATTCTTCCTATTAGTACTTAAAATTTTTAAAAACACGAATATTTTCAAACAAAAAGATTGTACATTATCAATATTTGTCATCCTTTAAGCAAGAAAATCAATTACAACAACAATGAAATAACCTGAAGGAAACACTTAAAATGACCATAATTTTTTCAAACCACTATAGCCTTTAAATTTACGAAATATTCATTTTGTCGGTAAACCTTTTCTTACACGTACCCTCCTCTGATGTTCAAGCCAATATTTCCACTGGTTTTTCCCAATGCCATTTTCAATGCAAAATGCTTTTGCAGCTTCCCTGGCATCTTTATTCCTTATTTCTTTCCAACCAAATCTTTCCATGTATTCCTTCGCCTTTTTCTCTTGTTCCTGAGAGAGACGATTAAAAATTCTTGATCTTGCTCTATTGTTTAGATCTAGAGCATGCTCTAATGTCGGTGAAGGTAACACTCCTTCATTCTCATTTACTTTTCGTACAGAAACCACACTAGAAAGAGTTGGCATACTATTGGTTGGGAAAGCTACCGCTATAGGAGATATCATTGGAACCCGATAATTCTCCTTAGTTTGTGTCCCTAGGGCACTCTTCAAAATGGCGAGAATCTTTTGTGTAGAAGATACATTTTTTATCTTTGGTGGGTTACGATTTGAGGGTGTTTTAGTTTGATGAGTCGCAAGTCTTGACATTCTTATATGTAAAGGTTTATATTTCTACACAGAAACAATGAAACCAAAAAACTTGTAGAATGAAAAATTGATGGAGATGCAGATAAGAATCAGTAAAATTTTAAATCTAAGAACACCAATAATAGGAAAGTAGCCAATTTTGCTTCTAAGGCATAAAAACAATTAATATTGATGCATCAACAATAATCAAGTTATATTTTATATTTTCCTATAAAACTATTGACAATCAAGGCGTGTAAATTTAGAATTACGAGAAAGTTATATATCTCAATCATTCACTACATACAGAAGAAAAATGAAATAGAAAAAAGCAATCCATTATTTAAAATGAACCTAGATGGCCTATATTTAAAACATTCCATACTTATATCAATCACATACAGAAATTCATAAAATTTTTACTAAATCTCACATAGAAATACATATAATTATAATGAAAAATTATGGTATATATAGCTACTTATGTGATGCACAAACAACTGCTTCCAATGTTTGAGATAGAAACGCAATTTTGAGTGTACCACATGCTTCTTCTTTACAAACTAAAACTTTTGTTTTGCATTATAATTAATGGTTTTCCTTAGCTAAAGCAGCTAAGAATGTTGGACAGAAGTTTTATTATTGAAAAAAAAGGGTTACAAGAAACTGGTTCATCAAAGAATCTGGGTAAGTTTTAGAAGAAGATTTTGCAGTTGCTAATTTTTCCAATGGTGCGACGAAACTTCGAGAAAATATTTCATTCTATATCAACAAAACAAAATCTCAACTAGAGTTTACATGGTTTCTCCATTGATTTCTTTTCTTTACCCTGAAGTTTTGGTCTTTTTGTTTGTCTCCCTTGTTCGAATATACAATAATGTCATAGAAACAAAAATCTGCGATATTCAGGAATAAAGAGAAAAGAAGTTTTTATACAACGGAACACAAAAGCAAATTTCTTCTTCTTCTTCTTCTTCTTCTTCTTCTTCTTCTTCTTCTTCTTCTTCCTCCTTTTCCAAAATCACCTAGGACTAGAAACTTTTTTTTTTTTCAAAAATGATTTCTCTAAATATAACAAATGTTCAATCAAATTTTTTAAACCACCAAAAACATATAACTTAAAACATCAATCACAATCTTCTGTAATTTAAGACTTTTGCGTCAAAACAACATATATTTACAAATTCTTACCTCAAACAACTGATGATGAAAATGAATCAATCTCAAGTTAAACTCCAATTTCAGAAACCTGTAAAATAAAAGAAGTTAAAGAAAGAACTAGTCTAGGGTGGCGGCAGCTAGGGTTTGTGATGGCTAGGATCTCTAGGTTTGATTTTTACATAACGTGTTTATAATAGGCCCCTAAACTCTAAAATCTAATGGGCTAGGATTAATCTGACTTGATCTGGCCCAAATAACAACACCCACTCCTAACTTAAAGAATTTTATAATATGGCCCACAATTTTCTGATGAAATAACTTGGACCCAATATTAAATAGCCAAAACATTTAACTAATTAGTTTCCCATGTAATTAAGTAGGTCTTTCATTTCATTCTAGCCCATATCGCACCCTACTTCTGTTCCAGACATGTCCATGGTCTTAATAATTAATGGAATGCATATAATTCAATAGAGTCCACACGCTACCTTATCAAGATAAACTTATCTTAAATGATATCAGAATAATTAGAAAGATTAATATCTCAAAAGAAATAAAGAACAAACAAAAATTTGGTAAACTTTTACATTAAAAATAAGCATTCTTGAATTTGTAGAAACATTTACATTGAGACCGAAAGAAGCTTCCATATCTGATTGAATCATCTTCCTTATTCTCTGTACTAAATTTTTGTTTGAAAATTATAGCATTAACATATTGGAGTTTTACATACCATATAGGTTGTCTTGAACTTAAATAGCTAAAGCGCAAGATGGTTGCTTGTTTACCAAATAATGCTTCGATATGAAATTATAGTTGTAATGGTATTTATTTTTAGTTAAATTAGCTTAGAATGTTATCAAGAATATATTATTGCACGAAAAATGGTTACGTGAATCTAGTTCTTCAAGGAATTTGGATAGGTTTTGGAAGAAAATTTTATGGTTTCTAATTCTATAATGGTACAACTAAACTTTTAAAAAATATTTAAACAACTAAAGAAAAGGACAAGAAAATCTCATCCGCAGTTTACATGGTTTCTCCGTTGATTGTCAAAGACTTAAAATTGAAGAAGAGGCATACTTTCTTTTGTTCTTTAATTTATATATAATGTGAAAAGAACATTAGAATATGAAAAAGTTCATTTATCAAAGCTTTTTAGGGTAATAAATCTTTTTAATGTTATAGATTTACTTGTGAATTAACCAAGAAGAAAGATTTGTTAGTTCATAAAGTTACAATTATATTATTTGGCTTATGAAACAACTAGGATCATCTAATACATCTTCTAGTATGCCCTCTAGCACACTCATTTTATAGTAATTTTATTATTATAAATCCTAAAGAATAATAGATAAACCCTAAGGGAAAATTTACTATTCAAGTATGTATACTATAGATTTACAAGAGAATGTACTAGACAATCCAGTGTCCTTATGATATATATCGTGTGAGGTACTTTCAGAAGCAAGTACAACAAGATAGGAATACAATTTTTTTTTTTTTTTTTATCATTCTTGCTATGAAATCCATTGACGGTCATTTAATTTCTTGCTAGCAACGTGAATAATTTCTATTGACGGTCATCTAATCTTCTTCAAAATGCTCTTCAAATAAGAATCTGTTTCTCATGTAAGTAGACAAAACATAACCATTATTCCCTCTTTCTTCTCCTTTAATTCCATATATGACAAGAGTATGTAATGGAATCCTTAAGGTTCATTTTTCACCAATAATTATTATTATATGGGTAAAGTATGCTAGTGACCCTCAAACTTTCTCGTTTTTTGAGTTTTCGACCCTGAAATAAATACGTGTAAGTATGTGACCTCAAACTTTCAAAACGTATAAATTCAACCCTTAAACTTATATATTGGACCCTTCTATTAATTTTAGTCGTTAATATTTAACGAGAAAAAAGTGTAACTTTCACGTGATTATTCTAGGGGCATGTTGAAACTAATAAAAGAAAAAAGCACTGTGATTTTTATTCAGCAAGCCCTAATCCATGATAAAGTTGCGACGGTGAAGGGAATAGGAAAGGGAAGTGGAAGGGAAAGAAGAAAATGGGGGGACGCGGTGTAAAAGTCTGATGGGAGAAAGCAAAAGAAGAAGAACCGAGGGAGCAATGATATCACAGAAGATGGGAAAGAAGAAAGTAGGAGAGTGTAGCAGAGATGTAATAAAAGAAGGGGACGTCGCGTGAAGATGGGGGGAAGTAGGTGGATGAGACTGCTAGCTTTGACGGTGATGACTGTGGGTTTGTGAGCGTCTATTAGCAGCGATGATGGTGCGAATGCACTTCTAAGCATCCAAGAAAACACCGTCTAATTTAATCTTGTTGATGCCATGAGAAAAATTAGGTACTCTGTTACAAAATTTGGCCTAAAGAAAATTAAAGTCAATACCCCACATACTATGATCGTCTTGGAATCTTCTTTCCCACCATCTAATGGCACATTTAGATCCAATATTGCAGAGGAAGTCATGAAACCATTGTTGAAATTTCTAAATCACTAAAAACCATTTTTCTTCATAGATGTTTTCCCTTATTTTTCTTAAGCTTTGTTTGAATCATGAAATCTCACTTAGGCGGATAACAATTCGAGTTTGAAATATACCAATTTATTGGATAAACTGCTTGATTCTATAGTTTTTGCCTCGAAGAAATTGGGGTATCAAAATATTCAATTTTCATCTAAAAGTTGTAATGATTTTGAGATCAAAAAATTTTGTTTCTATTTTCTTTGCAATTGAGTGTATATTTACAAGAATTTAAACGTGAGTAATTGTAATATTTTTCATTTTTGTTGTTGAATGAGTTTGCTTTGGCGGAAGGTGGGTGGTTGCTCTAATAGGTTTCTTCCCTACAGCAAACAAGGGGATAGGTTTGGCTGGAGGTTGATTGCCTGTGATTGCCTTTGTTTTCATTACTCCAATGGATAGACGGATAGTGTATGTGGATCACAATTGTTTTGGATGTACTTAATCTTTTTTTCTTCTTTTCTTAGGGATTAAGTACCGTAAGAAAGGTCATGTGAAACTTAAATGTTCATTTTCCATCAAGAATTAACATCCAAAAGTAACAGAAGGTTTAAAATTGAATGTTTGAATAGTTTGAGGTCACAGACTTACCGTTTTTCGGTTTATGGTCAAAAACCCAAAAAAAAGAAAAGTTTAAGAGTCATAGGCGACTTTACCCTTATATACATATATTCATAGGCACACACACACACACACACACACATATATAACATATGATTTGCAAGCCAAAATAATTAGATTTGGAAAATGCCAAAAATATAAAAAGTAGTAAATTTAAATTTAAAAGTAACATTCATTATATCTTAACTTAATTATATTATTTGTGTTTAAATAAAATTTATAGGAATATAAAAATCTATGTAAAATTAAGTCTTTCAATTTTTAAATCACCTTAATTAATTCTAAGTTAATTGAAATAGATAACATTTAATATTAATTAATTATTAGTTTGGAGAAAACTCATTTTTTCCTTTCGGAGAAGCTCAAAAATGAAAACCAAAATGAATTTTAATCTGGAGGAAGAAAACTTTATTTATCAAAAAATGAAACTATAAAAAACTTAAATTTCGAGTTCCCAGGTTGTTATCAAAACTATTAACATCACTAGCTTTGAGCCACTTTTTGATAAGAGATTTTCATTAAAGGGAAAAAATCAAGAAATAAGTTCATGGGTAGAATGTGAGTGTACTAAATTCATGGCGGTATTTTTGAGGAATCGAAAGCCAGTAATTGATATTTTTGGCCCTCCAAATCACATGTGTGGTCGGCACATAATTTTTATTTGTTGGCTTCATCGCATTTTGTGATGGCGACCCAACTTTTTGCTAAAGATTTTAGTTCAAGTTAAAAAAGTGAAGAATGAGCTCAAGGGAAAAGTGTGGGTTAGGCTAGGGACATTTTTGGTTAACTTTCCTAAAAAATGGAATCTTTAAAAAGAAATAAAAACTTTTTTGGAATTCCCTATTGCCCCTTTCCAATCTCAAGTATAAGAAGAGAATTAGGACCGAAGTGGAGAATAGAGTATAAATTTTTCAATAAAATTACTCTGCAAGGATTTATTTTTTGAAAGAGATAATAGTCTACCGACGACGGAAGGGGAATTCGACAAAGAAAATGATTAAAATGATGATGACAGGAATGAAGTACAAGAGGGGAAAAGGAGAAGAAGGAACAAGAGAAGAAGAATAAGAACACTTCTTATGGAATATAAAGAGTGGATAATACCTTTTTCTAGAACGGTTCTATTTGTTACAAGTTTTTGGAAACTAGTATATTTTATGAAAACTTATTCAAAACCAATGTAAACTGTAACACCCCACCTAGTAAGCACCTACCATGACTCTAAAAATTGCAGGTGTTATGAAAGTAGGATTTGGGACCTGACCTAGTGGAGTATAGTATTTTCGACAGTTAGTAGTAAATTGGAGATATTTAGGAATGAGAGTAAAATTTTATTATATTGAGATTTTAATATTAAGGTTCATAGGTGCCTTTAAGTGGATTTTATTTTTAATACTTAGTATGTGTATTTTAGAAATTTAAGTACTTGAAATTTTCATATAAGGACTAAAAAAAAAAGGCTCTTTGCAATTAAGAAATTTGGCGTCACCTCCTATACCCACCTGTCACCACCACAATTCCTTTCCTTTTCTTTTCTTTTCTTTTATTTTCAGTCCCTAACCGCCGTATATATATATATGTATATATATAACTCATGGTTTTTGTTTTTCTTTTCTAATTAGGCATTCGGCAGCTATATATATATATATATTAGGAGGTTTTTCTTTTTTCTTTCTTTAATAGGAACAACTTGGAGCAACCATTAAGGTTAGTTCTTTTCTTTTTTTTTTTTTTGTTTATTAGTTATATTATATATACATATATAGTATAAGCTTATATATATAGTTTAGGTTGATTTATTTTAGGATTTAAATGTTTTAAATGGATTTTAGTATATAGTTAATTACGGTTTCTTGGGAAAGTATATACTTTTTGTTAAGGGTATAGGATTTTTTTATCTTTTTAAAGAATTATTATAAATATATATCCTTTTTTGGAACAAGTAAAACCGGAACCGCACAAGGACTCATGGACTCAGGCACATACCCTTTTAAAATTAGATCCTCAACTTGCCTTTTTAGCTCGTTAGTCTCTTCCGGTGGTCTCCTATAGGCCGGTCGGTTTGGCAAGACCGCCCCGGGGACAAAATCGATTTGGTGTTCGATTCCTCTAATTGGTGGAAGACCTCCGGGCATCTCATCGGGAAATACATCTTTGTAATCTTCAATGACCTGCAAAATTTCACTTGAAAAAGAGGGTGAGTGTTCTTTAGATGAAGTAAAAGTTTCCCTACAGTACAGGAGCAACACCACTTCTTTTCTTTCAATTGCTCCAATCACCTCACTAGGTTTTACAAAGAAACAATTCTTTTCTTTCATCTCACTCACTTTTTCTTGGTCACTCTTTTTCTTTTCACTCTTGTTTTTCATCACTCTTTCTTCACTCTTTTCTTTTTCCTTAACTCTCTTTCCCTCCTCGATGAGCTCACGTTCGGCCCTCTCTTTCTCTCTCATCTTTTTTTGTTCATCTCTCACTTGTTGAGATGTAAAAGGATTCATAGTGAATGTTATTCCATCCTTAAAAAAGAATAAATATTTTTCTCTCCATTGTGGAGGGACTTTCAATCGAATTGCCAAGGTGCTCCCAAGAAAAGATGGCATGCTTGCATGGGCACCACATCACATAGTATCTCATCTTTGTAAGCTCCTATTTCTATTGGTACCACTACTTGTCTCAACACTTAAATTTCTCCACTATTATTTAGCCAATGGAGTTTGTAGGGTTTATCATGTTTTGTAGTAGGTAGTTTCAACTTCTCAACAAGATAAGCACTAGCCACATTTACACAAATACCACTATCATTGATAAGGTTGGCAATCCTTCCCTCAACTTTACATTTAGAATCGAAGATGTTTTCTCTTTGTTCAATCATGTTATCATCAAAAGCTTGAGCACTTAGTGCTCTTATGGTAACAAAGCTCAAGACATCGTCATCACTTTCCAAAGGGTTCAAATCAACATGTTCACCATCCTCACCATTTTCTTTACCCTCAACACATTTGCCACTTTCATCCTCCTCCTTCTCAATGCAACCATTCAAATCCTCCCTAAAGATCAAAGCTCTCTTTGTCGGACAACTGCTTGCATAGTGTCCTACACCATTACATTTAAAGCACTTATGAGGGTTAAAAATGATTTTACCTCTCTATTCCATCTTTGGTTTGGTTGGAGGTTGGAAAGTATCTCTAGAAGCCTCTTCCTTTTTTGGCCATGGCTTGAAGTTGGAAATAAGCGGTTTTGTTGTTGCAACTTGTCTTTGGTGGGAAATGAGGATCGCATCATCCAACTTCTTTTCCTTTGTGATTCGATCTAGTTGGCAAGGTGGCATATGTCTTCATAAGTTGTATGTGGATACAACTCAAGTTGGTTGGCTATCTCCCTGTTGAGGCTACTAAGGAACCTAGCCATTGAAGCATCCTTGTCTTCTTCCAAGTTCAACCTCAAGATGTAGAGCTCAAGCTCTTGTCTATACTCTTCTACACTTTTTGCACCTTGTTTTAAAGTCATGAGCTTATAATGAAGCTCTCTATAGTAGTGCTCGGGCACAAATCTTTCTCTCATTAAAGCTTTTAACTCTCTCCAAGTATTAACTAACTCTTTGGTTTACTACCCTTTCCTACCAATGTAAAGCATAGCCGAAAAATTAGGCTATTACAAGTCCAGCTTTTAAGAACTCATTACAATTTTTCAATATAAACATGTTTTCTACTTGCCTCTCCCAATCTAAGAAAATGTTAGGATCATTCTCACCCTTAAAAGTAGGGAGCTTCCACTTCATTCGGTCCAAGGTTTAGTCACCTTGGTCTCTTCCACGGTTGGCAACAAATAGACCATGTTCACGATCATCATAGAATGGCTCTCCATGCCTAGCTTGTGGTCTTGGAACTTCTTCAAAGTGTCTAGGCATGCCTCTTCCTCCAAAACCGCCTCTTCTACCACCATAAGGAGGTGGATGAAGTTCTTCATCAAAATGTGGAGGTTGGTGGAACTCGGTTGTCCTTGAGCAATTGAATGGACCATTGCTCCTTGGGGTAGTAGCATTGAGACTACCATGAGGACTAACTTCCCTTTGTTGATAAGAGAGATTAGTGACATCCCTTCTAATATCCCTCATCTCATCTCTTAGAGATTGTAACTCTTGCATTATGAGCCTCAAAGGGTCATCATGTTGGGAGTTGCTAGACTCTTCTCCAACAGGAGTTGGTGCTTGAGCTTGGGTTGACATCTTGATACTGTTTACCTCACAAAACTCTCTTGTTTAACTCTCTTTGGCTTTTTTTGAGGATATTCTCACAACTCTTACCTTTTTCTAAAGGTTCAAGTCTCAAAGAGTTCTATGAGTTCTTAACAAAGATTTAACACCTCTACTCAAGTTTAAAACAAAGAAAAAAAAAAATATCACAAACAAAAACTAGTTAAAAAATATGAGAAGCAAGGAAAATGATATTGAGTCATCCATTCATTTTAAGGAAGTTCAACAACATTTCTAAGCGCATTTGAGTCAACAATGGTAGATTGACCAAATGAAGAAATAAGTACTGAAAAAGGACAGAAATTCGACCACAAATACAAACACAAAGCTTCGGTACTTCAAGAACACAAAAGAATACACAACAAAAGTTTCCAGCAAGCAGAGTAGATGACATACTCGGCCTGTTTTTAAAACTGGTATTGAACCACAAGTTTAAATTGAATGAGGTTTGTCTAGAAAGAATCCTTACTCAAAATTCTTGAGTTTAGGCTCAAGAATTAAAGAAAAAGGATTAGTAAGAAAGAAGATATGCTCAGATTATTTCAGTACTTTTTGCCTGCGGAAAAGCCAGGTACACCTTCAAGTTTTGACTATTTTGAGATATGAAATCAAGGCCAAATTAGATGAGACTTTTTCATTTGTTTCTCAGGTCCATGTAGTATAACTCCATGTAAAAATATTGCTAAGTTCTAGTCATATTTCAGGTCGTTCAAGCATTCTATTTTTGTGATGCCATTTTCCAGCAATCTTGTCTCTTTTCTCTCTCTTTTTTTTTTTTTTTTTTGTGTGTAAGATATCTCAAAAATACTTACTTGAAGGTGGCTCTGATACCAAATGATGTGGAATGATCTTCAAGAGCATAAAATTTCATCCAAGTAGTGAGAGAGAGGACAAACAAAACCACTGTAACAAGTAGAAGAGAGAAAGTGCCTTTGAAAGGACTTGAAAATGTTAAACTTCTAGCAACCTTGGATATACTAAATCCAAGACCTCAAGAAGGTTTAAACAAAATCTTTTCTTCGAAGTTCAAGAAACCTAAGGTACTTTGAACCTTAGACCTCAATGAAACAATAAGTGTGATTGCTGGACTTTTCTAAAAGACTTTTCTAGGATTGCTGGACCTCTAACACAATTAACCAGAAAACCAACCAAATTTGAGTGGATGGAGAAGTGTGAGAGGAGTTTTGGTTAATTGGAGAACCGATTGACCTCGGCACTAGTGTTAACTTTACCTGATCCAAACATGGAATTTTCACTGTATACAAATGCTTCAGGGGAAGGTCAAGAGCTGTGTTGATGTAAGACTGGAAGGTTGTCATAGATATTTCGAGGAAGTTGAAGGATCATGAACGGAAATATCCAACACACGATTTGGAGTTAGCATCCATCGTGTTTGTACTTAAGAAGTGGCAACACTACCTGTATAGGGCTAAGTACAAGATATTCACTGATCATAAGAGCTTGAAGTATCTGTTTTCTCAGAAGGATTTGAACATGAGATAACATCACTAGATAGAACTGCTGAAGGAATATCAATACCTAATTAACTATCATCCAGGAAAGGTGAATATGGTGGCAGATGCATTGACTAGAAAAGCAAAGATATCAAGTCTTAGCTTAACATCCACTCTACAACAGGATATTTGAAGCGCCAAAAAGAATAATAGGGAGTTCCAGGAGTTCAAAAACCGCGTGAAAGCTAAGAAATTTGAAGATTTTCGAGCATTAGAAGCTGATGGGAGCATGTACTTTCAGAATCGGTTGTGTGATACTGAACTTAAGTGTAAGATTCTAGAGAAAGCCCACAAAAGTAAGTATTCAATGCATCCTGGAGAGAACAAGACGTACAAAGACTTAAAGCAAAAGTTTTGGTGGAATGGAATAAAGAGAGAGATTGCAGAGTATGTAGCAGCCTGTCTTACATGTCAAAGGGTTAAGGCGGAACATCAAAAGTCAGTAAGACTACTACAACCGCTACCTGTTCCCGAATGGAAATGGGAACATGTGACAGTAGACTTTGTAACAAGATTGCCCCGGACCAAGGGGTATAAGGATGCTATCTGGGTGATTGTTGATCGCTTAACAAAAATGGCTCATTTTATTGCTATTAATATAACATACCCTTTAGACAAGTTGGCGTAGATTTATGTGGATAAGATTGTTCGACTTCATAGGGTCCCCGTTAATATTGTATTCGATAGAGACCCAAGGTTTACCTCAAGGTTTTGGCCTAAGTTCCAGGCAGCTATGGGGACCAATCTAAGTTATAGCACCACAACACACCCCTAAACCGATGGACAGTCTGAAAGGACAATTCAAACCCTAGAGGATATGCTAAGAGCTTGTGCCTTGGACTTTGGCAATAAGTGGGTTGATAACCTTTCTTTTTTTGAGTTTGCTTATAATAATAGCTATCACTCTTCGATAGAAATGACACCATTTGAAGCATTATATGGTAGGAGATGTAGAACATGCTTGTACTGGGATGAGGTCGGAGTTCGATCCTATTGGAGATAAAGAGGCTTGATGCCAGAGTTGGAGGAGATACAGAAACAAGTTAGGATATTTCAAGATTGGCTTCGGACAGTTAAAAGTAGACAGAGGAGCTATGCCGATAACCGAAGGAGAAATCTGGAGTTTAGTATGAGAACTCGAGTTTTCTTAAAACTTACGCCTTGTCGCAAAAAAAGTAGATATCTGAAGAAAGGAAAATTAAGCTCTCGATATATTGGACCGTTTGAAGTTATTGATAGGTAAAGTAGCGCATTGGCTAGCCTTGCCCAATGAACTGATGGGGCATATAATACGTATTTCATGTGTCACAATTGAAGAAGTACTATTCTATACCTGATCATATTCCTAACGATGACAAATCGGGGTTACGAACCGACCCGTCATATGAGGAAAAACATATTGAGATTGTGGAGCGAAGCATAAAAGAGTTATGCGAGAGACAGATTCCAATATGTTAGGTTGTCTGGAGACATCATGAAATTCAATAGGCAGCCTGGGAGACTAAGGAATACTTTAAGAAGAAGTATTTAGAACTTATAGGTACATGACTATTAAATTTCAAGGACGAAATTTCTTTCAAGGTGGGTAGAATGTAACACCCCACCTAGTGACCACCTAGCAAGACTCTAAAAATTGCAGGCGTTATGAAAGTAGGGTTTGGGACCTGACCGAGTGGAGTATAGTATTTTCGACACTTAGTGGCATTTTTAAGATATTTAGGAATGAGAGTAAAATTTTATTATATTGAGATTTTATTATTAAGGTTCATAGGTGCCTTTAAAGTGGATTTTATTTTTAATAGTTAGTGTGTGTATTTTAGAAATTTAGATAATTGACATTTTCATATAAGGATTTAAAAAAAAAAAACTTCACAATTAAGAAATTTGCCGCCACCTCCTATACCCACCTGTCACTCATGTAAGAATTTAATGAAAGTCATGTAAATTATACAAAATCAAGAAATTAGTTGGTTTGGAGAGAAACTTTGATTATATTTATAATTAATATAAGTAATTTTATCTAAGAACTAAAATAAATGTATATCATAACAAATGAGTAAGTTATAGTGTCATTATGAGAAATTGGGAAATTTTCTAAAAACTAAGCTAAACTCATGTAAATTACATAAAATATAAAAATTAGAGGGTTTACACAAATTATAAATATATTTTATACAAATCTAAGTAGTTTTATTTGGAAAAACTAAAATAAATATATATCATAACAAATGAATAAGTTATGAGATCATTTCAGAAAATAGTGAATTACGTGAAAATTTAAAGAAACTATTGTAAGTACATAAAATTAAGAAATTAGTGCGTATAGAAACAAATTATAAGTATATTTAGAGTTAATATAGGTAATTATGTTTTGAAAAAACTAAAATTAACGCATGTCATAACAAATAAATAAGTTATGGAGTCATAAGAAATTAATAAGTTATGGTGATGCGAATTCCCAATTTGATTGCAAATTGAATCCATCACCTTTCATAGATCACCTCCTTGATGCAGATGCAGAACTTCTATGAAGATTTTGTAGTTCTAGCACTCCACTAAAGAACCTATGAGAAGCTAAGCCATATAAACCCAATATAAGAGGAGGAACTCTTCCAAACTTCATAGCAAGAACCGTAGGGAAACTATGACCCTAAAACAAAAACTACACAAATTAGAAGACCTAGATTAATCAACTCAAAAGACAAGAACTCCTAGAATCAATCAAAGAAAAAATTCAAAATGATCTTTTGACTTCCATATACTATATGTTGGGAAGAGCCTAAGCTCTGATACCACTGATAGGAATAGTTGTTCTGGTGATTAGCCCTGTTACATTAACATAAAACCTCTACTGAAAACTATTACAATAGTAAAAGAGCGGAAGAACTAGAGACTACTAATCTATTACAAAAAAAAACTAGATGATGGAACCGAATAGCAACTCTTAACCAAAGCTCTTCAAAATTGGATGAAAAAGTCAGAAAAACAGACTACCGTTTGTTCATTAAATACCTACAAAATAGATAAACAAAAACAGGATGAGCCTGGCAAAACTCGGATGTCCGATTTTTGCGGATTTTTACCACAAGACAAAATCGGATAACCGAAACCAAAACCGAACGTCCGGTTATGAAAAACGGATGTCAACACAGAAGAAAATGGACGGCCGATTTTTGTGAAAGAAGGGAATAGAGATATTTGGACAATCAAAACGGATGAGAAGGAGAAAAACCAGACTGCATGTCAGAATCTCGATCAAACCCTAAGCAATGGATGAGCCTCACACAATAATAATCTAATCTGTCACTTTCGGTTCTCTCCTTCACAAACTACCCAGGCACGTGGTCAACCAGAAATGTTGACTAATAATGGCAGTAACACAAGAATTCATAGAGAACAAATAGAAACAAGATTCTGCTAGAAGAAAAAGAGAGAAAAGAAGAAGGCTTCACGTAGAATAAACATTCATGTCTCATCTCTTAGCAACAAGACAAAGATAAGAGTATTTATAGAGTTTCTAAGGTAGACTCATTCAAACAACAAAACAGTCATCTGGAAGGATCGTTCAACAACAGAACATCCTGATACCTTGAAGACATCTTCAAAGAAGCAAAAGCCAAGTCACCTGGGAAGACTCATGAGCATTGGGGTGTTTACCAGCCCTGTCTGCCTGACATCCTTGATTAAGACACAAACTTATCCTATTGGGTTGTTAGGCTTAGTCCAACTCATCATAGGGATTAAAAAACTTGGACTGAGAAGAGAAAATGTGTGAACACTAGCCCAATTGGTCTACAAGCTCACTCTTGAACTCATTTTAGTGACTTCTCATCTACAGAAATCAACCTGCAACAATATGTAGAAGGTCTCTACACAAAACAAACTTTTCAGTCTTCACTACTTTAGTACCAAAATCAGCAGTATTATCTTTAATGCTAATTTTGTCTATATCCACAATACTATTTGAAACCCTTTTATGAATGAAATGATACTTAACATCTATATGTTTAGTCCTTTCATGATAAATAGGATTTTTACACAAATGCATACAACTCTGACTATCAGTAAATAAGATAGCTTCAGAATGTTAAAGATGCAGTTCAGATAAAAGCCGCTGAAGCCAGGTGGCTTCCTTTAATTGCCTCCGTGCCGGTAATATATTCAGCCTCCGTAGTCGAAAGAGTGACTACATGCTGCAACTATGATTTCCATGAAACATAGTTACCTTCAAGGGTAAAGAAATAAGAAGTAGACTTTCTACCTTCTCTACCACCTGGAAAATCAGAGTCAACATAACTAACCAACTCAAAATGTTCAGACCAGTTATTATAATGCAAGCCTCTATCAAGTATCCCATTAATGTACCTCAATAGCCACTTAAGAGTGGCCCAATGATCCCTACCTGGATTAGGCATAAAATGGCTTAAAAGGCTTATGAAATAAGCAATATCAGGACGGGTAGAAATCATGGAATACATGACAAATCCTATAGCCATTCTAATAAGGGATGTTAGCCACATCTTTCGTCTCATTTTTAGTTTTCGAACAGTTTTTGGAAGAAAGATGAAAATGACTTGCAAGGGGGGTACAAACAAACTTATACAAATTCATAGAAAATTTGGAAAAAATTTTCTGCGTGAAAAGACTTCTGGGAGATAAAAAAGAACGGTCAGCTCTAACCCTATCAATGTTCATGCCTAAAATTCTAGAGCTAGATCCAAGATCCTTCATCTCAAACTCTGATTTCAATAAAGATTCCAAGAGCATAATCTTATCTATATGCTTGTAGGCAATAAGCATATCATCAACATAAAGAATCGATAAATGGCAATATAAATATTATCACAAGAAAAAATACAAGCAACTATCATAATTACATTTAACAAAACTAGTTTTAAGCATAAAAGAGTCAAACCTTTTATACCACTGTCTAGGTGATTGTTCAAGCCCATATAGGGACTTCTTCAACAGACAAGCCAGATGCTCCTTACCTTTCACTTCAAAACTACGTGGTTGGCGCATGTAAATGGTTTCATCAAGTTCACCATGCAAAAAGGAAGTTTTAACATCCGATTATTCAAGCTCAAGATCAAAGAAGGCAACAACAGCAAGCATAATTCTGATAGTTTTATAATTAACAATAGGAGAACAGATTTAATTGAAACCAATACCTTCAACTTGAGAAAAATCTTTCGCAACAAATGTAGCCTTGAACCTTAGAGGTTCATTAATAGATTCAGGTCCTTTAACTTTGAAACTCCATTTACAATCAATGAACTTTGTTTTGGTGGTTTAGGCACAAGCACCTAAGTTTTGTTCTTATGCAAAGAAGATATTTCTTCATCCATAGAATGCATCTACAAAGAACGATTAGGACTCTTTAAAACATCAGAAAAACAAACAGGTTTTTTCTCTTCAACAAAAGATGCAGCAGTAAAAGCATAGGAAACAATGTATGGATAAGCATACCTAAGAGGTTTCCTTATCTCTCTTCTACATCTATCCCTTAATAGTTGGTAATCTCTAAGGGCTTGTGCTTGTGCTTCTGGATGATCCTCAACATTATCAGAATCACCTAAAATCGGCTCATCGGGTTCAGGAATACTAGACTCCTCATTGGTTTCAGATTCCAGCTCGGGTTCTAGTGTATGCTCATGAGAAGGTTCGGAGGTGACCTCCACCTCCACAGGAGTGTTCTCAACTATGAGTATAACAGAAGAACTCTTGGGTTTGGTTTCAGTTCTAAGATAGGACATGTCTATCTCGTTAAAGACTACGTCTCTATTCACGACTATCCTTGCACCTGGTTCACCTCTAAGCTACACTCTGTAACCCTTCACCCGCTAGGATAGCCTATAAACACTCCCTTTTTGGACCTAGGGTCTAACCTCCCTTCCCTCTAATGTGCAAAGATAGTACACCCAAACACTTTAAGGTTCAAAAGGTTCACTTGTTAGTCTGATAACAATTCTACGGGAGTCTTAAAGTTTATGGTTGTGGAAGGGGACCTATTTATAAAGTAAACTGTTGTACCAACAGCCTCTGAAAAAAATGATTTAGGAACCCTAGATGATACCAAAAGACACCTAACTTTATCCGTAATGAATCGATTCATCCTCTCATCTACCCCGTTTTGTTGTGGGTTGAGCCTAACAGTTCTATGATGAACAATGCCATGCAAAGCACACAAATCATGAAAATGTTTGTTACAAAATACCAAACTGTTATTTGTTCCTAAAACCTTTAGCTTCTTTTCGGTTTGAGTTTTGGCGAAACGTTTCCATTTATTACACTTTTGAAAAGTTTGATCTTTGGTTTTCAAAAAAAACACCCAAACGTGCCGAGAAAAATCATCAACAATAGAAAGGAAATAAACGTTGCCACCAAAAGTGGGTGCCTTTTCGGGACCCCAAAGATCATAGTGCACATAATCAAGAACAGCAGTGGATTTGTGTGTGCCTGCAGAAAAACTAAGTTTATGTTGTTTGCCAAGAACACAATGATAAAAAAATCTAAAGAAGTGATTTCATTACCGTTTATAAGATTTTTTTTATGTAAGTAATGCAAACCTTTTTCAATAATGTGGCTAATCTGACGATGCCACAACATGGTTTTATCAGAAATGTTTTCTTCAACATTTTGGGGCTCTAAAATAATTTTGTTTAAATCATCAATGTTTTCATAAAGGGATTTTGACAAGTACATTTTGAAGCCAAAGAGTTGTTCCTTTAAATAGATTTTGTTTGATAAAGACCTTCCCAAGTAAAGTTTTTCAAGTTTTATCCAGATTTCATAAGTATTGTAAATTTCATTTATTTCTCACAAAACATTATCTTTCAAATGCAAGGTGAGCCACCTATATGTATCACCAAGTTTTTCAACTAGCATATCTCCTGTCCAAGATTCCGGATACTTGTTAGGAGAGGCAATAGCGGGTGCAATCTTATTTTGGACTAAAATAGCTTTCATTTTTATACACCACGTTACAAAATCGGATTTTGCCATCGAACTTGTTTGTTTAAAGTTTTGGAACAGACATGTTAAATAGTAGCAAACAAGAGTTATGTACGAAAAATAAAAGATTTTAGGAAAAGTTTTGTGACAAACACAGCCTGGAAAATAATACAGCTAGAAAAACAGGCAATAGGCAGATAATAAACTCACAATAGATCAATCAGATTGTAAACGGTGAGAAAAGTAAAAATCACAAAAATTTTATTCATAATTAGAGATACAAGGAGCAGATATATATATGTCTGGACAGTAAACTTTGCAAGAAAGGAAAGCAAAAACTGTAATAGTGACCTATGCCAGATTCACAGAACTCAACAGTTCGCATGAGTCTGGAAAGCAATCGGGAGGTTTTGGATGACGTCTGCATCACTCGTGGAACGTAACAAACACCAGACACCAGAAAGATCGAATTTTCTTCTGGCGCTGATACCACTATTGGGAAGAGCCTAAGCTTTGATACCACATATAGGAATAGTTTCTCTGGTGATCAGCCCTGGTACATTAGATAAAACCTCTACAGAAAACTATTACAACAGTAAAGGAGTGGAAGAACAAGAAACTACTAATGTATTACAAAAAAAATTCGGATGATGGAACCGAATAACAACTCTTAATAAAAGCTCTTCAAAATTGGATGAGATAGTCTGAAAAAAAACACTACCGTTTCTTCTTCAAATACTTGCAAAACAGATAAAAAAATAGGATGAGCCTGGCAAAAATTTGACGTTCGACTTTTGCCACAAGATAAAACCGGACGACCGTAACCAAAACTGAACATCCGATTATGATAAACGGATGCCAACACAGAAGAAAATGGACGACCGATTTTTGTGAAAGAAGGGAATAGAGATATTCGGACGATCAAAACGGATGAGAAGGAGAAAAAACCAGACGATCGGTTTTTCTCTATATGTCAGAATCTCGATCAAACCCTCAGCAATGGATGACCCTCATACAACAACAATCTAATCTCTCACTTTCGGTTCTCTCCTTCACAAACTACAAAGGCACGTGGTCAACAAGAAATAGTGACGGACAGTAGTAGTAACAAAAGAATTCACTGAGAACGAACAGAAACAAGAATCTGCATAGAAGAAGAAGGGAGAAAGAAGAAGGCTTCACACAAAATAAACAGTCATGTCTCATCTGTTAGCAACAAGACAAGGACAAGAGTATTTATAGAGTTTCTAAGGTACTCTCATTCAAGCAGCAGAACAATCATTTTGATAGATCGTTCAACAACAGAATATCCTGATACCTAGAAGACTTCTTCAAAGAAGCGAAAGCCAAGTCACCTAGGAAGAGTCATAAGGATTCGATTGTTTACCAGCCTCGCTGATCGGGATTTTTATAACAAAGTTTTAAACTCAATACTTGCAAGTGCACAAGATCAAAGTAATATGAAAGTATTAGGGTATCGAACCACAGAGAAAGGCTTAACTACCTAAATTATTATCTTCCTAAACTAATTTTATAAAAAGAAGAATCAAATTTTGTTATCTAAGAATTATTACTAAAATAATTAAAACTAATGAATAAAATAATTAAATCAAAGATAACAAGAGCTTAACCAAAGAAGATGATTTAGAACCTTGAATCCACCACTAACCTATATAACAATGATTTAGTTTTATTTAGGAGAAAAGATTAAACATTCATGTGGTGATCTAGGCTACAAGCTTCGATTCACTAGAGAAATATATTGTGCTTCAATGCACGACATAATCCATCCAACCATTAGCATGACTTATTCATTCCTATGACATAAATCATCTAAAATTAGCATGAACTATTCAATTCTAAAACCCACAATATACTTGCAAAAATCACATATCTCTCATACCCAAGACTACAAGAATTAAGCATGGATAAAAATATCAATTAACCCAAATAATTATTCTACAAGAACAATCACAAAGAATTAATTGCATCAAACCAATAACATCCCAAGATATGCAATCACATAAATAATAGAATAAATCTCCCAAATATAAAATAAACCAAAGTCATATGGCTAGGGTTTCATCAAGATTCTAAAAATAAATTTAGTTCATAACCAATTTCTTGGAGTAGATCATCGCTTTTTTCTTCACTTGGAGCTGTTGTATTTTTCTGCTTTTGCTGAACTTTTCTGCTGCTGGAATTTTTCTGCTGCAGTGCTAGAAATTTTCTACAGGAATTTCTTCTGCTGCTGTGCTGGAATTTTTCTGCAGCAGCTGGAATTTTTCTGCAGCTGCTGAATTTCTCTGGTTTCAGCTCCTGTGGCTGTCTTTTTTTCTGCTGCTGTATTTTTTCTATATATAGACAAAAGAGAAGTAAAATCCTAATCCTTAAAGGATTCAAATACTAAAGTTCTAATCCTTAAAGGATTCTGCTAAAGTTTTAATCCTAATCCTTAAAGGATTCAAATATCGTATGACTTCCCTTTACCAAATTTAATATGGAATCTTTATTTTCCATTCTTTTTTAGAAATCTGCACAAAGATAAATAAAATAAATTAAATATAATAATTATGACTAATAAATAAATAAAACATTTTCAAAGGCTAATAATTAAAACTTAAGGTGTTTATTTGTATTAAAAATCAACTCTATCAACTCCCCCACACCTAAGTTTTGCTAGTCCTCAAGCAAAAATAAAGAATAAAAAGAAAAACTAACTAGCCACTTTCGTAGGACTCACGATTGCACTTAGCATGTGCAACAAGCCCTTTAAACTCCTAAGTTACCCCTAGTGGACGAGTATGGTCTCGTGAGGGTTTGCAAACGACGTACCCACAAAGTCAAAATAAACAACAAACTTTAGAAAAGATAGAGAGTAGCCCAAATTAAGTATCCTCCATCAATATCTCAAACTTATCAAGACAAATACTCTTCATCTCATTTTTAAACTTAAGTAAACAAACAAATATTCAATTATCTCCCATAACTAATGCAAAACTTGTGTAATGTGTGATCGTGGTCATCAGAGAGTATGAAATAAATACTAAATAAAATTTCCAAATTACATATAGAGAACGAATCTCAGCAAGAGTTCATTCCATAGGCTCACTCTTCGTACCTTCTCTCCACTAATCTAGGATTCTTAACTCAACTCAGATCAGGTAGGACTTTAAAGCTTGTAATGTAAGGTTAGGGCATTGGTTATCAAACGAAGGTAAGGAATTCAAAATCAAAGAAAAGAGAGCTTACAAAGAAGATGGATACTTTAAAATTTCGACAAACTTTCTAACTTTGTTTTTGCTCATTTTTTTTTCAAATGAATACATTCACCAACTACCATCTTCTTTTTCTTAGGATTTCATCATTTAAGGCCATTCTTTTTTTTCTTACATTCACAAATCCGGGCCTCTTGAATTTTTTCTTCGCTTTTTTTTTTCTTATGATTTGTAACAATCATGTATCGACTTTTTTTTCCTTTCTTTTTCTTGGCTCAATACAAATTTTATTTTATTTTTTTTTTGCAACACAACAAGTCATATATTGATCTATATATATTTTCTTCTCCCCTTTGTCGAAATAACTTATTCTCTTTTCCATAACACAAAAATAATAACCCATCATGGAAGCACAAGTTAGAAGTTTGCATTAAGCTCTCTACAAGATTAAGGATTAATATTTAAGTGGTTTAAAGAAAGATATAACATTTAGGCTCAAAAGGGTACGAAGGTAAAAATTATGAAATTTGGTAAGCTTGAAAGGCACAAACGATTCAAAGAAGGCCTATGACCATCGTCTCTGAGTCAAATCGAGAAAACCTTTCTATTTCGCCTCAAGAAGTACTCAAGTAAGTTCTAGAATGTAGGGAAGAGATTCACCAACTTTATGTAACTCAAAAATAATGTAAAGGATTTATTAAATACTAACAATGACCCATGTGCTCAAGTGTAAGTCATGCAAAAGTTATAACAAATATAGAACATAAGTCCGTCACCCTACTTAAAAACAAGAAAATAAGTACTTTTCTCAACTTATTTAAGACATTTTTAAAGGAACTCAAAAAATACTAAAAAATAGTAGATATCAGAATAAAAGCATCTTCTCCCCCACACCTGGACCCAACGTTGTCCACAATGCGATAAGAGTACCAAGAGTAGAGAATAGACAAAGAAAAGAACCATACAACCTGGTAGAAGAGGCAGTATTAATGCATGCCTGCAAGAGTAGTATACAATCTCTGTAATCTCCATAATAATGATAAGTTGTTTTATTATCCTACAAAATAAACATTTCATACCTTTCTACCAATCAAGTGGGATAAAAAAAATAAATAATAAATAAAAATAAAATAGAATAAAAATATAAAAATAAAATAAATAAATAAAATTTGGGTTGCCTCCCAAAAGCACTAATTTTAAAGTCTTTAGCCAGACTCTATCACCAACTAGTCCTGATATGTAGGATCTACCAATATAGTAGATTCAATTTTACCTTCTCCAATGTCATTGGTAATAGCAGGCTTTAACCGTTGTCCATTAACAATCAAGATTCGGTTGTTTTTAAGATCTTCAATCTGAACAGCACCTGAGGGAAAAACTTGTTTGACAATAAAAGGTCCATCCCAACAAGATCTCAACTTACCAGGAAAAAGACATAATTTAGAATTAAAAAGCCAAACTTTTTGGTTATGTTCAAATGATTTTCGAGAAATCATCTTATCATGAAAAGCTTTAGTTTATCTTTGTAAATTTTAGCATTCTCATATGCCTCATTTCGTAATTCATCAAGTTCATTTAATTGCAATTTTCTATTAGAACCAGCCTGCTTCAAATCAAAATTAAGAGCTTTAATAGCCCAATAAGCTCTATGTTCTAATTCTACTGGCAAGTGATAGGTTTTCCCAAAAAGGAGTCTAAAAGGGGACATTCCTATAGGAGTCTTGTAAGCTGTGCGATAAGCCCAAAGTGCATCATTCAGTCTTTGAGACCAATCCTTCCTATCAGGTCTAACAGTTTTCTCAAGAATGGATTTAATCTCTCTATTAGACATTTCTACTTGATCACTTGTTTGGGGGTGATAAGGGGTAGCCACTTTATGAGTTATAGAATACTTTCTAAGAAGAGCTTCAAAAGAACGGTTACGAAAATGACTTCCTCCATCGCTAATAATAGCTCTAGGGGTACCAAATCTACAGAAAATATGATCTCTAACAAATTTAATAACTATCTTATGATCATTTGTTTTTGTAGCTATAGCTTCCACCCATTTAGACACATAATCCACTGCTACCAAAATGTAATGATAACCAAAAGAAGATGGAAAAGGACCCATAAAATCAATTCCCCAAACATCAAAGATCTCAAAAATTTAAATAGGTTGTAAAGGCATCATGTTACGTTTAGAAATGGAACCAGTACGTTGACACCTTTCACATGCCAAGTAAAAATTATGAGCATCTTTGAATAAACTAGACCAATAAAAACCACTTTGAAGAACTTTAGCAGCAGTTTTACGACCTCCAAAATGTCCACCACATGCATACGAATGACAAAAAGTTAAGATAATATGAAATTCACATTCAGGTATGCATCTACGGATTACTTGATCAGGACAATGTTTAAACAGGTATGGATCATCCCAATAATAATACTTAACCGTTGAAAAGAATTTATCCCTATATTGTTTATTCCAATGTGCTGGAATTTCACCTGCAGAGAGATAGTTAACAATAGGTGCAAACCAAGGGACAAGAGAATGTGATAAAGAAAATAACTGCTCATCAGGAAAAGTGTCTTTCAAAGCAAATTCTTCATCATGATTATTATCCCACAATCTAGATAAATGATCAGTTACTAAATTTTCTGAACCTTTCTTATCTCTGATTTCAATATCAAATTCTTGCAAAAGTAATATCTATCTAATCAATCTTGGTTTTAGTCTCTTTTTTGACAATAAGTATTTTAAAGCAGAATCATCAGAATAAATAATCACTTTGGAATGTAAGAGATAAGAACGAAATTTCTCAAGTGCAAAAACTACCGCCAATAACTCTTTTTCAGTTGTTGTATAATTTCTTTGAGCATCTGTAAGAGTTCTACTAGCATAGTAAATGACATGAGGTTTTTTTTCAGTCTTTTGCCCTAAAATAGCTCCCACAGCAAAATCAGAAGCATCACACATGATTTCAAAGGGTAAAGAAAAATTAGGAACCTGAACTATAGGTGCAGATATAAGAAGAGAACGAAGTTTTTCAAAAGTTTTCATGCAAGATTCATCAAAATTGAATGCAACATCTTTGCTCAAGAGATTAGTTAAAGGTCTAGCAATCATGCTAAAGTCTTTTATAAATCTTCTATAAAATCCTGCATGCCCCAAAAACGATCTAATTTGCTTAACAGATTTAGGTGGAGGAAGATTAGCAATCAAATCAATTTTAGCTTTATCTACTTCAATTCCTTCTTTAGATACTTTGTGCCCCAAAACTATTCCTTCTGTAACCATGAAATAACTCTTTTCCCAACTTAGAACTAAGTTAGCTTCTTCACATCTTTCTAAAACAGCAGACAAGTTATTAAGGCAATCTTCAAACGTAGGTCCAAAAATAGAAAAATCATCCATGAAAACCTCAAGAAACTTATCAACCATATCAGAAAAGATAGCAAGCATACATCTTTGAAAAGTAGCAGGCCCATTACATAATCCAAAAGGCATTCTACGAAAAGCAAAAGTACCAAAAGGGCATGTAAAAGTAGTTTTCTCTTGGTCCTTGGGGTATACTTTGGAATTTGGTAGTATCATGAATAACCATCTAAGAAGCAATAAAAACTTTGACCGACTAATTTTTTCCAGAATTTGATCAATAAAAGGTAGAGGGAAGTGGTCTTTTCTAGTTGCAACATTTAGTTTTCTATAGTCCACACACATTCTCCACCCAGTAACTTCTCTAGTAGGAAGTAACTCTCCTTCCTTATTCTCAATTACAGACACTCCTGCCTTCTTTGGTACAACTTGTATAGGACTAACCCATAGACTATCAGAGATAGGATAACAAATACCAGAATCTAAGAGCTTAACTACCTCCTTTTTACTATTTCTTTCATGTTAGGGTTTAGCCTTCTTTGTAATTCCCTAGAAGGTTGCACATTGTCTGTTAGATGTATTCTATGCATGCATACAGATGGGTCTATTCCCTTTAAATCAGCTATGGACCACCCTATAGCCCCTTTATGATTAGAAAGAACTTTAATTAAATCCCTTTCTTGGTTAGATTTTAACTCAGATGAAATTATCACAGGCAAAGTTTTATTTTCACCTAAGAAAATATATTTAAGTTTAGAAGGAAGAGTTTTCAATTCAAGCTGGGGTGGACACATAAGAGAAGGTACAGCAGGGGATTTTGCAAGCACAGGCAAAAGGTTCATGATTCCCAACCCACGAAGAATTTTCTAGTGGTGCAATATAGGGAAAAATAGAATTTACATTATCCATGCACATAATATTCTCATTCTCAATAGAAGCAGATTCTTTAGAACACATTATAGGTAGAGTTTCTTCAATTAATTCATCAATTATATCTACCAAATAACAATCATAATCATCTTCCATAATTGGTAGTGAAGAAGCTTTAAAGATATTCAATCTAATCCTCATATTCATCACAGAGACATCCATTACCCCAGTTCTACAATTAATAGTAGCATTTGCAGTAGCTAAGAAAGGACGGCCTAGAATAACAGGGATATGATTATTAGAAGATCTACCAGGTTCCATATCTAAGACTACAAAGTCTACAGGGAAGACACCCTTATCAATTTGAACAAGAACATCATCTATCCTCCCCCTAGGTACCTTGATTGATCTATTAGCTAACTGTAAAGTCATATCAGTTGGTTGCAGTTCCCCTAATCCTAATTCTTCATAGACGGTGTAAGGAATCAAGTTAATACTAGAACCTAAATCTAAGAGTTCCCTACCTATTTTATGATCACCAATAAGACAAGAGATAGTAGGGACACTAGGGTCTTTGTATTTAGGTGGAGTGTTATGTTGCAAAATGGAGCTTACCTGTTCAGTTAAGAAGACTTTCTTAGAAACATTACTTTACATTTTCTTTTGAAAGTGCACATGTCTTTAAGAAACTTTGCATAGGCTGGGACTTGCTTAATGGCATCTAAAAGTGGAAGGTTGATTTTAACTTCTTTGAAGGTTGCTAATATGTCTTCCATTCTATTGTCCTTTCTAAGATGTGGAGGTAGTAATAAAGAGGAAAGGGAACCTTAGGCTTGTACGAAGTCATGGGAGATGGTTTTGGAGTTTTATATTTAGAAGAGGAAGCTAGTTCCTTTTCTACATTCTTTTCAATTTTAGTCTCTATATCAATCTCCTCAGTTTCGTTTTCATTTAATTCATTATCTTTAATTGGTTCCCCTACTTTATTATCTACCTCCTTCCCACTCCTAAGGGTAATTACAGCTTTAGCTTGCTCATGATAATTAGTTCTCGGGTTCTCTATTGGATGACTAGGAAGCCTACCCTCCTCTCTTCTACTTATTGCATTAGCTAGTTGCCCTATTTGAGTTTCTAACTTAGCAATAGATTGAGTGTGAGAGTCTAGAATTTGTGTCTTAAGTTCCAAACCTTTCAAAGAAGATAAGACTTTTTCTTCAAAAATAGAATTTCCACTTTGAGGAGGATGAGGAGGTACAGACCTTTGAGATTGAAAACCAGGAGGAGCAGTCATACTAGGTTGTTTATTCTGCTGATATTGTTGTTGGCCTAATTGACCTTCCCCTCCTTGTTGCTTCCAGGAGAAATTAGGATGATTTCTCCAGCCTGAATTGTACGTGTTTGAATAGGGGGTCATTTTGCTCGTGAAATCCTTGAGCTATATTGACTTGTTCCCTGCACAAATTCGGAAATAGTGAAGCACTAGGGACAGTCATAAATAACATGAGAGGGACTAGAGCAAATTGCACAAACACCTTGAACATTAGGAGAATTAGTAGGCAATGTATTTAAAGCTAACAATTGATCAAACTTTTTGGATAAGGCATCAACTTTCAAAGAAAGATCAATATTTTGAGAAACTTCATACATTCCTCTATTTCCTATTTGCCTAGATGTGCCTACACGTGAGGAGGTGGCATGTTGTTGCGAATTATCACTCAAATTTTCAAATAAATCCCATTCCTCATCTGCAGTTTTATGAAGAAAAGTACCACCACAAGAGGAATCAACCATTTGGTGATTTCTCTCATCTAGTCCTGAATAAAAACTTTGGATTTGCTGCCATTTAGGGACTTCATGATGAGGGCAACTACGAAGAAGTTCTTTAAATCTCTCCCAACTCTCATGAAATTGTTCATTATTTTGTTGGGAAAAAGTAGTGATTTCTCTCCTTAACCTTGTAAGTTTACCCATAGGAAAATATTTTTTTAGAAATTCCCTAGACATCTCAGCCCAAGTACCTATTCTCTCACGTGTGTGCAACAAATGTTTAGCCTTATCCTTCAAAGAAAAAGGAAAAAGGCGTAATCTAATAGCATCATCACTTACATTAGGCAATTTAAAAATAGAGCAAATTTCTAAAAACTCATCAATATGCTTATAAGGATTTTCAGAATCAAGCCCATAAAAAGATGGTAACATTTGAATAGTAGAAGCTTTGATTTCAAAGTGATTAGCCTCAATTTCAGGTAGTCTATTACTTATTGGTGAATTATAAGTGTTAGGAGTAAAATACTCCCTTAATGCTCGTGGATTTTCAGCCATTTTAACCTCACAAGTGTTAGTAATTTTTCCTTGTGCTCTAAGTGCCTTAAGTGTACGCTCTATCTCAGGATCAAATTCTTTCAAATCAACAGAGAGCGAACGACGACATTGCATTAATAAACAAATTCAAAAAAATAAAAAAAACAATTACCACAAATAATGATGAATAAACTATCAAATAATGAAATAAAAAATAATAATAAAAAAAACGTTGAAGACAAAAAATTTTTTTTTTATATATTTTTTTTCAAGAATAAAAGTAGAATAAAAAAAATACTAAAAAATTTAGGAGGCAATAACAAAAGCAATTAATTTAACCTCGTCCCCGGCGACGGCGCCAAAAACTTGATTGGGGATTTTATAACAAAGTTTTAAACCCAATACTTGCAAGTGCACAAGATCAAAGTAATATGAAAGTATTAGGGTATCGAACCACAGAGAAAGGCTTAACTACCTAAATTATTATCTTCCTAAATTAATTTTATAAAAAGAAGAATCAAATTTTTTTATCTAAGAATTATTACTAAAATAATTAAAACTAATGAACAAAATAATTAAATCAAAGATAACAAGAGCTTAACCAAAGAAGATGATTTAGAACCTTGAATCCACCACTAACCTATATAACAATGATTTAATTTTATTTAGGAGAAAAGATTAAACATTCATGTGGTGATCTAGGCTACAAGCTTCGATTCACTAGAGAAATATATTGTGCTTAAATGCATGACATAATCCATCTAACCATTAGCATGACTTATTCATTCCTATGACATAAATCATCTAAAATTAGCATGAACTATTCAATTCTAAAACCACAATATACTTGCAAAAATCACATATCTCTCATACCCAAGACTACAAGAATTAAGCATGGATAAAAATATCAATTAACCCAAATAATTATTCTACAAGAACAATCACAAAGAATTAATTGCATCAAACCAATAACATCCCAAGCTATGCAATCACATAAATAATAGAATAAATCTCCCAAAAATAAAATAAACCAAAGTCACATGGCTAGGGTTTCATCAAGATTCTAAAAATAAATTTAGTTCATGGCTAAAGGGACAGAAGGAACCAATTTCTTGGAGTAGATCATCGCTTTTTTCTTCACTTGGAGCTGTTGTATTTTTTCTACTATTGCTTTGAACTTTTTCTGCTGCAGATTTGGAATTTTTCTCGCAGTTTCGCTGAATTTCTCCGGTTTCGACTCCCGTGGCTGTCTTTTTTTTCTCACTGCTGTATTTTTTCTATATATAGACAAAAGAGAAGTAAAATACTAATCCTTAAAGGATTCAAATACTAAAGTTCTAATCCTTAAAGGATTCTGCTAAAGTTTTAATCCTAATCCTTAAAGGATTCAAATACTCATGAGCTTT
Organism: Catharanthus roseus; assembly: GCA_028651295.1. NCBI lineage: Eukaryota > Viridiplantae > Streptophyta > Magnoliopsida > Gentianales > Apocynaceae > Catharanthus > Catharanthus roseus. The sequence continues at coordinate 818,821 of JAPQWS010000027.1, forward strand.
CCCTTTACCAAATTTAATATGGAATCTTTATTTTCCATTCTTTTTTAGAAATCTGCACAAAGATAAATAAAATAAATTAAATATAATAATTATGACTAATAAATAAATAAAATATTTTCAAAGGCTAATAATTAAAACTTAAGGTGTTTATTTGTATTAAAAATCGACTCTATCACTCGCCCACCCGGCATCTTGGATTAGACATAAACTTATGTTGTTGGGTTGTGAGGCTCGGTCCGATTTATCACAGGGATTAAAGAACTTAGGCTGAGGAGAGAAAATGTGTGAACACTAGCCCAACTGGCCTACACTATCAATCTAAGTAATCAATTGCTCACAAACTAAAGAAGAAAGCCCTTAGAACCTAACTAAGATTGGTTGAAGAACCCTTCCAAATTCATATCATCAATATTCAACTTAGTTTTTTATAAGAGGAGGCATAATTAGGTATTTGTAGAGAAAATCTAATAAGTATTAAAAATGCCTAATGAACCTTCTAATAAAAGTTAATTACAATCATGCAAATCAAGAAACCAATAATTAACTAAAAATTAATTTATTTTGACTAAAATGAAGGGTAGTCTTGAACTCTTGATTGTTTCTCCTAAGACTTACCGGGGATGGTAGGGTGGGAGCATAGCGTTGTTGGTAGGTTGTCTTCTCAAAATTCCCTTTGTACAGAGGGATACTGGGAATGGTAGCGCGGGAACCTACCATCGGCGGTAGGTTCTGTTTTATTCCCTCCTTTGTTCTTTCATCTTCTTCGATGGCTAGGAGCTTCTAGTTTAATTTCGGGTAGCTTGCTATAAATTTTATCAGTCTTTGAAGTCTTGTAAAGTCTCCAAGCCTTCCGATTAAACCCGGAGTTCTACAATTGAAGCCTCACCCATGATGTCTTCGATCTTCTAGTTGCTCCTACGCAAATTTTTGAATAATTCTTTGTTGAATTCATATCATATAGGGTCATTCCCAAAAAAAAAAAAAAAAATGCTCGCCAAGCATTTTGTTAGATATGGTCTCTTTCAAGTTCAAGACATCTTGTGTGGTTTTTCAAAAGATCCTAACTAGTGTACAACAAGCCATTTTGGTTTGTTTGAATAGATGTAAGAATGAATTAGAATTTTTAAAATGACAAAAAAAATCGCATTTGCTCACTGAAAGATCTGCCTATTATTTTGTTAAAATAAAGGATTAAAAAAAACATTAGGTCAGCACGCCAGTCACTACCTTGTTTGGTAAAAACATTTTGAAAAATAAAAGAAAGAAAGAGCATCAACTCACCATCAACTTGTTTTTCCTTCAAACAAAATCAAGTAAGCAGCCATTCGCCACCTTTTTTTGAAAAAGAAATTAAAAAATTTTAAAAAAAGAAAGAAAGCTGATGCACCGACAACTTTTTGCTAGCCAGCACTAACAAGTGTATGAATTTTCTAACTTATCTACCTCTATTAGGTAGCTCACCTGCTAACTTGATTACCTTAGCATTTTCACTTTTTTACTTGAAGTGAAAGATGACTTGATGGAAGATGATAAAGTTGTTTTTTGAAATGACACAAAGTTTTCCTTTTTTTACATAACGGATTATACAGAGAGTTCCTTTTAAAATTATCAACTTTGAATTGTAAAAGTACACAAAGGACCATTATACAACCTTGCATCTCCATTTTTGTTAAATTTACTAAAATGTTTTCATTTGAGGTGATTAATCACTTCTACAAAGAGGCACCTATCATTACTCTAGACATACACACATATATATACATATATAAGATTTTTCTAACGTCTCTTCCCATGGCACATGTTAATACGGATAAACTCACAATATATTTGGTAAAAGAAAAAATAACTAAAAACACATTAAATAAATATGAAATGTTTGTAATAATTACTAATCATCTATATTTATTTACCTTAATTATTCCAATATTAACAATCTCTCTACCCGTACCCCTTCCCTTTCCCCATAATCCTTCCCATCCTCCCAAAAAAGCAAAGAATCTAGGGTTTATTTTTTTCCTTTGGTTTTATATTTTATTTGGTAGGTTTTATTAATACAATACACCAAATAAAAAAAAAAAAAAAACCCTAAAGAGGAAAGATAAATCCTAAAGGAAAAATATATTATGAAAGGAAAAGTTATAGACAATCCCAGGTGCTCTCTTTTTTGGGGTGGGGGTAAGAAAGAATATTAAATATTCTGATTTATACAGTTAAGGTAGAGAAATCTAGGTCATTATAAAATTTTCATACATATATACATATGTACACATACATATACACATATATATGGGGTTGCGTAATGTTACTATTGATAAACTCAAACTATATTAGGTAAAACATATGTATAAAAGTCTCAATAGATAAACTATGAAATTTTACACTAATTCATAATCATTTATATTCATTTACCTTAATGGTCGCAAGAAGAATCTTTAATTCTCTCTACCGCTACACTTTCCTTTTATAATATTTATTTTTTTCCCTTAAGGTATTTATCTTTTATTTGGTAGTTTTTATTAATACAGTATGTCTAATAAAACCTACCGAATAAAAAATAAATCCTAAGGAGGAAAGATAAATCGTAACGGAAAAATATATTATAAAAAGAAATACTACAAACTATCCCGGGTACTTTTTTTCTTGGGGTGGAGCAGAGAGAATATTAGGATTTTTATTGATACAATTAAGGTAAATAATTTAAGTGATTATTACTAGTGAAAATTTTCCATAGGTGATTGAATTTGATTTTTGTAATATTTGAATCACCGAATATACTGTGAGTTTATCCATATTAACATATGCCATAAGAGCATACGTAAGATAAACCCTACATATATATATATATACAAAGAGAGAAAGAGAGAGAGAGAGAGAGAGAAAACACAAAAAACAAACGAAAACGAAGGCTGAAAGAAGCCTAAAAAACTTGTCATTGAAGATCAATTGTGAATCATCCTAAGAAACCTACATTGGCAGCTATGCATAATACACTGTAGTTAATAAATTATTTTATGACAAAGATGTCATGAAAGGTTTACGAATGAAATGGCCAAAAAATTAAAAAATGTTTGAAGATAAACAAAAATTGATGATGGAAGAAATGCTTAGAAGGTTAGAAGCATTTGTGATATAGTTGCCGCAAAATCAAAAGCAGATGAGATTATGATAGAGGATGAGGATATCGAAGTGGAAGTGGAAGGTGAAGTGAGTTGTGATCATGAAGACGCCGTGAGGCAATGGATCTTCAGCGGATATTCGATCCCCGGTAGGAGACAATAATGTGGGTGTTTTTCTATGCAGAACATATAAGTAATAATGACGTAGTACACTCTACCATGGAGTATGTCATCATTGTTCAAGAAGGAGATAGTTTGGGAGGAGTTTTTTGGAACACAAAAGAAGGGAAAACAAATACCTTCCCAAATTATGGAAAAAGCGAATCGAGCAGCAACAGTTGCAAAAGTGGTTGATGATGATTCAAAACGTCGACGTTGTTCACTATTACTAATTGAATCAGCTGAGAATTTGACCAAAGTTGCCCAGAAGTCTCAAGTACAAAAAATGGGGAAGAAAGAATTTGGGAAGAGTGGTTTGGGTGGGACGGCATAAGCTACCATAAGAGAGGAACATTCGACTAGTGGCAAGAATTCTTTGACGGTGTTATTGTCTTGCAACTTATTTAATACATTATGTGTTTTAAATTTCATAAAGGTTATTTTCTTTACTTTAAATTCACTTAAAATCTTAAACATTTCAAACTTAGATCTAATATTGTAGAGGAAGTCATGAAACCGTTGTTTACATTTCTAAATTACTCAAAGTTATTTTTCTTCATAGATGTTTTCCTTCATTTTGCTATGCTTTTTTGGAATCATGACATATCACTTAGATGGATCTGAATTCTGGTTTGAAATATACCAACTCGTTGGATCAAATGCTCAATTTTGATGTTCTTGTCATGAAGAAATTTGGGTATCCAAATATACGATTATCATCTAAAAGTTGTACTGATTTTGAGATTAAAGAGTTTTTGTTTCTGTTTTCTTTGCATTTAAGTCCATATTTACAAGAAATTAAAGGTAAGTAATTGTAATATTTTACATTTTTGGTTTTGATTCAGGTTGGTTTGGTCGACAGTTGGTGGTGGCTTTAAAGGATCTATTTCTTATAGCAAACAAGGGGATAGGTTTGGCTGGTAGTTGATTGCCTGTGATTGCCTCAGTTTTCCTTACTCTGGTGGATAGACCAATGGTGTAGTTGGATGATGATAGCTGTGGATGTACTTTATCTTTTTTTCTTTTCTTCGGACAAATATGCCCTTAAGAAACGTAATGTGAAAGTTACATGTTTCTTTGCATCAAGAATTATGCCCAAAAGAAGCAGCAGGGTTAAAATTGAACGTTTGAATAGCTTAAGGTCACTGACTTACCATTTTCTAGTTCAGGGTCAAAAAAAAAAAAAAAAAAAGGGAAAAGTTTAAGAGTCACGAGCACACTTTACCCTCATATATATACGCACACACAGGCACAAGCACACACGCACACATATATATATATATATGATATGATTTGTGAGCCAATTTAATTTGATTTGGAGATAGCCAAAATATATATATAAAAAGTAATAAATTTAAATTTAAAAATAATATGTATATGTCTTGACTTAATTATATTATTAATATTTAAAACAATTTATGAAAATATAAAAAATATGTGTAAACTTAAGTCTTTAAATTTTTAGATAACTTTAATTAAGTCTAACTTAGTTTAATTTATAACATTTAAGAATAATTATTTATTAGTTTGGAGAAAATTCCCTTTTTCCTTTTGGAGAAGCTCAAAAGTGAAAACCGAAACGAATTTTAATTTGGAGAAAAAAACTTTATTTATCAAAAAAGAAATTGTTCGAAACTTAAATTTTTGTTCCGGATGTTTTCTTATTTATTTGTCAAAACTAATAACATCCCTAGCTTTTGGCCACTTCTGATAAGTGATTTTCATTCAAGAGAGAAAAATCAAGAAATAAGATCATGGTTAGAATGTGAGCTAAGTAAATCGCATGGTGGTATTTTTGAGGAACCGAAATCCAAAAATAGATTTTTTTCCCTCAAAATTCCCCATGTGGTCGGCACATAATTGTTTTTTGGTTGGTTCCGTAACATTTTATGATGGCGAGCCATGTTTTGACAAAAGATTTTTGTTTTAGGAGTAAAAAATGAAGAACGAGTTCAAGGGCAGAGTACGGATTTGGAAAATAGTATGAGGCATTCTTAGTTAACGTCCTTAATAAATGCTATCTTTAAAAAAAGTAGTGAACATTTTTTGATAGTCCTATCCCCGCATTGCAATATCTCATGTCTAAGGAGGAATTAGGAACATAAATGGAGAATTCAGTATAAATTTCTAAATATAATTACCCTAGAAAGATTTATTTTCTGAGGGAGATGATAGTCTAACGACGACAAAAGTGGAATTCGGCAAAGAAGTTGATGATAATGATGATAGGAACGAAGAAGAACATGGAGAAAAGGAGAAGAAGGAGCAGAAGAACAAGAATAAAAACCCTTCTTTTGGGTTGTCCAAGAAAAAGGCAAAATGACTCTGAAGGTCATAAATGGAAATTGGATTCTAGAGTGGATAATGTTTTGTTGCTATAATGGTTCTATTTGTTGCAAGTTTTGAGAAACTGGTGAATTTTATGAAAACTTAGTTCAACAAATGTAAATTACCTAAAATAACAAAGTCAGTGGGCATGGAGAAAAATTACACATATATTTATAATTACAATAAGTAATTAGAATTTGAAAAACTAAAATAAATATTTTTTTTATAACAAATGAATAAATGATGGGGTCATTTTGAGAAACTAGTATACTATGTGACATTTAGAGAAACTATACCATATTGCATAAAACTAAGAAAGGGTTTAGAGACAAATTATCTGTACATTTATAATTATTATTAATGAAACTCATGTATACGTAAAATAAAAAAATTAGTGGGTGTATATACAAATTATAAATATATTTGTAATTAATGTAAGTAATCTTATTTGGAAAAACTAAAATAAATGCATATCAATAACAAGTGAACATGTTATGGGGTCATTTTGAGAAACTAGTGAATTCTGTGAAAGCTTCGTTGAACTCATGTGAATTACATAAAATACTGAAATTAGAGGGTTTAGACAAAAATTATAAATATATTTATCATTAGTATAAGTAATTTTATCAAGAAACTAAAATAAATGAATATTATAAAAAATGAATGAATTATGGGGTGATTTTCAAAAAATAGTGAATTATGTTCAAATTTACGAAACTATTGTAAATTACATAAAATTAAGAAATTAATGCGTTTAGAGAAAAATTATAAGTATATTTGTAATTAATATAAATATTTTTATTTGGAAACTTAAAATAAATGTTTACCACAACAAAAAAGTAAGTTATTGGGTAAATTTCAGAAGCTAGTGACTTATGTTATAGTTTAGTGAAACTGCTGTAAATTACATAAAATTAAGCTATAAGTGGGTATAGGACAAATTATAAGTATATTTATAGTTAATACATGTAATTTTATTTTGAAAAGCTAAAAGAAATGCATGTCACAACAAATGAATAAGTTATGAGTTCGTAACAAATGAATAAGTTTTGGTGATATGAATTCCTAATTTGATTGCAAATCGAATCCATCACCTTCCCAAGATCACCTCCTTAATGAAGAACTTTTATTGAGGATTTTGTAGTTCTAACACTCCACTAAAGAACCTATGAGAAACTAAGCCATATAAACCCAATAGTGACAGGAGGAACTCTTCACAACTTGATAGCAAGAACCTTAGAAAAACTTGGCCCTAAAACTCAAATTACACATATTAGAAAACCTGGACTAATAAACTCTAAGAACAAAAACTCCTAAGTCAATCAAAAAAGGAATTGAAAATGGTCAATTGACTTCCATAGATTATCAATCTAAGTAATCAATTAACATATACCATAACAATATACATAAAAAATCCTATATATATACACACAGAGAGGGAGAGAGCGAGTGAGAGAGAGAGAGAGAGAGAACTCTAAAAACAAACAAAAATGAAGGTAAAGAAGCCTCAAAAGCTTGTCATTGCAAATTAGTTATGAATTTTCCTAAGAAACCTGCATTGGCGCTATGCATAAGAGGCTGGAGTTAATAGATTATTTTATGATAGAGATGTCATGAATTGTTTAAGAATGAAATTGTTGGAAAAATTGAAAAAAGCTTGAAGATAAATAGAAACTGATGATGGAAGAAATGTGTAGAAGGTTAGAAGCATTTGGAAATAAAGTTGCTGTGAAATCAAAAATAGATGAGATTGTGATAGAGGATGAGGATATGGAAGTTGAAGGTGAAGTGGGTAGTGATCATGAAGAAGTCGTGAGGTAATGAGATCTTAAGGGGATATTGGCTCTCCCGGTGGGAGACAATGCGTGGATGTTATTCAATGCAGAAGGTATAAGGAATAATGACATAATAGGCCTTTTCGTGGAGTATGTCATCAATGTTTAAGAATGAAATAGTTTGGGAAGGATTTTTTTTGGAACACAAAAGAAGGGAAAAGAAACACCTCCACCAATTATGGAAAAAGGGAATTGAAGAGTGGCAGATGCAGGAGTGGTTGATGACGGTTCTAAATGTCGACGTAGTTAAAGGTTACTCATAGAATAAGCTAAGAAGTTTACTAAAGTTGACCGAATTTGGGAAGATTGGTTGGGGTGGGAAGGCATAGGCTAGCGTCAGAGAATAACATTTGACAAGTGCCAAGAATTCTATGACATTGTTACTGTCTTGCAATTTACTTAATACATTACGTATTTTAAATTTCATAAAGGTTATTTGTTTTACTTCAAATTCACTTTAATATGAAATCCTAAATATTTTCGACAGGTAGCCCTCCTCCTGTCTCATGTCCATCAAATGTCGCAATTACTAGGCCGACAAAGGTAATTCGTGAAATCTACCGCATACTTTACATAGTTCGAATTAAATGGTAGATAGTGATATTTATTAATATAGGAACAAACCATTGTTTAGGAAACACTAAATAAGAAGTTAATATTTGCCACTTAACTTGAGCCGATAGAGCAGATATACCTCAAAAATGTTTGAGCGTAGATTAATCTTCCTGGTAAGTTTGAAATTCCCTCTTTATTTCACGTGAAAGTTATAAATTTTTTAATGAAATGGAAATTTTGAAATGAAGGCTTTAATAAGTGCAATTTTTCTTGATTGATAAAAAGTTTAAATTGGGAATGAATTACTACATTCGATGAAGAATGGCAAACTTATCATTAATGAAAAGTTTGCGTGCACATCATTGTTAAGTTCGGAAGTCATGGGTTATTTCAGTGCATTAAAAACAGTGCGGTTCAAAAATTTGCCGAAACTCTTAGTCCAAAAGTTTGGTTTGTGATACATTACTTTTCTTCAGTTTCACCCAACATAATTAAATTCTCTTTTAATTTTGTCAGCTTCACTAATTAAAAAAAATTCAACGTTTTAACCACCTAATTGATTTCATTTAAAATTTTCTTCAAGTTCACTGATTAAAAAAAACCTTCAACTTTTCATCCACCTCATTGATTCCTCTTCAGTAATTTATGGCCGCGTACTTTAACCCCTACCCACAAACTAAGCAGTGAATTAGAGACCATGTAAAGAATCAGAGATACGATTTTGCCCCATCATTTAAATTCTAGTCTAATCCTTGCACTGCATTTTGTTTACCAGCAGCAGCAAGGATAAAATCACTGTGAATGCCATAACTGGGAATGACATTTTGGAGTGATTTTCTTTTTGCTATGACGGTACTGTTGTTTGCACATTATTATGTTCAAAAATTGAAACCCATCTCATTTCCGGTTCAGAATTTTGTGGATAGTTTGTGTTAACTGTTATTTTATTTTGTGCCTGTTTAGTGGCAAAATGAGCTAAGGATTTCAAAGTTTTCTTAATCAAAAGAAGTTTTTGTTCAATGAAAAACTTGCTTAGTTTGTCTGTGGGGTAAAATAAATTTCAAGTTGTGACTTGGTTGATTTTAGTTCTGTTAAATAAGTTTTGTTGACTGACCATAGGCATGCAAGGAGGCAATTGGGAGCGGGGACTAACTAAAATTTTGGTTATATCTAATAAATTTTGGTTTAGAGAAACTTCATTTTTCTTCCCATCGGGGACATGTCTACAGAGCAACGAAACGAGATTTCTATAATTTTCAAATAGTGAAATGATTTCTTATCAATTAACATTTATCACCAACTTTTGCAGTTATTTCATGGAAAACAATTTTCCAAAATATGTTGAAGCCCCCGCCGATATCCCCACCACCCTTACCTCGTCTTCATGCTCTTGCGTCCTCATTGTGGGGATAAAATTCATCTCCAATCCCAACCTAACTCCCATAATTAAGCCCCATTCCTACCCATCTCAAGATATTAAAAAAAAAAAGGTGATGGATGCTAATCTATGGTAACATAGAAGGTGGGAGTGACAAGAGTTTCTGATTTCTCGAGTAGTAAACTTACTCTTAGTACTCTAGTAGGCTAGTAAAGTTTTACTATTTTTTTATTTCTTTATCTCCAATCTTTTCGCTTACAAACTTCACTTGATCCCTTGTAATTCATCATTGAAGAAAGAAGTAGAATTACAGAGAAGCTGAGATAGGTCGCGATAGTCAGGGTTTCGGATTTCTAGGATCCTTAAGTTTTAATTCCAACATAAGGTATTTACTAAATACATTAATGAGTCAATCCCATGCTCTAAAGAGCTAGGGTTTTCTAACTTGATATAGCCCTAATAAAGAGGACCACTCCGTAACTTATTTAGTTTTCTTATTTGGACCTTATCACTTTTTTTATAAAATAGCTTGGACACAATATTTAACAACTCAAACATTTAACTAATCTCCAATTCAAAACACTATGTGATCTAACAATATATATGTGTATATATGTACATATACATGCGTGTATATATACATATGTATGTATACATATAAATATAGTTTTAGCAGCATATTTAAGTTTTATGATGGAAGTCCTTCGTTATGTAGTTGCTAACTTAATGTGATCAAGAAAATATATCTACTCATCATTCAACTTATTTTTATTAATCCTAATTAACTAATACTTCCCTTAGTGAGATCAAAAGTTAAAAGAATGACAATTCTTCGTTTTAGCAAATAATGCTAAAACATGAAACAACAAAACGCTGTACATGAAATCAATTACAGGAACAAATAAATAACCTAATGGAAAACATTTAAAATGATCATAATTTCTTTTCTAAACCACAACTGCTTTTAAATTTACCAAATATTCATTTTGTCAGTTAGCCTTTTCTTACACGTACCCTTCTCTAATGTTCAAGCCAATATTTCCATCGGTTTTTCCCCATGCTATTTTTGATGCAAAATGCATTTGCAGTTTCCCTTGTATCTTTATCCCTTTTTTCTTTCCAACAAAAAATTCCCATGAATTCATTCACCTTTCTCTTTTGTTCCCTACAGAGACGATTATAAATTTATTATGTTACTATATTGTTTAGATCTGTAGCATGCTCTAATGTCGGTAAAGGCAACACTCTTTCATTCTCCTTTAGCTTTCGTACAGGTAAATTTCTTGCTTTGTAAATCATAAAATCGTCAACCTTTCTTGTTGTAGGGATAGCCGAGAAAAACATAAACGCGACTACCTAAAAAGAAGTAGCACACTATAGGTGGGACAAACAACCGCCGAAAGAGATGTCATTTGAACCTAATTATTCTATTTAGTTTGTGTCCTTAGGCCACTCTTCAAAATGGTGAGAATCTCTTGCCTAAAATATACATATTTTGTGATTGGTGCCTTACGATTGAGGGTATAGTTAGGTGAGTTGCAAGTCTTAACATTTGTAACTGTAAAGGTTTATATTTCTACACAAAAATTTGAAACAACAAAACTTCGAACATAAAAAATTGATGAAAATCTGGATAAGAATCTATCATATTTGATATCTAAGAACATCAAGAATATGAAAGTAATCAATTTCTTTTGCAAAACTTAAAAACAATTAACGTTGAGGCATCAACAATAATCAAGGTATGTATATTTATATTATCCTATCAAAAGTATAGGCAATCAAGAGGTGTAAATTTAGAAATACTATAAGTTATATATCTCAATCATTCATTAAATGCGAAAAATGATATTGAAAAAAATGATCCATTATTCAAAATCATATTGAGCAACCTGTATTAAAAAAATTCATATTTATATCTATCATATACGGAAATTCATAAAATTTTTACTCAATCAGATATATAACTAAAATTATGGCATGTACAGTTACTTATTTGATGCACAAAAAGCTACTTCTAGTGTTATTTATGTTAGAGATAGAAAAGACATTTTGAGTATACCACATGCTTCTTTACAAAAATGAAGCTTTGGTTTTGCATTATAATTAATGGTATTCCTTAGCTAAAGCTACATAGAATGTTTGACAGAAGTTTAATTAATGCATGAAAATGGGTACATAAAACTGGTTCTTCGAGTAATCTAGATAGATTTTAGAGGAAGATTTTATAGCTGCTAATTTTTCCAAGAGTACGACGATACTTCGAGAAAATATTTTATTAGCTTTATGAACAAAAGAAAATCTTAACTAGAGTTTACAGGGTTTCTCCATTGATTTCCGTTTCTCAAATATAGAATAAAGTCAAAACACAAAAGCCTTCCATGTTGAGGAAGGAAGAGAAAAGAAATGTCAATAATTAGAACCCTAAAAAAAGAAAAGATTGTCACTTTATAAAGTAGCACTGATTATGTGGGGCTTATAAAAGATAAGGTGTGAGCTACTTTTTGAAATAAAGAACAAGAAGATGAAACGACTACTTTTTTATTATCATTTCTTGCTATCTAATCTTTAAATATTTTGTTTGCTAGCAATGTAAATTATGTCTAGTGTTGACTCATTGAATCTTCTCTAAAATGCTTTCTAAATATGAACATAAGCAAAAGTTAGTCATGTTTCGCTCGTTCTTCTTATATAATTTTATGATAAGATTATATATGACATCCTTGAGGAAATTTCTTCTTCTTCTTCTTCTTCTTCTTCTTCTTTTCTTTCCAAATCAACAAGGACAAGAAACTTTTTCTCCATACTTATTTTTCTAAAAATAAAAAATGTTTAGTCAAATTTTAAACCACTAAAAACATATAATTTACAACATCAATCACAATCTTCTGTAATTTAACACTTTCAAGTAAAAAACAACATAGACTTACAAATTCTTACCTGAAACAACTGATGATCAAAACGAATCAATCTCATGTGAAACTCCAATTTAACAAGCCTATAAAATAAAATAAAAAATTTGAAATAAGCAACTAGTCTAGGGTGACAGCAACTAGCTTCTGTGATGGCTAGGGTCTCTAGGTTTAATTCTTACATAACGTGTTTATAATTGGGCCATAAACTCTAAAATCTAATGCACCAGGACTAATCTAACTTTATCTGGTCCAAATAACCTTGCCCACTCCTATCTTAATGAATTTTTTAGTATGGCTCACTGTTTTCTTGTGAAATAACTTTGACCCCATAGTAAATAATAAAAATATTGAACTAATTAGTTTCCCAAGTAACTAAGTAGGTCTTTCTTCTTATTCTAGCCCGTATGCACGTATTGCACTACTTCTGTTCCAGACATGTCCGTAGTTTAATAATTAAAGGAATACATATAATTCTAAAGAGGCCAAACCCGACCTTATCAAGATAAACTTATCTTAAATGATATCAGAATAATTAAAAAGATTAATATCTCCAAAACAATAAAGAAAAAAAAATTGACAGGTTGAATAAGTATTCTTGAACTTGTAAAAACGTTTACATTGAGATAGAAAGAATTTTCCATAGCTAAGCACACCATCTTCCTAATTTTGTATACTAACTTGCTTTTTTAAGAAATATAGCATTATCATGTTCAATTTCTACATATCATATAGGTTGTCTTGAAGTAGAGTACTCTAAGCGTAAGATGGTTGTTTCTTTGCATACTAATGCTTCGCTTTTAATTATAATTGTATTGGTAAATTAGCTTAGAATGTTATCTTGATGTTTTTTATTGCATTGAAGTTGGCTATGGGAATGTAGTTCTTCAATGAATTTTAATATATTTAGGAGGAAAATTTTATGGTTTCTAATTCTATAATGTTTCGAGTAAAATTGTAAAAAATATTTAGGCAGCTAAAGAAACTAAAAAAATATATTTTCATCCACCATTTACATCGGTTCTTCGTTGATTGTCGTAGACTTAGCATGGCAGAAGAAATATATTTTTATTTGTTCTTTAATGTATATATAGTGCGAAAAGAACATTAGAATATGCAAAAGTGCACTTATAAAATCTTTTTAAGGTTATAAATTTGAAGCAAAGATTTAGTAGTGAAATTAACAAAGAAGAAAGATTTGATACTTCATAAAGTTGCAATGATGTTATTGGGCTTATGAAACAGCTTGGATCGTCTACTACATCTTCTAGTACACCCTCTAGTGCCCTCATTTAGTAATTTTATCAATATAAATCCTATAGAATAACACGTAAACCCTAAATTATAATAGATAAACCCTAAAGGAAAATTTTCTGTTCAAATATGTGCACTAGAGAGTACTTGAGAATGTACTAGACAACTCTTAGTGCTTATGAAAGATTTTCTGTGAGCTATTTTCCCAACACAAGTACAAGGAGATAGGAATACAATGTTTTTTTTTATCATTCTTTCTATGAAATCCGTAGATATTTTGATTGCTAGCAACGTAAGTAATATCTAGTGACGGTCATTTAATCTTTTTTAAAATACTTTTCAAAATAAGAAGATATCTTCCTAATGTAAGTAGAAAAAAGATAATCACTATTCCCTCTTTCTTCTCCTTTTGTTCCATTTATTATAAGAGTATATAATGGAATCCTTATGGAAATTTCCTTGTTCACCCAAATATTTTAAGCAACTACCCACAAGTACTATTATTATTATTATTATTATTATTATTATTATTATTATTATTATTATTATTATTAGGGTGAACTGTACTAGGGGAAAGTAAAGTGGAAGGGGAAGAAGAAAATGGGGGAGGGGTGTAAAATTGTAATAGGGGGACAAAGAAGAGGAAGAAGAATCGAGGGCCCAATGATATTACAGGAGATGGGAAAGAAGGAAGAGGGAGAGAATCACAGAGATGTAACGGAAGAAGAAGGGGATGGCAGCGCGTGAAGATCAGAGGAAGTAGGAGGATGAGACTGCTAGCTCTTATGGCGTCGACAGTGAGTTTATTGGCATCAATTGGCAATGGTGATGGTGGGAACGAAATTCTAAGCATCAAAGAAAACACCATCTGCTTCAATCTTGTTGAAGCCATGAGAAATATTAGGTACTTTGTTACAAAATTTTTCTTGAAGAAAATCAAAGTGAGTACCTGACATATAATATTTGAAATTAATAAAATTTAATATTAATTAATTATTTTTTGAGAAAATTCATTTTTTCCTTTTGGAGAAGCTCAAAAAGGAAAATCTAAACGAATTTTAATTTGGGAAAAGAAATCTTTATCTATCAAAAACTTAAATTTCAGTTCCGATTGTTTTTTTTCCAAACTATTAACATCCCCTAGCTTTGGGCCACTTTTTGATAAGTGATTTTTGTTCAAGGGAAAAAATCAAGAATTAAGTTCATGGGCAGAATATGAGCTAAGTAAATCGTGTGGGGTTGTTTTGAGGAATAGAAAGCCAAAAATTGATACTTTTTCCACTCCAAATACCCCATGTGGTCGGCACAAAATCTTTTTTTGTTGCTCCATCCGATTTTGTGGTAGCGAGAAACTTTTTGGCAAAGGTTTTTAGTTCAGGAGTAAAAAAGGCAGAATGAGTTCACGGGCAAAGTGCGGTTTAGGCAAATAGTATAGGGGCATTCTTAGTTAACTAGGGACCGAAGTGGAGAATCAAGTATAAATTTTTCAACAAAAGTACTCTAGAAAGATTCATTTTCTGAGGAAGACAATAGTCTACCGACGAAGGGAGGGGAATTTGCCAACGATGATGATGTAATGATGATGATAGGAATGAAGAAGACGAGAGGGAAAAGGAGAAGAAGGAACAGGAGAACAAGAATCAAAACCCTTATTTTTGGATGTCCAAGAAGAAAGATAAAATGACTCTGATTGTCATAAATGGAAATTGGATTCTAGAGGGGATAATATTTTTTTATAATACTTGTTGCAAGTTTTAACAAACTAATAATTTTTTGGAAAACTTAGTGAAACCAATGTAACTTACCTAGAATAATAAAGTTTGTGGGCTTAATGAAATCTTATAAGTATATTTATAACTACTGTAAGCAATTAGATTTTCAAAAACTAAAATAAATGTTTATCATAAGAAATGAATAAATTATGGGGTCATTTTGAGAAATTAATCAATTATGTTACATTTAGAGAAACTGTATTAAATTGAACAAAATTAAGCAAGGGTTCATACACATATTATATATGTATATTTATAATTATTATTACTAATTTTATCAAGAAAAACTAAAATAAATGTATATCATAAAAAAATGAATAAGCTATAGGGTCATTTTGGAGAAACTAGTGATTTTGTTAAAAACTTAATAAAACTCATGTAAATGAAATAAATTAACAAAATTAGCGGGTTTAGAGACATATTATAAGTATATTTATATAAATATAAGTAATTTTATTTTGAAAAACTAAAATAAATGTATATCAAAACGAATGAATACGTTATGAATTTCGAAAAGCTGGTGATTTTTTAAACTTAGTTAAACTCATATAAATTAAACAAAATATCAAAATTAGAGGGTTTAGACACAAATTATAAATATATTTATAATTAATATAAGTAGGTGTGTTTGGAAAAATAAAATAAATGTTTATAAGAACAAAAGAATAAGTTATTGGGTCATTTTAAAAAAAGTGTGATACATGTGAAAATTTAGAGAAACTAATGTAAATTACATAAAAATATGAAATTAGAGGGTTTAGATACAAATTATAAGTATATTTATAATTAATATAAATTATTTTTTCTGGAAACCTACAATAAATGTTTATCACAACAAATGAGTAAGTTATGGGGGCAATTTGAGAATCTAGTGACTTATGTGAAAATTTAGTGAAACTAATGTAAATTACAGAAAATAGAGAAATTAGTGGGTAAAGGGACAAATTATAAGTATATTTATAATTAATATAGGTAATTTTATTTTGAAAAAGTAAAACAAATAAGTTATGTGGTCATAACAAATGAATAAGTTTTGGTGATGTGAATTCCCCATTTAATTGCAAATTGAATCTGTCATCTTCCCAAGATCACTTCATTGATGAAGGACATCTATTGAAGATTTTGTAGTTCGAACACTCCACTAAAGAACCTATGAGAAACTAAGCCACGTATACCCAATATTGAGAGGAGGAACTTTTCCAATTTGATATCAAGAACCTTAGGGAAACTACGGCCCTAAAATCCAAACTACACAAATTATAATTATAATCAACTCTAAAAACAAGAACTCCTAGATTCAATTAAAGAAGGAATTGGAAATAATCAATTGACTTCCATAGATTGTTAATCTATGTAATCAATTGTTTTTCAAATTGAGGAAGCAGATCCTTAGAAGCTAATTAAGATGGGTTGAAGAACCTTAGAAACCATTGGAGGAAACTCTAAATTCATATCATCAATATTAACCTTAGTTGTTCACAAGAGGAGGCATAAGTAGGTAATTGTAAAGAAAACCTACTCCTCTTCCTAAAACCTAATAAGTATTAAAAATATCTAATTATTCTTCTAATAAAAGGTAATTACAAGCATGGAAATCAAGAAACCAATAATTAACTAAAAACTAATTAATTTTGATTAAAATTAAAGTGTAGTCTTCAAGTCTTGATTGTTTGTCCTGAGACCTACCGAGGGCGGTAGGGTGAGAGCCTACAGTCGCCGGTAGGTAGTCTCCTCAATATTCCTTTTGTCCAAAGGGCTACTGTTTATGATAAGGTCGGATCCTATCATCGTCAGTAGGCTCTGTTTTCTTCCCTCTTTTTTCTTGCATCATTTTGGATGACTGGGAGCTTCTAGTTTTATTTCGATGAGCATCTTATAAATTTTATGAGTCTTATAAGTCTTGAAAATTCTTCCAAGCCTTCTAATTAATCCAAGAGTTCCTCAATTGAATCTTCGTCCATGATGTCTTCGATCTTCTAGCTGCTTCTACAGAAATTGTTCAATATATTCATATCATATGGGGTCATTCGATAAAAAATAGCTCGTCCAGCATTTTGTTAGGTGATGGTCTCTTTAAGGTTCAACACATCTTTTATGGTTCATGAATTAAAAAGATCCTACCTGGTAAACAACAAGCCATTTGTGTTAGGTTGAATTCATCTAAGAATGACTAAATGTTCTAAAATCACTAAAAAAACATCGCATTTTCTCACAAAAGGATTAGCCTATTTCTTGTTAAAATTTAAAAAAAAAAAAAAAGGAGAAGAAAAAAGCATCAGGTCAGCTCGCCAGTCACCAACTTGTTTAAAAGAATTTAAAAAAGGAAAGAAAGAAAGAATGAAGGAGCATGTGCTCACCATCAACTTGTTTGTTTTCTTTTGAAAAAAAAATCATGTCAGCTCGCTAGTCGCCACATTGTTTGGTAAAAAAACATAAAAAGAGAAAAGAAAAAAGAAAGAAGGTCGATGCACGAGCACTTGTTTGCTAGCTAGTTCTAACAAGTGTATGAATGTTCTAACTTATCTACCTCAATTAGCTTGCTCATGTACTAACTTAAATAGCTTAGCATTCTTCATTCTTTTACAAGAAGAGAGAGATGCGTTGATGAAGGATGATAAAGTTATTTTTTGAAATGACATAATGTTAATTTTTTTACATATAGGATTCTCCTAGAGTTGCTTTTAAAATTATCAACTTCAAATTATAAAAGTACACAAAGTACCATTATGTAAACTTACATCTCCATTTTTGTTAAATTTACTAAAATTTCCTCCTTTGAGGCAATTAATAACTTCTTCAAAGAGGCACCTATCACTATTTTGGACAATATATATAAGTTTATCTGACGATGTTCCTACGGCATATGTTAATACAGAGAAACTCACAATATTTGGTACAAAAAATATAACAAAAAAGAACATTAAATAAATATGAAATGATTGTACTAATTAATAATCATCTATATTTATTTACCTTAATCATTCCAATAAGACTGTTATTAATCTCTCTACCCCTACCCATTCCCCATTCATCGTTCCCACCCCCAAAAAAAGGAAAGAATCTAGGACTGTCTTTCTTATTTCGTTTTATATTATATTATTCCTCCTTGTTTATTTTTTTTACTTTAGGTTTATCTTTTATTTGGTAAGTTTTATTAATACAACATACCGAATAAAAAATAAACCCTAAGGAGCCATGATAAATCCTAAAGGTAAAATATATTATGAAAGAAAATGTTATATACAATCCCAAGTGCTCTCTTTTTCTGGGTGGGGGTGAAAGAGAATATTAAAGAATCTTGAGTTATACAATTAAGGTAAATAAATTTAGGTGGTTATTATTAGTGCGAAATTTCCATATGTGCTTTAATGAGATATATATACATATACATACGTACGTACATATATATATACATATATATATATATATGCATATATATAAGGTTTTGTGTAACGTGTGCCCTATATATGGCACACATTAATATAGATATACTCAAACTATGTTTGGTAAAAAATATATATGAAAAAAGTCTTAGTAAATAAACTATGAAATTTTGCACTAACTAATAATTACTTATATTTTTTTTTCTTAATTGTGGCAATCAGAATATTTAATTCTCTCTACCACTACCCTTTCCTTTTATAATATATTTTTTCCTTAGGATTTATTTTTTTCCATAGGGTAATTATCTTTTATTTGGTAGGTTTTAGTGGTACAATATGTCAAATAAAACGTACAAAATAAAAACTAAATCCTCAGAAGGAAAGATAAACCATAAAAGGAAGTGCTATAAACCATCCTAAATACTTTAATTCTTGAGATGGAGGTGAGAGAGAATATCAATGATTCTGATTGATACAATTAAGGTAAATAAATATAAGTGACTATTATTAGTGTAAAATTTCCGTAGGTTATTTAATGAGATTTTTGTAACATTTGAATTGTCGAATACAGTGTTAGTTTACCAGTATTAACATATAACATAAGAGCATACGTAAGACAAACCCTATATATATACATAGAGAGTGAGAGGGAGAGAAAGAACACTCAAAATAAACAAAAATGAAGGCTTAAAGAAACCTCAAAAGCTTGTCATTGTAGATCGGTTGTGAATTGTCCTAAGAAACCTACATTGGCAACTATGAATAAGAGACTAGAGTTAATAGATTATTTTATGACAGAGATGTCAGGAAATGTTTAAGAGTGAAATTACTAGAAAAATGAAAAATGTTTGAATATAAATGGAAATTGATGATGAAGAAATGACTAGAAGGTTAGAAAGATTTGGGAATAATGTTGCCACAAAATCAAAAACATATGAGATTGTGATAGAGAATTGGACGGTGAAGTAGGTTGTGATCATGAATATGTCGTGAGGCAATGGGATCTTCAAGGGGTATTGGCTCCCCGGTGTATGTCTTCTTACCATGTAGCATCTCATCAATGTTCAAGAAGGAGATAGCTTGGGGAGAACTCTTTTGTAACCTAAAAGAAGAGGAAAAGAAACACCTGCACAAATTACAAGAAAAGGGAATTGGAGACTAGCAAATACAGAAGTTGTTGATGACGGTTCTTGACGCAATGATGTTCAAGATTACTAATAGAATCAGCTTAAAAGTTGACTAAAGTTGTCCAAAAGTCACAAGTACAAAAAAGAGGAAAGATGACAGAATTTGGGAGGAAAGGTTGGGGTGGGAAGGCATAGGCTAGCATCAGAGAGGAACATTCTACTAGCACCAAGAATTTTGTAACGGTGTTGTTATCTTGCAATTTATTTAAATTTCATAAAGGCTGTGTTTCTTCAACTTAAAATTAACTTTTATGAGAAATCCTAAATATTTCGGCCAATTAGCTCTACTCCTATTACGATTGCTAGGCCGTCAAAGGTAAATTGTGAAGTGTTGCATACTTAATACATTTCGAATTAAAAGATAGATAATTATATTTATTAATATACGAACAAACCATTGTTTAGGGAACACCGATAAAGAACTTAAATATTTGCCGCTTAACTGGAGAAGATAGGGCAGCTATAGTTCTGAAACGTTTGAGTGTAGATCGATCTCCCTGGTAAGTTTGAAATTCCCTCTTTATTTCACATGAAAGTTTCTAAATTTTTTAATGAAATGGAAAATTTTAAATGAAGATTCAAAGTTTAAATTGGCAGTGAGTTACTATATTAGATAAAGAGTGCAATGGCAAACCGATCATAAATGAAAAGTTTTGCATCATTGTTAAGTTCGAAAGTCATAGGTTGTTTCAGTGCATGAAAAAATTGCGGTTAAAAAATTTGCAGAACCACTTAGTCCAGAAGTTTGCTTTCTCTGAACTAGGTTTTTGGTACATTTTTTTCTTCAAATTTACCCCACATAATTAAATTATCTTTAATTTTCTTCCACTTGACTCATTTAAAAAAATTCATCGTTTTACGCACTTAATTGATTTATCTTAAAATTTTCTTCATCTTCACTAATTAAACAAAAGAACTTTAACTTTTTACCCACCTTATTTATTTCTCTTAAATTATTTATGGCCTATACTTTTACCCCTATCCCCAAACCAAGCACTTAATCAACGACTAGTTGAAGAATCAAAGATAAAATTTTGCCCCATCCTTGCACTCGTATTCCAGTCATTGCACTACATGTTGTTTACCAGCAGCGACAAGGATAAAATCACTGTGAAGGCCATAAATGGGAATAAGATTCTTCAGTAATTTTTTTGCTATGACGGTTATGTTGTTTGCAGGTTTTTAAGTTCAAAAGTTGAAACCCATCTTATTTGTGGCTTAGAAGTTCGTAGATGGTTTGTGTTGTTGCTTTGTTGTGTGACCAAATAAGCTAAGGATTTCATAGTTTTTGTTCAATGAAAAACTTTCTTAGTTTTTCCATTGGGTAAAGCTAAATTTATACTTTTGACTTGGTTGGTTTAAGTTCTAGTAAAAAGGGGTAGGTGGGAGCGGTGACTTACTAAAATTTCGATTGTATTTAATAACTTTTGATTTAGAAAAACTTAATTTTTCTTCTCAAAATTAAAGTTTGCTTCAGTTTTTTATCTGAGTTTTTTTAATGTAAATACTTATTCGAAATTAATAAATATTCTTCTTAAAATATATTAAGTTAAGCTTATCTTAGATTCAAATATTTTTTATTATAATATCTTCTTCATAAATTTCATTTAATGGCTAATGAATCTAAACATTTTCGGATATAATGAGTGTCATTTTAAAATTTAAAATTATTTTTTTTATCTTTAAAACCTTTATGTTCATAAAAAAATATATAATTTTAATTTGAATAATTTCGGTTCGTTACAATTTTGGAAAACAATTGTACAAAAAACCCCACAACATAGGACTAGTATACAGAAAGAAGACTAATACATGACCTAAGACAAAACAGACTCATCAAACTTAACGACTAGGTGAAACAAAAAAAGCAACTAGGGCATAAAGCCTTTTGTCACAGCCACCGGAAACACTTATACAGAGAGACCTAATGAGATTTCTTTCATCCCCAAATAGTAAAAAGACTTCTTATTTATTAACATTTATCATCAGCTCTTGCAGTTTTTATAGTAAAACAGGCAAAACACAGTTTCCAAAACACGTTGAGTTCCTCGTAGATATCCCCACCACCCCTACCTTGTCTTCATCCCCGTGCATCGTCGTATTTGGGGATGAAATTCACCCCCAATCCCAACTGAATACTCCTAACTAATCCACTTCCCTACCAATCTTTGGATATGCGAAAAAATGTGATGGAACTTAGTCTACGGTAAAATAGAAGGTGGCAGTGACAAGAGTTTCTGATTGTTAGGGTAGTAAACTTGCTTTTAGTACTTTTATATGTCTTAGGAAGCACAATTTTACTAGATTTTTTGTTTTTTTCTCTCCAGTTTTTCTCGCTTACAAATTTCTCTTTGTCCTATGTAATAAATCATTGAAAAAATTAGTAAAATTACAGAGAAGCAGAGATAGATGGTAGTATCAAGGTCTCTAATTTCTAGGGTTCTCGAGTTTTACTTCCAGCATAAGGTATTTATAAAGTACAATAATGAGCCAATCCTAAGCTCTAATTAGCTAGGGTTATCTAACATGAAATAGCCCTAATAAAAAGGCCCACTCTATAACTTATTAATTTTGTAATTTTGATCTTATCATTTTTTAATAAAATAAGTTGGACAGAATATTAAACAACTCAAACATTTAACTAATCTACCAATCAAAACACTATGCGATAAAACAATATATTTACATATATATACATATATATCTATGTTTATATAATTATATGATATGTATACATATCTATATATATGTATGTGGGTGTATATATGATTGATGTATAAACGGATATATATGATTTAGGTAAAATCTTACAAATTTCCATATATAATTGATATAAATATAGATGTTTTAATTACGGGTCATGCAATTTTATTTTAAATAATGGATCATTTTTCTACACTATTTTTTGTATGCAGCTAATGATTGAGGTATAGAACATATATTAATTCTATATTTACACCTCTTGATTGTCCATAATTTCATAATTATAGTGATAGTAAAAAGGACTTAACAAAAACGGTAAAAAGTTCTATTTTTAAAAGCATATTCAACTGTTAGGATGGAAGTCCTTCATTATGTAATTGCTAACTTAATGTGATTAGGAAAATATATCTAGTCATCCTTCAATTTTTATTTATTAATCCTAATTAACTAATATTTCCCTTAGTAAGATCAAAAGTTAAAAGAATAGCAATTTTTCCTTTCAATAACTAAATTATATAAACACTGAAATTTTAAAACAAAAAATTGTACATTATCCCATATTTCTCACCCTTGAAGCAAGAAATTCCATTACAACAAAAGAGAAATGACTGAACTGAAAAATTTTAAATGACTAAAATTTCTTTTTCAAAACCACTATAGCTTTTAAATTTACTAAATATTCACTTTATCGGTAAATTTTTTCTTACACGTATCATCCTCTGATATTGAAACCAATATTTCTATTGGTTTTTCCCAATGCTATTTCCGATGCAAAATGCTTGTGCAGCTTCCCTGGCATCTTTATTCCTTATTTCTTTCTAACAAAAACTTTCCAAGAATTACTTTGCCATTTCCGTTTGCTCCTTAGAGAAACAATTACAAATTCATTATCCTGCTATATTGTTTAGATGCGGAGCATGCTCTAATCTCGGTGAACGAAACACTACATCATTCTCATTTAGTTTTTGTATAGAAACCACGCTAGAAAGCGTCAGCTTACTAAAGGTTGCGTAAACTACCTCCAGAGGAGATATCATTGGAACCGCATTATTCTTCTTATTTTATATACTCATGCCACTCTTCAAAATGTTGAGAATCTCTTGCCTAGAAGTTATGTGTTTTATAATTATTGCATTACGATTTGAGGGTGTAGTTAGGGTGCATTACAAAATGGAAATTATTTACGTAGGCTTTTTGGGCCTTGAGTGTTCCCAATATTTACATTTTCCAGCCCATCTTTGACCCAATGATGACTTGGGCCTCAACTGGAGAATAGGTGCCCATTTGACTGGGTCAAGAAATGCCGGGCCAGGCCACCCGGGCTGCCCATTGGTATCTCTCCCATTTAATCCCTCACTCTTCCTCGATTCCAGTGCAGCCGTTTCTCTTCTCTTGGGAATCATTCTTCCCTTTTTCTTTTACGTCATCTTTCTTTCCTTCTTGATTGTTGGTTTTCCCGACTTGTCTGCTGCATTTCTTCCTCCATTCGTTGGCTTCCTTCGACGTTGTTATTGTTGTCGGCTTCCTTGGATCATCTTCTGATCATTTACTTGGTGTGTTTGAGAGAGAGCCGCAACAAAGAGAGATAGAGAGAGAGAGAGGGTGTGTGGCACCAGTGACTCTTGTCACTGTTGAGGTTCGGATCTGAGGGTTCCGATCATCCCGTCACTTACCGGCAATGCCTCGACGCGGTCTGTACAACTCTGCCGCTGCTCGACGTCCTTTTCTTTCTCGGTTCGTCACCGTTCCCACCGGCGGTCGTTGCCGCGGCGGCGTTAAGTGTTTCTCCTAGTGTTTCTTATTTTCGATTATTACTATTAATTGTTTATTGTTTACAGCCCTAAAGTACTTTATTGGCTTTCTTTTGATCGGAGAGGAAGGCTATGTAATAGAATAGTTTTTGTTTCTTTCACTGTTTTTGCTTTTGTTTTTGGCTTGTAATAGTAAATAGCTTCTGTAATAGTAATTAGTTTCTACAACAGGTGGTATTAGAGCCGTGGTTCGGCTCACCGGCGCCGGCAACCATCGACGATTCCAGATCTGAGGGAACTTTTGAGTTCCTCAGATCTGGCCAGTGAAGTTTCTCTTTCACTCTCTTTCTTTTTCAATTATTTACTGTTTTTGTGTTCTTTTTCTTTTTCAGCTTGCCGCTGATTATTGCTACTGTTTCTGGTTGTTCCATTCTCGCCGTCAGTTATCTATTATGTTTTTTAGCTTGTTGCCGTTTTGTCTGTTCTCTGTTTCTTTGTTGCTTGGCTTGCCGCCGATTGTGATTGCGTTACTATTTTTTTATTGAATTGTGTTACTGTTAAGTTGTGCTATTTACTTTTTTTGGTATTGCTCCTGTTACTGTTCTGCTGCTACTGGTGTGTTTTTCTGTTGTTTTTTTAGTTTTTCAAAAACTATAAAACCCAAGCCTGGTTTGAATCTGTGAGATTTTAAGTATCTGTGTCTTGGCGTGTTTTTGTTGTTTTTCAAAAGTTTTTATTCCTTCTGTTCTTTGCCTTTTCCTATTTTTGTAGAGCGAGTTCTATTGCTGCCGTATCTCTCGTTATTTCAGTTATATTGTTTCTTTCTCGAGTTTCATTCTTCATATCATTGCACTGTTTCTTTTTTAAAAAAAACTGAACAAATCAAGCAACCTAAAACAAACCAATGCCGTTTTTCTTTGAAATTGTATTTTCCTATTTTTAGAAAAATCGGGGCAGTTTTATTCTTTTTCACTCAAAACTTTTTCTCAAATCTTTCATTTTTCTAGTCATTTAATAACACTTATTTGCCTTCAAGACATGTCAGTTCCAAAAATTGAAACTGATAAGTTTGATGGCAAATCTGACTTTGTAATGTGGCGGAGGAAAATAAAAGCATTTTTGGTACAAAATAAAATTGCACCCGCTATCTGTAGCGCTAAAGAGTATCCGGAATCTTGGAAGGGTGAAATTCTTTCAGAAAAACTAGGTGATGCTCATAGTTGACTCACATTGCATTTAACTGATAATATTTTACGAGAAATTGATGAAAAAGATAATGCTTTTGAAATTTGGACAAACCCGGAAAAACTATATTTTGGAAAATCACTTTTCAAATAAAATTTATTTAAAAGAGCAGCTTTTCGATTTTAAAATGAGCGGGTCAAAAACACTTTTTGAAAATATGGATGATTTAAATGAAATCGTTTTGGAACTTCAAAATGTTGGAGAAAGCATCTTTGATGAAAATATTGGATTCATTTTATTAAATGCCTTACCTAAGTCTTTTGACGATGTTAAATCCGCTATTAAATATGGCAGAGATGATTTATCTCTTTCCGATGTTAAAAATGCTTTGAAATCTAAGGATTTGGATTTACAAAAATAAAATAAATCTCACGGCGAAAATCTTTTTGTGTGAGGAAGAGTTGACCAGAGGAAACCTCCTAGTCATCGTTTTAAAAGTAAAGGGTGATCCAAATCACGAGAGAAAAACAAAGTAAAGTGTTTTTACTATGGCAAAGAGGGCCATATGAAAAACAAGTGTTTTAAACGGATTAAAGATGAAAAACAACGTAAACATGCTAAAGGGAGTAATAAAATTGACAAAACCTACGATTTTGATTTAGATGGTAATTCTATGTTTTCAGAGGTTTTGTGTGTGTCTCTTTCACCTTCATGATCTGAAGTTGTTGATTATTGGGTTCTCGATTCTGGTTCTTCTTTTCACATGACACCCAACAAACATTGGTTTTCTGATTTCAAACCATTAAATCAAGGAAAGGTTTTTATGGGAAATAATCAAGTTTGTGATATTAAAGGTATTGGTAATGTTTTCATCAAAATTCATGATGGTGTGACTAGGAAACTCACTAAGGTGAGATACGTGCCCGACTTACGTCGAAATTTTATCTCTCTTAGTTATTTGGACTCTTTGGGTTTTTCTTTTAAATCTAAAAACGGTATTTTATGTGTTTGCAACCGAAACCTAGTCATGCTGAAAGGTTTTAAAAGACAAAACCTTATATATTCTTCTTGTTAAAACGATTTGTAACTCCACTGCATTGATTTCAAAAACTGTTCCTGAGAAAACTATGTTTTGGCATCGGAGGATCGGCCACATTAGTGAAAAGGGACTTTATTATTTACAAAAACAAAATCTTTTGTGTACTGACAAAATTGATTCTTTGGATTTTTATGACCACTTTGGTTTGGGGAAACAACACAAAATCAGTTTTTCTACCAGCACACAGAAGTCATTTGCTATACTTGATTATGTGCATTGTGATCTGTTGGGACCTGAAAAGGTTCCAACTTACGGTGGTAATGTTTATTTCTTGTCGATTGTTGATTATTTTTCAAGGCATGTTTGGGTTTTTCTTTTAAAAACTAAAGATCAAACTTTTGAAAAGTTTTGTGAATGGAAATGTTTTGTTGAAAATCATTCTCAAAATAAACTAAAAACTACCAGGATCGATAATGGTCTTGAATTTTGTAACCGGAAGTTTTCTGATTTATCTGCATCGCATGGTATTCTACACCATAGAACGGTTAGACATAAATCATAGCAAAATAGAGTTGCCAAAAGGATGAACCGTACCATTATGGATAACGTTAGATGTGTCCTTGTTTCTTCTGGTGTCCAAAACCTTTCTTGGGGAAGCTGTTAGTACAGTAGTATACCTCATCAATAGATCCCCATCTACAGCAATAAACTTTAAGAGTCCTATGGAACTGTGGTCTGGAAGACCACCTAACCTTTCTAACCTGAGAGTTTTTGGATGTGCAGCTTTTGTACATCAGAGGAAGGGCAAGCTAGATCCCAGGTCCAGAAAGGGAGTGTTCATAGCATATCCTAGTGGAGTGAAGGGTTATAGAGTTTGGTTAAAGGGTGAACCAGGGATGAAGGTTGTTATCAGTAGGGATGTTATCTTCAATGAGTTAGAGATGCCCTGTATTAGGGATAAGCCCATCTCCGATAGTCCACCAAGTGTTCCCACTCTTAGTAGTATTGCTGTGGAGGTGAAGGTCACCTCTAAACCTTCCTTAGAACCTCTACAGGAACCTGAAGCAAATTCTGAGCTTTTTGTTCTGTCCAGTTGCACACCTGGTCCTCCTAGTATTCCTGAAACCCTTGATCCTGTTTTAGAAGGTTCTGATGAGAAGGTAGAACATCTTGAGGCTCAGGCTCAAGTTCTTAGAGATTACCAACTTGCGAGGGATAGAGTTCGTAGGGTACCTAAGGATCATCCTTGGTATGGTTGCTCCTACATTGTTTCATATGCATTTGCTATTGCATCTTATGTGGAAGAAAAAGAACCGTTATTTTTTTTGAGGTTTTGAAAAGCCCCAATTGTGTTTTATGGTTACGTGCCATGGATGAGGAAAAACTTAGATTTTTAAACAAAAATAAAACTTAGATTCTTGTTCCCAAAGTCTCAAAACAAAAGTTAGTTGATTGCAAATGGATTTTTAAAATAAAAGAACCTGAGTCTACTAAAGGATCTCATAGTTTCAAGGCCAGGTTGGTTGCAAAGGTATTTCACAAGAGGGCATTGATTTTAATGTAATTTTTTCTCAACGATTAGGATTACTCTTGCTCTTGTTGCATTTTATGATTTTAATCTTGAACAACTTGATATTAAAACCGCTTTATTACATGGTGATCTCGAAGAGACTATATATATGCGTCCACCAATAGGTTTTGAGGTTAAAGGTAAAGAACACATGTAGTGTCTTTTGAAAAATTCCTTATACGTACTTAAACAATCACCCCGGCAATGGTACAAGAGGTTTGACTCCTTTATGTTAAAAATTGGTTTTTCTAAAAGCAACTATGATAGTTGTCTTTAATTTTCTGGTACTAATATTGATTCTGCTATCTATTTATTGCTTTATGTGGATGATATGCTAATCGCTTGCTAACATAAAGCTTAAATCGATGATCTTAAATCTTTGTTGAAATCTGAATTCGATATGAAGGATTTAGGTATTGCATCCAAAATTCGTGGGATGAGTATTTCGAGAGATAGATCTTAACGTTCTCTTTTTCTATCTCAAAAGCCTTTCTTTCAGAAAATCGTATCCAAATTTTCTATGCACCTGTGTAAGCTTGTTATAACGCCTACAGCGAGCTACTTCAAACTTTCTGACAAAACCTGTCCTAAAACTGAAAGCAAGAAAAGTGATATGGCTAATATTCCTTAAGAATGGTCATGGGCTCGGTTATGTACTCAATGATATCTACCCGTCCTGACATTGCTTTTTCTATAAATCTTCTCAGCAGATTCATGTCTAATCCTAGAAGAGATCATCAGGCTGCTCTCAAGTGGCTATTGCGTTTTCTTCATGAAACTTTAGATCGGGATTTACATTATCACAATTGGTCTGATTTTGAAATAATTGGATTTGTTGATTCGGATTTTGCATGTGATAAGGATGGTAGGAAATCTACCTCGTTCTACTTCTTTACCTTGGAGGGTAATTGCATCTCGTGGAAATTCCAACTGCAGCCGGTAGTTGCCTTATCAACTACTGAGGTTGAGTATATCATCACAACGGAAGCGATCAAAGAAGCCATCTGGCTTCAAGGGTTATTGAATGAATCACAAGTTTTACATTCAAAAGCTATTATTTATACTGATAATAAAAGTTGTTTACATTTATGTAAAAATCCGATTTATCATGAATGAACCAAACATATAGATGTCAAATACCATTTTATTAGAGAAAAGGTTTCTAGTGTTTTAATTGACATGCACAAGATTAGCACTGAAAATAATCCTGCAGATTTTGGTAGTAAAATTGTAAACACTGACAAGTTTATGTATTGCAGGGGTTTCCTTCACTTGGATGCAATTTGATTCACGCTAAGTTCAAACAACGGTTGGAAAATATTGTTCTAGGTAGAGATTGTAGGCTTTTTAGGCCTTGAGTTTTCCTAAGATTTTCATTTTCCAGCCCATGTTTTACCATGACTTGGGCCTCAGCTGGAGAATAGGTGCCCATTTGACTGGGTCAAGAGATGCCGGGCGAGACCGGGCCGGGCCACCCGGGCTACCCATTGGTATCACTCCCATTTGATCCCTTTCTCTCCCTCGTTTCCAGTGCAGCCGTTTCTCTTCTCTTGGGAATCATTCTTCTCCTTTTCTTTTACTTCTTCTTTCTCTGTTTCTTGACTGTTGGTTTTCCTGACTTTTCTCCTACCTTTCTTCTCCGCGGCTTCTATCACTGCTCTTATCCATTTGTCAACTTCCTGTGACGTTGTCATTGCCATTGGCTTCCATGGATCATCCTTTGAGCTTTTACTTGGTGTGTTTGAGAGAAAGCCGTAAGAAAGAGAGATAGAGAGAGAGAGAGGATGTGGTACCTGTGACTCTTGTCACTATTGAGGTTCGGATCTGAGGGTTCCGATCATTCCATCGTTTACCGGTAACGCCTCGACACGGTATGTACAACTCAGCCGCTGCTCGGCGTCCTTTTCTTTCTCGGTTTGTCACCGTTCCCACTAAAGGTCGTTGTCCGCGGCGGTGGTAAGTATTTCTCCTTGTTTCTCTTATTTTCGATTATTACTAGTAATTGTTTATTGTTTTACAACCCTAAAGTGTTTTTATTGGCTTTCTTTTTTTTATCGGAGAGGAAGGCTGTGTAGTAGAATAGTTTTTGTTTCTTTTGCTATTTTTGCTTTTGTTTTTGGCTTGTAATACTAAATAGCTTCTGTGCTAGTAATTAGTTTCTACAAAGATTTATATATATGTATATATGCATATATATAGATATGTATATACAAATATATACATATACATCTATACATATATACATATATGTATAAATATACAAAAATTGAGAGTAACTAAGGTTAGTTTCTCCTAATTGGGTTTCTGGTACATTGTTTTTCTTCAGTTTTACCCCTCTTTAATTTTCTTCAGCTTCATTATTTAAAATTCAACCGTTTACCCACTTATTTGATTTCTCTTTAAATTTTCTTCAGCTTCACTGATTACAAAAAGAAAAAAAATTCAACTTTTCACCATCTTATCCCTAAACCAAGCAGTCAATCAGGCACCATGTGAAGAATCTGAGATACGATTTGGCCCTATCCTTGCACTACATGTTTTTTGCCAACAGTGGCAAGGATAAAATCACTGTGAAGGCCATAAATGGTTAAGAGATTATTGATTGATTTTTTCTTCTTTGACAGTTATGTTATTTGCACATTTTTATGTTCAAAAGTTGAAACCAATCATATTTTTATCTCAGAAACTCCAGAGGGCTTATATTGGCTATTGTTTTGTTGTGTGGCCACTTGTTGTCCAAATCAGCTAAGGATTTCATAGTTTTCTTAATCAAAAGAAGGTTTTTGTTCAATGTAAAACTTGCTTACTTTGTCCATAGGGCAAAATTGAATTTCAATTTGTGACTTGGTTGGGTCTAGTTCTATTAAAATGGGTTTTGTTGACCGACCATAGGAATGGCGAAAAGGTAGGTGGTAGTGGGGACCAACTCAAATTTGGGTTAATATTAAACAAAAATCAGTTTAGAGAAACTTGAATTTTCATCTCCAAATTAAATTTTGCATCGGTTTTTTTATTTTATTAATGTAAGTACTCATTCGAAGTTACTAAATAATTGTACTTAAAAGACAATAAGTTGAGGTTATCTTAAATTCAAATATTTTATTCTAATATCTTCTACAATAATTTGATTTGAAAGCTAATGAATCTAAATATGTTGTGATATAATCAGTGTCATACGAAACCCCACTACATAGGTCTAGTATACAAAAAGAAGACTAGTACATGACCCAAGACAAAGCAAGCTCAGCGAACTTAATAACCAAGTGAAGCAAGAGAATCAACTAGGGCGCAAAGCCTTTTGTCGCAGCCACTGAGACACTTCCACGGAGAGACAAAGCAAGATTTCTTTCATCCCAAATAGTAAAAAGATTTCTTATTGACTAACATTTATCATAAACTTTTGTAGTTTTTTCATGAACACTATGCAATAAATCAATATATATACACATATATATGTGTGTATATACACACGTGCATATATATCTTATTAAGTAAAAATTTTATGAACTTTTGTATATGATTGATATAAATATGCATGTTTTTTATTAATGGTCATGCAATTTGATTTTAAATAATAGATCATACTTTTTTGCATGTAATGAATGATTGAGATATCTAAGTTATAGTAATTCTAAATTTACACCCCTTGACTGTCCATACTTTCAAAATCTTTTAGTATACTAAAAAGCACTTGACAAAAAGGGTAAAAAGTTCTACTTTTAAAAGCATATTGAAGTGTTACGATGGAAGTCTTTCGTTATGTAGTTGCTAGCTTAATGTGATTAAGAAAATATATCTACTTATCATTCAAGTCACATTTATTAATCCTAGTTAACTAATATTTCCTTGTAAGATCAAAAGTTAAAAGAATAGCAATTTCTTCCTTTTAGTAGCAAAAATTAAAAAATTAAATTTTTAAAACAAAAGATTGTACATTATACCATATTTCTCATCCTTGAAGCAAGAAAACCAATTACAACAACGATGAAATAACCTTAGAGAAGACATTTAAAATAACCATAATTTTTCTAAACCATTACAGCTTTTAAATTTACCAAATATTCAATTTTTGGTAATTTTTTCTTACACGTACCCTACTCGGATGTTCAAGCCAATATTTCCATTGATTTTTTTCCAATGCCATTTTCGATACAAAATGCTTTTGCAGCTTTCCTAGCATCTTTATTCCTTATTTCCTTCCAACCAAAACTTTCCATGTATTCCTTCGCCTTTTTCTTTTGTTCCTTAGTGAGATGATTACAAATTCTTGATCTTGTTATATTTTTTAGATCTAGAGCATGCCCTAATGTCAGTGAAGGAAACACTCCTTAATTGATATTGAGTTTTCATACAGGATCCATGCTAGTATACTATAGATTGGGCAAACAACCGCCGGAGGAGCTAACATTGGAAGCCAATAATTTTCCTTATTTTGTCTCCCGAGGCCACTCTTCGAAATTGCGAGAATCTCTTGCCTAGAGATACGTTTTTTTTATAATAGATGTGTTACAGTCTAAGGGTGTACTAGTTAGGTGAGCCGCAAGTCTTGACATTCTTAATTCTAAAGGTTTATATTTCTACAGAGAAACAATGATACAAAAAACTTCAAACATTAGAAAATGATGAAAATGCCGATAAAAATCAATCGAAGTTGAAAATATTAACACTAGGAAAGTAGCCAATTTCATTTGCAAAACTTAGAAACAACTAATGTTGATGTATCAACAGTAATCGAGGTATATATATTTATGTTATCCAATGGAAAGTATAGGTAATCAAGAGGTGTAAATTTAGAATTACTGTACGTTATATATCTCAATCATTCACTAAATACAAAAAATGATATAGAAAAAAACGTTCCATTAGTTAAAATCAACTTGCATCACTATCTATCATATACGAAAATTCATAAAATTTTTGCTTAGTCATATATATAGAATAAAAATTATGGTATATACAGCTACTTATGTGACGCAAGAACAGCTGCTTCCAATGTTATTTGTATTATAGACAGGAAAGAAACCTTGAGTATACCGTATGCTTCTTCTTTACATAATGAAACTTTTGTTTTGCGTATAATAATGGTATCCCTTAGCTAAAGTAGCCTAGAATGTCTGACAGAAGTTTAACTTAATGCACGAAAATGTGTATATGAAACTGGTTCATCAAAGAATATAGGTAGTCATTGGAGGAAGATTTTACAGCTACTTATTTTTCTAATGGTGCGATGAAACTTCAAGAAAATATTTTATTAGCTTTATCAACAAAAGAAAAATCTCAACTAGAGCTTACTTGGTTTATCCATTGATTTCGTTTTTTGCACTAAAGTTTTGGTCTTCTCTTTTGTTTCTGTTGTTCAAATATAGAATAAGGTCACAAACACAAAAACCTTCCATCATGAGGAAGGAAGAGAAAGAAATGTAAATAATAATTAACAAGTTTTTATCCTAAGGAATTCAAAAGCAAATTTCTTCTAATTACGATCCAACATTTCATTCAGACTACAAGTCATGCCTTTTTATTCCAAACCCTATATCTTAATTCAAACCTATTGATTATGGAAGATTCTCAAACACTAACTCTAATTTATTTATGTCTCTATTTATTATCGAAGATTTAACATGGTAGAAGAAACGTAGATTTATTTGTTCTTTAATGTAATCAAAAGAACGTTTTTTGTTCATTGTACAACTTGCTTAGTTCTATTAAACTGGTTTTTTTGACCAACCATAGGAAGTCCATGTTCCCTTTTCTCATTCTGACCTCATGCATTTTATCTCCATCCTCGTTCATCCCCGTTTGTGGGGATGAACTTTATTACTATCTCTAACCCTACTCCCCTAACTAATTTCATTCTCAACGTATACCGACATGTGGGGATGAAATCTTGTCTCATCCCTTTACTTCTCGTTCCAAATCCAAGCAAGGAATTGGTATCCAACTTGAGAATTAGTCATAATTGTTTCAGTAAATCTACTCTAGAAGGATTGATTCCCTAAGAGTTACTACCCTGCCCCAGTGCCAACATGAGAATGTGGTCAAGAAGATGATGATTATGATGATGATGACAATAATGAACATGAAGAGAGCATGAAAAAGGAGAAGGAAGAGAAAAAGAAAAATGAAAACTTTTTTTGGGGAAGTTCAAGAAGAATGGTAAAATCACATTGAAGGCCAAAAGTGGAAATAAGATTCTTGAGTGGATAGTTTGTTTGGATATAATGGTTCTGTTGGTTTGCAAGTTTATGTTTTCTATAGTTGAAAATCCATGTCATTTGAGGCTTAGAATTTCGGAGGTGAAGTGTTTTTGCTACAGGTTTGTTGTGTGGTCATTTTTTAACCGCACTGTTTAAGGATCTCATAGTTTTTTTGATCGAATAAAAATTTTTGCATGATGAAAAACTTGGTTAACTTGTTATTGGAGGAAAAACAGAGTGTTCAAGTTGTGATTTGGTTAGATTTAGTTCTTTTGTCATGACTTTTGTTGATCTATTATACGAATGATAATGAGGAAGGGTGGGAGCGGAACTAACTCAAATTTTGATTTTTCTTGATTTTACTTCTCGAAATTAAATTTTGCTTCAGTTTTTTCCTCGATTTTTTAATGTAAATACTCATTTGAAATTAAGAAATAATTGTACTAAAAATATAACAAGTTAGGTTATCTTAAATTCAAATATTTTATTATAATATCTTCTTCATAAATTTAATTTAAAAGCTAATGAATCTAAATATGTTGGGATAGTGATGAGTGTTCATTTAAAATTTAGAACTATTAATTCTGTATGTTTTAAACTATCATTTTAATAGAAAACACACAATTCGAATAATTTTTGTTCACACTAATTTAGAAAACAATTGTATACCAAACTCCACTAAATATGTCTACCATACATAAATAAGACTAATGCGTGACCTAAGACAAAAAAAGCTCAGCAAACTTAACAAGGTGAAACAAGAAAAACA
Organism: Catharanthus roseus; assembly: GCA_028651295.1. Classification (NCBI taxonomy): domain Eukaryota; kingdom Viridiplantae; phylum Streptophyta; class Magnoliopsida; order Gentianales; family Apocynaceae; genus Catharanthus; species Catharanthus roseus. The sequence continues at coordinate 853,914 of JAPQWS010000027.1, forward strand.
AATACGGCACAAAGCCTTTTGTTACAGTCACTGGGGATACTTGTATTGAGCGACAGAACGAGATTTCATCCATCCGCAAATTGTAAAAAGATTCTTTATTGATTGACATTTATCATTAACTTTTTGAAGAATTTTCATAGTAAAATATGAAAAATACATTTTCCAAAACAAGATGTGGTTCCCACTGACAACCCCACTACCGCTACCTTGTATTTATCCCTGTGCATCCTAGTTTGTGCGGATGAAATTCATCCCCAATCCTAACCGAACTCTCCTAACTAATCCACATCCCAACTCATCTCTAGATATGGGGAAAAAGGTAATGGATGCTAGTCTAGGGTAATATTGAAGGTGACAGTGACAAAAGTTTCTAATTACTAGGGTGGTAAACTTACTCTTAGTACTTTGATTTATCTTAGGAAGCACAAGTTTTACTAGATTTTTTATTTTCTTCTCTCAAAATTTTTTCCCTTACAAGCTTCTCTTGATCCCCTGTAATTAATCATTGAAGAAAGTACTAAAATTATAGAGAAGCAGAGATAGGTGGCGGTACTCAAGGTTTCAGATTCTTGAGGTTTAATTCCAACATAAGGTGTTGATAAAAGGCACTAATGAGCTAATCCTAAGCTCTAACGAACTAGGGTTATTCTAAAATGATACATCCCTAATAACAAGGCCCACTCCATAACTTATTCAATTTTGTAATTTTTACCTTTCGTCTTTTTTATAAAATAACTTGGATACAAAATCATACAACTAAAACATTTAACTAATCTCCCAATCAAAACACTACCCAATAAAACAATATGTATATATGCATATATAAATACATTTATATATACATATATACACATTTATATATATTAATATATATATATATACACACATACACACAAATATATATTTATATATATGGTTTAAATAAAAATTTTATGAATTTCTGTATATGATTGATATAAATATGGATGTTTTTAATACAGGTCATGCAATTTGGTTTTAAATAATGGATCTTTTTTTTTTCTATATCATTTTTTTTTTTTGTATTTAATGAATGAATGAGATATATAACTTATAGCAATTGTAATTTACACCTCTCGATTGTCCATACATTCAAAATTATTACCATAGTAAGAAGGAAATAACAAAAAGAGCAAAAAGTTCTTTCTTGGAAAACGTAGTGAAGTGTTATGGTGGAAGTCCTTCGTTCTGTAATTGCTAACTTAATGTGATTAAGAGAAGATATCTACTCATCAATCATATGCTATTCATTAACTGTAATTAACTAATATTTCCTCGGTAAGAGCAAAAGTTAAAAGAATATGAATTCTTCCTATTAGTACTTAGAATTTTTTAAAAAATGATTATTTTCAAACAAAAAGATTGTACATTATCAATATTTGTCATCCTTGAAGCAAGAAAATCAATTACAACAACAATGAAATAACATGAAGGAAAACATTTAAAATGACCATAATTTTTTCAAACCACTATAGCTTTTAAATTTACGAAATATTCATTTCGTCGGTAAACCTTTTCTTACACGTACCCTCCTCTAATGTTCAAGCCAATATTTCCACTGGTTTTTCCCAATGCAATTTGCGATGCAAAATGCTTTTGTAGCTTCCCTTGCATCTTTATTCCTTATTTTTTTTCCAACCAAAACTTTCCATGTATTCCTTCGCCTTTTTCTTTTGTTCTTGAGAGAGACGATTACAAATTCTTGATCTTGCTTTATTGTTTAGATCTGAAGCATGCTCTAATGTCTGTGAAGGTAACACTCCTTCATTCTCATTTAGTTTTCGTACAGAAACCACACTATAAAGAGTTGGCATACAATAGTTGGGAACGCTACCGCTATAGGAGATATCTTTTGGAACCCGATAATTCTCCTTAGTTTGTGTCCCTTGGCCACTCTTCAAAATGGCGAGAATCTCTTGTCGAGAACATACATTCTTTTATCTTTGGTGCATTAAGATTTGAGGGTGTTGTAGTTTGGTGAGCCACAAGTCTTGACATTTCTATATGTAAAGGTTTATATTTCTGCACATAAACAATGAAACCAAAAAACTTGGAACATAAAAAATTGATGGAAATGCAGATAAGAATCAATAAAATTTTAAACCTAAGAACACCAACAATAAGAAAGTACCCAATTTGGCTTCTAAAGCATAAAAACAATTAATATTGACGCATGAACAATAATCAAGGTATATTTTATATTTTCCTATAAAACTATTGACAATCAAGACGTGTAAATTTAGAATTACGATAAAGTTATATATCTCAATCATTCACTACGTACAAAAGAAAAATCAAAATTAGAAAAAAACAATTCATTATTTAAGATGAAATTAGATGGCCTATATTTGAAACATTCCATGTTTATATCAAGCACATACAGAAATTCATAAAATTTGTACTAAATCTCACATAGAAATACATATAAATATAATGAAAATTTATGGTATATATTGCTCCTTATGTGATGCACAAACAGGGGCTTCCAATGTTTGAGATAGAAAAGCAATCTTGAGTGTACCACACGCTTCTTCTTTACGAAATAAAACTTTTTTTTTTTTGCATTATAATTAATGGTTATCCTTAGCTAAAACAGCTAAGAATGTTGGACAGAAGTTTTATTATTGAAAAAAATGCGTACAAGAAACTTGATGTGAATCGGTTAGACATGCAAGAACATCACGGAGTTGTGACAAGAGCGAAGGCAAGACAACTAAAGAGTCACAAGGATCAAATTGAGCAAGAGAAGTTTCAAGGCTTAAATTTTGATGTCAATTTTGATGTCCAAGACTTTATGGGGATTAAATTTTGATGTCCAAGACTTTATGGGGCAATATCCTAATTTTTAAATAAGTTAGAAATTGAAAATTTACCTTGGTAGATAGTTGGAATCCCTTTTTACCCAAGCTGAAAAATTGCCTCCTACTTTTGGCAATGTGTTGACTAGTGCTCTAGAATAGTCCAAATGCAATTAAAGCACCTCGATTGTCTTATCAAGTGTATGTATAGGTTATATCTATCCTTTGGGCTGAAAATATGAGAGGGAAAAATTCCTATTTTCTCCCTCAAGTCTCTATAAATATGTAGTCTTCCATTTTGAAGAAAAAAATCAAGAAATTTTTCAAGACAAAGGTTCTTCTCTTAGTATTCTTAGTTCTTAGCTTAGTTTTTCTATCTTCTTCAAGGGTGAACTTCCTTGAAAGAAAAAAATCACTTTGAAGACTTGTTGAAAGTTCCAAGAGCTTCAAGGTTGATCATAAAAAAAAAATTCCTTCATACTGGTTACTACACTCTTGTAGAAAACTAGTCTTGAGGTCTTCTTCTTGTTTCATTGAGGTCTAATGTTCAAAATACCTTAGGTTGCTTGAACTTTGATGAAAAGATTTTGTTTAAACCTTCTTGAGGTCTTGGATTTGATATATCCAAAGTTGCTTGAAGTTTAACATTTTCAAGTCCTTTCAAAGGCACTTTCTTTTACTTATTACACTTGTTTTGTTTGTTCTCTCCCTCACTTCTTGGAAAAAATTTTATGCTCTTGAAGATCATTCCACATTAAAACTGGTTCATCAAAGAATCTAGGTGGGTTTTGGAAGAAGATTTTACAGTTGCTAATTTTTCCAATGGTGCGACGAAACTTCGAGAAAATATTTCATTAGCTATATCAACAAAACAAAATCTCAACTAGAGTTTACATGGTTTCTCCATTGATTTCTTTTCTTTGCCTTGAAGTTTTGGTCTTTTTGTTTGTTTCCCTTGTTCAAATATAGAATAAAGTCACAGACACAAAAATCTGTGATGTTCAGGAATAAAGAGAAAAGAAGTTTTTATACAAAGGAACATAAAAGCAAATTTTTTCTTCTTATTCCCTTTTCCAAAATCACCTAGGACTAGAAACTTTTTTTTTTTCAAAAATGATTTCTCTAAATATAACAAATGTTCAATCAAATTTTTAAACCACCAAAAACATATAATTTAAAAAATCAATCACAATCTTCTGTAATTTAAGACTTTCGCATCAAAACAGCATAGATTTACGAATTCTTACCTCAAACAACTGATGATGAAAATAAATCAATCTCAAGTTAAACTCCGATTTCAGAAACCTGTAAAGTAAAAAAAGTTAAAGAAAGAACTAGTCTAGGGTGGAGGCAGCTAGGGTTTGTGATGGCTAGGATCTCTAGGTTTAACTTTTACATAACGTGTTTATAATAGGCTCCTAAACTCTAAAATCTAATGGGCTAGGATTAATCTGACTTGATCTGGCCCAAATAACAACGCGCACTCCTAACTTAAAGAATTTTATAATATGGCCCAAAATTTCCTTATGAAATAACTTGGACCCAATATTAAATAATCCAAACATTTAACTAATTAGTCTCCCATGCAATTAAGTAGGTCTTTCATTTCATTATAGCCCATACGCCAATAATGCACCCTACTTCTGTTCCAGACGTGTCCATGGTCTTAATAAATAATGGAATGCATATAATTCAAAAGAGTCCACACGCTACCTTATCAAGATAAACTTATCTTAAATGATATCAGAATAATTAGAAAGATTAATATCTCAAAAGAAATAAAGAACGAATAAAAATTTGGTCAACTTTTATATTAAAAATAAGTATTCTTGAATTTGTAGAAACATTTACATTGAGATCGAAAGAAGTTTCCATATCTGATTGCATCATCTTCCTTATTCTCTATACTAAATTTTTGTTTGAGAATTATAGCATTAACATATTGGAGTTTTACATACCATATAGGTTGTCTTGAACTTAAATACTCTAAGCGCAAGATGGTTAGTTGTTTACCAAATAATGCTTCGATATGAAATTATAGTTGTAATGGTATTTTTTTTTTAGTTAAATTAGCTTAGAATGTTATCAGGAATATATTATTGCAATGAAAATGGTTACGGGAATCTAGTTCTTCAAGGAATTTGGATAGGTTTTGGAGGAAGATTTTATGGTTTCTAATTCTATGATGGTGCAACTAAACTTTTAAAAAATATTTAAACAACTAAAGAAAGCAAAAATCTCATCCACAGTTTCCATGGTTTCTCTGTTGATTGTCAAAGACTTAACATTGAAGAAGAGGCATACCTTTTTTTGTTCTTTAATGTATATATAATGTGAAAAGAATATTAGAATATGCAAAAGTGCATTTATCAAAGCTTTTTAATGTTATAGATTTAGTTGTGAATTAACTAAGAAGAAGGATTTGTTACTTCATAAAATTGCAATTATATTATTGGGCTTATGAAACAGCTACGATCATCTAATACATCTTCTACTACACCCTCTAGGACACTCATTTTATAGTAATTTAATTATTATAAATCCTAAAGAATAAAAGATAAACCCTAAGGGAAAATTTACTATTCAAGTATGTATACTAGAGAGTTTACAAGAGAATGTACTAGACAATCCAGTGTGCTTATGATATATATTGTGTGAGGTACTTTCAGAACGCAAGTACAACGAGATAGGAATACAGTTTTTTTTTATCATTCTTGCTATGAAATCCAAGATATTTGGATTGCTAGCAACGTGAATAATTTCTATTGACGGTCATTTAATCTTCTTCAAAATGCTCTTCAAATAAGAATGTCTTCCTCATGTAAGTACACAAAATATAATCATTATTCCCTTTTTCTTCTCCTTTAATTCCATTTATGACAAGAGTATATAATGGAATGCTTAAGGAAATTTCATTTTTCACCCAAATATTTTAACCAAGTAACCATAATAATAATAATAATTATTATTATTATTATTGTTATAAGGGTAAAGTATGCTAGTGACCCTCAAACTTTCTCGTTTTTGGGTTTTCGACCCTGAAATAAATATGTTTAAGTAAGTGACCTCGAACTCTCAAAACGTATAAATTCAACCCTTAAACTTATATATTTGACCCTTCTATTAATTTTAGTCGTTAATATTTAACGAGAAAAAAAGTGTGACTTTCATGTGATTATTCTAGGTGCATGTTGGAAATAATAAAAGAAAAAAACACTGTGATTTTTATTTAGCAAGCCCTAATCCATGATAAAGGTGCAACGGTGAAGGGAATGGGAAAGGGAAGTGGAAGGGAAAGAAGAAAATAGGGGGATACGGTGTAAAAGTCAGACAGGAGAAAGCAAAAGAAGAAGAACCGGGGGCGCAATGATATCAGAGAAGATAGGAAAGAAGAAAGTAGGAGAGTGTCGCAGAGATGTAATAAAAGAAGGGGACGCCGCGTGAAGATGGGGGGAAGTAGGTGGATGAGATTGCTAGCTTTGACGGCGATGACTGTGGGTTTGTGAGCGTCTATTGGCACCGATGATGGTGGGAACGTACTTCTAAGCATCCAAGAAAATAGCATCTAATTTAATCTTTTTAATGCCATGAGAAAAATTAGGTACTCTATTACAAAATTTGGCCTAAAGAAAATTAAAGTCAATACCCCACATACTATGAGGTTGCTTTGGCCGAAGGTGGGTGGTTGCTCTAATAGGTTTCTTCCTTACAGCTAACAAGGGGACAAGTTTGGCTGGAGATTGATTGCCTGTGATTGACTCTGTTTTCATTACTCCAATGGATAGACGGATAGTGTAGGTGGATCATGAGAGTTGTGGATGTACTTCATCTTTTTTTCTTCTTTTATTAGGGATGAAGTACCCCTAAGAAAGGTTATGTGAAACTTAAACGTTCATTTTCCATCAAGAATTAATATCCAAAAGTAATAGGAGGTTTAAAATTTAAGGTTTGAATAGTTTGAGGTCACAGACTTACCGTTTCTCGGTTTATGGTCAAAAACCAAGAAAAGTTTAAGATTCATAGGCAACTTTACCCTTATATACATATGTTCACAGGCACACACACATATATAACATATGATTTGCGAGCCAAAATAAATAGATTTGGAAAATACCAAAAATAGAAAAAGTAGTAAATTTAAATTTAAAATAACATTCATTATATCTTAACTTAATTATATTTATTAGTGTTTAAATAAAATTTATAAGAATATATAAATCTATGTAAAATTAAGTCCTTGAATTTTTAAATAACCTTAATTAATTCTAACTTAATTGAAATAGATAACATTTAATATTAATTAATTATTAGTTTGGAGAAAATTCATTCTTTCCTTTCAAAGAAGCTCAAAAATGAAAACCAAAATGAATTTTAATCTGGAGAAAGAAAACTTCATTTATCCAAATGAAACTATCAAAAACTTAAATTTCGATTATGGTTTTTTTTCTATATATCAAAACTATTAACATCCCTAGCTTTGATCCACTTTTTGATAAGAGATTTTTGTTCAAGGGAAAAAATCAAGAAATAAGTTCATGGGTAGAATGTGAGTGAACTAAATAACATGGCGGTATTTTTGAGGAATCAAAAGCCAGTAATTGATATTTTTGGCCCTCCAAATTACATGTGTGGTCGGTACATAATTTTTATTTGTTGGCTTAGTCGTATTTTGTGATGCTGACCCATTTTTTGGCTAAAGATTTTAGTTCAAGATTAAAAAAGTGAAGAACGAGTTAAAGGGCAAAGTGTGGGTTAGGCTATGTGCATTCTTGGTTAACTTCCCTAAAAAATGGAATCTTTAAAAAAGAAATAAAAACTTTTTTGGATAGCCCTATTGCCCCTTTCCAATCTCAAGTATAAGTGGGGAATTAGGACTGAAGTGGAGAATAGAGTATAAATTTTTCAATAAAATTATTCTGCAAGGATTTATTTTCCGAGAGCGACAATAGTCTACAGACAACGGAAGGGTAATTCGACAAAGAAGATAATGAAAATGATGATGACAGGAACGAAGAACAATAGGGGAAAAGGAGAAGAAGGAACAGGAGAAAAAGAATAAAAAAACACTTCTTTTTGAATATAAAGAGTGGATAATGCTTTTTTCTAGAATGGTTCTATTTGTTACAAGTTTTGGGAAACCAGTATATTTTATGAAAACTTATTCAAACCAATGTAAATTGTAACACCCCACCTAGTAAGCACCTACCATGACTCTAAAAATTGCAGGCGTTATGAAAGTAGAGTTTGGGACCTGACCTAGTGGAGTATAGTATTTTCGACACTTAGTGCTATTTTTGAGATGTTTAGGAATGAGAGTAAAATTTTATTATATTGAGATTTTATTATTAAGGTTTATAGGTGCCTTTAAGTGGATTTTTTTTGTAATACTTAGTGTGTGTATTTTAGAAATTTAAGTACTTGACATTTTCATATAAGGATTTAAAAAAAAAAACTTCGCAATTAAGAAATTTGCCGCCACCTCCTATACTCACCTGTCACCACCACAATTCCTTTCCTTTTCTTTTCTTTTCTTTTTTTTTTTCAGCCCCTAACCACCATATATATGTATATATATATATATATATAAGTCATGGTATTTGTTTTTCTTTTCTAATAAGCCATTCTGCAGCTATATATATATATTAGGAGGTTTTTCTTTTTTCTTTCTTTAATATGAACAACTTGGAGCAGCCACCAAGGTTAGTTCTTTTCTTTTTTTTTGTTTATTGGTTATATTATATATATACATATATAATATAAGCTTATATATATAGTTTAGGTTGATTTATTTTAGGATTTAAATGTTTTAAATTGATTTTAGTATATAGATAATTATGGTTTCTTGGGAAAGTATATATTTTTGTCAAGGGTATAGGGTTTTTTATCTTTTTAAAGAATTATTATAAATATATATCATTATATAGGTATATATATACCTCCTAAGTTTATTTCGTAGGATTTCGATATCATTTAGGGAATAGGGCTACTTAATTGGTACCTAGGTATTAAGTGTTTTCATATTATTATTTTGTAGGAGCGTAGCATCAGATCTGCATCGAGGTGAGTCAACAAACTCAATTTTATTATGTTACTTCAAATATCACGAGACATATAAATATGTTTTTCCGAACCGTCACAAAATGTTACTATTTTTGGAACGATATCACTTAGCATGTTTTTGGAGACGTTCTCCACAATGTGTTACTTGTTCCTTAGAAAAATGCATAGGAGCGGTGCTCCATATAAGTGTTTCTTTTAAAACAGACTATTATTGTGGTGAAAAAGAATTTTGTTGTATGTAGGTTTTTCTGAAAATATTTATATGCTGGAAAATGTTCTAGCGTGAAAAGTTACATGTTTTGACATGCATGAATATAGATCTAGCATTGGCATAATTGTGAAATTTGCATGAGCATGTGATGACTGGCGGATGAGGAATTTTGGTGCTCTAAAATGTTTATGACTTGAAACTTTTATGACGGCCGGGTAAAAGGCCTTTCGATTTTTAAATACATATGAAAACCTCATTCTGACAAGGGTTAAAGTTTTGTGAAAATCATGGGAACGGATGCACTAGCAGATTGCACTGTATGTGGCTAGTCCCCTGTACTAGGGCCTCTTCCGATGATGTGGACGGATTTTTTACTCTGAGGGTGGATTCACTTGAAGAGGGGCGTAGTACCTGGAGGGCGAGGCCTAATCGGCATTTACGTGGACATCGCATCATGCTCTGCGGTGGGACGGCTACCTTGGGGAGAGCTAGGAGGGGCTTGAAACTAAGGTTGGTATAAGGGCAGTCCTGGTAGGTACCCCAAGAACCTGTAGCTTGGTCTAGCCGATGATATAGGAGAGCAGTTGTTATGGAATTGAGTGCTCGTATGGCATTTGGCTGGTATTGACTACGAGATGCCGGAACTTGATTCCGATAACCTCGTTTTGGGATCCAGACCTTGTCCGTGGAGCTTGACTGTGGCATTGCATGTTTCTTTAAATTTGTGTGTAGAAGTTGTGCTGATGTGTCTTGATTCGCTCTGACTTCCCAACCACGCTTGAAACCCTCATGTAGGTTCAAGCATCAGTTTTGTTAAAATAATAAAAGAAAATATTTTCCTATAACATTGCATGAACTGTTTTGTGAAACTGCATCAACATTGTTTTAATGAAATCACTAAAGCACACACACATGTGGACTTACTAAGAATTCACGCTCACGTTTTCCATATCTTCTTTTCTCTTCAAATTAACACAGGATGGACAAAGGCACGGTAAGCCGCAGAAGTTTAAGCATGGAATTTTTTACCAAAGTTTTCATGGAAGGACATGTATTTATATTTTGTTTTCTTAGACTCGAGCCGGATGTAAAGTCTTGTTTGTATTTTGACGTGAAGTTTTTATGATGTAAGATACCTTTATTTATATATTAAAATGATCATGAGGAGTTTTCGATAAATTATATGTTTAAGCGCACAAGTAGAATCTAGTTTACTTAAGTTTTTCGCTGCATACTTTGAGTATATACCTATAAGTGTTACTCCAGGGTGGTGTTCTTATTTTCGGACTTATAGTTTAGTGCCGAGAGGCACGTAGATGGCCTACTCTGCCGCGGTGGACCTAGTGACAGAGTTGGGGTTATCACAGGTGGTATAAGAGCTCTAGGTTCGATTTGTGGTTAGAGTTAGTAGATACTAGACGAGTACTAGGGGCCAACTGCATAGTTTTATTTTGGTCGAAAAGTTCCCTTTTCTCTTTTGTTTTGCTCTTCGTGTTATTAATCTTGTGGGAGCAATGTACCTTTGCATACGATGCCATATCTTTGATCATAACCACAATGAGAGGACATATAGATATGTTAAGCTTTTGAATTGATGATGGCTCAGGTGACAGAGGACTAAGATTATTTGAGTCATCAAAAGAGGTTACTTATTCTTAGACTTGCGGCTTGATTACGGGATTTCGTGGGACATAAGGTATTAGGGGAAAACTCTGATGACTTGCAATGTATGAACAACACAAAGAGTGAGTGTGAAGTTCTTATTAGGTACAAGATGTAATCTGTATAGATTTTTCTCATCCCTACTTCAGTGATACCAAGAACTCCATGTACCTTGTAAAATGGACACTTTCATTATTGTTGTCACAGCAGCAAGAGCTCTCGGATCCTTTGTTTTGTATTCGATATATCTTAAGTATCACTTCACACTACCAATCGGTGAATATAAAGATGGAGGTGAGCAAATGACGAGTTTTGCTCAATAAGGAGAACAATAAGTGATGAAGAGGATGGGTAAACTAGAAGCTAAGTTTCTTAAGATTTGAAGTTCTAGTATATCTTGTGAATGAGAGATTGGTACTCTAATGTGAGAGCAAGGAACAATTGATATAGTTGTTGAGATCGTTCCGTGTGTTTGTTATGAATTACATCTAGAGTACATTTGATAAGCTCAATATTAGACAATAGTCTTTAGCAAGAAGATAAACCTAAACTGGGCTGGTGTACTTGCATTTTTTAGTTTACACTGTACATATATGTTAAGTATAAATCTAGTTTTGTAAGTGTGATTATTTAATAGCTCTATATAACCTGGAAGAGCTTCGGATCGTGTTGATCGCAAATTATGTTATGTATGGTACATCAATGGCAGATTTTGTAAATATGCTCTACCCTGTGCACCAATGACTATTTTTATTAATAGAGAGGATGGTCCTTCCTTTATTTGATATACACTTCTAGTGTGCAGTGTTTTGTATGTAAGTTTTAACCTATAAGCTAAGGTTTAGGTATTTAACGTCGGTAGATACTTTTGGAAAGGACAGTGGAAGTGCAAGGGGATGATAATTGTTTCAATCATTTGAGTGATGAGGTTTGATAGTAAGAATGGATTGGTTGACTGGACATGTGAACATGTGCATTGTGCATGGAATTTTGTTAAGTCTAGTCAGTTAATGTTTCAAATCTTTAGAGTTTGGATATCTAACATACTTGTGTAACTAGTCTAGCGAGAAGTTGATTTTAATGATAATGGAGTTACTAGATATCTTCAAAAGAAACTGGCGGCCGCATCTCCAGAATGGGAAGTCGAGCCTAGGATAGAATAAAAAATAGAGGATAACCCGATATTTCAATCTCGTATTAGATGGACAGCCATAGACACCGAAGCAGAAATAGTTGAAGGTACGATCAAATCTATTCTCAACCAGCAAGAAAACTTATTGATCTAGAGCTATGTATTCTTTTGTGAGTTTTCATTTCATAAAACATATTCCTGTACCTTCTGTTGTCATGTGTCATCAGTTGATAGTTAGCACTACTATAGACGTGAGTAAGACAGCTGAGGTAAAGTACCCAGATTATGACATCTATGTTGAGAATGTGATTCTATATGGTTTCTTTATTACCATGCCATTTGAGGGTTACGGCATGATACTTGGGATGTACGGTTGTCTGAACATTACGCTCAAGTAGATTGTCGACAGAAGTTGGTTAAGTTTAGCAGACTGAGTATGTCAATCCTTGTATTTCGAGGGAAGTGAACGAAACGGGAAAATCCCTTTTTGTCTGGCGTGAAAGCCAGGAAGTTTTTATGGAAAGAATGTCAAAAGTACCTAGCATATTTACTCAACAAGCCTAAGGAATAAGTAAAATTAGAGACAGTACCCGTGGTGAAGGAGTTTGTAGATGTTTTTCCTAAGGAGTTACTGACGTTGCCCCCAGATCGAGATGTGGATTTCATGACAGAGTTGGTACCCGATGCTAGACCAATATCTCGAACCCCCATAGCGGATGGTACAGGAGGAGTTAAAAGAGTTGAAAAAGTAACTACAAGAACTGTTAGAGCAAAGATACATTCTCCCAAGTACATCTCCTTGAGGTGCAGCAGTTTTGTTTGTAAAGAAGAACGATGGAACCCTCAGGATGTGTATAGATTGAATAGTGTAACAGTCAAGAACAAATACACACTACCCCTCATTGATGAGTTATTCGACCAACTCCGGGGAGCGGGATGTCTTTCCAAATTGGACCTGAGGTAGGGGTATTATCAAGTCAAGATAATAGAAAAGGATATTTCGATGACGGCTTTCAACACACGATATGGGCATTATGAGTTTATGGTTATGGTGTTTGGATTGACTAATGTACCTGCGACATTTATGGACTTGATGCATAGAGTCTTTAGTCCTTACTTCGATAAGTTCGTGGTGACTTTTATTGACGATATACTTGTTTATTCACCCAATCCTCAAACTCATGAACAACATCTTCGAAAAGTGTTGCAAACTCTACGGGAGCATAAGTTGTATGCTAAATTTAGTAAATGTGAGTTCTGGATGGGTCAAGTCACTTTCCTAGGACATGTTATCACCAAGGAAAGAATCTCGGTAGATCCGGCGAAAGTAGAAGCAGTGACCCATTGGCCGCAACTCAAAACACCAACCGAAGTACGTATTTTCTTTGGTATGGCCAGATGTTATTGGAGATTCATAAAAGACTTTTCTAGGATTGCTGGACCTCTAACACAATTAACCAGAAAAGTAACCAAGTTTGAGTGGATGCGGAAGTGTGAGAGGAGTTTTCGAGAATTGAAGAACCGACTGACCTCGGCACCAGTGTTAACCTTACCTGATCCAAACATGGAATTTTCACTGTATACAGATGCTTTAGGGAAAGGTCTAGGAGCTGTGTGGATGCAAGACAGGAAGGTTGTCGCATATATTTTGAGGAAGTTGAAGGATAATGAACGAAAGTATCCAACAAATTATTTGGAGTTAGCAGCCATCGTGTTTACACTTAAGAAGTGGCGACAATACCTGTATAGGGCTAAGTATGAGATATTCATTGATCATAAGAGCTTGAAGTATCTGTTTTCTCAGAAGGATTTGAACATGAGACAACGTCGCTGGATGGAACTGCTGAAGGAATATCGATGCCTGATTAACTATCATCAAGAAAGGCGAATGTGGTGGCAGATGCATTGAGTAGAAAAGCAAAGATATCAAGTCTTAGCTTAACATCCACTCTACAACAGGATACCCAAAAGAATAATAGGGAGTTCCAGGAGTTCAAAAACCTTGTGGAAATTAAGAAATTGAAAGATTTTCGAGCATTAGAAGCTAATGGGAGCCTGTGCTTTCATAATCGGTTGTGTGTACCCAATGATACTGAACTGAAGCGTAAGATTCTAGAAGAAGCCCACAGAAGTAAGTGTTCAATGCATCCTGGAGAGAACAAGATGTACAAAGACTTAAAGCAAAAGTTTTAGTGGAACGGAATGAAGAAAGAGATTGCAGAGTATGTAGCAGCCTGTCTTACATGTCAAAGGGTTAAGGCGGAACATCAAAAGTCAGCAGGACTACTACAACTGCTACATGCCTAATGGAAGTGGGAACATGTGACGATGAACTTTGTCACAGGATTGCCCTGGGCCAAGGGGTATAAGGATACTATTTGGGTAATCATTGATCGCTTAACAAAAGTAGCTCATTTTATTGCTATTAATATAACATACCCTTTGGATAAGTTGGCGCAGCTTGTGGATGAGATTGTTCGACTTCATGGGGCGCCTGTTGATATTATATCCGATAGAGACCCAAGGATTACCTCAAGGTTTTGGCCTAAGTTCAAGCAGCTATGGGGACCAATTTAAGTTGTAGCACCACAGCAGACCCCCAAAAAAATGGACGGTCTGAAAGGACAATTCAAACCCTAGAGGATATGCTAAGAGCTTATGCCTTGTACTTTCGAAATAAGTGGGTTGACAACTTGCTTTTGCTGAGTTTGCTTATAATAATAGCTACTACTCTTTGATAGGAATGGCACCATTTGAAGCATTATATGGTAGGAGATGCAGAACACCCTTGTACTAGGATGAGGTCGGCGTTCAATCCTATTGGAGATAAAGGGACTTGATGCCAGAGTTGGAGGAGATGCAGAAACAAGTTAGAATAATTCAAGATCGGCTTCGGACAGTTAAAAGTAGACAGAGGAGCTATGCCGATAACTGAAGGAGAAATCTGGAGTTTAGTATGAGAACTAGGGTTTTCTTAAAACTTATGCCTTATCGCAAAAAGAGTAGATATCTGAAGAAAGGAAAATTAAGCTCTCAATATATCGAACCGTTTGAAGTTATTGATCGGTAAAGTAGCACATCGGCTAGCCTTGCCTAATGAACTAATGGGGTATACATGACGTATTTCATGTATCACAATTGAAGAAGTACTATCCTATACCTGATCATATTCTTAACGATGACAAATCGGGGTTACAAATCGACCCGTCATATGAAGAAAACACAATTGAGATTTATAGAGTGAAGCATAAAAGAGTTACGCAGGAGACAGATTCCAATATGTAAGCTAGTCTGGAGACATCATGGAATTCAATAGGCAACATGGGAGACTAAGGAATATATAAAGAAGAAGTATTTAGAAGTTATAGGTACGTAACTATTAAATTTCGAGGACGAAATTTCTTTTAAGGAGGGTAGAATGTATCACCCACCTAGTAAGCACCCAACATGACTCTAAAAATTACAGGCGTTATAAAAGTAGGGTTTGGGACCTGACCTAGTGGAGTATAGTGTTTTCGACATTTAGTGGTATTTTGGAGATATTTAGGAATTAGAGTAAAATTTTATTATATTGAGATTTTTTTATTAAGGTTTATAGCTGCCTTTAAGTGGATTTTATTTTTAATACTTAGTGTGTGTATTTTAGAAATTTAAGTACTTGACATTTTCATATAAGGATTTAAGAAAAAAAAACTTCATAATTAAGAAATTTGCCACCACCTCCTATACCCACCTGTCACTCATGTAAAAGTTTAATGAAACTCATGTAAATTATACAAAATCAAGAAATTAGTTGGTTTAGAGACAAACTTTGATTATATTTATAATTAATATAAGTAATTTTATCCAAAAAACTAAAATAAATGTATATCATAACAAATGAGTAAGTTATAGTGTCATTATGAGAAATTGGAAAATTTTCTAAAAACTTAGCTAAACTCATGTAAATTACAAAAAGTATAGAAATTAGAGGGTTTACACAAATTATATATATTTTATGCAAATCTAAGTAGTTTTATTTGGAAAAACTAAAATAAATATATATCATAACAAACGAATAAGTTATGGGATCATTTTCAGAAAATAGTGAATTACGTGAGAATTTAAAGAAACTAATGTAAATAGATAAAATTAAGAAATTAGTGCGTATAGAGACAAATTATAAGTATATTTAAAGTTAATATAGGTAATTTTATTTTGAA
This sequence comes from Catharanthus roseus, assembly GCA_028651295.1. Taxonomy (NCBI): domain Eukaryota; kingdom Viridiplantae; phylum Streptophyta; class Magnoliopsida; order Gentianales; family Apocynaceae; genus Catharanthus; species Catharanthus roseus. The sequence goes on from JAPQWS010000027.1 coordinate 869,997, forward strand.
AAACTAAAATAAACGCATGTCATAACAAATATATAAGTTATGGAGTCATAAGAAATTAATAAGTTATGGTGATGTGAATTCCCAATTTGATTGCAAATTGAATCCATCACCTTTCATAGATTACCTCCTTGATGCAGAACTTCTATGAAGATTTTGTAGTTCTAGCACTCCACTAAAGAACCTATGAGAAGCTAAGCCATATAAACCTAATATAAGAGGAGGAACTCTTCCAAACTTGATAGCAAGAACCTTAGGGTAACTATGACCCTGAAACAAAAAACTATACAAATTAGAAGACCTACATAATAAACTCAACAGACAAGAACTCCTAGAATCAATCAAAACAAAAATTGAAAATGATCATTTGACTTCCATACACTATGTGTTGGGAAGAGCCTAAGCTCTGATGCCACTGATAGGAATAGTTGCTCTAGTGATCAGCCCTCTTACATTAACATAAAACCTCTACAGAAAACTATCACAACAGTAAAAGAGCAGAAGAACAAGAAACTACTATCCTATTAAAAAAAAAATCGGATGATGGAACTGAATACTAACTCTTAATCGAAGCTCTTCAAAATTGGATGAAAAAGTCAGAAAAACAGACTATCGTTTGTTCTTTAAATACCTGCAAAATAGATAAACAAAAGCAGGATGAGCCTGGCAAAAATCAGACATCCAATTTTTGCCAAGAGACAAAACTGGACGACCGAAATTCCCTTTGTGCAGAGGGATACAGGGAATGGTAGGGCGGGAACCTACCATCACCAGTAGGTTTTGTTTTATTCCCTCCTTTGTTCTTTCATCTTCTTCGATGGCCAGGAGCTTCTAGTTTCATTTTGAGTAGCTTGTTATACATTTTATGAGTCTTTGAAATCTTGTAAAATCTCCAAGCCTTCCGATTAAACCCGTAGTTCTGCAATTGAAGCTTTACCCATGATGTCTTCGATCTTCTAGTTACTCCTACATAAATTTTTGAATAATCCTTTGTTGAAAATTCATATCATATAGTGTCATTCCCCCCCAAAATGGTCGCCAAGCATTTTATTAGATGATGGTCTCTTTCAAGTTCAAGACATCTTGTGTGGTTCTTCAAAAGATCCTAACTAGTGTACAACAAGTCATTTTGGTTTGTTTGAATAGATGTAAGAATGAATTAGAATTTTTAAAATGACAAAAAAATCGCATTTGCTCACTGAAAGATCCGCCTATTATTTAGTTAAAATAAAAGATTAAAAAGATCATTAGGTCAGCACACCAATCACTACCTTGTTTGGTAAAAACATTTTGAGAAATGAAAGAAAGAAAGAGCATCAACTCACCATCAAGTTGTTTTTCCTTCAAAAAAAAAAAAAAAACAAATCAGATAAGCAGCCATTAGCCACCTTGTTTGGAAAAAAAATAAAAAATTAAAAAGAAAAAAGAAAGAAGGCCGATGCATGGACACCTTTTTTCTAGCCAGCACTAACAAGTGTATGAATGTTCTAACTTATCTACGTCAATTAGCTAGCTCACCTACTAACTTGATTACCTTATCATTCCCACTATTTCACCAGAAGTGAAAGATGAGTTGGTGGAAGATGATAAAGTTGTTTTTTGAAATGACGCAAAGTTTTCCTTCTTTTACATAATGGATTATATGGAGAGTTCCTTTTAAAATTATCAACTTCGAATTGTAAAAGTACACAAAGGACCATTATGCAAATTTGCATCTCCATTTTTGTTAATTTACTAAATGTCCTCATTTGAGGCGATTAATCACTTCTACAAAGAGGCACCTATCACTACTATAACATAAACACACACACATATATATATACATATATAAGATTTGTCTAACATCTGTTCCCATGGCACATGTTAATACAGATAGACCCACAATATATTTGGTAAAAAAATATAACTAAAACAACATTAAATAAATATGAAATGTTTGTAATAATTACTAATCATCTATATTTATTTACCTTAAATACTCCAATAAGAATCTTACTAATCTCTCTAACCCTACCCTTCCCCATAATCCTTCTCATCCTCCCGAAAAAGCAAAGAATCTAGGGTTTATTTTTTTCCTTGTGTTTTATCATTTATTTGGTTGGTTTTATTTATACAATATACCGAATAAAAAACAAAAACCCTACGGAGGAAAGATAAATCCTAAAGGAAAAATATATCATGAAAGGAAAAGTTATAGACAATCCCAGGTGCTTTTTTTTTTGGGGTGGGGGAAAGAGAGAATATTAAATATTATGATTTATACAATTAAGGTAAAGAAATCTAGGTCATTATAAAATTTCCATACATATATACATCTATATACATAGATATATACACATATATATGGGGTTGCGTAACGTTACTATTGATAAACTCAAACTATATTATGTAAAACATATGTATAAAACTCTCAATAAATAAACTATGAAACTTTACACTAATTAATAATCATTTATATTCATTTACCTTAATGGTCGCAAGAAGAATCTTTAATTCTCTCTACCACTACCCTTTCCTTTTATAATGTACTTTTTCCTTGGGTATTTATTTTTTTCCCTTAAGGTAATTATCTTTTATTTGGTATTTTTTATTAATAAAATATGTCAAATAAAACCTAACGAATAAAAAAAATCCGAAGGAAGAAAGATAATTAGTAAAGGGAAAATACATTAAAAAAAGAAATACTACAAACTATCTCGGGTACTTTTTTTCTTGGGGTGGAGCTGAGTGAGAATATTAGGATTTTTATTGATACAACTAAGGTAAATAATTCTAAGTGATTATTGCTAATGCAAAATTTCCATAGGTAATTGAATAAGAGTTTTGTAATATTTGAATCACCTAATATACTGTGAGTTTATCCATATTAACATATATACTAAGAGCATACTCAAGATAAACCCTATATATATAGAGAGAGAAAGAGAGAGAGAGAGAGAGAGAGAGAGAGAGAGAGAGAGAAAGAAAACACAACAAACAAACGAAAACGAAGGCTGAAAGAAGCCTTAAAAACTTGTCTTTTAAGATCAGTTGTGAATCATCCTAAGAAACCTACATTGGCAACTATGCATAATACACTGGAGTTAATAGATTATTTTATGACAAAGATGTCATGAAAGGTTTACGAATGAAATGGCCAGAAAATTAAAAAATGTTTGAAGATAAAAAAAAAAAAAATTGATAATGGAAGAAATGCTTAGAAGGTTAGAAGCATTTGGCATATCGTTGCTGCAAAATCAAAAGCGGATGAGATTATGAAAGAGGATGAGGATGTCGAAGTGGAAGTGGAAGGTGAAGTTGGTTGTGATCATGAAGAAGCTGTGAGGCAATGGATCTTTGGGGGATATTCGATCCGCAGTGGGAGACAATAATGTGGATGTTTTTCTATGTAGAACATATAAGTAATAATGACATAGGGCACTCTACCATGGAGTATGTCGTCATTGTTCAAGAAGGAGATAGTTTGGGAGGAGTTTTTTGGAACACAAAAGAAGGGAAAATAAATACTTTCCCCAATTATGGAAAAAGCGAATTCGGGCAGCAGCAGCTGCAGAAGTGGTCGATGATGATTCTAAACGTCGACGTTGTTCATTATTACTAATTGAATCAGTTGGGAATGTGACCAAAGTTTTCCAAAATTCTCAAGTACAAAAAATGGGGAAGAAAGAATTTGGGAAGAGTGGTTTGGGTGGGAAGGCATAAGCTAGCATACGAGAGGAACATTCGATTAGTGCCAAGAATTCTTTGACGGTGTTATTGTCTTGCAACTGATTTAATACATTATGTATTTTAAATTTCATAAAGGTTATTTTTTTTACTTTAAATTCACTTAAAATCTTAAACATTTCAAACTAAGATCTAACATTGTAGACGAAGTCATGAAACCATTGTTTAAATTTCTAAATTACTCAAAGTTATTTTTCTTCATAGATGTTTCCCTTTATTTTGCTTATGCTCTTTTGGAATCATGAAATATCACTTAGACGGATCTGAATTCTGGTTTGAAATAAACCAACTCATTTGATCAAATGCTCAATTCTGTAGTTCTTGTCATGAAGAAATTGGGGTATCCAAATATCTGATTATCATCTAAAAGTTGTACTGATTTTGAGATTAAAAATTTTTGTTTCTGTTTTCTTTGCATTAAGTCAATATTTACAAGAAATTAAAGATAAGTAATTGTAATATTTTACATTTTTGGTTTTGCTTCAGGTTGGTTTGGTCAACACTTGGTGGTGGCTTTAAAGGGTTTCTTTCTTATAGTAAACAAGGGGACAGGTTGGCTGGTACTTGATTGCCTGTGATTGGCTGGTACTCTGGTGGATAGACCGATGGTGTAGTTGGATGATGATAGCTATGGATGTACTTCATCTTTTTTTCTTTTCTTCGGACAAAAATGCCCCTAAAAACGTAATGTGAAAGTTACGTGTTTCTTTCCATCAAGAATTGATGCTCAAAAGCAGCAGCAGGGTTAAAATTGAACATTTGAATAGCTTAAGGTCACTGACTTACCGTTTTCTTGTTCAAGGTCCAAAAAACAAAAAAAAAAAAAAGGGAAAAGCTTAAGAGTCACGAGCACACTTTACCCTCATATATATATGCACATACACACATATATATATATATATGATATGATTTGCGAGCCAATTTAATTTGATTTGGAGAAAGCCAAAATATATATAAAAAGTAATAAATTTAAATTTAAAAATAATATGTATTATGTCTTGACTTAATTATATTCTTAATATTTAAAACTTTTATGAAAATATAAAAAATCTGTGTTAAATTAAGTCTTTAAATTTTTAGATAACCTTAATTAAGTCTAACTTAATTTAAATTTATAACATTTAAGAATAATTATTTATTAGTTTGGAGAAAATTCCATTTTTCCTTTTGGAGAAGCTCAAAAGTGAAAACCGAAACGAATTTTAATTTGGAGAAAGAAAACTTTATTTATCCAAAAAGAAATTGTCCGCAATTTAAATTTTGGTTACAGTTGTTTTCTTATTTATTTGTCAAAACTAATAACAACCCTAGCTTTGGGCCACTTCTCATAAGTGATTTTCGTTCAAGAGAAAAAATTCAAGAAATAAGATCATGGGTAGAATGTGAGCTAAGTAAATCCCATGGTGGTATTTTTGAAGAACCGAAATCCAAAAATAGATTTTTTTACTCAAAATTCCCCATGTGGTCGGCACATAATTGTTTTTTTGTTGGTTTCGTCACATTTTATGGTGGCGAGCGACTTTTTGGCAAAAGATTTTAGTTTTAGGAGTAAAAAAATGAAGAATGAGTTCAAGGGCAGAGTACGGATTTGGAAAATAGTATGGGGCTTTCCTAGTTAACCTCCCTAATAAATGCAATCTTTAAAAAAAGTAGTGAAAAATTTTTTGATACTCATATCCCCGCCTTGCAAATCTCATGTCTAAGGAGGAATTAGGAACAGAAGTGGAGAATTCAGTATAAATTTCTCAATAAAATTACACTAGAAAGATTTATTTTCTGAGAGTCGATAGTCTAACGACGACGAAAGGGGAATTTGGAAAAGAAGTTGATGATAGGAACGAAGAAGAACAGGGAGAAAAGAAGAAGAAGGAACAGAAGAACAAGAATAAAAACCCTTCTTTTGGGCTGTCCAAGAAAAAAGGTAAAATGACTCTGAAGGTCATAAATGGAAAATGGATTCTAGAGTGGATAATGTTTGTTGCTATAATCATTACAAGCATGGAAATCAATAATTAACGAAGAACTAATTAATTTTGACTAAAATTAATGTGTAGTCTTAAAGCGTTAATCATTTGTCCTAACACCTATCAGGGACAGCAGGCATTGTTTTCTTCCCTCGTTGCTTCTTTCACCTTCTATTATAGTCGGAAGCTTCTAGTTTTATTTCAGTGAGCTTATTATAAATTTTATGAGTCTTAGAAGTGTTGTGAAGTCTTCCAAGCCTTCCAGTTAAACCCGAAGTTCCTTAATTGAAGCTTCATCAATGATGTCTTCAATCTTCTAGTTGCTCCTATGTAGCCCTAATGAAGAGGCCCACTCCGTAACTTATTTAATTTTGTTATTTGGACCTTATCGTTTTTTTATAAAATAACTTGGACACAATATTTAACAACTCAAACATTTTACTAATCCCCAATTCAAAACACTATGCAATTAAATAGTATATATTTGCATATATGTACATATACATGCATGTATATATATCTATGTATATATATAAATATATTTTTAGCAGCATATTTAGGTTTTATGATGGAAGTCCTTCGTTATGTAGTTGCTAACTTAATGTGATTAAGAAAATATATCTACTCATCATTCAAGCGATTTTTATTAATCCTAATTAACTAATACTTCCGTTAGTACGATCAAAAGTTAAAAGAATAACAATTCTTTGTTTTAGTAAATAAAGCTAAAAAAATGAAACAACAAAACTCCGTACATGAAATCAATTACAAGAACATACAAACAACCTAATGGAAAACATTTAAAATGATCATAATTTCCTTTTTAAACCACAACTGCTTTTAAATTTACAAAAGATTCATTTTGTCGGTTAGCCTTTTCTTACACGTATCCTCCTCTACTATTCAAGCTAATATTTCCATTGGTTTTTCCCAATGCTATTTTTGATGCAAAATGCATTTGAAGTTTCCCTTGTATCTTTATCCTTTTTTTCTTTCCAACAAAAAGTTCCCATAAATTCCTTCGCCTTTCTCTTCTATTCCCTACAGAGACGATTACAAATTCATTATATTACTATATTGTTTAGATCTGGAGCATGCTCTAATATCGGTAAAGGTAACACTCCTTCATTCTCCTTTAGCTTTCATACAGGAACCACCCTAGACAGAATTAGCATACTATAGGTGGGGCAAACAACCGCCAAAGGAGATGTCATTTGCACCTAATTATTCTATTTAGTTTGTGTCCTTAGGCCACTCTTCAAAATGGTGAGAATCTCTTGCCTAAAATATACATATTTTGTAATTGGTGCTTATGATTGAGGATGAAGTTAGGTGAGTTGCAAGTCTTGACATTTGTAACTGTAAAGGTTTATATTTCTACACAAAAAAAATAAAAAAATAAAAAACAGAACTTTGAACATGAAAATTTGCTTAAAATATGGATAAGAATCTATCAAATTTGATATCTAAGAACATCAACAATATGAAAGTAATCAATTTCTTTTGCAAAATTTAAAAACAATTAATGTTGAGGCATCAACAATAATCAAGGTATGTATATTTATGTTATCCTATAAAAAGTATAGGCAATCAGGAGGTGTAAATTTAGAAATACTATAGGTTACATATCTCAATCATTCACTAAATAAGAAAAATGATTTTGAAAATAATGATCCATTATTTAAAATCAAATTGCGCAACCTATATTAAAAAATTATTCATATTCATATCGATCATATATGGAAATTCATAAAATTTTTACTTATTTGGTGCACAAAAAGCTACTTCCAATGTTATTTATGTTGGAGATAGAAAAGACATTTTGAGTATACCACATGCTTCTTTACAAAATGAAACTCTGGTTTTACATTATAATTAATGGTATTCCTTAGCTAAAGCTACATAGAATGTTGGATAGAAGTTTAACTAATGCATGAAAATGGGTACATAAAACTGGTTTTTCAAGTAATCTAGGTAGGGTTTTAGAGGAAGATTTTATAGCTGCTAATTTTTCCAATGGTGCAACGATACTTCAAGAAAATATTTTATTAGCTTTATCAACAAAAGGAAATCTCAAATAGAGTTTACAGGGTTTCTCCATTGATTTCCGTTTCTCAAATATAGAATAAAGTCAAAACACAAAAGCCTTCCATGTTGAGGAAGGGAGAGAAAAGCAATGTCAATAATTAGAACCCTAAGAAGGAAGAATGTTACTTTATAAAGTAGCACTGATTATGTGGGGCTTATAAAAGATAAGGTGTGAGCTGCTTTTCGAAATAAAGAACAAGAAGATGATACGACTACTTTTTTATTATCATTTCTTGCTATCTAATATTTAAATATTTTGTTTGCTGGTAATGTAAATTATGTCTAGTGTTGGCTGAGCCATTGAATCTTCTCCAAAATGCTTTCTAAATATGAACATAAGAAAAAGTTAGTCATGTTTCGCTCGTTCTTCTTATATAATTTTATGATAAGATTATATATGACATCCTTGAGGAAATTTCTTATTCTTCTTCTTCGTTTCTTTCCAAATCAGTGAACAAAATAAACTTTTTTTCCATACTTATTATTCTAAAAATAAAAAATGTTTAGTCAAATTTTAAACCACTAAAAACATATAATTTACAACATCAGTCACAATCTTCTATAATTTAACACTTTCATGTAAAAAAAAAAACATAGACTTACGAATTTTTACCTCAAACGACTGATGATCAAAACGAATCAATCTCATGTGAACTCCAATGTAAGAAGCCTATAACATAAAATAAATAAAAAAAATTTGAAAGAAGGAACTAGTCTAGGGTGGCGCCAACTAGGCTATGTAATAGCAAGGATCTCTAGGTTTAATTCTTACATAACGTGTTTATAATTGGGCCCTAAACTCTAAAATCTAATGTACTAGGACTAATCTAACTTTATCTGGTCCAAATAACCGTTCCCACTCCTATCCTAATGAATTTTTTAATATGGCCCAATGTTTTCATATGAAATAACTTTGACCCCATATTAAATAAATAAAAGTATTTAACTAATTAGTTTCCCAAGTAATTAAGTAGGTCTTTCTCCTTATTCTAGCCCGTATGCACATATTGCACTACTTCTGTTCCAGACATGTCCGTAGTTTAATAATTAAAGGAATACATATAATTCTAAAGAGTCCAAACCCAACCTTATCAAGATAAACTTATCTTAAATGATATCATAATGATTAAAAAGATTAATATCTCCAAAACAATAAAGAAAAAACAAAAATTTTGATAGGTTGAATAAGTATTCTTGAACTTGTAAAAACATTTACATTGAGATAGAAAGAATTTTCCATAGCTGAGCGCACCATCTTCCTAATTTTGTATACTAACTTGTTTTTTAAGAAATATAGCATTATCATGTTCGAGTTCTACATCTAGGTTGTCTTGAAGTGGAGTACTCTAAGCGTAAGATGGTTGTTTCTTTGCATACTAATGCTTCGCTTTTAAATTATAATTTTGTTGGTATTTGTTTAGTTAAATTAGCGTAGAATGTTATCTTGAGGTTTTTTATTGCATTGAAGTTGGTTACGGGAATGTAGTTCTTCAAGGAATTTTAATATATTTAGGAGGAAGATTTTATGGTTTCTAATTCTATAATGGTGGGAGTAAAATTCTAAAAAATATTTAGACAGCTAAAGAAACTAAAAAAATATATTTTCATCCACCATTTACATCAGTTCTTTGTTGATTGTCATAGACTTAGCATGGTAGAAGAAACGTATTTTTATTTGTTCTTTAATATTGTATATATAGTGCGGAAAGAACATTAGAATATGCAAAAGTGCACTTATAAAATCTTTTCAAGGTTATAAATTCGAAGCAAAGATTTAGTAGTGAAATTAACAAAGCGGAAAGATTTGATACTTCATAAAGTTGCAATGATATTATTGGGCTTATGAAACAGCTAGGATCGTCTAATACATCTTCTAGTACACCCTCTAGTACCCTCATTTTAGTAATTTTATCAATATAAATCCTATAGAATAGCAGATGAACCCAAAATTCTAATAGATAAACCCAAAGGGAAAATTTCCCGTTCAAGTATGTGTACTAGAGAGTGTACTTGAGAATGTACTAGACAAACCTTAGTGCTTATGAAAGGTTTTCTGTGAGCTACTTCCAGAACACAAGTACAAGGAGATAGGAATACAATTTTTTTTATCATTCTTTCTATGAAATCCCAAGATATTTTGATTGCTAGCAACGTAAATAATATCTAGTGACGGTCATTTAATCTTTTTTAAAATACTTATCAAAATAAGAAGATATCTTCCTCATGTAAGTAGAAAAAAGATAATCACTATTCCCTCTTTCTTCTCCTTTCGTTCCATTTATGATATGAGTATATAATGGAATCCTTATGGAAATTTCCTTGTTCACCCAAATATTTTAAGCAACTACCCACAAGTACTATTATTATTATTATTATTATTACTATTATTAGGGTGAAGTGTACTATTGATGCTTAAACTTTTCCATTTCTGATTTTTGACCCTGAACTGAAAAAAATGCTAAGTCCGTTACCTCGAACTTTCCCAACCAATAAATTTGACCCTTGAACATATTAATTTTTCCCTTCTGTTAATTTTTGTCAACATGTCACATTTACATGATATTCCCACGGGCATTTGGGATCGAATGAAACAAAACAAATAGTGTGGTTTTATTTAGCAACCCCTAATCCAAGACAAAGGTGCAACCGTGACGGGAAGGGAAAGGGAAAGTGCAAGGGGAAGAAGAAAATGGGGGAGGGGTGTAAAATTGTGACGGGAGGACAAAGAAGAGGAAGAAAAATTGGGGGACCAATGATATTACAGGAGATGGGAAAGAAGAAAGAGGGAGAGTGTTATAGAGATGTAACAGAAGAAGAAGGGGATGGCAGCGCGTGAAGATAGAGGAAGTAGGAGGATGAGACTGCTAGCTCTTATGGCGGTGACAGTGGGTTTGTTGGTATCGATTGGCAGTGATGATGGTGAGAACGAAATTCTAAGCATCAAAGAAAACACCATCTGGTTCAATCTTGTTGAAGCCATGAGAAATATTAGGTACTTTGTTACAAAATTTTGCCTGAAGAAAATCAAAGTCAGTACCCGACATATAATATTTGAAATTAATAAAATTTAATAATAATTAATTACTTTTTGAGAAAATTCATTTTTTCCTTTCGCAGAAGCTCAAAAAAGAAAATCGAAACAAATTTTAATTTGGGGAAAGAAATCTTTATTTATCAAAAACTTAAATTTCAGTTCCGGTTGTTTTTTTTTTTTCCAAACTATTAACCTCCCTAGCTTTGGGCCACTTTTTGATAAGTGATTTTTGTTCAAGGGAAAAAATCAAGAATTAAGTTCATGGGTAGAATGTGAGCTAAGTAAATCGCGTGGGGTTGTTTTGAGGAATAGAAAGCCAAAAATGGATACTTTTGCCACTCCAAATACCCCATGTGATTGGCACAAAATCTTTTTTGTTGGTCCATCCCATTTTGTGGTATCTAGAAATTTTTTGTCAAAAGTTTTTAGTTCAGGAGTAAACGCAGAATGAGTTCATGGGCAAAGTGCGGTTTAGGCAAATAGTATAGGGGCATTCTTAGTTAACTTCCCTAAAAAACTGAATCTTTTAAAAACCAGTAAAGCATACTTTGGATAGTCCTATCCCTGCCTTGCTAATCTCAGGTCTAAGAGGGGAATTAGGGACCGAAGTGGAGAATCAAGTATAAATTTTTCAACAAAATTCCTCTAGAAGATTCATTTTCTAAGAAAGACGATAGTCTACCGAGGAAGGGAGGGTAATTTGGCAAAGAAGATGATGTAATGATGATGACAGGAATGAAGAAGCCAAGAGGGAAAAGGAGAACGAGATTCAAAACCCTTCTTTTGGATGTCCAAGAAGAAAGATAAAATGACTCTGAAGGTCATAAATGGAAATTGGATTCTGGAGGGGATAATATTTTTCTATAATACTTGTTGCAAATTTTAACAAACTAGTAATTTTTTGGAAAACTTAGTGAAACCAATGTAACTTACCTAAAATAATAAAGTTAGTGGGCTTAATGAAATCTTATACGTATATTTATAATTACTATAAGCAATTAGATTTTGAAAAACTAAAATAAATGTTTATCATAAGAAATTAATCAATTATGTTACATTTAGAGAAACTCTATTAAATTGAACGAAATTAAGCAAGGGTTCATAGACAAATTATATATGTATATTTATAATTATTATTACTAATTTTATTAGGAAAAACTAAAACAAATGTATATCATAAAAAAATGAATAAGCTATAGGGTCATTTTGGAGAAACTAGTGATTTTGTTAAAAACTAAATAAAACTCATGTAAATAAAATAAATTAACAAAATTAGTGGGTTTAAAGACAAACTATAAGTATATTTATATAAATATAAATAATTTTATTTTGAAAAACTAAAATAAATGTATATCATAACTAATGAATATGTTATGAATTTTGAAAAGCTGGTGTTCTGTTAAAACTTAGTTAAACTCATATATTACAGAAAATATCGAAATTAAAGGGTTTAGACACAAATTATAAATATATTTATAATTAATATAAGTAGGTGTGTTTGGAAAAATAAAATAAATGTTTTATAAGAACAAAAGAATAAGTTATGGGGTCATTTTCAAAAAGATAGTGATATATGTGAAAATTTAGAGAAACTAATGTAAAGTACATAAAAATATGAAATTAGAGGGTTTAGATACAAATTATAAGTATATTTATAATTAATATAAATAATTTTTTTGGAAAACAACAATAAATGTTTATCACAACAAATGAGTAAGTTATGGGGTCAATTTGAGAATCTAGTGACTTATGTGAAAATTTAGTGAAACTAATGTAAATTATAGAAAATTGAGAAATTAGTGGGTAAAGGGAAAAATTATAAATATATTTATAATTAATATAGGTAATTTTATTTTGAAAAAGTAAAATAAATGCATGTCATAACAAATGAATAAGTTATGTGGTTATAACAAATGAATAAAGTATGCTGATGTGAATTTCCCATTTGATTGCAAATTGAATCTGTCATCTTCCCAAGATCACATCATTGATAAAGGACATCTATTGAAGATTTTGTAGTTTGAATACTCCACTAAAGAACTTGTGAGGAACTAAGCCACATATACCCAATATTGAGAGGAGGAACTCTTCCCAATTTGATAGCAAGAACCTTAGGGAAACTACGGCCCTAAAATCCAAACTACACAAATTATAATTATAATCAACTCTAAAAACAAGAACTCCTGGAATCAATTAAAGAAGGAATTGGAAATAATCAATTGACTTCCATAGATTGTTAATCTATGTAATCAATTGTTTACAAATTGAGGAAGCAGATCCTTAGAAACTAACTAAGATTGAAGAACCTTAGAAACCATTGGAGGAAACTCTAAATTCATATCATCAATATTAACCTTAGTTGTTCACACGAGGAGGCATAAGTAGGTCATTGTAAAGAAAACCTACTCCTCTTCCTAAAACCTAATAAGTATTAAAAATATCTAATTACCCTTCTAATAGAAGTTAATTACAAGCATGGAAATCAAGAAACCAATAACTAACTAAAAACTAATCAATATTGATTAAAATTAAAGTGTAGTCTTCCAAGTCTTGATTATTTGTCCTGAGACCTACCGAGGGCGGTAGGGTGAGAGCCTACAGTCGCCGCTAGGTAGTCTCCTCAATATTCCCTTTGTCCAGAGGGCTACTGTTGACGATAAGGTCGGAACCTACCATCGTCGGTAGGCTCTGTTTTCTTCCCTCCTTTTTTCTTGCAGCTTTTTTGATGGTCGGGAGCTTCTAGTTTTATTTCGGTGAGCATCTTATAAATTTTATGAGTCTTATAAATCTTGTAAATTCTTGCAAGCCTTCTAATTAATCCAAGAGTTCCTCAATTGAAGCTTTATCCATGATGTCTTCAATCTTCTAGTTGCTCCTATAGAAATTGTTCAATATTTCTTTGTTGAATTCATATCATATGGGTTCATTCAAAAAAAAAAAATAAAAAAAGGCAGCTCGTCTAGGATTTTATTAGCTGATGATCTCTTTTAAGGTTCAAGACATCTTGTGTGGTTCATGAATTAAAAAGATCCTACCTGGTATACAACAAGCCATTTGTGTTTGGTTGAATTCATCTAAGAATGACTAATGTTTTTAAATCACTAAAATACATCGCATTTGCTCACAAAAAGATTAGCCTATTTTTTGTTAAAATTAAAAAGAAAAAAAGAAGAAAAAAGTGTCAGGTCAGCTCGCCAATCACAAACTGGATTAAAAGAATTTAAAAAAGGAAAGAAAGAAAGAAGGAGCATGAGCTCACCATCAACTTGTTTGTTTTTTTTGGAAAAGAAAAATCATGTCAGGTTTTGGTAGGTTTTATTAATACAACACATTGAATAAAAAATAAACCCTAAGGAGCCATGATAAATTCTAAAGGTAAAATATATTATGAAAGGAAATATTATATAAAATCCCGAGTGATCTCTTTTTCCGGGTGGGGGCGAGAGAGAATATTAAAGAATCTGATTGATACAATTAAGGTAAATAAATTTAGGTGGTTATTATTAGTGCGAAATTTCCATATGTGCTTTAATGAGCTATATATACATATACATACATATATATATATATACATATATACATATATAAGGCTTTGTCTAATGTGTGCCCCTATATATGGCACACATTAATATAGATAAACTCAAACTATGTTTGGTAAAAAAATATATCAAAAAGGTCTTAGTAAATAAACTATGAAATTTTGCACTAACTAATAATTATTTATATTTATTTATCTTAATTGTGGCAATCACAATCTTTAATTCTCTCTACCACTACCCTTTCCTTTTATAATATCTTTTTTCCTTATGGTTTATTTTTTTCCCATAGGGTAATTATCTTTTATTTGGCAGGTTTTAGTGATACAATATGTCAAATAAAACGTAAAAATTAAAAACTAAATCCTCAGGAGGAAAGATAAACCATAAAAGGAAGTGCTATAAACTATCCTAAATACTTTAATTCTTTGGATGGAGGTGAGAGAGAATATCAATGATTCTGATGGATACAATTAAGGTAAATAAATATAAGTGACTGTTATTTGTATAAAATTTCTGTAGGTTATTTAATGAGATTTTTGTAACATTTAAATCATCGAATACAGTGTTAGTTTATCAGTATTAACATATAACATAAGAGCATACGTAAGACAAACCGTATATATATACATAGAGAGTGAGAGGGAGAGAAAAAACACTCAAAATAAACAAAAATGAAGGCTTAAAGAACCCGCAAAAGCTTGTCATTGCAAATCAGTTGTGAATTTTCCTAAGAAACCTATATTGGAAACTATGAATAAGAGACTGGAGTTAATAGATTATTTTATGACAGAGATGTCATGAGATGTTTTAGAGTGAAATTGCTAGAACACTGAAAAATGTTTGAAGATAAATGGAAATTGATGATGGAAGAAATGTCTAAAAGGTTAGAAGGATTTTGGAACAATGTTGCCACAAAAATAAAAAAAGCATATGAGATTGTGATAGAGAATGGGAAGGTGAAGTGGGTTGTGATCATGAATATGTCGTGAGGCAATGGGATCATCAAGGGGTATTGGCTCCTTGGTGTATGTCTTCTTACCATGTAGCATGTCGTCAATGTTCGAGAAGGAGATAGCTTGGGGAGAACTTTTTTGTAACCTAAAAGAAGAGGAAAAGAAACACCTCCGCCAATTATGAGAAAAGGGAATTGGAGACCAGCAAATACAGAAGTTGTTGATGACGGTTCTTGACGTCATAATGTTCAAGATTACTAATAGAATCAGCTTAGAAGTTGACTAAAGTTGTCCAGCAGTCACAAGTACAAAAAGAGGAAGGATGAATGAAAGAATTTGGGACGAAAGGTTGAGGTGGGAAGGCATAGGCTAGCATCAAAGAGGAACATTCTGCTAGTGCCAAGAATTTTGTGACGGTGTTGTTATCTTGCCATTTATTTAATACATTATGTATTTTAAATTTCATAAAGGCCATTTTTTTAACTTAAAATTCACTTCAATGTGAAATCCTAAATATTTCAGGCAATTAGCTCTACTCTTGTTACGATTGCTAGGCCGTCAAAGGTAATTCGTGAAGTGCTGCATACTTAATACAATTCGAATTAAAAGATAGATAATTATATTTATTAATATAAGAATAAACCTTTGTTCAGGGAGCACCAATAAAGAGCTTAAATATTTGCCGCTTAACTGGAGAAGATAGAGCAGCGATAGTTCAGAAACGGTTGAGTGTAGATCGATCTCCCTGGTAAATTTGAAATTCCCTCTTTATTTCACGTGAAAGTTTCTAAATTTTTTAATGAAATGAAAAATTTTAAATGAAGGTTTTAATAAGTACAATCTTTCTAGATTGATTCAAAGTTTAAATTGGCAGTGAATTACTATATTTGATAAAGAGTGCAATGGCAAACCAATCATAAATGAAAAGTTTTGCATCATTGTTAAGTTCGAAAGTCATAGGTTGTTTCATTGCATGAAAAAAAATGCGGTTAAAATATTTGCGGAACCACTTAGTCTAGAAGTTTGTTTTCTTTGAACTGGGTTTCTGGTACATTTTTTTCTTCAAATTTACCCCACATAATTAAATTATCTTTAATTTTCTTCCACTTCACTCATTTAAAAAAATTCATCGTTTTACCCACTTAATTGATTTATGTTAAAACTTTCTTCAGCTTCACTAATTAAAAAAACTTTAACTTTTTACCCACCTTATTTATTTCTCTTAAATTATTTATGGCCTGTACTTTAACCCCTATCCCCAAACCAAGCAGTTAATAAACGACTAGGTGAAGAATCAAAGATAAAATTTTGCCCCATCCTTGCACTCGAATTCCAATCATTGCACTACATGTTGTTTGCCAGTAGCGACAAGGATAAAATCACTGTGAAGGCCATAAATGGGAATGAGATTCTTCAGTGATTTTTTTTTTCTATGACGGTTATGTTGTTTGCAGGTTTTTAAGTTCAAAAGTTGAAACCCATCTTATTTGTGGCTTAGAAGTTCGTAGACGGTTTGTGTTTGTTGTTGCTTTGTTGTGTGGCCATTTGGTGACCAAATGAGCTAAGGATTTCATAGTTTTTGCTCAATGAAAGACTTGCTTAGTTTTTCTATTGGTTAAAGCTAAATTTTGAGTTTTGACTTGGTTGGTTTAAGTTCTATTAAAATGGGTTTTGTTGACCGACCATAAGAATGGCAAGGGGGTAGGTGGGAGCGGTGACTTACTAAAATTTGGATTATATTTAATAACTTTTGATTTAGAGAAACTTCATTTTTCTTCTCAAAATTAAATTTTGCTTCAGTTTTTAATATGAGTTTTTTAATGTAAATACTTATTCGAAATTAATAAATATTGTACTTAAAATATAATAAGTTAAGGTTATCTTAGATTCAAATAGTTTTTATTATAATATCTTCTTCATAAATTTCATTTAAAAGCTAATGAATCTAAACATGTTGGGATATAATGAATGTCATTTTAAAATTTAAAATTATTAATTTTTTTTATCTTTAAAGCCTTTATGTTCATAAAAATATATATAATTTTAATTTGAATAATTTCGGTTCATACAATTTTGGAAAACAATTATACAACAAGCCCCACAGCATAGGACCAGTATACAGAAAGAAGACTAATACATGACCTAAGACAAAACAGACTCATCAAACTTAACGACTAGGGGAAACAAGAGAAGCAACTAGGGAATAAAGCCTTTTGTCACAGCAACCGGAAACACTTCTACGAAGAGACGTAATGAGATATCTTTCATCCCCAAATAGTAAAAAGACTTCTTATTTATTAACATTTATCATCAACTCTTTCAGTTTTTTTTATAGTAAAACATACAAAACACAGTTTCCAAAATACGTTGAGGTCCTCACAGATATCCCCACCACCCCTACCTTGTCTTCATCCCTGTGCATCCTCGTATTTGGGGATGAAATTCATCCCCAATCCCAACTGAATACCCCTAACTAATCCATTTCCCTACCAATCTCTGGATATGCGAAAAAATGTGATGGAAGTTCGTCTACTGTAAAATATAAGGTGGCAGTGACAAGTGTTTCTCATTGCTAGGGTAGTAAACTTGCTTTTAGTACTTTTATATGTCTTAGGAAGCACAAGTTTTACTAAATTTTTTGTTTCTTTCTCTCCAGTTTTTCTCGCTTACAAACTTCTATTTGTCCTATGTAATAAATCATTGAAACAATTAGTAAAATTACAGAGAAGCAGAGATAGGTGGTAGTATGAAGGTCTCTAATTTCTAGGGTTCTTAAGTTTTACTTCCAACATAAGGTATTTATAAAGTACAATAATGAGCCAATCCTAATCTCTAATTAGCTAGGGTTATCTAACATGATATTGTCCTAATAAAAAGGCCCACTCTATAACTTATTAATTTTGTAATTTTGATCTTATTGTTTTTTAATAAAATAACTCGGACACAATATTAAACAACTCAAACATTTAACTAATCTACCAATCAAAACACTATGCGATAAAAAAATATATATTTACATATATACATATATATCTATCTTTATATAATTTTATGATATGTATACATATCTATATATATGTATGTGGGTGTATATATGATTGATGTACACACAAAAACAGATATATATGATTTAGTTAAAATCTTACAAATTTCCATATATAATTGATATAAATATAGATGTTTTAATTGCGGGTCATGCAATTTTATTTTAAATAATGGATCATTTTTCTACACTATTTTTTGTATGCAGCTAATGATTGAGGTATAGAACATATATTAATTCTAAATTTACACCTCTTGATTGTCCATACTTTCATAACTATACTGATAGTAAAAAGGACTTATCAAAAATGGTAAAAAGTTCTATTTTTAAAAGCATATTGAACTGTTAGGATGGAAGTCCTTCGCTATGTAATTTCTAACTTAATGTGATTAAGAAAATATATCTAGTCATTCTTCAATTGATATTTATTAATCCTAATTAACTAGTATTTCCCTTAGTAAGATCAAAAGTTAAAAGAATAGCAATTTTTCTTTTCAATAACTAAAATTACATGAAAACTGAAATTTTAAAACAAAAAAATCATACCTTATCCCATATTTCACACCTTGAAGCAAGAAATTTATTTACAACAAAAGAGAAATGACCGAACTGAAAATATTTAAAATGACTAAAATTTCTTTTTCAAAACCACTATAGCTTTTAAATTTACTAAATATTCATTTTGTCGGTAAATCTTTTCCTACACGTGCCATCCTCTAATGTTGAAACCAATATTTCCATTGGTTTTTCCAAATGCTATTTCCGATGCAAAATGCTTGTCTTTGCTTCCCACGGCATCTTTATTCCTTATTTCTTTCTAAGAAGAACTTTCCAAGAATTACTTTGCCATTTCCTTTTGCTCCTTGGAGAGATAATTACAAATTTATTATCCTGCTATGTTGTTTAGGTGCGGAGCATGCTCTAATCTCGGTGAGGGAAACATTCTTTCATTCTCATTTACTTTTTGTATAGGAACCACGCTAGAAAGAGTCAGTATACTAGAAGTTAGGTAAACTACCACAAAAGGAGATATAATTGGAACAGCATTATTCTTCTTAGTTTGTATACTCATGCCACTCTTCAAAATGTTGAGAATTTCTTGCCTAGAAGTTACGTGTTTTATAATTAGTGCATTACGATTTGAGGGTGTAGTTAGGGTACATTACAAAATGGCAATTATTTATGTAGGAATTTTGGGCCTGGAGTCTTGCCAATATTTTCATTTTCTAGCCCATCTTTGACACAATGATGACTTGGGCCTCAGCTGGAGAGTAGTTGCCCATTTGACTGGGTTAAGAGATGCCAGGCCAGATCGGACCGGGCCACCTGGGCTACTCATTGGTATCTCTCCCATTTAATCCCTCCCTCTCCCTCGTTTCCAGTGCAGCTGTTTCTTTTCTCTTGGGAATCATTCTTCTCTTTTTCTTTTACGTCTTATTTCTCTGCTTCTTAACTGTTGGTTTTCCCGACTTGTCTGCTACCTTTTTCGCTGCGACTTTTGCCGTTGCTCTCCACCGTCTGTTGGCTTCCTGTGACATTGTTACTGCTTTTGACTTCCTTGGATCATCTTCTGATCTTTTACTTTGTGTGTTTGAGAGAGGGCCGCAAGACAGAGATATATATAGAGA
Source organism: Catharanthus roseus (assembly GCA_028651295.1). NCBI lineage: Eukaryota > Viridiplantae > Streptophyta > Magnoliopsida > Gentianales > Apocynaceae > Catharanthus > Catharanthus roseus. Next base: position 889,969 of record JAPQWS010000027.1, read on the forward strand.
GAGAGAGAGAGAGAGAGAGAGAGAGAGGGTGCTAGTGACTCTTGTCACTATTAAGGTTCTAATACGAGGGTTCCGATCATCCCGTTACTTACCGGCAATGCCTCGACTTGGCCTGTAAAACTCAGCCGCTGCTCGGTGTCCTTTTCTTATCTAACTTATAGTAACTCCAAATTTACACCTCTTCATTGTCCATACTTTCAAAATTATTGTGATAGTAAAAGGGACTTAACAAAAGGGTAAAAAGTTCTACTTTTAAAAAAATATATTGAAGTGTTACTATGGAAGTCCTTCATTATGTAGTTCCTAATTTAATGTGATTAAGAAGATATATGTAGTCATCATTAAAGTGATATTTATTAATCCTAATGAACTAATATTTCCCTCAGTAAGATCAGAAGTTAAAAAAATAGCAATTCTTTCTTTTAGTAACTAAAATTAAAAATGAAAATTTTCCAACAAAAAGATTGTACATTATCCTATATTTCTTATCCTTGAAGCTACAAAATCAATTCCAACAACAATGAAATAACCTAAAGGAAAACATTTAAACCACTATAGCTTTCAAATTTACCAAATATTTATTTTGCTGGTAAACCTTTCCTTGCACGTACCTCTTCTGATGTTCAAGCCAATATCCATTCATTTCTCCCAATGTCATTTTCAATGCAAAATGCTTTTGCAGCTTCCCTAGCATCGTTATTCCTTATTTCTTTCCAAAAAACAATTTCCATGTATTCCCTCGCATTTTTCTTTTGTTCCTTAGGGAGACGATTACGAATTCCTGATCTTTCTTTATTGTTTAGATCTGGAGCATGCTCTAATGTCGGTGGAGGCAACACTCCTTCGTTCCCATTTAGTGTTCGTACAGTAACCATGCTAGAAAGAGTTCACATACTATAGGTTGGTAAATTACAGCCGAAGGAGTTATTATTGGAACCCAATTATTCTCCTTAGTTTGTGTCCCTAGGCTGCCCTTCAAAATGGCGTGAATTTCTTACCTAGAAGATACCATTTTTATAATCGGTGCATGTGATTTGAGCTTGTAGTTTTTAGGTGAGCCACAAGTCTTAACTTTCTTAATTGTAATGGTTTACATTTCTGCACCAAAAAAAAGAAACAAAAAAACATTGAACATGGAAAATTGATGCAAATGCAGATAAGAATCAATCAAAATTTAAATCTAAGAACATAAACATTAGGAAAGTAGTCAAGTTCTTTTGCAAAACTTAAAAACAATTGATGTTGATGCATCAACAATAATAAAGGTATATATATTTATATTATCCTATCAAAAGTGCAGACAATCAAGAGGTGTAAATTTGGAATTACTATAAGTTTATATCTCAATCATTCATTACATATAAAAAAATGAAATAGAAAAAACAATCCACTATTTAAAATAAAATTGCGAGAGAAATATCCATGTTTATATCAATCATATACGGGATTGATAAAATTTTTACTTAATCATATATAGATATATATAACGAAAAATTATGGTATATATAGCTACTTATGTGATGCAGAAACAACTTGTTCTAATGTTATTTATGTTAGAGATCGGAAAGCAATCTTTAGTGTATCGCATACTTCTTCTTTATAAAATGAAACATCGAATTTGCATTATAATTAATGGTTTTCCCTAGCTAAAGTTGCTTATATTGTTGGACAGAAGTTTAATTATTGCAGAAAAATGGGTACATGAAACTGGTTCATCAAAGAATCTAGGTAGGTTTTGGAGGAAGATTTTAAAGTTGCTATTTTTTAAATAATGTGACAAAAATTCGAGAAAACATTTTATTTGCTATATCAACAAAACAAAACCTCAAGTAGAATAAGTCATAAACACAAAAAACATCCTTGTTTTGCACTAAAGTTCTGGTCTTTTCTTTTGTTTCCCTTGTTTAAATATAGAATAAAGTCACAAACATAAAAACGTGCCATGTTAAGGAATTAAGAGAAAAAAATTTTCAATATTTATTAACAAGTTGCTATACTAAGGAACTCAAAAGAAAATTTCTTCTAATTAAAATCCAAAATTTCACTCAAACTACAAGACATGCCTTTTTATCCAGAACCTTATACCTTGATTCGAATCCATTGATCGTCGAAGATATCGAAGATTGATCGTAGTTTATTTATGTCTTGGTAGATTGTCGAAGATTTAACATTGATATCCGAATCTATTGATTGTCAAAGATTTTCAAAGATTGACTCCAATTTATTAATGTCTATGTTGAATGTTGAAGATTTAACATGGTAGAAGAAGCATAGATTTATTTGTTCTTTAATGTACGTAAAATGTGAAAAGAGCATTAGAAGCTGGAGAAATGAAATTATCAAATCCTTTTTAAGGGTAAAATATAAAGGAGGGATTTCTTTATGAAATTATTTAAGAAGGAAGATTGGTTTCATTATAAAGTAGCACTCATTATATGGGGCGCTTAAAAGATAAGGTGTGAGATGCTTTCGGAAAGAAAGAACAAGAAGATGAGACTGCTATTTTTTTCTTATAATTTCTTACTATCTAATCCCTAAATATTTGGTTTTCTAGCAAATTAAATTGTGTCTAGTGTTTACTGAGTCATTGAATCTTCTCCAAAATGCTTTCCAAATATGAAAGTCTTCCTCATGTACATAAGCAAAAGTTAGTCATGTTTCACTCATTCTTCTTATATCATTTTATAATAGGAGTTTATATGGAATCCTTGAAGAAACTACTTCTTCTTCTTCTACCTCAAAAATCAGCTTGGACAAAAAACGTTTTTTTCCAAAATTATTGTTCGAAAAATAACCAATGTTCAGTCAAATTTTAAGACATCAAAACATATAATTTACAACATCGGTCACAATCTTGTGTAATTTAAGACTTTCATGTTGAAAGAACATAGATTTATAAATTATTACCTCAAAAAAACGATGATCAAAATGAATCAATCTCACGTGAAACTCTAATTTCCAAAACCAATAAAAGAAAATAATTTTAAAGAAGGAATTAGTCTAGGGTGGTGGCAGCTAGGGTTTTTGATGGCTAGGATTACTAGATTTAATTATTACATAACTAGTTTGTAATAATGCCCAAAATCTAAGATGTAATGGGTTAGAATTAATTTAACCTGATCTAGGCACAATAACATCACCCACTCCTAACTTAATAGAAATTAAAAACATTTAATGATAATAATTAATTATTAGCTAAAAAATTAAAATTGAAACGTATTTTAATTCTGAGAATGAAAATTTTATTTATCCAAAATGAAACTATCCAAAACATAAATTTCGGTTCTAGTTGTTTCTATTTTTTTATCCAACCTATTAACATCCCTAGCTATGGGCTAGTTTTTGATAACCGATTTTTGTTCAAGGGAAAAAAATCAAGAAATAAGTTCATGGGTAGAATGTGAGCTAAATAAATCACATTGGGGTATTTCGAAGGAATCGAGAGCAAATAATTGATATTTTTGCCACTCCAAATCCCCTATGTGGTCGGCGCATAATCTTTTTTTGTTCGCTACGTCGCAGTTTGTTGTTGCGATCCACTTTTTGACAAAAGATTTTATTTTCAGAAGTAAAAAATTGAAGAATGATTTCAGGGGTAAAGTGCAGGATAGGCAAATAGTATAGGGGCATTCTTAGTTAACCTCCCTAAAAAGTGGAATTTTCTAAACAAAAAATATAAAAAAATTTGGATAGCCCCATCCCCACCTTGGAAATCTCAAGTCTAAGAGGGGAATTAGTAACCAAAGTGGAGAATTGAGTATAAATTTTGCAATAAAATGACTCTAGAAAGATTTATTTTCTAAGAGAGACAATAGTCTACCAACGATGGAAGGGCAATTCAGCAAAGAAGGTGATGATAATGACAGGAACGAGGACGAAGAGGGGGGAAAGGAAGAGAAGGAACTCGAGAACAAGAATCAAAACCCTTCTTTTTGGATGTCCAAGAAAAAAGGTAAAATGACTCTAAAGGCATAAATGGTAATGGGATTCTAAACTGGATGATATTTTTTGCTATAATATTTGTTGCAAGTTTTTAGAAACAAGTAACTTTTGTGAAAACTTAGTGAGATCAATAAAAATTACCTAAAATAAAAAAGTTAGTGCGTTTAGAGAAAATTATGCATATACTTATAAACCCCCCTAAACCCTAAACCCAAAAATAACAAAGTTAGTATGAGTATTGAAAAATTATAAGTATATTTATAATTACTATAAGTAATTATATTTTTAAAAACTAACATAAATGTTTATCCTAAAAATATAATAAATTATGGGGTCATTTGGGGAAACTAGTTAAATTATGTGGCATTTAGAGAAAGTATATTATATTGCATAAAATTAAGAAAGGGTTTATAGACAAATTATATGTATATTTATAATTATTATAAGTAATTTTATTTTGAAAAACTAAAATAAATGTATACCATAAAAAATGAATAAGTTTTAGGGTCATTTTTGAAAACCAGTGAATTTTGTGAAAACTTAATGAAACTCATGTAAATTACATAAAATACGGAAATTAGAGGGTTTAGATACAAATTATAAATATATTTATAATTAATAAAAGTAATTTTATTTAGATAACTAAAATAAATGTATATCATAACAAATGAATAAATTATAAGGTAATTTTTAGAAAACAGTGAATTATAAGAAAAAATTAGTGAAACTAATATAAATTACATAAAATTAAGAAATTAGAGGGTATATAGAAAAATTACAAGTATATATAGTTAATATGGGTAATTTTATTTTGAAAAACTGAAATAAGTACACATCCTAACAAATGAATAAGTTATGGTAATGTGAATTCCCAGTTTGATTGCAAATTGAATCGTTCACATTCCCAATATAACCTTCTTAATGAAGAACTTCTATTGAAGATTTTAGAGTTCTAACACTCAGCTAACGAATCTGTGAGAAATTAAGCAAGATAAATCCAATAGTGAGAGGAGGAACTCTTCCCGACTTGATTGCAAGAACCTTAGGGAAACTATGACCCTAAAACCCCAACTACAAATTAGAAGACCTGCATTAATGACTCCAAGAACAAGAACTCCTAGAATCAATCGAAAGAAGGAATTGGAAATGATAAAAAACTATGTAATTGATTGTTCACAAACTAAGAAAGAAAACTAAGAAAGCTAGCTAAGATGGGTTGAAGAACCCTAGAAAAGATTGGAGGAAACTCTAAATTCATATCACCAATATTAAACTTAATTGTTGACAAGAGAAGGCATAAGTAGGTATATATAGAGAAAACATACTCCTCTTCCTAAAACCTACTAAGTATTAAAGATACCTAAACTTGTAATAAAAGTTAATTACAAGCAAGGAAACTAAGAAATCAATAATTAACTAAGAACTAATTAATTTTGACTAAAATTAATGTGTAGTCTTAAAGCCTTGATTATTTGTCCTAACACCTATCGCAGGCAGTAGGCTCTGTTTTCTTCCCTCCTTGCTTCTTTCATCTTCTATTATTGTCGGAAGCTTCTAGTTTTATTTCAATGAGCTTATTATAAATTTTATGAGTCTTGTAAAGTATTCCAAGCCTTCTAATTAAACTTGAAGTTCCTTAATTTAAGCTTCATCCATGCTGTCTTCAATCTTGTAGTTGTTCCTATGTAAATTGTTGGATAATCCTTTGATGAATTCATATCATATGGGGTCATTAAAAAAAAAAAAAAAAAAAAAAAAAAAAAAAAAGAAATAGCTCTAGAAGTATTTTTTTACATGATAGTCTCTTTCAAAATCAGGACATCTTGTGTGGTTAATGAATTGAAAAGATCCTGATTGGTGAACAACAAGCCATTTTGGTTGGTTCGAATTGATGTAAGAATGACTAAAAATTTTTAAAATGACTAAAAAAACATCGCATCTGCTCACCAAAAGATCAGCCCATTCTTTGCTTAAAAAAAAAAAGATAGAAAAGCATATGGTCAGCTCGATAGTCACCACCTTGTTTGGTTAAAGAATTTAAAAAAATAAAAGAAAGAAAGAAAGAAGGAGCATCAACTTGTTTTCTTTTTCAAAAGAAAAAAGTAGGTCAACTTGCTAGTCGCCACCTTGTTTGGTAAAAAAATTTCAAAAAAAAAAGGAAAAAAGAAAAAAGGTTGATGCACCAGCACTGCTTTGCTGACCATTAGTAACAAGTGTATGAATGTTCTAAATTATCAACCTCAATTAGCTTGCTCACTTATTAACTTAATTAGCTTATCACTCATACTTTTTTTGACAACAAGAGAGAGATGAGTTGATGGAAGATGATGAAGTTGTTTTTTGAAATGACATAAAGTTGTTATTTTTTTACATATAGGATTATAAGGAGAGTTGCTTTTAAAATTATCAACTTCAAATCGTAAAAGTAAAAAAAGACCATTATGTAAATTTACATCTCAATTTCTATTAAATTTACTAAAATGTCCTTATTTCAGGGGATTAATTGCTTTTACAAAGAGGCGCCTATCACTACTCTAGACATACTCACACACACAAACATATATATATATATATATAAATATATAAGATTTGTCTAACATGTGTTCCTACGGCACATGTTAATATTTATAGACTCACACTATATTTGGTAAAACATACAACAAAAACATATTAAATAAATATGGAATGTTTGTACTAATTAACAATCATCGATATTTATTTACCCTAATTGTCCCAATAACAATCTTAATAATCTCTTTACCCCTACCCCTTCCCTACTCATCTTTCCTACCCAAATCCCCCTTCCCCTACCCCTCCCCCCACAAATAAAAAAAAGGAAATAATATAGTATTGTCTTTAATATTTACTTTTAAAATATATTTTTCTTTAGGGTTTATTTTTTCTTTGGGTTTATCTTTTATTTGATGGGTTTTATTAATACAAAATTCGAAATAAAAAATTAACTCTAATGAGGAAAGATAAAGTCTGAAAGGAAAATATATTACGAAAGGAAATGTTATAAACAATCCCTGGTGCTTTCTTTATTGGTGTGGGGGTGAGAGAGAATATTAAAGATTCCGATTGATACAATTCAGGTAAATAAGTCTAGGTGATTATTATTAGTGCAAATTTCCATATGTGATTTAATGAGATATATATAACATATATATACACATAAATATATAAATACATATATACATACATATATATGGGCTTGTCTAACGTATGTCCCTATACATGGCACACGTTATTACAGATAAACTCACACTAATACTTGGTAAAAAAATACAGAAAAAAATCTCACTGAATAAACTATGAAATTTTACACTAATTAGTAATCATTTATATTTATATATTTATATTTATGTAGCGATCAGAATCTTTATTTACCAGCAACCTTTCCTTTTATAATTAATTTTTTCCTTAGGGTTTATTTTTTTCCTAGGGTAATTATGTTTTATTTAGTAGGTTTTATTAATGCAACATGTCAAATAAAACCTACCGCATAACAAAGAAATCCTAAGGATAAAAGATCAACTACAAAGGGAAAATATATTATAAAAGAAAATGTTATAAACAATCCTAGGTACTTTCATAATTAGGATTCTAGTTGATAAAATTTAGGAGAATAAATATAAGTGATTATTATTAGTGCAAAATTTCCATAGGTGATGTAACGAGTTTTTGTAATATTTGAATCATTAAATATAGCGTGAGTTTACCTATATTAACGTATACCATAAGAACATACATAAAAAACCCTATATATATATATAGAGAGAGAGAGAGAGAGAGGGAGGGAGCGAGTGAGGGAGGGAGAGAGAGAACTCTAAAAACAAACAAAAATAAAGGTAAAGAAGCCTCAAAAGCTTGTCATTGCAAATTAGTTATTAATTTTCCTAAGAAACCTGCATTGGCGCTATGCATTAGAGGCTGGAGTTGATAGATTATTTTATGACAGAGATGTCATGAATTGTTTAAGAAGGAAATTGTTGGAAAAATTGAAAAAAGCTTGAAGATAAATGGAAACTAATGATAGAAGAAATGTGTAGAAGGTTAGAAGCATTTGGAAATAAAGTTGCCCTAAAATAAAAAATAGATGAGATTGTGATAGAGGATGAGGATATAGAAGTTGAAGGTGAACTGGGTAGTGATCATGGAGAAGCCGTGAGGCAATGAGATCTTCAGGGGATATCGGCTCCCCCGGTGGGAGACAATGTGTGGATGTTATTCAATGCAGAAGATATAAGGAATAATGACGTAGTAGGCCTTTTTGTGGAGTATGTCATCAATGTTTAAGATGGAGATAGTTTTGGAAGGATTTTTTTGGAACACAAAAAAAGGGAAAAGAAACACCTCCACCAATTATGGAAAAAGGGAATTGAAGAGCAGCAGATGCAGAAGTGGTTGATGACGGTTCTAGATGTCAACGTAGTTCAAGATTACTAATAGAATAACCTAAGAAGTTTACTAAAGTTGACAAAATTTGGGAAGAGTGGTTAGGGTTGGAAGGCATAGGCTAGCATCAGAGAAGAACATTTGACCAGTGCCAAGAATGCTATAACAGTGTTACTGTCTTGCAATTTACTTAATACATTACGTATTTTAAATTTCATAAAGGTTATTTGTTTTACTTCAAATTCACTTTAATATGAAATCCTAAATATTTTCGACAGGTAGCCCTCCTCCTGTCTCATGTCCATTAAGTGTCGCAATTACTACGCCAACAAAGGTAATTCGTGAAATCTACCGCACACTTTATATAGTTCGAATTAAATGGTAGATACTGATATTTATTAATATAGGAACAAACCATTGTTTAGGGAACACTGAATAAGAAGTTACATATTCGCCACTTAACTTGAGCCGATATGGCAGCTATACCTCAGAAATGTTTGAGCGTAGATTAATCTTCCTGGTAAGTTTGAAATTCCCTCTTTATTTCACGTGAAAGTTATTAAATTTTTAGTAAAATGGAAATTTTGAAATGAAGGTTTTAATAAGTACAATTTTTCTTGATTGATAAAAAGTTTAAATTGGCAATGAATTACTACATTCGATCATGAATGGCAAACTTATCATTAATGAAAGTTTGCGTGCACATCATTGTTAAGTTCGAAAGTCACATGTTATTTCAGTACATTAAAAAAAAGTGCGGTTCAAAAATTTGCCGAAACTCTTAGTCCAAAAGTTTGGTTTGTGATACATTATTTTTCTTCAGTGTCACCCGACATAATTAAATTCTCTTTTAATTTTGTCAGCTTCACTAATAAAAAAAAATTCAACGTTTTAACCACCTAATTGATTTCATTTAAAATTTTCTTCATCTTCACTGATTGAAAAAAAAAACTTCAACTTTTCACCCAACTCATTGATTCCTCTTCAATAATTTATGGCCGCATACTTTAACCCTTATCTGCAAACTACGCACTGAATTAGAGACCATCCTTTAACTTCTAGTCTAATCCTTTCACTGCATTTTGGTTACCAGCAGCAGCAAGGATAAAATCACTGTGAATGCCATAACTGGGAATGACATTATGGAGTGATTTTCTTTTTGCTCTGATGATACTCTTGTTTGCACATTATTATGTTCAAAAACTGAAACCCATCTCATTTCCGGCTCAGAATTCTGTGGATGGTTTGTGTTAGCTGTTATTTTATTTTGTGGCTATTTGGTGGCAAAATGAGCTAAGGATTTCAAAGTTTTCTTAATCAAAAGAAGTTTTTGTTCAATGAAAAACTTGCTTAGTTTGTCTATGGGGTAAACAAAATTTCAAGTTGTGACTTGGTATATTTTAGTTCTATTAAATGAGTTTTGTTGACTGACCATACGCATGGCAAGGAGGCAGTTGGGAGCGGGGACTAACTAAAATTTCGGTTATATCGAATAAATTTTGGTTTAGAGAAACTTCATTTTTCTTCCCATCGGGGACATGTCTACAGAGCAACGAAATAAGATTTCTTTAATTTCCAAATAGTGAAATGATTTCTTATTGATTAACATTTATCACCAACTTTTGCAGTTATTTCATGGAAAACAATTTTCCAAAATATGTTGAAGTCCCCGCCGATATCCCCACCACCCTTACCTTGTCTTCATGCCCTTGCATCCTCGTTGTAAGGATAAAATTCATCTCCAATCCCAACCTAACTCCCATAATTAAGCCCCATTCCTACCCATCTCAAGATATTAAAAAAAAAAAAAAAGGTGATGGATGCTAGTCTATGGTAATATAGAAGGTGGGATTGACAAGAGTTTCTGATTTCTCTAATAGTAAACTTACTCTTAGTACTCTAGTAGGGTAGTAAAGTTTTACTTATTTTTTTATTTCTTTATCTCCAATCTTTTCGCTTACGAACTTCACTTGATCCCTTGTAATTCATCATTGAAGAAAAAAGTAGAATTACAGAGGATCAGAGATAGGTCGCGATAGTCAGGGTTTCGGATTTCTGGGATCCTTAAGTTTTAATTCCAACATTAGGTATTTACTAAATACATTAATGAGTCGATCCTAGGCTCTAAAGAGGTAGGGTTTGCTGACTTGATATAGCCCTAATAAGGAGGCCTACTCCATAACTTATTTAATTTTCTTATTTGAACTTTATCGCTTTTTTTATAAAATAACTTGGACACAATATTTAACAACTCAAACATTTAACTAATCTCCAATTCAAAACACTATGTGATCTAACCGTATATATTTGTGTATATGTACATATACATGCCTGTATATATATGTGTATGTATACATATAATATAGTTTTAAAAACATATTTAAGTTTTATGATGGAAGTCCTTCGCTATGTAGTTGCTAACTTAATGTGATCAAGAAAATATATCTACTCGTCATTCAGCTGATTTTTGTTAATCCTAATTAACTAATATTTCCCTTAGTAAGATCAAAAGGTAAAAGAATGACAATTCTTCGTTTTAGCAAATAAAGCTAAAAAATGGAACAACAAAACGCTATACATGAAATCAATTACAGGAATAAAGAAATAACCTAATGGAAAACATTTAAAATGATCATAATTTCTTTTTCAAACCACAACTGCTTTTAAATTTACCAAATATTCATTTTGTCAATTAGCCTTTTCTTACACATACCCTCCTCTAATGTTCAAGCCAATATTTCCATTGGTTTTTCTCAATGCTATTATTGATGCAAAATGCATTTGCAGTTTCCCTTGTATCTTTATCCCTTTTTTCTTTCCAACAAAAAATTCCCCTGAATTCCTTCACCCTTCTCTTTCGTTCCCTACGGAGATGATTATAAATTCATTATGTTACTATATTGTTTAGTTACTATATTGTTTAGATCTGGAGCATGCTCTAATGTCGGTAAAGGCAACACTCCTTCATTCTCCTTTAGCTTTTGCACAGGCACCACCCTAGAAAGAATGAGCACATTATAGGTGGGGCAAACAACCGCCGAAGGAGATGACATTTGAACCTGATTATTCTATTTAGTTTGTGTCCTTAGGCCACTCTTCAAAATGGTGAGAATCTCTTGCCTAAAATATACATATTTTGTAATTGGTGCCTTGCGATTGAGGGTGTAGTTAGGTGAGTTGCAAGTCTTAACATTTGTAACTGTACAGGTTTATATTTCAACCAAAAGAAAAAAAAAATGAAACAACAGAACTTCGAATATTAAAAATTAATGAAATCTGGATAAGAATCTATCAAATTTGATATCTATGAACAGCAACAATATGAATGTAATCAATTTCTTATGCAAAACTTAAAAACAATTAATGTTGAGGCATCAACAATAATCAAGGTATGTATATTTATATTATCCTATCAAAAGTATAGGCAATAAAGAGGTGTAAATTTAGAAATACTATAAGTTATATATCTCAATCATTCATTAAATACGAAAAATGATATTGAAAAAAATGATCCATTATTTAAAACCATATTGCGCAGCCTATATTAAAAAAAATTCATATTTATATCTATCATATACGGAAATTCATAAAATTTTTACTTAATCAGATATATAACTAAAATTATGGCATGTACAGTTACTTATTTGATGCACAGAAAGCTGCTTCCAGTGTTATTTATGTTAGAGATAGGAAAGACATTTTGAGTATACCACATGCTTTTTTACAAAATGAAACTTTGTTTTTGCATTATAATTAATGGTATTCCTTAGCTAAAGCTACATAGAATGTTGGACAGAAGTTTAATTAGTGCATGAAAATGGGTTCATAAAACTGGTTCTTTGAGTAATCTAGATAGGTTTTAGAGGAAGATTTTATAGCTGCTAATTTTTCCAAGAGTGCGACGATACTTCGAGAAAATATTTTATTAGCTTTATGAACAAAAGAAAATCTCAACTAGAGTTTACAGGGTTTCTCCATTGATTTTCGTTTCTCAAACATAGAATAAAGTCAAAACACAACAACCTTCGATGTTGCGGAAGGAAGAGAAAAGAAATGTCAATAATTAGAACCCTAAAAAGGATGATTGTTACTTTATAAAGTAGCACTGATTATGTGGGGCTTATAAAAGATAAGGTGTGAGATACTTTTCGAAATAAAGAACAAGAAGATGATACGACTACTCTTTTATTATCATTTCTTGCTATCTAATCTTTAAATATTTTGTTTGCTGGCAATGTAAATTATGTCTAGTGTTGACTGAGTCATTGAATCTTCTCTAAAATGCTTTCTAAATATGAACATAAGCAAAAGTTAGTCATGTTTCGCTCGTTCTTCTTATATAATTTTATGACAAGATTATATATGACATCCTTGAGGAAATTTCTTCTTCTTCTTCTTTTCTTTCCAAATCAGCAAGGGAAAAAATCAAGAATTAAGTTCATGGGTAGAATGTGAGCTAAGTAAATCGTGTGGGGTTGTTTTGAGGAATAAGTAGAAAGCCAAAAATTGATACTCTTGCCTCTCCAAATACCGCATATGGTCGGCACGAAATCTTTTTTTGTTGATCCATCTGATTTTTTGGTAGCGAGAAACTTTTTGGCAAAAGTTTTTAGTTCAGGAGTAAAAAAAGGCAGAATGAATTCACGGGCAAAGTGCGGTTTAGGCAAATAGTATAGGGGCATTCTTAGTTAACTTACCTAAAAAACTGAATCTTTTAAAAAAGCAGTAAAACATACTTTGGATAGTCCTATCCCAGCCTTGCTAATCTCAGGTCTAAGAGGGGAACTAGGGACCGAAGTGGAGAATCAAGCATAAATTTTTCAACAAAAGTACTCTAGAAAGATTCATTTTCTGAGGAAGACGATAGTCTACCGACGAAGGGAGGGGAACTCGCCAACGAAGATGATGTAATGATGACGACAGGAATGAAGAAGACGAGAGGGAAAAGGAGAAGAAGGAATAAGAGAACAAGAATGAAAACCCTTATTTTTGGATGTCCAAGAAGAAAGATAAAATGACTCTGAATGTCAAAAATGGAAATTGGATTCTAGAGGGGATAATATTTTTCTACAATACTTGTTGCAAGTTTTAACAAACTAGTAATTTTTTGGAAAACTTAGTGAAAGCAATGTAACTTACCTAAAATAATAAAGTTTGTGGGCTTAACGAAATCTTATAAGTATATTTATAACTACTATAAGCAATTAGATTTTGAAAAACTAAAATAAATGTTTATCATAAGAAATGAATAAATTATGGGGTCATTTTGAGAAATTAATCAATTATGTTACATTTAGAGAAACTCTATTAAATTGAACAAAATTAAGCAAGGGTTCATAGACAAATTATATATGTATATTTATAATTATTGTTTTTACTAATTTTATCAGGAAAAACTAACACAAATGTATATAATAAAAAATGAATAAGCTATGGGGTCATTTTGGAGAAACTAGTGATTTTGGTAAAAAACTTAATAAAACTCATGTAAATGAAATAAATTAACAAAATTAGCGGGTTTACAGACAAATTATAAGTATATTTATATAAATATAAGTAATTTTATTTTGAAAAACTAAAATAAATGTATATCATAATGAATGAATACGTTATGAATTTTGAAAAGCTGGTGATTTGTTAAAACTTAGTTAAACTCATATAAATTAAACAAAATATCGAAATTAGAGGGTTTAGACACAAATTATAAATATATTTACAATTAATATAAGTAGGTGTGTTTGGAAAAATAAAATAAATGTTTACAAAAACAAAAGAATAAGTTATGGGGTCATTTTAAAAAAAAGTGTGATACATGTGAAAATTTAGAGAAACTAATGTAAATTACATAAATATATGAAATTAGAGGGTTTAGATACAAATTATAGGTATATTTATAATTAATATAAATTATTTTGTTTGGAAACCTACAATAAATGTTGATCACAACAAATGAGTAAGTTATGGGGTCAATTTGAGAATCTAGGGACTTATGTGAAAATTTAGTGAAACTAATGTAAATTATAGAAAATTGAGAAATTAGTGGGTAAAGGGACAAATTATAAGTATATCTATAATTAACATAGGTAATTTTATTTTGAAAAAGTAAAACAAATACATGTCATAATAAATGAACAAGTTATGTGGTCATAACAAATGAATAAGTTTTGGTGATGTGAGTTCCCCATTTGATTGCAAATTGAATCTGTCATCTTCCCAAGATCACTTCATTGATGAAGGACATCTATTGAAGATTTTGTAGTTCGAACACTCCACTAAAGAACCTGTGAGAAACTAAGCCACATATACCCAATATTGAGAGGAGGAACTCTTCCAATTTGATAGCAAGAACCTTAGGGAAACTACGGCCCTAAAATCCAAACTACACAAATTATAATTATAATCAACTCTAAAAACAAGAACTCCTAGATTCAATTAAAGAAGGAATTGGAAATAATCAATTGACTTCCATAGATTGTTAATCTATGTAATCAATTGTTTCCAAATTGAGGAAGTAGATCCTTAGAAGTTAATTAAGATGGGTTGAAGAACCTTAGAAACCATAGGAGGAAACTCTAAATTCATATCATCAATATTAACCTTAGTTGTTCACAATAGGAAGCATAAGTAGGTAATTGTAAAGAAAACCTACTCCTCTTCCTAAAACCTATTAAGTATTAAAAATATCTAATTACCCTTCTAATAAAAGTTAATTACAAGCATGGAAATCAAGAAACCAATAATTAACTAAAAACTAATTAATTTTGATTAAAATTAAATTGTAGTCTTCAAGTCTTGATTGTTTGTCCTGAGACCTACCGAGGGCGGTAGGGTGAGAGCCTACAGTCGCATGGTGGTATTTTTGAGGAACCGAAATCCAAAAATAGATTTTTTCGCTCAATGTTCCCCATGCGGTCGGCACATAATTGTTATTTTGTTGGTTTCGTCACATTTTACGGTGGCGAGCCACTTTTTGGCAAAAGATTTTAGTTTTAGGAGTAAAAAAATGAAGAATGAGTTCAAGGGCAGAGTACGGATTTGGAAAATAGTATGGGGCTCTCTTAGTTAACCTCCCTATTAAATGCAATCTTTAGAAAAAGTAGTAAAAAATTTTTGGATAGTCGTATCCCTGCCTTGTAAATCTCATGTCTAAGGAGGAATTAGGAACAGAAGTGGAGAATTCAGTATAAATTTCTCAATAAAATTACACTACAAAGATTTATTTTCTGAGACTGACGACAGTCTGACGATGACGAAAGGGGAATTCGGCAAAGAAGTTGATGATAATAATGATGATAGGAACGAAGAAGAACAGGGAGAAAAAGAGAAGAAGGAACAGAAGAATAAGAATAAAAACCCTACTTTTGGGTTGTCAAAGAAAAAAGGTAAAATGACTCTGAAGGCCATAAATGGAAATTGGGTTCTAGAGTGGATAATGTTTGTTGCTATAATAATTACAAGCATGGAAATCAAGAAATCAATAATTAACTAAGAACTAATTAATTTTGACTAAAATTAATGTGTAGTTTTAAAGCCTTGATTATTTGTCCTAACACTTATCGGGGACAGTAGGCTCTGTTTTCTTCCCTCCTTGCTTCTTTCATCTTCTATTATAGTCGGAAGCTTCTAGTTTTATTTCAGCGAGCGTATTAAAAATTTTATGAGTCTTGGAAGTGTTGTAAAGTCTTCTAAGCCTTCCAGTTAAACCCGAAGTTCCTTAATTGAAACTTCATCCATGATGTCTTCAATCTTCTAGTTGCTCCTATGTAAATTGTTAGATAATGCTTTGTTGAATTCATATCATATGGGGTCATTAGAAAAAAAAGAAACAGCTCTAGAAGTATTTTGTTAGATGATAGTCTCTTTCAAAATCAGTACATCTTGTGTGGTTAATGAATTGAAAAGATCCTGACTGGTGTACAACAAGCCATTTTGGTTGGTTTGAATTGATGTAATAATGAATGACTAAAAATTTTGAAAATGACTAAAAAAACATCGCATTCGCTCACCAAAAGATTAGACTATTCTTTGGTAAAATAAAAATATAAAAAAAAAGAAAGAAAAGCATCTGGTCAGCTCGATAGTCACCACCTTGTTTCGTAAAAGAATTTAAAAAAGTAAAAGAAAGAAAGAAAGGAGGAACATCAGCTCACCATCAACTTTTTTTTTTCTTTCAAAAGAAAAAAAGCAAGTCAACTCGCTAGTCGCCAACTTGTTTGGTAAAAAATTGAAAAAAAAAAAAAGAAGGTTGATGCACCAGCATTGCTTTGCTGATCCTCACTAACAAGTGGATGAATGTTCTAAATTATCAACCACAGTTAGCTTGCTCACCTAGTAACTTAATTAGCCTAGCACTCATACTCTTTTTTACACGAAGAGAGAGATGAGTTGATGGAAGATGATAAAGTTGTTTTTTGAAATGACATAAAGTTGTTATTTTTTTACATATAGGATTATAGGGAGAGTTGCTTTTAAAATTATCAACTTCAAATTGTAAAAGTACAAAAAGGACCATTATGTAAAATTTATATCTCAATTTCTGTTAAATTTACTAAAATGTCCTCATTTGAGGGGATTAATTGCTTCTACAAAGAGGCGCCTATCACTACTCTAGACATACACACACAAACATATATATAAATATATATAAGATCCATCTAACATGTGTTCCTATGGCTCATGTTAATATGTATAAACTCACACAATATTTGGTAAAACATAATATAACAAAAAACACATTAAATAAATATGGAATGCTTGTACTAATTAACAATCACGATATTTATTTACCCTAATTGTCCCAATAACAATCTTAATAATCTCTTTACCCCTACCCCTTCCCTACTTATCCTTCCCTCCCAAAACCCCCCTTCCCCCACCTCCTACCCCCCACAAGGAAATAATATAGGATTTTCTTTCATATTTACTTTTAAAATATATTTTTCTTTAGGGTTTATTTTTTTCTTTGGGTGTATCTTTTATTTTATGGGTTTTATTAATACAATATACTGAATAAAAAATTAACTCTAATGAAGAAAGATAAATTCTAAAGGGATAATATATTACGAAAGGAAATGTTATAAGCAATCCCTGGTGCTTTCTTTTTGGTGTGGGGGTGAGAGAGAATATTAAAGATTCCAATTGATACAATTCAGGTAAATAAATGTAGGTGATTATATTTGTGCAAATTTCCATATGTGATTTAATGAGATATATACAACATATATATACACATACATATATAAATACATATATACATACGTATATATGGGCTTGTCTAATGTGTGCCCCTATATTGGCACACGTTATTACAGATAAACTCACACTAATACTTGGTAAAAAAATATATAAAAAAAGTGTCACTGGATAAACTATGAAATTTTACACTAATTAGTAATCATTTATATTTATTTACCTTAGTTGTAGCAATCAGAATCTTTATTTACCACTAACCTTTCCTTTTATAATATATTTTTTCCTTAAGGTTTATTTTTTCCTTAGGGTAATTATGTTTTATTTAATAGGTTTTATTAATGCAACATGTCAAATAAAACCTATAGAACAACAAAGAAATCCTAAGAATAACAAATCAACCACAAAGGAAAAATATATTATAAAAGGAAATGTTATAAACTATCCTTGGTACTTTAATAATTAGGATTCTAGTTGATACAATTTAGGAGAATAAGTATAAGTGTTTATTATTAGTGCAAAAGTTCCATAGGTGATATAACGAGTTTTTGCAATATTTGAATCATTAAATATAGCGTGAGTTTATCTATATTAACATATATCATAAGAGCATACATAAGAAACCCTATATATACACAAAGAGAGGGAGAGAGCGAGTGAGAAAGAGAGAGAGAGAGAGAGAGAGAGAGAGAGAGAGAGAGAGAGAGAGAGAGAACTATAAAAACAAACAAAAATTGAAGGTAAAGAAGCCCCAAAAGCTTGTCATTGCAAATCAGTTATGAATTGTCCTAAGAAACCTGCATTGGCACTATGCATAAGAGGCTGGAGTTAATAGATTATTTTATGACAGAGATGTCATGAAGTGCTTAAGAATGAAATTGCTAGAAGAATTAAAAAAAGCTTGAAGATAAATGGAAACTGATGATGGAAGAAATGTGTAGAAGGTTAGAAGCATTTGGAAATAAAGTTTCGGTGAGATAAAAAATACATGAGATTGTGATAGAGGATGAGGATATGGTATTTGAAGGTGAAGTGGGTAGTGATCATGAAGAAGCCGTGAGGCAATGAGATCTTCTGGGATATTGGCTCCCCTGGTGGGAGACAATGTGTGGATGTTATTGAATGCAGAAAATATAAGGAATAATGAAATAGTAGGCCTTTTCGTGGAGTATGTCGTCAATTTTTAAGAAGGAGATAGTTTTGGAAGGATTTTTTTGGAACACAAAAGAAGGGAAAAGAAACACCTCCACCAATTATGGAAAAAGGGAATTAAAGAGCAGCAGATGCAGAAGTGGTTGATGACGGTTCTAGACGTCGACGTAGTTCAAGATTACTAATAAAATAAGCTAAGAAGTTTACTAAAGTTGATCGAATTTGGGAAGAGTTGTTGGGGTGGGAAGGCATAGGCTAGCGTCAGAGAAGAACATTTGACCAGTGCCAAGAATTCTATGACAATGTTACTGCCTTGCAATTTACTTAATACATTATGTATTTTAAATTTCATAAAGGTTATATGTTTTACTTCAAATTCACTTTAATATGAAATCCTAAATATTTTTTACAGGTAGTCCCCCTCCTGTCTCATGTCTATCAAATGTCGCAATTACTAGGCCGACAAAGGTAATTCGTGAAATCTACTGCATACTTTATATAGTTCGAATTAAATGGTAGATACTGATGTTTATTAATATAGGAACAAACCATTGTTTAGGGAACACTAAATGAGAAGTTAAATATTCACCACTTAACTTGAGCCGATAGAGCATCTATACCTCAGAAATGTTTGAGCGTAGATCGATCTTCCTGGTAAATTGAATTCCCTTTTTAGGGTCCCTGTGAAGAATTAGAGATACGATTTTGCCCCATCCTTTAACTTCTAGTCCAATCCTTGCACTGCATTTTGTTTACCAGCAGCAGCAAGGATAAAATCACTGTGAATGCCATAACTGGGAATCACATTTTGGAGTGATTTTCTTTTTGCTCTGACGGTATTGTTGTTTGCACGTTATTATGCTCTAAAATTGAAACCCTTCTTATTTCCGGCGCAGAATTTTGTGGATGGTTTGTGTTAGGTGTTATTTTATTTTGTGGCTGTTTGGTGGCAAAATGAGCTAAGGATTTCATAGTTTTCTTAATCAAAGGAAGTTTTTGTTCAATGAAAACTTGCTTAGTTTGTCTGTGGGGTAAACTAAATTTCAAGTTGTGACTTGGTTGATTTTAGTTCTATTAAATGAGTTTTGTTGACTGACCATACGCATGGCAAGGAGGCAGTTGGGAGCAGGGACTAACTAAAATTTTGGTTATATCGAATAAATTTTGGTTTAGAGAAACTTCATTTTTCTTCCCATCGGGGACATGTCTACAGAGCAAGGAAATAAGATTTCTTTAATTTCCAAATAGTGAAATGATTTCTTATTGATTAACATTTATCACCAACTTTTGCAGTTATTTCATGGAAAACAATTTTCCAAAATATGTTGAAGTCCCCGGCGATATCCCTACCACCCTTACCTTGTCTTCATGCCCTTGCATCCTCGTTGTGGGGATTAAATTCATCTCCAATCCCAACCTAACTGCCATAATTAAGCCCCATTCCTACCCATCTCAAGATATTAAAAAAAAAAAAGGTGATGGATGCTAGTCTATGGTAATATAGAAGGTGGGATTGACAAGAGTTTCTGATTTCTCAAATAGTAAACTTACTCTTAGTACTCTAGTAGGGTAGTAAAGTTTTACTTATTTTTTTATTTCTTTATCTCCAATCTTTTAGACTACTGAACTTCACTTGATCCCTTGTAATTCATCATTGAAGAAAAATGTAGAATTACAGAGGATCAGAGATAGGTCGCGATAGTCAGGGTTTCGGATTTCTGGGATCCTTAAGTTTTAATTCCAACATTAGGTATTTACTAAATACATTAATGAGTCAATCCTAGGCTCTAAAGAGGTAGGGTTTTCTGACTTGGTATAGCCCTATTAAGGAGGCCTACTCCATAACTTATTTAATTTTCTTATTTGGACCTTATCGCTTTTTTTATAAAATAGCTTGGACACAATATTTAACAACTCAAACATTTAACTAATCTCCAATTCAAAACACTATGTGATCTAACAGTATATATTTGTATATATGTACATATACATGCGTGTATATGTATGTGTATGTATACATATAATATAGTTTTAGCAACATATTTAGGTTTTATGATGGAAGTCCTTCGCTATGTAGTTGCTAACTTAATGTGATCAAGAAAATATATCTACTCGTCATTCAGCTGATTTTTGTTAATCCTAATTAACTAATATTTCCCTTAGTAAGATCAAAAGTTAAAAGAATGACAATTCTTTGTTTTAGCAAATAAAGCTAAAAAATGGAACAACAAAACGCTATACATGAAATCAATTACAGGAATAAAGAAATAACCTAATGGAAAACATTTAAAATTATCATAATTTCTTTTTCAAACCACAACTGCTTTTAAATTTACCAAATATTCATTTTGTCAATTAGTCTTTTCTTACACATACCCTCCTCTAATGTTCAAACCAATATTTCCATTGGTTTTTCTCAATGCTATTTTTGATGCAAAATGCTATTGCAGTTTCCCTTGTATCTTTATCCCTTTTTTCTTTCCAACAAAAAATTCCCCTGAATTCCTTCACCCTTCTCTTTCGTTCCCTACAGGGATGATTATAAATTCATTATGTTACTATATTGTTTAGTTACTATATTGTTTAGATCCGTCGGCACGAAATCTTTTTTTGTTGATCCATCTGATTTTGTGGTAGCGAGAAACTTTTTGGCAAAAGCTTTTAGTTCAGGAGTAAAAAAAGGCAGAATGAATTCACGGGCAAAGTGCGGTTTAGGCAAATAGTATAGGGGCATTCTTAGTTAACTTACCTAAAAAACTGAATCTTTTAAAAAAACAGTAAAACATACTTTGGATAGTCCTATCCCAGCCTTGCTAATCTCAGGTCTAAGAGGGGAACTAGGGACCGAAGTGGAGAATCAAGCATAAATTTTTCAACAAAAGTACTCTAGAAAGATTCATTTTCTGAGGAAGACGATAGTCTACCGACGAAGGGAGGGGAACTCGCCAACGAAGATGATGTAATGATGACGACAGGAATGAAGAAGACGAGAGGGAAAAGGAGAAGAAGGAATAAGAGAACAAGAATGAAAACCCTTATTTTTGGATGTCCAAGAAGAAAGATAAAATGACTCTGAATGTCGAAAATGGAAATTGGATTCTAGAGGGGATAATATTTTTCTACAATACTTGTTGCAAGTTTTAACAAACTAGTAATTTTTTGGAAAACTTAGTGAAAGCAATGTAACTTACCTAAAATAATAAAGTTTGTGGGCTTAACGAAATCTTATAAGTATATTTATAACTACTATATGCAATTAGATTTTGAAAAACTAAAATAAATGTTTATCATAAGAAATGAATAAATTATGGGGTCATTTTGAGAAATTAATCAATTATGTTACATTTAGAGAAACTCTATTAAATTGAACAAAATTAAGCAAGGGTTCATAGACAAATTATATATGTATATTTATAATTATTATTTTTACTAATTTTATCAGGAAAAACTAAAACAAATGTATATAATAAAAAATGAATAAGCTAAAGTTGACAAAATTTGGGAAGAGTTGT
This sequence comes from Catharanthus roseus, assembly GCA_028651295.1. Lineage (NCBI taxonomy): Eukaryota > Viridiplantae > Streptophyta > Magnoliopsida > Gentianales > Apocynaceae > Catharanthus > Catharanthus roseus. The sequence goes on from JAPQWS010000027.1 coordinate 912,162, forward strand.
TGGGGTGGGAAGGCATGGGCTAGCGTCAGAGAAGAACATTTGACCAGTGCCAAGAATTCTATGACAATGTTACTGCCTTGCAATTTACTTAATACATTATGTATTTTAAATTTCATAAAGGTTATATGTTTTACTTCAAATTCACTTTAATATGAAATCCTAAATATTTTTTACAGGTAGTCCTCCTCCTGTCTCATGTCCATCAAATGTCGCAATTACTAGGCCGACAAAGGTAATTCGTGAAATCTACCGCATACTTTATATAGTTCAAATTAAATGCTAGATACTGATATTTATTAATATAGGAACAAACCATTGTTTAGGGAACACTAAATAAGAAGTTAAATATTCGCCACTTAACTTGAGCCGATAGAGCATCTATACCTCAGAAATGTTTGAGCGTAGATCGGTCTTCCTAGTAACTTGAATTCCCTCTTTAGGGTCCCTGTGAAGAATTAGAGATACGATTTTGCCCCATCCTTTAACTTCTAGTCCAATCCTTGCACTGCATTTTGTTTACCAGCAGCAGCAAGGATAAAATCACTGTGAATGCCATAACTGGGAATGATATTTTTGAGTGATTTTCTTTTTGCTCTGACGGTATTGTTGTTTGCACGTTATTATGCTCTAAAATTCAAACCCTTTTTATTTCCGGCGCAGAATTTTGTGGATGGTTTGTGTTAGGTGTTATTTTATTTTGTGGCTGTTTGGTGGCAAAATTGATTTCATAGTTTTCTTAATCAAAGGAAGTTTTTGTTCAATGAAAACTTGCTTAGTTTGTCTGTTGGGGTAAACTAAATTTCAAGTTGTGACTTGGTTGATTTTAGTTCTATTAAATGAGTTTTGTTGACTGACCATACGCATGGCAAGGAGGCAGTTGGGAGCGGGGACTAACTAAAATTTCAGTTATATCGAATAAATTTATGTTTAGAGAAACTTCATTTTTCTTCCGATCGGGTATATGTCTACAGAGCAACGAAATAAGATTTCTTTAATTTCCAAATAGTGAAATGATTTCTTATTGATTAACATTTATCACCAACTTTTGCAGTTATTTCATGGAAAACAATTTTCCAAAATATGTTGAAGTCCCCGGCAATATCCCTACCACCCTTACCTTGTCTTCATGCCCTTGCATCCTCGTTGTGGGGATAAAATTCATCTCCAATCCCAACGTAACTGCCATAATTAAGCCCCATTCCTACCCATCTCAAGATATTAAAAAAAAAAAAAAGGTGATGGATGCTAGGCTATGGTAATATAGAAGGTGGGATTGATAGAGTTTCTGATTTCTCAAATAGTAAACTTACTCTTAGTACTCTAGTAGGGTAGTCAAGTTTTACTTATTTTTTTATTTCTTTATCTCCAATCTTTTCACTTACGAACTTCACTTGATCCCTTGTAATTCATCATTGAAGAAAAATGTAGAATTACAGAGGATCAGAGATAGGTCGCGATAGTCAGGGTTTCGGATTTCTGGGATCCTTAAGTTTTAATTCCAACATTAGGTATTTACTAAATACATTAATGAGTCAATCCTAGGCTCTAAAGAGGTAGGGTTTTCTGACTTGGTATAGCCCTATTAAGGAGGCCTACTCCATAACTTATTTAATTTTCTTATTTGGACCTTATCGCTTTTTTTATAAAATAGCTTGGACACAATATTTAACAACTCAAACATTTAACTAATCTCCAATTCAAAACACTATGTGATCTAACAGTATATATTTGTATATATGTACATATACATGCGTGTATATGTATGTGTATGTATACATATAATATAGTTTTAGCAACATATTTAGGTTTTATGATGGAAGTCCTTCGCTATGTAGTTGCTAACTTAATGTGATCAAGAAAATATATCTACTCATCATTCAGCTGATTTTTGTTAATCCTAATATTTCCCTTAGTAAGATCAAAAGTTAAAAGAATGGCAATTCTTCGTTTTAGCAAATAAAGCTAAAAAATGGAACAAGAAAACGCTATACATGAAATCAATTACAAGAATAAAGAAATAACCTAATGGAAAACATTTAAAATTATCATAATTTCTTTTTCAAACCACAACTGCTTTTAAATTTACCAAATATTCATTTTGTCAATTAGTCTTTTCTTACACATACCCTCCTCTAATGTTCAAGCCAATATTTCCATTGGTTTTTCTCAATGCTATTTTTGATGCAAAATGCATTTGCAGTTTCCCTTGTATCGTTATCCCTTTTTTCTTTCCAACAAAAAATTCCCCTGAATTCCTTCACCCTTCTCTTTCGTTCCCTACAGAGATGATTATAAATTCATTATGTTACTATATTGTTTAGTTACTATATTGTTTAGATCCGGAGCATGCTCTAATGTCGGTAAAGGCAACACTCCTTCATTCTCCTTTAGCTTTCGTACAGGCACCACCCTAGAAAGAATTAGCACATTATTGGTGGGGCAAACAACCGCCGAAGGAGATGACATTTGAACCTGATTATTCTATTTAGTTTGTGTCCTTAGGCCACTCTTCAAAATGGTGAGAATCTCTTGCCTAAAATATACATATTTTGTAATTGCTGCCTTACGATTGAGGGTGAAGTTAGGTGAGTTGCAAGTCTTAACATTTGTAACTGTAAAGGTTTATATTTCAACCAAAAGAAAAAAAATGAAACAACAGAACTTCGAATATGAAAAATTAATGAAAATCTGGATAAGAATCTATCAAATTTGATATCTAAGAACATAAACAATATGAACGTAATCAATTTCTTTTGCAAAACTTAAAAACAATTAATGTTGAGGCATCAACAATAATCAAGGTATGTATATTTATATTATCCTATCAAAAGTATAGGTAATAAAGAGGTGTAAATTCAGAAATACTGTAAGTTATATATCTCAATCATTCATTAAATACGAAAAATGATATTGAAAAAAATGATCCATTATTTAAAACCATATTGCGCAGCCTATATTAAAAAAAATTCATATTTATATCTATCATATACGGAAATTCATAAAATTTTTACTTAATCAGATATATAACTAAAATTATGGCATGTACAGTTACTTATTTGATGCACAGAAAGCTGCTTCCAGTGTTATTTATGTTAGAGATAGAAAAGACATTTTGAGTATACCACATGCTTTTTTACAAAATGAAACTTTGGTTTTGCATTATAATTAATGGTATTCCTTAGCTAAAGCTACATAGAATGTTGGACAGAAATTTAATTAATGCATGAAAATGGGTACATAAAACTGGTTCTTTGAGTAATCTAGATAGGTTTTACAGGAAGATTTTATAGCTGCTAATTTTTCCAAGAGTGCGACGATACTTCGAGAAAATATTTTATTAGCTTTATGAACAAAAGAAAATCTCAACTAGAGTTTACAGGGTTTCTCCATTGATTTTCGTTTCTCAAATATAGAATAAAGTCAAAACACAACAACCTTCGATGTTGAGGAAAGAAGAGAAAAGAAATGTCAATAATTAGAACCCTAAAAAGGAAGATTGTTACTTTATAAAGTAGCACTGATTATGTGGGGCTTATAAAAGATAAGGTGTGAGATACTTTTCGAAATAAAGAACAAGAAGATGATACGACTACTCTTTTATTATCATTTCTTGCTATCTAATCTTTAAATATTTTGTTTGCTGGCAATGTAAATTATGTCTAGTGTTGACTGAGTCATTGAATCTTCTCTAAAATGCTTTCTAAATATGAACATAAGCAAAAGTTAGTCATGTTTCGCTCGTTCTTCTTATATAATTTTATGACAAGATTATATATGACATCCTTGAGGAAATTTCTTCTTCTTCTTCTTTTCTTTCCAAATCAGCAAGGGAAAAAATCAAGAATTAAGTTCATGGGTAGAATGTGAGCTAAGTAAATCGTGTGGGGTTGTTTTGAGGAATAAGTAGAAAGCCAAAAATTGATACTCTTGCCACTCCAAATACCGTATATGGTCGGCACGAAATCTTTTTTTTTTTATCCATCTGATTTTGTGGTAGCGAGAAACTTTTTGGCAAAAGCTTTTAGTTCAGGAGTAAAAAAAGGCAGAATGAATTCACGGGCAAAGTGCGGTTTAGGCAAATAGTATAGGGGCATTCTTAGTTAACTTACCTAAAAAACTGAATCTTTTAAAAAAATAGTAAAACATACTTTGGATAGTCCTATCCCAGCCTTGCTAATCTCAGGTCTAAGAGGGGAACTAGGGACCGAAGTGGAGAATCAAGCATAAATTTTTCAACAAAAGTACTCTAGAAAGATTCATTTTCTGAGGAAGACGATAGTCTACCGACGAAGGGAGGGGAACTCGCCAACGAAGATGATGTAATGATGACGACAGGAATGAAGAAGACGAGAGGGAAAAGGAGAAGAAGGAATAAGAGAACAAGAATGAAAACCCTTATTTTTGGATGTCCAAGAAGAAAGATAAAATGACTCTGAATGTCAAAAATGGAAATTGGATTCTAGAGGGGATAATATTTTTCTACAATACTTGTTGCAAGTTTTAACAAACTAGTAATTTTTTGGAAAACTTAGTGAAAGCAATGTAACTTACCTAAAATAATAAAGTTTGTGGGCTTAACGAAATCTTATAAGTATATTTATAACTACTATAAGCAATTAGATTTTGAAAAACTAAAATAAATGTTTATCATAAGAAATGAATAAATTATGGGGTCATTTTGAGAAATTAATCAATTATGTTACATTTAGAGAAACTCTATTAAATTGAACAAAATTAAGCAAGGGTTCATAGACAAATTATATATGTATATTTATAATTATTGTTTTTACTAATTTTATCAGGAAAAACTAACACAAATGTATATAATAAAAAATGAATAAGCTATGGGGTCATTTTGGAGAAACTAGTGATTTTGGTAAAAAACTTAATAAAACTCATGTAAATGAAATAAATTAACAAAATTAGCGGGTTTACAGACAAATTATAAGTATATTTATATAAATATAAGTAATTTTATTTTGAAAAACTAAAATAAATGTATATCATAATGAATGAATACGTTATGAATTTTGAAAAGCTGGTGATTTGTTAAAACTTAGTTAAACTCATATAAATTAAACAAAATATATAAATTAGAGGGTTTAGACACAAATTATAAATATATTTATAATTAATATAAGTAGGTGTGTTTGGAAAAATAAAATAAATGTTTATAAGAACAAAAGAATAAGTTATGGGGTCATTTTAAAAAAAAAAGTGTGATACATGTGAAAATTTAGAGAAACTAATGTAAATTACATAAAAATATGAAATTAGAGCGTTTAGATACAAATTATAGGTATATTTATAATTAATATAAATTATTTTTTTTGGAAACCTACAATAAATGTTTATCAAAACAAATGAGTAAGTTATGGGGTCAATTTGAGAATCTAGAGACTTATGTGAAAATTTAGTGAAACTAATGTAAATTATAGAAAATTGAGAAATTAGTGGGTAAAGGGACAAATTATAAGTATATCTATAATTAATATAGGTAATTTTATTTTGAAAAAGTAAAACAAATACATGTCATAACAAATGAATAAGTTATGTGGTCATAAAAAATGAATAAGTTTTGGTGATGTGAGTTCCCCATTTGATTGCAAATTGAATCTGTCATCTTCCCAAGATCACTTCATTGATGAAGGACATCTATTGAAGATTTTGTAGTTCGAACACTCCACTAAAGAACCTGTGAGAAACTAAGCCACATATACCCAATATTGGGAGGAGGAACTCTTCCAATTTGATAGCAAGAACCTTAGGGAAACTACGGCCCTAAAATCCAAACTACACAAATTATAATTATAATCAACTCTAAAAACAAGAACTCCTAGATTCAATTAAAGAAGGAATTGAAAATAATCAATTGACTTCCATAGATTGTTAATCTATGTAATCAATTATTTACAAATTGAGGAAGTAGATCCTTAGAAGTTAATTAAGATGGGTTGAAGAACCTTAGAAACCATTGTAGGAAACTCTAAATTCATATCATCAATATTAACCTTAGTTGTTCACAAGAGGAAGCATAAGTAGGTAATTGTAAAGAAAACCTACTCCTCTTCCTAAAACCTATTAAGTATTAAAAATATCTAATTACCCTTCTAATAAAAGTTAATTACAAGCATGGAAATCAAGAAACCAATAATTAACTAAAAACTAATTAATTTTGATTAAAATTAAATTGTAGTCTTCAAGTCTTGATTGTTTGTCCTGAGACCTACCGAGGGCGGTAGGGTGAGAGCCTACAGTCGCATGTTGGTATTTTTGAGGAACCGAAATCCAAAATAGATTTTTTTTCCCTCAATGTTCCCCATGCGGTCGGCACATAATTGTTATTTTGTTGGTTTCGTCACATTTTACGGTGGCGAGCCACTTTTTGGCAAAAGATTTTAGTTTTAGGAGTAAAAAAATGAAGAATGAGTTCAAGGGCAGAGTACGGATTTGGAAAATAGTATGGGGCTTTCTTAGTTAACCTCCCTATTAAATGAAATCTTGAAAAAAAGTAGTAAAAAATTTTTGGATAGTCGTATCCCTGCCTTGTAAATCTCATGTCTAAGGAGGAATTAGGAACAGAAGTGGAGAATTCAGTATAAATTTCTCAATAAAATTACACTAGAAAGATTTATTTTTTGAGAGAGACGACAGTCTGACGATGACGAAGGGGGAATTCGGCAAAGAAGTTGATGATAATAACGATGATAGGAACGAAGAAGAACAGGGAGAAAAAGAGAAGAAGGAACAGAAGAATAAGAAGAAAAACCCTACTTTTGGGTTGTCCAAGAAAAAAGGTAAAATGACTCTCAAGGCCATAAATGGAAATTGGATTCTAGAGTGGATAATGTTTGTTGCTATAATAATTACAAGCATGGAAGTCAAGAAATCGATAATTAACTAAGAACTAATTAATTTTGACTAAAATTAATGTGTAGTCTTAAAGCCTTGATTATTTGTCCTAACACTTATCGGGGACAGTAGGCTCTGTTTTCTTCCCTCCTTGCTTCTTTCATCTTCTATTATAGTCGGAAGCTTCTAGTTTTATTTCAGCGAGCGTATTATAAATTTTATGAGTCTTGGAAGTGTTGTAAAGTCTTCTAAGCCTTCCAGTTAAACCCGAAGTTCCTTAATTGAAACTTCATCCATGATGTCTTCAATCTTCTAGTTGCTCCTATGTAAATTGTTGGATAATCCTTTGTTGAATTCATATCATATGGGGTCATTAGAAAAAAAAGAAACAGCTCTAGAAGTATTTTGTTAGATGATAGTCTCTTTCAAAATCAGTACATCTTGTGTGGTTAATGAATTGAAAAGATCCTGACTGGTGTACAACGAGCCATTTTGGTTGGTTTGAATTGATGTAAGAATGAATGACTAAAAATTTTGAAAATGACCAAAAACCATCGCATTCGCTCACCAAAAGATTAGACTATTGTTTGGTTAAAATAAAAAAAAAAAAGAAAGAAAAGCATCTGGTCAGCTCGATAGTCACCACCTTGTTTGGTAAAAGAATTTTAAAAAGTAAAAGAAAGAAAGAAAGGAGGAGCATCAGCTCACCATCAACTTTTTTTTTTCTTTCAAAAGAAAAAAAGCAAGTCAACTCGCTAGTCACCAACTTGTTTGGTAAAAAATTAAAAAAAAAAAAAAAGAAAGAAGGTTGATGCACCAGCACTGCTTTGCTGATCCTCACTAACAAGTGGATGAATGTTCTAAATTATCAACCTCAATTAGCTAGCTCACCTATTAACTTAATTAGCCTAGCACTCATACTCTTTTTTACAACAAGAGAGAGATGAGTTGATGGAAGATGATAAAGTTGTTTTTTGAAATGACATAAAGTTGTTATATTTTTACATATAGGATTATAGGGAGAGTTGCTTTTAAAATTATCAACTTCAAATCGTAAAAGTACAAAAAGGACCATTATGTAAATTTATATCTCAATTTCTGTTAAATTTACAAAAATGTCCTCATTTGAGGGGATTAATTGCTTCTACAAAGAGGCGCCTATCACTACTCTAGACATACACACACAAACATATATTTAAATATATATAAGATTCATCTAACATGTGTTCCTATGGCACATGTTAATATGTATAAACTCACACAATATTTGGTAAAACATAATATAACAAAAAACACATTAAATAAATATGGAATGTTTGTACTAATTAACAATCACGATATTTATTTACCCTAATTGTCCCAATAACAATCTTAATAATCTCTTTACCCCTACCCCTTCCCTACTTATCCTTCCCTCCTAAAACCCCCCTTCCCCCACCTCCTACCCCCACAAAAAAAAAAAAAAAGGAAATAATATAGGATTTTCTTTCATATTTACTTTTAAAATATATTTTTCTTTAGGGTTCATTTTTTTCTTTGGGTGTATCTTTTATTTTATGGGTTTTATTAATACAATATACTGAATAAAAAATTAACTCTAATGAAGAAAGATAAATTCTAAAGGGATAATATATTACGAAAGGAAATGTTATAAGCAATCCCTGGTGCTTTCTTTTTGGTGTGGGGGTGAGAGAGAATATTAAAGATTCCGATTGATACAATTCACGTAAATAAGTGTAGGTGATTATATTTGTGCAAATTTCCATATGTGATTTAATGAGATATATACAACATATATATGCACATACATATATAAATACATATATACATACGTATATATGGGCTTGTCTAACGTGTGCCCCTATATTGGCACATGTTATTACAGATAAACTCACACTAATACTTGGTAAAAAAATATATTAAAAAAGTGTCACTGGATAAACTATGAAATTTTACACTAATTAGTAATCATTTATATTTATTTACCTTAGTTATAGCAATCAGAATCTTTATTTACCACTAACCTTTCCTTTTATAATATATTTTTTCCTTAAGGTTTATTTTTTCCTTAGGGTAATTATGTTTTATTTAATAGGTTTTATTAATGCAACATGTCAAATAAAACCTACAGAACAACAAAGAAATCCTAAGAATAAAAAATCCTCCACAGAGGGAAAATATATTATAAAAGAAAATATTATAAACTATCCTTGGTACTTTAATAATTAGGATTCTAGTTGATACAATTTAGGAGAATAAGTATAAGTGTTTATTATTAGTGCAAAAGTTCCATAGGTGATATAACGAGTTTTTGCAATATTTGAATCATTAAATATAGCGTGAGTTTATCTATATTAACATATACCATAAGAGCATACATAAGAAACCCTATATATACACAAAGAGAGGGAGAGAGCGAGTGGGGGGAGAGAGAGAGAGAGAGAGAGAGAGAGAGAGAGAGAGAGAGAACTATAAAAACAAACAAAAATTGAAGGTAAAGAAGCCCCAAAAGCTTGTCATTGCAAATCAGTTATGAATTGTCCTAAGAAACCTGCATTGGCACTATGCATAAGAGGCTGGAGTTAATAGATTATTTTATGACAGAGATGTCATGAAGTGCTTAAGAATGAAATTGCTAGAAGAATTAAAAAAAGCTTGAAGATAAATGGAAACTGATGATGGAAGAAATGTGTAGAAGGTTAGAAGCATTTGGAAATAAAGTTTCGGTGAGATAAAAAATACATGAGATTGTGATAGAGGATGAGGATATGGTATTTGAAGGTGAAGTGGGTAGTGATCATGAAGAAGCTGTGAGGCAATGAGATCTTCTGGGGATATTGGCTCCCTTGGTGGGAGACAATGTGTGGATGTTATTGAATGCAGAAAATATAAGGAATAATGAAATAGTAGGCCTTTTCGTGGAGTATGTCGTCAATGATTAAGAAGGAGATAGTTTTGGAAGGATTTTTTTGGAACACAAAAGAAGGGAAAAGAAACACCTCCACCAATTATGGAAAAAAGGAATTAAAGAGCAGCAGATGCAGAAGTGGTTGATGACGGTTCTAGACGTTGACGTAGTTCAAGATTACTAATAGAATAAGCTAAGAAGTTTACTAAAGTTGATCGAATTTGGGAAGAGTTGTCGGGGTGGGAAGGCATAGGCTAGCGTCAGAGAAGAACATTTGACCAGTGCCAAGAATCCTATGACAATGTTACTGCCTTGTAATTTACTTAATACATTACGTATTTTAAATTTCATAAAGGTTATATGTTTTACTACAAATTCCCTTTAATATGAAATCCTAAATATTTTTTACAGGTAGACCTCCTCCTGTCTCATGTCCATCAAATGTCGCAATTACTAGGCCGACAAAGGTAATTCGTGAAATCTACCGCATACTTTATATAGTTCGAATTAAATGGTTGATACTGATATTTATTAATATAGGAACAAACCATTGTTTAGGGAACACTAAATAAGAAGTTAAATATTCGCCACTTAACTTGAGCCGATAGAGCATCTATACCTCAGAAATGTTTGAGCGTAGATCGGTCTTCCTGGTAACTTGAATTCCCTCTTTAGGGACCTATGAAGAATTAGAGATACGATTTTGCCCCATCCTTTAACTTCTAGTCCAATCCTTGCACTGCATTTTGTTTACCAGCAGCAGCAAGGATTAAATCACTGTGAATGCCATAACTGGGAATGACATTTTGGAGTGATTTTCTTTTTGCTCTGACGGTATTGTTGTTTGCACGTTATTATGCTCTAAAATTGAAACCCTTCTTATTTCCGGCTCAGAATTTTGTGGATGGTTTGTGTTAGGTGTTATTTTATTTTGTGGCTGTTTGGTGGCAAAATGAGCTAAGGATTTCATAGTTTTCTTAATCAAAGGAAGTTTTTGTTCAATGAAAACTTGCTTAGTTTGTCTGTGGGGTAAACTAAATTTCAAGTTGTGACTTGGTTGATTTTAGTTCTATTAAATGAGTGCTGTTGACTGACCATGGGCATGGCAAGGAGGCAGTTGGGAGCGGGGACTAAGTAAAATTTCAGTTATATCGAATAAATTTTAGTTTAGAGAAACTTCATTTTTCTTCCCATCGAGGACATGTCTACAGAGCAACGAAACGAGATTTTTTTCATTTCCGAATAGTGAAATGATTTCATATTGATTAAAATTTATCACAAACTTTTGCAGTTATTTCATGGAAAAAAATTTTCCAAAATACGTTGAAGTCCCCACTGATATCCCCACCACCTTTACCTTTTTTTCATTCCCTTGCATTCTCATTATGAGGATAAAATTCATCTCCAATCCCAACCTAACTCCCTTAATTAAGCCCCATTCCTACCCATCTCAAGATATTAAAAAAAGGTGATGGATGCTAGTCTATGGTAATATAGAAGGTGGGAGTGACAAGAGTTTCTGATTTCTCGAGTAGTAAACTTACTCTTAGTACTCTAGTAGGGTAGTAAAGTTTTACTATTTCTTTTATTTCTTTATCTCCAATTTTTTCGATTACGAACTTCTCTTGATCCCTCGTAATTCATCATTGAAGAAAGAAGTAGAATTACAGAAAAGCAGAGATAGGTCGCGATAGTTAGGGTTTCGGATTTCTAGGATCCTTAAGTTTTAATTCAAACATAAGGTATTTACTAAATACATTAACGAGTCAATCCTAGGCTCTAAAGAGCTAGGGTTTACTGACTTGATATAGCCCTAATGAAGAGGCCCACTCCCTAATTTATTTAATTTTGTTATTTGGACCTTATCGTTTTTTTATTAAATAATTTGGACAAAATATTTAACAACTCAAACATTTAACTAATCTCCAATTCAAAACACTATGCAATTAAATAGTATATATTTGTATATATGTACATATACATGCATGTATATATATGTATGTATATATATATAAATATATTTTTAGCAGCATATTTAGGTTTTATGATGGAAGTCCTTCGTTATGTAGTTGCTAACTTAATGTGATTAAGAAAATATATCTACTCATCATTCAAGCGATTTTTATTAATCCTAATTAACTAATATTTCCCTTAGTAAGATCAAAAGTTAAAAGAATAACAATTCTTTGTTTTAGTAAATAAAGCTAAAAAAATGAAACAACAAAACTCCGTACATGAAATCAATTACAAGAACAAACAAATGACCTAATGGAAAACATTTAAAATGATCATAATTTCCTTTTTAAACCACAACTGCTTTTAAATTTACAAAAGATTCATTTTGTCGGTTAGCCTTTTCTTACACATATCCTCCTCTACTATTCAAGCTAATATTTCCATCGGTTTTTCCCAATGCTATTTTTTATGCAAAATGCATTTGCAGTTTCCCATGTATCTTTATCCCTTTTTTCTTTCCAACAAAAAATTCCCATGAATTCCTTCGCCTTTCTCTTTTGTTCCCTACAGAGACGATTACAAATTCATTATGTTACTATATTGTTTAGATCTGGAGCATGCTCTAATGTCAGTAAAGGTAACACTCCTTCATTCTCCTTTAGCTTTCATACAGGAACCGCCCTAGAAAGAATTAGCATACTATGGGTGGGCAAACAACCGCCGAAGGAGATGTCATTTGCACCTAATTATTCTATTTAGTTTGTGTCCATAGGCCACTCTTCAAAATGGTGAGAATCTCTTGCCTAAAATATACATATTTTGCAATTGGTGCCTTATCATTGAGGGTGTAGTTAGGTGAGTTGCAAGTCTTGACATTTTTAACCATAAAGGTTTATATTTCTACACAAAAAAAATAAAAAAATAAACAACAGAACTTCGAACATGAAAATTTGATTAAAATATGGATAAGAATCTATCGAATTTGATATCTAAGAACATCAACAATATGAAAGTAATCAATTTCTTTTGCAAAACTTAAAAACAATTAATGTTGAGGCATCAACAATAATCAAGGTATGTATATTTATATTATCCTATCAAAAGTATAGGCAATCAAGAGGTGTAAATTTAGAAATACTATAGGTTATATATCTCAATCATTCACTAAATAAGAAAAATGATATTCAAAATAATGATCCATTATTTAAAATCAAATTGTGCAACCTATATTAAAAAAATATTCATATTCATAAAATTTTTACTTATTTGGTGCACAAAAAGCTACTTCCAATGTTATTTATGTTAGAGATAGAAAAGACATTTTGAGTATACCACATGCTTCTTTGCTTGGGTTTTACATTATAATTAATGGTATTCCTTAGCTAAAGCTACATAGAATGTTGGACAAAAGTTTAACTAATGCATGAAAATGGGTACATAAAACTGGGTTTTCAAGTAATCTAGGTACGGTTTAGAGGAAGATTTTATAGCTCCTAATTTTTCCAATAGTGCAACGACACTTCGATAAAATATTTTATTAGCTTTATCAACAAAAGGAAATCTCAAATAGAGTTTACAGGGTTTCTCCATTGATTTCCATTTCTCAAATATAGAATAAATTCAAAACACAAAAGCCTTCCATGTTGAGGAAGGGAGAGAAAAGCAATGTCAAAAATTAGAACCCTAAGTAGGAAGAATGTTACTTTATAAAGTAGCACTGATTATGTGGGGCTTATAAAAGATAAGGTGTGAGCTGCTTTTCGAAATAAAGAACAAGAAGATGATACGACTACTTTTTTATTATCATTTCTTGCTATCTAATATTTAAATATTTTGTTTGCTGGTAATGTAAATTATGTCTAGTGTTGACTGAGCCATTGAATCTTCTCCAAAATGCTTTCTAAATATGAACATAAGAAAAAGTTAGTCATGTTTCGCTCATTCTTCTTATATAATTTTATGATAAGATTATATATGACATCCATTAGGAAATTTCCTCTTCTTCTTCTTCTTTTCTTTCCAAATCAGCGAGGAAAATAAACTTTTTTTCCATACTTATTATTCTAAAAATAAAAAATGTTTAGTCAAATTTTTAACCACTAAAAACATATAGTTTACAAAATCAGTCACAATCTTCTGTAATTTAACACTTTCATGTAAAAAAAACATAGACTTACGAATTCTTACCTCAAACAACTGATGATCAAAACGAATCAATCTCATGTGAAACTCCAATTTAAGAAGCCTGTAACATAAAATAAAAAATAAAAAAACATTGAAAGAAGGAACTAGTCTAGGGTGGCGGCAACTAGGTTCTGTAATCGCTAGGATCTCTAGGTTTAATTCTTACATAACGTGTTTGTAATTGGGCCCTAAACTCTAAAATCTAATGTACTAGGACTAATCTAAGTTTATCTGGTCCAAATAACCATGCCCACTCCTATCCTAATGAATTTTTTAATATGGCCCAATGTTTTCATATGAAATAACTTTGACCCCATATTAAATAATAAAAATATTTAACTAATTAGTTTCCCAAGTAATTAAGTAGGTCTTTCTTCTTATTCTAGCCCGTATGCACATACTCACTACTTCTGTTCCAGACAAGTCCGTAGTTTAATAATTAAAGGAATACATATAATTCTAAAGAGTCCAAACCCAACCTTATCAAGATAAAATTATCTTAAATGATGTCATAATGATTAAAAAGATTAATATCTCCAAAACAATAAAGAAAAAACAAAAATTTTGACAGGTTAAATAAGTATTCTTGAACTTGTAAAAACATTTACATTGAGACAGAAAGAATTTTCCATAGCTGAGCACACCATCTTCCTAATTTTGTATACTAACTTGTTTTTTCAGAAATATAGCATTATCATGTTCGAGTTCTACATACCATATAGGTTGTCTTGAAGTAGAGTACTCTAAGCGTAAGATGGTTGTTTCTTTGCATACTAATGCTTCGCTTTTAAATTATAATTGTACTGGTATTTGTTTAGTTAAATTAGCTTAGAATGTTATCTTGAAGTTTTTTATTGCATTGAAGTTGGTTACGGGAATGTAGTTCTTCAAGGAATTTTAATATATTTAGGAGGAAGATTTTATGGTTTCTAATTCTATAATTGTGCGAGTAAAATTCTAAAAAATATTTAGACAGCTAAAGATAGTAAAAAAATATATTTTCGTCCACCATTTACATCAGTTCTTTGTTGATTGTCATAGACTTAGCATGGTAGAATAAACATATTTTTATTTGTTCTTTAATGTATATATAGTGCGGAAAGAACATTAGAATATGCAAAAGTGCACTTATAAAATCTTTTCAAGGTTATAAATTCGAAGCAAAGATTTAGTAGTGAAATTAAGAAAGAGGAAAGATTTGATACTTCATAAAGTTGCAATGATATTATTGGGCTTATGAAACATCTAGGATCGTCTAATACATCTTCTAGTACACCCTCTAGTACCCTTATTTTAGTAATTTTATCAATATAAATCCTATAGAATAACAGATGAACCCTAAATTCTAATAGATAAATCCGAAGGGAAAATTTCCTGTTCAAGTATGTGTACTAGAGAGTGTACTTGAGAATGTACTAGACAAACCTTAGTGCTTATGAAAGGTTTTCTGTGAGCTACTTCCCCAACACAAGTACAAGGAGATAGGAATACAATTTTTTTTATCATTCTTTCTATGAAATCCCAAGATATTTTGATTGCTAGCAACGTAAATAATATCTAGTGACGGTCATTTAATCTTTTTTAAAATGCTTTTCAAAATAAGAAGATATCTTCCTCATGTAGTAGAAAAAAGATAATCACTATTCCCTCTTTCTTCTCCTTTCGTTCCATTTACGATAAGAGTATATAATGGAATCCTTATGGAAATTTCCTTGTTCACCCAAATATTTTAAGCAACTACCCACAAGTACTATTATCATTACTATTATCATTATTATTATTATTATTATTATTATTATTAGGGTGAAGTGTACTAGTGACGCTTAAAGCTTTTCCGTTTTTGAATTTTGACCCTGAACTAAAAAAAACGCTAAGTCCGTTACCTCGAACTTTCCCAACGAATAAATTTCACCCTTAAACATATTAATTTTTCCCTTCTGTTAATTTTTGTCAACATGTCACATTTACATGATAATTCCCACGGGCATTTGGGACCGAATGAAACAAAACAAATAGTTTGGTTTTATTTAGCAACCCTTAATCCAAGACAAAGATGCAACAGTGACGGGAAGGGAAAGGGAAATTGGAAGGAGAAGAAGAAAATGGGGGAGGGTTGTAAAATTATGACGGGAGGACAAAGAAGAGGAAGAAGAATCGGGGGCCCAATAATATTACAGGAGATGGGAAAGAAGAAAGAGGGAGAGTGTTACAGAGATGTAACGGAAGAAGAAGGAGATGGCAGTGCGTGAAGATCAGAGCAAGTAGGAGGATGAGACCGCTAGCTCTTACGGCGGTGACAGTGGGCTTGTTGTATTGATTGGCAGTGATGATGATGGGAACGAAATTCTAAGCATCAAAGAAAACACCATATGGTTCAATCTTGTTGAAGCCATGAGAAATATTAGGTACTTTGTTACAAAATTTTGCCTGAAGAAAATCAAAGTCAGTACCCGACATATAATATTAGAAAATAATAAAATTTTATTGATTAATTTTTTTTTGAGAAAATTCATTTTTTCCTTTTGGAGAAGCTAAAAAAGGAAAATCGAAACGAATTTTAATTTGGGGAAAGAAATCTTTATTTATCAAAAACATAAATTTCAGTTCCGGTTTTTTTTTTTTTTCCAAACTATTAACATCCCTAGCTTTGGACCACTTTTTGATAAGTGATTTTTGTTCAAGGGAAAAAAAAAAGAATTAACTTCATGGGTAGAATGTGAGCTAAGTAAATCGCGCGGGGTTGTTTTGAGAAATAGAAAGCCAAAAATTGATACTTTCGCCACTCCAAATACCACGTGTGGTCGGCACAAAATCTTTTTTGTTGGTCCATCCTATTTGTGGTAGCAAGAAACTTTTGGGCAAAAGTTTTTAGTTCAGGAGTAAAAAAATGCAGAATGAGTTCACAGGCAAAGTGCGGTTTAGGCAAATAGTATAAGGGCATTCTTAGTTAACTTCCCTAAAAAACTAAATCTTTCAAAAAAGCAGTAAAACATACTTTGGATAGTCCTGTCCCTGCCTTGCTAATCTTAGGTCTAAGAGGGGAATTAGGGACTGAAGTGTAGTATCAAGTATAAAGTTTTCAACAAAATTACTCTAGAAAGATTCATTTTCTGAGAAAGATGATAGTCTACCGACGAAGGGAGGGGAATTCGGCAAAGCAGATGATGTAATGATGAAGATAGGAATGAAGAAGACGAGAGGGAAAAGGAGAAGAAGGAACAGGAGAACAAGAATCAAAACCTTTCCTTTCGGATGTCCCAGAAGAAAGATAAAATGACTCTGAATGTCATAATGGAAATTGAATTCTAGGGGGGATAATATATTTCTATAAGACTTGTGTAAGTTTTAATGAACTAGTACTTTTTTAGAAAACTTAGTGAAACCAATGTAACTTACCTAAAATAATAAAGTTAGTGGGCTTAATGAAATCTTATAAGTATATTTATAATTACTATAAGCAATTAGATTTTGAAAAACTAAAATAATATTTATCATAAGAAATGAATAAATTATGGGGTCACCTTGAGAAATTAATCAATTATGTTACATTTAGAGAAACTCTATTAAATTGAACAAAATTAAGCAAGGGTTCATAGAAAAATTATATATGTATATTTATAATTATTATTACTAATTTTATTAGGAAAAACTAAAACAAATGTATATCATAAAAAAATGAATAAGCTATAGGGTCATTTTGGAGAAACTAGTGATTTTGTTAAAACATAATAAAACTCATGTAAATGAAATAAATTAAGAAAATTAGTGGGTTTAGAGACAAACTATAAGTATATTTATATAAATATAATTAATTTTATTTTGAAAAACTAAAATAAATGTATATAATAACGAATGAATACGTTATGAATTTTGAAAAGCTGGTGATTTATTAAAACTTAGTTAAACTCCTATAAATTACACAAAATATCAAAATTAGAGGGTATAGACACAAATTATAAATATATTTATAATTAATATAAGTAGGTGTGTTTGGAAAAATAAAATAAATGTTTTATAAGAACAAAAGAATAAGTTATGAGGTCATTTTCAAAAAAATAGTGATATATGTGAAAATTTAGAGAAACTAATGTGAATTACATAAAAATATGTAATTAGAGGGTTTAGATACAAATTATAAATATATTTATAATTAATATAAATTATTTTTTTGGAAACCTGCAATAAATGTTTATCACAACAACTGAGAAAGTTATGGGGTCAGTTTGAGAATCTAGTGACTTATGTGAAAATTTAGTGAAACTAATGTAAATTACAAAAAATTGAGAAATTAGTGGGTAAAGGGACAAATTATAAGTATATTTATAATTAATATAGGTAATTTTATTTTGAAAAAGTAAAATAAATGCATGTCATAACAAATGAATAAGTTATGTGGTCATAACAAATGTATAAGTTATGGTGATGTGAATTTCCCATTTGATTGCAAATTGAATCTGTCATCTTCTCAACATCACTTCATTGATGAAGGACATCTATTGAAGATTTTGTAGTTCGAACACTACCCTAAAGAACCTGTGAGAAACTAAGCCACATATACCCAATATTGAGAGGAGGAACTCTTCCCAATTTGATAGCAATAACTTTAGGGAAACTACGGCCCTAAAATCCAAATTACACAAATTATAATTATAATCAACTCTAAAAACAAGAACTCCTAGAATCAATTAAAGAAGGAATTGGAAACAATCAATTGACTTTCATAGATTGTTAATCAATATAATCAATTGTTTACAAATTGAGGAAACAGATGCTGAGAAGCTAATTAAGATGGGTTGAAGAACATTAGAAACCGTTGGAGGAAACTCTAAATTCATATCATCAATATCAACCTTAGTTGTCCAGAAGAGGAGGCATAAGTAGGTAATTGTAAAGAAAACCTACTCCTCTTCCTAAAACCTAATAAGTATTAAAAACATCTAATTACCCTTCTAATAAAAGTTAATTACAAGCATGGAAATCAAGAAACCAATAATTAACTAAAAACTAATTAATATTGATTAAAATTAAAGTGTCGTCTTCAAATCTTGATTGTTTGTCCTGAGACCTACCAAGGGTGGTAGGGTGAGAGCCTACAGTCGCCGCTAGGTAGTCTCCTCAATATTCCCTTTGTCCAGAGGGCTATTGTAGACAATAAGGTCGGAACCTACCATCATCGGTAGGCTCTGTTTTCTTCCCTCCTTTTTTCTTGCATCTTTTTCGATGGTCAGAAGTTTCTAGTTTTATTTCGGTGAGCATCTTATAAATTTTATGAGTCTTATAAGTCTTGTAAATTCTTCCAAGCCTTCTAATTAATCCAAGAGTTCCTCAATTGAAGCTTTGTCCATACTGTCTTCAATCTTGTAGTTGCTCCTAAGAAAAATGTTCAATATCTTTTTGTTGAATTCATATCATATGGGGTCAGTAAAAAAAAAAAACAAAACACAGCTCGTCTAGCATTTTATTAGGTGACGTCCTCTTTAAGGTTCAAGAAATCTTGTGTGGCTCATGAATTAAAAAGATCCTACCTGGTATACAACAAGCCATTTGTGTTGGGTTGAATTCATCTAAGAATGACTAAATGTTTTTAAATTCAAATAAAGAAACATCGCATTTGCTCACAAAAAGATTAGCCTATTTTTTGTTAAAATTAAAAAGAAAAAAAAAAAGAGGAGAAGAAAAAAGCATTAGGTCAGCTCGCCAGTCACCAACTTGTTTAAAAGAATTTTAAAAAGGAAAGAAAGAAAGAAGGAGCATGAGCTCACCATCAACTTATTTGGTTTTTTTTGGAAAAAAAAATCATGTCAGCTCGCTAGTCGCCACATTGTTTGGTAAAAATACATAAAAAAAAAAAAGAAAAGAAAAAGAAAGAAGGCTGATGCACTAGCACTTGTTTGCTGGCTAGTACTAACAAGTGTATGAATGTTCTGACTTATCTACCTCAATTAGCTAGCTCATCTACTAACTTAAATAGCTTAGCATTGTTCATTTTTTTACGATAAGAGAGCGAGATATGAGTTGATGAAAGATGATAAAGTTATTTTTTGAAAGACATAATATTAATTTTTTTAATTATAGGAGAGTTGCTTTTAAAATCATCAACTTATAAAAGTACACAAAGTACCATTATGTAAATTTACGTCTCCATTTTTGTTAAATTTACTAAAATGTCCTCATTTGAGGCAATTAATAACTTCTTCAAAGGGGCACCTATCACTATTTTGGACAATATATATAAGTTTATCTGGCGATGTTCCTATGGCATATGTTAATACGGAGAAACTCACGATACTTGTTGCAAAAAATATAACAAAAAAGCACATTAAATAAATATGAAATGATTGTAGTAATTAATAATCATCTATATTTATTTACCTTAATTATTCCAATAAGACTCTTATTAATCTCTCTACCCCTAACCATTCCCCATTCATCCTTCCCAACCCCAAAAAAAGGAAAGAATCTAGGATTGTCCTTTTCATTTCGTTTTATATTATATTATTCCTCCTCGTTTATTTGTTTTGCTTTAGGTTTATCTTTTATTTGGTAGGTTTTATTAATGCAACGTACCGAATAAAAAATAAACCCTAAGGAGCCATGATAAATCCTAAAAGCAAAATATATTATGAAAGGAAATGTTATAGACAATCCCCGAGTGATCTCTTTTTCCGAGTTGGGGTGAGAGAGAATATTAAAGAATCTAATTGATACAATTAAGGTAAATAAATTTAGGTGGTCATTATTTGTGCGAAATTTCCATATGTGCTTTAATTAGATATATATACATATACATACATACGTACATATATATACATATATATATACATATATAAGGCTTTGTCTAATGTGTGCCCCTATATATGGCACACGTTAATATAGATAAACTCAAACTATGTTTGGTAAAAAATATATAAAAAAAGTCTTAGTAAATAAACTATGAAATTTTGCACTAACTAATAATTATTTATATTTATATTTCTTAATTGTGGCAATCAGAATCTTTAATTCTCTCTACCACTATCCTTTCCTTTTATAATATATTTTTTCCTTAGGGTTTATTTTTGTCCCATAGGGTAATTATCTTTTATTTGTTAGGTTTTAGTGATACAATATGTCAAATAAAACGTACAAAATAAAAACTAAATCCTCAGGAGAAAAGATAAACCATAAAAAGAAATTCTATAAACTATCCTAAATACTTTAATTCTTGAGATGGAGGTGAGAGAGAATATCAATGATTCTGATTAATACAATTAAGGTAAATAAATATAAGAGATTATTATTAGTGTAAAATTTCCGTAGGTTATTTAATGTGATTTTAGTAACATTTGAATCATCGAATACAATGTTAGTTTATCAGTATTAACATATAACATAAGAGTATACATAAGCCAAACCCTATATATATACATAGAGAGTGAGAGGGAGAGAAAGAACACTCAAAATAAACAAAAATGAAGGCTTAAAGAAGCCTCAAAAGCTTGTCATTGCAAATCAGTTGTGCATTTTCCTGAGAAACCTACATTGGTAACTCCGAATAAGATACTGGAGTTAATAGATTATTTTATGACAGAGATGTCAGAAAATGTTTAAGAGTGAAATTGCTAGAAAACTAAAACAGTGTTTGAAGATAAATGGAAATTGATGATGGAAGAAATGACTAAAATGTTAGAAGGATTTGGGAAGGTGAAGTGGGTTGTGATCATGAATATGTCGTGAGGTAATGGGATCTTCCAGGGGTATTGGCTCCTCGGTGTATGTCTTCTTACCATGTAGCATGTCGTCAATGTTCAAGGAGGAGATAGCTTGGGGAGAACTTTTTTGTAACCTAAAAGAAGAGGAAAAGAAACACCTCCACCAATTACGAGAAAAGGGAATTAGAGACCAGCAAATACAGAAGTTGTTGATGATGGTTGTTGACGTCGATGATATTCAAGATTACTAATAGAATCAGCTTAGAAGTTGACTAAAGTTATCAAGAAGTCACAAGTACAAAAAAGAGGAAAGGTGACAAAATTTGGAAAGAAAGGTCGGGGTGGAAAGGCATAGGCTAGCATTAGAGAGAAACATTCTACTAGTGCCAAGAATTCTTTGACGGTGTTGTTATCTTGCAATTTATTTAATACATTAGATATTTTAAATTTCATAAAGGCTATGTTGTTTTAACGTAAAATTCACTTTAATGAGAAATCCTAAATATTTAAGCCAATTAGCTCTACTCTTGTTGTGATTGCTAGGCCGTCAAAGGTAATTCGTGAAGTGCTGCATACTTAATACAATTTGAATTAAAAGATAGATAATTATATTTATTAATATAAGAACAAACCATTGTTCAAGGAACACCAATAAAGAACTTAAATATTTGCCGCTTAACTGGAGAAGATAGAATAGCTATAGTTCAGAAACGTTTGAGTGTAGA
Organism: Catharanthus roseus; assembly: GCA_028651295.1. Lineage (NCBI taxonomy): Eukaryota > Viridiplantae > Streptophyta > Magnoliopsida > Gentianales > Apocynaceae > Catharanthus > Catharanthus roseus. Next base: position 934,478 of record JAPQWS010000027.1, read on the forward strand.
TCGATCTCCTTGGTAAGTTTGAAATTCCCTCTTTATTTCACATGAAAGTTTCTAAATTTTTTAATGAAATGGAAAATTTTAAATGAAGGTCTTAATAAGTACAATCTTTCTAGATTGATTCAAAGTTTAAATTGGCAGTGAATTACTATATTTGATAAAGAGTGCAATGGCAAACCGATCCTACATGAAAAGTTTTGCATCATTGTTAAGTTCGAAAGTCATAGGTTGTTTCAGAGCATGAAAAAAAGCGTGGTTCAAAAATTTGAAGAAGCACTTAGTCCAGAAGTTTTCTTTCTCTGAACTAGGTTTCTGGTACATTTTTTTCTTCAAATTTACCCCACATAATTAAATTATCTTAAATTTTCTACCGCTTCACTTATTTAAAAAAATTCATCATTTTACCCACTTAATTGATTCATCTTAAAATTTTCTTCATCTTCACCAATTAAAAAAAAAAACTTTAACTTTTTACCCACCTTATTTATTTCTCTTAAATTATTTATGGCCTATACTTTAACCCCTATCCCTAAACCAAGTAGTTAATCGATGACTAGGTGAAGAATCAAAGATAAAATTTTGCCCCATCCTTGCACTCGTATTCCAATCATTGCACTACATGTTGTTTGCCAGCAACGACAAGGATAAAATCACTGTGAAGGCCATTAATGGGAATTAGATTCTTCAGTGATTTCTTTTGCTATGAGGGTTATGTTGTTTATGGGTTTTTAAGTTCAAAAGTTGAAACCCTTCTTATTTGTGGCTTAGAAGTTCGTAGATCGTTTGTGTTTGTTGTTGCTTTGTTGTGTGGACATTTGGTGACCAAATGAGCTAAGGATTTCACAGTTTTTGTTCAATGAAAACTTGCTTAGTTTTTCTATTGGGTAAAGCTAAATTTTTAGTTTTGACTTGGTTGGTTTAAGTTCCATCAAAATAGGTTTTGTTGACCGACCATAGGAATGGCAAGAGGGTAGGTGGGAGCGGTGACTTACTAAAATTTCGATTGTATTAAATAACTTTTGATTTAGAGAAACTTCATTTTTCTTCTCAAATTAAATTTTGCTTCAGTTTTTTATCTGATTTTTTTAATGTAAATACTTATTCGAAATTAATAAATATTGTACTTAAAATATAATAAGTTAAGGTTATCTTAGATTCAAATATTTTTTATTATAATATCTTCTTCACAAATTTCATTTAAAAGCTAATGAATCTAAACATGTTGGGATATAATGAGTATCATTTTAAAATTTAAATTATTAATTTTTTTATCTTTAAAACCTTTATGTTCATAAAAAAATATATAATTTTAATTTGAATAATTTTTGTTCATACAATTTTGGAAAACAATTATACAATAACCCCACAACATAGGACTAGTATACAGAAAGAAGACTAATACATGACCTAAGACAAAACAAACTCATCAAACTTAATGACTACGTGAAAAAAGAGAAGCAACTAGGGCATAAAGCCTTTTGTCACAGCCACCGGAAACACTTCTAAAAAGTGACATAACGAGATTTCTTTCATCCCCAAATAGTAAAAAGACTTCTTATTTATTAACATTTATCATCAACTCTTGCAGTTTTTTTTATAGTAAAATATGCAAAACACAGTTTCCAAAACACGTTGAGGTCCTCGCAGATATCCCCGCCACCCCTACCTTGTCTTCATCCCCGTGCATCCTCGTATTTAGGGATGAAATTCATCCCCAATCCAAACTGAATACCCCTAACTAATCCACTTCCCTACAAATCTCTAGATATGTGAAAAAATGTGATGGAAGTTAGTCTACGGTAAAATATAAGGTGGCAATGACAAGAGTTTTTGATTGCTAGGGTAGTAAACTTCCTTTTAGTACTTTTATATGTCTAAGGAAGCACAAATTTTACTAGATTTTTTGTTTCTTTCTCTCCAGTTTTTCTCGCTTACAAACTTCTCTTTATCATATGTAATAAATCATTGAAAAATTAGTAAAATTACAGAGAAGCAAAGATAGGTGGTAGTATCAAGGTCTCTAATTTCTAGGGTTCTTAAGTTTTACTTCCAACATAAGGTATTTATAAAGTACAATAATGAGCCATCCTAAGCTCTAATTAGCTAGGGCTATCTAACATGATACAGCCCTAATAAAAGGGCCCACTCTATAACTTATTAATTTTGTAATTTTGATATTATCGTTTTTAATAAAATAACTGGGACACAATATTAAACAACTCAAACATTTCATTAATCTACCAATCAAAACACTATTGCGATAAAACAATATATATTTACATATATATACATATATATCTATGTTTATATAATTATATGATATGTATACATATCTATATATATGTATGTGCGTGTATATATGATTCATGTACACACAAAAACGGACATATATGATTTAGTTAAAATCTTATGAATTTCCATATATATAATTGATAGAAATATAGATGTTTTAATTATGCGTCATGCAATTTTATTTTAAATAATGGATCATTTTTCTACACTTTTTTTTTGTATGCAGCTAATGATTGAGGTATAGAACATGTATTAATTCTAAATTTACACCTCTTAATTGTGCATACTTTCATAATTATGGTTTATCATGAACGAACCAAACATATAGATGTCAAATACCATTTTATTAGAGAAAAGGTTTCTAGTGGTTTAATTGACATAGACAAGATTAGGACTAATAATAATCTTGCAAATTTTGGTAGTAAAATTGTAAACACTGACAAGTTTATGTTTTACAGGGATTTCCTTCACTTGGATGCAGTTGGATTCACGGTAAGTTCAAAAAACGGTTGGAAAATATTGTTCGAGGTGGAGATTGTAGGCTTTTTAGGCCTTGAACCTTCCTAATATTTTCATTTTCAGCCCATCTTTGACCCAATGATGACTTGGTCCTCAACTGGAGAATAGGTGCCCATTTGACTGGGTCAAGAGATGCTGGGCCAGACCGGGCCGGGCCACCCTGGCTGCCCATTGATGTCACTCCCATTTGATCCCTCTCTCTCCCTCATTTCCAGTGCAGCCGTTTCTCTTTCCTTAGGAATCATTCTTCTCCTTTTCTTTTATGTCTTCTCTCTCTGCTTCTTGACTGTTGGTTCTCCCGACTTATCTCCCATCTTTCTTCTCCGTGGCTTCTACCGCTACTCTCTTCCGTTCGTTCGCTTCCTGCGACGTTGTCACTGCCGTCGGCTTCCTTGGATCATCTTCTGATCCTTTACTTGGTGTGTTTGAGAAAGAGCCGCAAGAAAGAGGGATAGAGAAAGAGAGAGAGAGAGAGAGAGAGAGAGAGAGAGAGAGAGTGGGTGTGGTACCGGTGACTCTTGCCACTATTGAGGTTCGGATCTGAGGGTTCCGATCATCCCGTCACTTACTGGTAACGCCTCGACGTGGTCTGTACAACTTAGCTACTGCTCAGTGTCCTTTTCTTTCTCGGTTCGTCACCGTTCCCGTCAGCGGTCGTTGTCCGCCACAGCGGTAAGTATTTCTCCTTGTTTTCTTATTTTTGATTATTACTATTAACTGTTTATTATTTTACAGCGCTAAAGTGTTTTTATTGGCTTTCTTTTTTTATCAGAGAGGAAGGCTGTGTAGTAGAATCGTTTTTGTTTTTTTACTGTTTTTGCTTAGGTTTTTGGCTTGTAATAGTAAATAGCTTCTGTACTAGTAATTAGTTTCTACAACGATTTATAGATATGTATATATACATATATATAGATATGTATATATACACAAATATATATACATATATACATATATGTATACATTTATACAAAAATTTAAAGTAACTAAGATTGGGGTCTCCCAATTGGGTTTCTGGTACATTGTTTTTCTTCAGTTTTAACCCTCTCTTTAATTTTCTTCAGCTTCACTAATTAAATTCAACTGTTTACCCACTTATTTGATTTCTCTTAAAATTTTCTTCAGTTTCACTGATTACAAAAAGGAAAAAATTCAACTTTTCACCAACCTATCCCTAAACCAAGCAGTCAATCAGACACCATACGAAGAATTTGAGATACGATTTGGCCCTATCCTTGCACTACACGTTGTTTGCCAGCAGTGGCAAGGATAAAATCACTGTGAAGGCTATAAATGGTAGAGAGATTATTGAGTGATTTGTTCTTCATTGATAGTTATGTTATTTGCACATTTTTATGTTCAAAAGTTCAAACCCATCATATATTCGGCTCAGAAACTCTAGATGGCTTATATTGGCTATTGTTTTATTGTGTGGGTGCTTGGTGTCCAAATCAACTAAGGATTTCATATTTTTTTTAATCAATATAAGGTTTTTGTTCAATGTAAAACTTGCTTCCTTTGTCCATGGGGCAAAACTGAATTTCGATTTGTGATTGGGTTGGTTCTAGTTCTATTAAAATGGGTTATGTTGACCGACTATTGGAGTGGCGAGGAGGCAGGTAGTAGCGAGGACCAACTCAAATTTGGGTTATATTTAATAAAAATCAATTTAGAGAAACTTGATTTTTCATCTCCAACTTAAATTTTGCATCAGTTTTTTTATTTTATTAATGTAAGTACTCATTCGAAATTAATAAATAATTGTACTTAAAAGACAATAAGTTAAGATTATCTTAAATTCAAATATTTTATTCTAATATCTTCTACAATAATTTCATTTGAAAGCTGATGAATCGAAATATGTTGTGATATAATCAGTGTCATACAAAACCCCGCTACATAGGTCTAGTATACAAAAAGAAGACTAGTACATGACCCAAGACAAAACAAGCTCAGCGAACTTAACAACCAAGTAAAACAGAAGAATCAACTAGGGCGCAAAGCCTTTTGTCGCAGCCATTGAGACACTTCCACGGAGAGACAAAGCGAAATTTCTTTCATCCCCAAATAATAAAAAGATTTCTTATTGACTAACATTTATCATCAACTTTTGTAGTTTTTTCATGAACACTACGCTATAAATCAATATATATACACATATATGTGTGTGTATATACACACACCCGCATATATATATATATCTTATTAAGTAAAAATTTAATGAATTTCTGTATATGATTGATATAAATATGCATGTTTTTTTATTATAGGTCATGCAATTTGATTTTAAATAACAGATCATATTTTTTTTCTATATCATTTTTTTGTATGTAATGAATGATTGAGATATCTAAGTTATAGTAATTATAAATTTACACCCCTTGACAGTTCGTACTTTCAAAATTTTTAAGTATACTAAAAAGGACTTGACAAAAAGGGTAAAAAGTTCTACTTTTAAAAGCATATTGAAGTGTTATGATGGAAGTCTTTCGTTATGTAGTTGCCAGCTTAATGTGATTAGGAAAATATATCTACTTATCATTCAAGTCATATTTATTAATCCTAATTAACTAATATTTCCTTGTAAGATCAAAAGTTAAAAGAATAGCAATTCTTCCTTTCAGTAATAAAAATTAAAAAATTAAATCTTTAAAACAAAAGATTGTACATTATACCATATTTCTCATCCTTGAGGCAAGAAAACAAAATACAACAACGATGAAATAACCTTAGAGAAAACATTTAAAATAACCATAATTTTTTTAAACCATTACAGCTTATAAATTTACCAAATATTCAATTTTTGGTAATTTTTTCTTACACGTCCCCTTCTCGGATGTTCAAGCCAATATTTCCATTCATTTTTTCCAATGCCATTTTCGATACAAAATGCTTTTGCAGCTTTCCTAGCATCTTTATTCCTTTTTACCTTTCAACCAAAACTTTCCATGTATTCCTTCTCCTTTTTATTTTGTTCCTTAGAGAGATGATTACAAATTCTTGATCTTGTTATATTTTTTAGATCTAGAGCATGCTCTAATGTCGGTGAAGGCAACACTCCTTAATTCACATTGAGTTTTCATACAGGATCCATGCTAGTATACCATAGGTTGGGCAAACAACCGCCGAAAGAGCTAACATTGGAAGCCAATCATTCTCCTTAATTTGTCTCCCGAGGCCACTCTTTGAAATGGCGAGAATCTCTTGCCTAGAAGATATGTTTTTGTATAATAGGTGCATTACAGTCTAAGTGTGTACTAGTTCGGTGAGCCGCAAGTCTTGACATTCTTAATTCTAACGGTTTATATTTCTACACAGAAACAATGATACAAAAAACTTCAAACATTAAAACTTGATGAAAATGCAGATAAGAATCAATCAAAGTTGAAAACATCAACACTAGGAAAGTAGCCAATTTCATTTGCAAAACTTAAAAACAATTAATGTTGATGTATCAACAATAATCGAGGTATATATATTTATGTTATCCAATGAGAAGTATAGGTAATCAAGAGGTGTAAGTTTAGAATTACTATAAGTTATATATCTCAATCATTCACTAAATACAAAAAATGCTATAGAAAAAAATGATCCATTATTTAAAATCAACTTGCATCACCTATATTAAAAAAAAATCCATATTTATATCTATCATATAAGAATATTAATAAAATTTTTGCTTAATCATATATATAGAATGAAAATTAGGGTATATACAGCTACTTATGTGACGCAAGAACAGCTGCTTCCAATGTTATTTATATTATAGACAGGAAAGAAATCTTGAGTGTACCGCATGCTTCTTCTTTACATAATGAAACTTTTGTTTTTCATATAATTAATGTTATCCCTTAGCTAAAGTAGCCTAGAATGTCGGACAAAAGTTTAATTTACTGCACGAAAATGTGTACATGAAACTGGTTCATCAAAGAATCTAGGTAGTCATTGGGGGAAGATTTTACAGTTGCTTATTTTTCTAATGGCGTGATGAAACTTCGAGAAAATATTTTATTAGCTTTATCAACAAAGAAAAATCTCAACTAGAGCTTACTTGGTTTCTCCATTGATTTCTTTTTTTGCACTAAAGTTTTGGCCTTTTCTTTTGTTTCTGTTGTTCAAATATAGAACAAGGTTACAAGCATAAAAACCTTCCATGTTTAGGAAGGAAAATAATAAAAATGTAAATAATAATTAACAAGTTGTTATACTAAGGAATTCAAAAGCAAATTTCTTCTAATTACGATCCAACATTTCACTCAGACTACAAGTCATGCCTTTTTATTCCAAACCTTATATCTTGATTCAAACCTATTGATTGTGGAAGATTCTTGAACACTGACTATAATTTATTTATGTCTCTATTTCGAAGCTTTAACATGGTAGAAGAAATGTAGATTTATTTGTTCTTTAATGTAATCAAAAGAATGGTTTTTGTTCAACGAACAACTTGCCTAGTTTGTCCATGGGGTAAAATTAAAGTTTGAGTTGCGACTTCGTTTGTTTTAGTTCTATTAAAATGGGCTTTTTGACCAACCATAGAAAGTCCATGTCCCCTTTCCCATTCCGACCTCATGCATTTCATCTCCATCCTCGTTCATCCCCGTTTCTGGGGATGCACTTTATTACTATCTCTAACCCAACTCCCATAACTAATTTCACTCTCAACGTCTTCCGACATGTTGGGATGAAATCTTGTCTCATCCCTTTACTTCTCGTTCCCAAATCAAAGCAAGGAATTGGTGTCCAACTTGAGAATTAGGTATAATTACTCCACTAAATCTACTCTAGAAGGTTTGATTCCCTAAGAGTTGTTACTCTGCCAGTGCCAACATGAGAATGTGGTCAAGAAGATGATGATGATAATGATGATGACAAGAATGAACATGAAGAGAGCATGAAAAAGGAGAAGGAAGAGAAGAAGAAAAATGAAAACATTTTTTGGTGAAGTTCAAAAAGAATAGTAAAATCACTTTGAAGGCCAAAAGTGGTAATAAGATTCTTGAGTGGATAGTTTGTTTGGATATAATGGTTCTATTGGTTCACAAGTTTATGTTCTCTCTAGTCAAAAATCCATGTAGGCTTAGAATTTTGGAGGTGCTGTGTTTTTGCTACTGTTTTGTTGTGTCGTCAATTTTTAACCGCGCTGTTTAAGGATCTCATAGTTTTTTTGATCGAATAAATATTTTTGTATGACGAAAAACTTGGTTAACTTGTTAATGAAGGAAAAACAGAGAGTTCAAGTTGTGATTTGGTTAGATTTAGTTCTTTTGTCATGGCTTTTGTTGATCTATTATACGAATGATAATGAGGAAGCGTGGGAGCGGAAGTGACTCAAATGTTGGTTATATTTAATAAATTTTTGCTTAGAGAAACTTGATTTTTCTTCTCGAAATTAAATTTTGCTTCAGTTTTTTCCTTGATTTTTTAATGTAAACACTCATTTGAAATTAAGAAATAATTTGTACTAAAAATATATTATCTTAAATTCAAATATTTGATTATAATATCTTCTTCATAAATTTAATTTAAAAGCTAATGAATCTAAATATGTTGGGATAGTGATGAGTGTTCATTTAAAATTTAGAACTATTAATTTTGTATGTTTCAAACTATTATTTTCATAGAAAATACACAATTTGAATAATTTTTGTTCACACTAATTTGGAAAACAATTGTATACCAAACTCAACGAAATATTTCTAGCATACATAAATAAGACTAATGCGTGACCTAAGACAAAAAAAGCTCAGCAAACTTAACAAGGTGAAACAAGAAAAACAACTAGGGCACACAGCCTTTTGTTACAGCCACTAGGGATACTTCTATTGAGCGACAAAACGTGATTTCATCCATCCGCAAATAGTAAAAAGATTCTTTATTGATTGACATTTATCATTAACTTTTCGAAGCATTTTCATAGTAAAATATGAAAAATACATTTTCCAAAAAAAGATGTGGTTCCCACAGACGATCCCACTACCCCTACCTTGTCATTATCCCCGTGCATCCTAGTTTGTGCGGATGAAATTCATCCCCAATCCCAACCGAACTCTCCTAACTAATCTCCATCCCAACTCATCTCTAGATATGGGAAAAAAAGGTAATGGAAGCTAGTCTAGGTTAATATTGAATGTGACAGTGACAAAAGTTTCTAATTACTAGGGTGGTAAACTTACTCTTAGTACTTTGATTTATCTTAGGAAGCACAAGTTTTACTAGATTTTTAATTTTCTTCTCTCAAAATTTTTTACCTTGCAAGCTTCTGTTGATCCTCTATAATTAATCATTAAAGAAAGTACTAAAATTACAGAGAAGCAGAGATAGGTGGCAGTACTCAAGGTTTCTGATTTATAAGATTCTTGAGGTTTAATTCCAACATAAGGTGTTGATAAAAGAGACTAATGAGCTAATCCTAAACTCTAACGAACTAGGGTTATTCTGAAATGATATATCCCTAATAACAAGGCCCACTCCATAACTTATTCAATTTTGTAATTTGGACCTTATCGTTTTTTTATGAAATAACTTGGATACAAAATCAAACAACTAAAACATCTAACTAATCTCCCAATCAAAACACTATTCAATAAAAGAATATGTATATATATATACATATATATAAATACATTTATATATATACATAAATACACATGTATATATATGTTCATACATACATACACACATACACACGCATATATTTATATATATATGATTTAAATAAAAATTTTATGAATTTCTGTATACGATTGATATAAATATGGATGTTTTTAATACATGTCATGCGATTTGGTTTTAAATAATGGATTTTTTTTTTCTATATCATTTTTTTTATTTAATGAATGAATGATATATATAACTTATAGTAATTGTAATTTACACCTCTTAATTGTCCATACATTCAAAATTATTACGATAGTAAGAAGGAGATAACAAAAACAGCAAAAAGTTCTTTCTTGGAAAACATAGTAAAGCGTTATGGTGGAAGTCCTTCGTTATGTAATTGCTAACTTAATTTGATTAAGAAAAGATATCTACTCATCAATCATATGCTATTCATTAACTGTAATTAACTAATATTTCCTCAGTAAGAGAAAAACTTAAAAGAATATCAATTTTTCCTATTAGTAATTAAAAATTAAAAAAAAAATGAATATTTTCAAACAAAAAGATTGTACATTATCAATATTTGTCAGCCTTGAAGCAAGAAAATCAATTACAACAACAATGAAATAACCTCAAGGAAAACATTTAAAATTATCATAATTTTTTAAAACAACTATAGCTTTTAAATTTACGAAATATTCATTTTGTCGATGAACCTTTTCTTACACGTACCCTCCTCTGATGTTCAACCCAATATTTCCACTGGTTTTTCCCAATGCCATTTTCGATGCAAAATGCTTTTGCAGCTTCCCTTGCATCTTTATTCCTTATTTCTTTCCAACCAAAACTTTCCATGTATTCCTTCGCCTTTTCCTTTTGTTCCTGAGAGAGACGATTACAAATTCTTGATCTTGCTTTATTATTTAGATCTGGAGCATGCTCTAATGTCAGTGAAGGTAACACTCCTTCATTCTCATTTAGCTTTCGTATAGAAACCACACTAGAAAGAGTTGGCGTACTATAGGTTGGGAAAGCTACCGCTATAGGAGATATCATTGGAACCTGATAATTCTCCTTAGTTTGTGTCCCTAGGCCACTCTTCAAAATGGCGAGAATCTCTTGTCTAGAAGATACATTTTTTATCTTTGGTGCGTTAAGATTTGAGGGTGTTGTAGTTTGGTGAGCGGCAAGTCTTGACATTTTTATATGTTAAGGTTTATATATCTGCACAAAAACAATGAAACCAAAAAACTTGGAACATGAAAATTAGATGGAAATGCAGATAAGAATTAATAAAATTTTAAATCTAAGAACACCAACAATAGGAAAGTAGCCAATTTGGCTTGTAAAGGATAAAAACAAATAATATTGATGCATCAACACTAATCAAGGTATATTTTATATTTTCCTATAAAACTATTTACAATCAAGACGTGTAAATTTAGAATTATGATAAAGTTATATATCTCAATCATTCACTGTATACAAAAGAAAAATGAAATAGAAAAAAACAATCAATTGTTTAAAATGAAACTAGATGGCCTATGTGTAAAACATTCCATATTTATATTAATCACATACAAAAAAAGTCACAAAATTTTTATTAAATCTCACATAGAAATACATATAAATATAATGAAAATTTATGGTATATATAGCTACTTATGTGATGGACAAACAGCTGAGATAAAAAAGCAAACTTGAGAGTACCACATGCTTCTTCTTTACAAAATAAAACTTTTGTTTTGCATTATAATTAATGGTTTTCCTTAGCTAAAGCAGCTAAGAATGTTGTACAGAAGTTTTATTACTGAAAAGAATGGGTAAAAGAAGCTGGTTCATCAAAGAATCTAGGTGGGTTTTGGAAGAAGATTTTACAGTTGCTAATTTTTCCAATGGTGCGACGAAACTTCGAGAAAATATTTCACTAGCTATATCAACAAAACAAAATCTCAACTAGAGTTTACATGGTTTCTCCATTGATTTCTTTCCTTTGCCCTGAAGTTTTGGTCTTTTTGTTTGTTTCCCTTGCTCAAATACAGAATAAAGTCACAGACACAAAAATTTGCGATGTTTAGGAATAAAGAGAAAAGAAGTTTTTATACCAGGGAACACAAAAGCAAATTTCTTCTTCTTCTTCTTCTTCTTCTTCTTCCCTTTTAAAAAATTACCTAGGACTAGAAACTTTTTTTTTTTCAAAAATGATTTCTCTAAATATAACAAATGTTCAATCAAATTTTTTAAACCACCAAAACCATATAATTTAAAACATCAATCACAATCTTCTGTAATTTAAGACTTTCGCGTCAAAATAACATAGATTTACAAATTCTTACGTCAAACCACTGATGATGAAAATGAATCAATCTCAAGTTAAACTCCAATTTCAGAAAACTGTAAAATAAAAAAAGTTAAAGATAGAACTAGTCTAGTGTGGCGGCAGCTAGGGTTTGAGATGGCTAGGATCTCTAGGTTTAATTTTTACATAACGTGTTTATAATAGGCCCCTAAACTCTAAAATCTAATGGGCTAGGATTAATATGACTTAATCTGGCCCAAATAACAACGGGCACTCCTAACTTAAAGAATTTTATAATGTGGCCCACAATTTTCTTATGAAATAACTTGGACCCGATATTAAATAACCAAAACATTTAACTAATTAGTCTCCCATGAAATTAAGTAAGTCTTTCATTTCATTCTAGCCCATACGCCCATATTGCACACCTACTTCTGTTCCAGACATGTCCATGGTCTTAATAATTAATGGAATGCATATAATTCAAAAGAGTCCACATGCCACCTTATAGAGATAAACTTATCTTAAATTACATCAGAATAATTAGAAAGATTAATATCTCAAAAGAAATAAAGAACAAACAAAAATTTTGTCAACTTTTACATTAAAAATAAGTATTCTTGAATTTGTACAAACATTTACATTGAGACCGAAAGAAGTTTCCATATCTGATTGCATCATCTTCCTTATTCTCCATACAAAATTTTTGTTTGAGAATTATAGCATTAACATATTGGAGTTTTACATACCATATAGGTTGTCTTGACCAAAATACTCTAAGCGCAAGATGGTTTCTTGTTTACCAAATAATGCTTCGATATGAAACTATAGTTGTAATGGTATTTTTTTTAGTTAAATTAGCTTAGAATGTTATCAAGAATATATTATTGCACGAAAAATGGTTACGGGAATCTAGTTCTTCAAGGAATTCGGATAGGTTTTGGAGGAAGATTTTATGGTTTCTAATTCTATAATGGTGCAACTAAACTTTTAAAAAATATTTAAACAACTAAGGAAAGCCAAAAAAAAAAATCTCATCCACTATTTACATGGTTTCTCCGTTGATTGTCAAAGACTTAACATTGAAGAAGAGGCATACTTTTTTTGTTCTTTAATGTATATATAATGTGAAAAGAATATTAAAATATGCAAAAGTGCATTTATCAAAGCTTTTTAAGGTAATAAATCTTTTTAATGTTATAGATTTAGTTGTGAATTAACTAAGAAGAAAGATTTGTTACTTCATAAAGTTGCAATTATATTATTGGGCTTATGAAACAGCTAGGATCAACTAATACATCTTCTAGCACACTCATTTTATAGTAATTTTATTATTTTAAATCCTAAAAAATAATAGATAAACCCTAAGGGAAAATTTACTATTCAAGTATGTATACTAGAGAGTTTACAAGAGAATGTACTAGACAATCCAGTGTGCTTATGATATATATTGTGTGAGGTACTTCCAGAATGCAAGTACAACGAGATAGGAATACAATTTTTTTTTTATCATTCTTGCTATGAAATCCAAGATATTTGGATTGCTAGCGACTTGAATAATTTCTATTGACGGTCATTTAATCTTCCTCAAAATGCTCTTCAAATAAGAATGTCTTCCTCATGTAAGTACACCAAACATAATCATTATTCCCTCTTTCCTCTCCTTTTTCTATTTATGACAAGAGTATATAATGGAATCCTTAAAGAAATATCATTTGTCACCCAAATATTTTAACCAAGTAACCATTATTATTATTATTATTATTATTATTATTATTATTATTATTATTATTATTATAAGGGTAAAGTATGTTAGTGACCCTCAAACTTTCTCGTTTTTAGGTTTTCGACCCTAAAATAAATACTTTTAAGTAAGTGACCTCGAACTCTCAAAATGTATAAATTCAACACTTAAACTTATATATTTGACCGTTCTGTTAATTTTAGTCGTTAATATTTAACGAAAAAGAAGTGTGACTTTCATGTGATTATTCTAGGGGCATTTGGAACTAATAAAAGAAAAAAAACACTGTGATTTTTTATTTAGCAAGCCCTAATCCATGATAAAGGTGCGACGGTAAAGGGAATAGGAAAGGGAAGTGGAAGGGAAAGAAGAAAATAGGGGGACACAGTGTAAAATTCTGACTGGAGAAAGCAGAAGAAGAAGAATCGGGGGTGCAATGATATCATAGAAGATGGGAAAGAAGAAAGTAGGAGAGTGTCGCAGAGATGTAATAAAAGAAGGGGACAACACTTGAAGATAGGGGGAAATAGGTGTATGAGACTACTAACTTTGACGGCGATGACTGTGGGTTTGTGAGCGTCTATTGGTAGCGATTATGGTTGGAACGTACTGCTAAGCATCCAAGAAAACACCATCTAATTTAATCTTGTATATACCATGAGAAAAATTAGGTACTATGTTACAAAATTTGGCCTAAAGAAAATTAAAGTCAATACCCCACATACTATGATCGTCTTGGAATCTTCTTTCCCACCTTCTAATGGAACATTTAGATCTAATATTGCAGAGGAAGTCATGAAACCATTGTTGAAATTTCTTAATCACTAAAAACCATTTTTCTTCATAGATGTTTTCCCTTATTTTTCTTAAGCTTTGTTTGAATCATGAAATCTCACTTAAACAGATCGAAATTCGAGTTTGAAATATACCAATTTATTGGATGAAATGCTTGATTCCATAGTTTTTGCCGTTAAGAAATTTGGGTATCAAAATATTCAATTTTCATCGAAAAGTTGTAATGATTTTGAGATTGAAAAATTTTGTTTCTATTTTCTTCGCAATTGAGTGTATATTTTCAAGAAATTAAAGGTGTGTAATTGTAATATTTTACATTTTTGTTGTTGAATGAGGTTGCTTTGGCTGAAGGTGGGTGGTTGTTCTAATAGGTTTCTTCCTTATAGCAAACAAGAGGACAGGTTTGTCTGAAGGCAGTCCTGGTAGGTACCCCAAGAACTTGTAGCCTGGTCTGGCCAGTGATATGGGAGAGCAGTTATTATGGAATCGAGTACTCGTATGGTGTTTGACTGGTATTGACTAAGAGATGCCGAAACTTGATTCGAATGACCTCGTTTTGGGATCCGAACCTTGTCCGTAGAGCCTGACACTAGCATTGATTGTTTCTTTAAGTTTGTGTGTAGAAGCTGCGTTGATGTGTGTTGATTGGCTCTGACTTCCCAACCACACTGGAAACCCTCATATAGGTTCAAGTATCAGTTTTGTTAAAATAATAAAAGGAAATATTTTCCTATAACATTGCCTGAACTATTTTGTAAAACTGCATCAACATTGTTTTAACGAAATCACTAAAGCACACACACGTGGACTCACTGAGCATTCACGCTTACGTTTCCCATATCTTATTTTCTCTTCAAATTAACACAGGACGGATAGAGGCACGGTAAGCCGCGGAAGTTTAAGTATGGAATTTTGGACCAAAGTTTTCCTGGAAGGACATGTATTTATATTTTGTTTTCTTAGACTCGAGCCGAATGTAAAGTCTTGTTCGTATTTTGACGTGAAGTTTTGATGATGTAAGATACTTTTATTTATATATTAAAACGATCATGAGGAGTTTTCGATAAATTATAGGTTTGAGCGCACAATTAGAATCTAGTTTACTTAAGTTTTCCACTGCGTACTTTGTTTATATACCTATAAGTGTTACTCCAGGGTTGTGTTCTTATTTTGTGACTTATAGTTTAGTACCGAGAGGCACGTAAATGCCCTGCTCAGCAACAGTTGATCTAGTGGCAGAGTTGGGGTTATCACAGGTGGTCTTAGAGCTCTAGGTTCGATTTGTGGTTAGAGTTAGTAGATCCTAGACGAGTACTAGGGGCCAATTGCATAGTTTTATTTTGGTCAAAAAGTTCCCTTTTCTCTTTTGTTTTGCTCGTCATGTTATTAATCTTGTGGGAGCAATGTCCCTTTGCATACGATGCCATATCTTTTGTCATGACCACAATGAGAGGACATATAGATATGTTAAGCTTTTGAATTGATGATGGCTGAGGTGATAGAGGACTAAGATTATTTGAGTCATCAAAAGAGATTACTTGTTCTCAGACTCGTAGCTCAATTAAGGGATTTCGTGGGACATAAGGTATTAGGGGAAAACTCTGATGACTTGCAGTGTATGAACTACACAAAGAGTGAGTGTGAAGTTCTTATTAGGTACAAGATGTAATCTGCATCGATTTCTGTCATCCCTACTTCAGTGATACCAAAGAACTCCATGTACCTTGTAAAATGGACACTTTCATTATTGTTGTCACAGCAGCAAGAGCTCTCCGGTCGTTGGTTTTGTATTCGATATATCTTAAGTATTACATCATGCTGCTGATCGGTGAATGTAAAGATGGAGGTGAGCTAATGATAAGTTCTGCTCAATAAGGAAAACAATAAGTGATGACGAGGATAGGTAAACTAGAAGCTAAGTTTCTTAAGATTTGAAGTATTAGTATATTTTGTGAATGAGAGATTGGTAGTCTAATATGAGAGCAAGGAACAATTGATATAGTTGTTGAGATTTTTCGTGTGTTTGCTATGAATTACATCCATAGTACATTTGATAAGCTCAATATTAGACCATAGTCTTTGGGAAGAAGATATACGTAAACTTGGCTAGTGTACTTGCATTTTTTGGTTTACATTGTACATATATATTAAGTATAAATCTAGTTTTGTAAGTGTGATTATTTAAGGGCTCTATATAACCTGGAAGAGCTTAGGATCGTGTTGATCGCAAATTATATTATGTATGGTACATCAATGGCAAATTTTGTGTACATGCTCTACCCTGTGCACCAATGACTATTTTTTATTAATAGAGAGGATGTTCCTCTCTTTATTTGATATCCAATTGTAGTGTGCGGTGTTTTGTATGTGAGTTTTAACCTATAAGCTAAGGTTTAGGTATTTAACATTGGTAGATACTTTTGGAAAGGACGGTGGAAGTGCAAGGGGATGATAAATGTTTCAATCACTTGAGGGATTAGGTGTGATAGTAAGAATAGATTGGTTAACTGGACATGTAAATATGTGCATTGTGCATGGAATTTAGTTAAGTGTGGTCAGTCAATGTTTCTAATCTTTAGAGTTAGGTTATCTAACGTACTTGTGTAACTAGTTTGGTGAAAAGTTGATTCAATGATAAGGGAGTTACTAGATATCTTCAAAAGAAACTGGCAGCCACATATCTAGAATGGGAAGTCGAGCCTAGGATAGAATAAAAAATAGAGGATGAGCTGATATTTCAATCTCGTATTAGATGGACAACCATAGACACCGAAGCAGAAGTACTTGAAGGTACAATCAAATATTTTCTCAACTAGCAAGAATAATTATTGATCCTAGAGCTACGTATTCTTTTGTGAGTTTACATTTCATAAAACATATTCATGTACCTTCTGTTGTCATGTATTATCAGTTGATAGTTAGCACTTCTATAGACGTGAGCAAGACAGCTGAGGTAAAGTACCCAGATTATGACATCTATGTCGAGAATGTGATTCTATATTGTGACTTGATTGCCTTGCCATTTGAGTGTTATAGCGTGATACTTGGGATGTACGGTTGTCTGAACATTACACTCAAGTAGATTGTCGACGGAAGTTGGTTAAATTTAGCCGACTGAGTATGTCAATCCTTGTATTTCAAGGGAAGCGAATGAAACGGGAAAATCCCTTTTTGTCTAGCGTGAAAGCCAGGAAGTTGTTATGAAGAATGTCAAAAGTACCTAGCATATTTACTCAACAAGCCTAAGAAATAAGTAAAATTAGAGACAGTACCCGTGGTGAAGGAGTTTATAGATGTTTTTCCTAAGGAGTTATTGATGTTGCCCCCAGATCGAGAAGTGGATTTCATGATAGAGTTGGTACCCGGTGCTAGACCAATATCTCAAACCCCCATAGCGGATGGTACATGAGGAGTTAAAAGAGCTAAAAAAGCAACTACAAGAATAGTTGCAGAAAGGATACATCCCTCCAAGTACATCTCCTTGAGGTGCGCCAGTTTTGTTTGTAAAGAAGAACGATGGAACTCTCAGGATGTGTATAGATTATATAGGATTGAATAGTGTGATAGTCAAGAACAAATACACACTACCCGTCATTGATGAGTTATTCCACCAACTCTGAGGAGCGGGATGTTTTCCAAATTGGACCTGAGGCAGGGGTGTTATCAAGTTCGGATAAGAGAAAATGATATTTCGATGAGGCTTTCAACACACGATATGGACAGTATGAGTTTGTGGTTATGGGGTTTTGATTGACTAATGCACCTGCCACATTTATGGACTTGATGCATAGAGTCTTTAGTCCTTGCTTCAATAAGTTCGTGGTGATTTTTATTGATGATATACTTGTTTATTCACCCAATCCTGAAACTCATACGACATCTTCGAAAAGTGTTGCAAACTCTATGGGAGCATAAGTTGTATGCTAAATTTAGTAAATATGAGTTCTGGATGAGTCAAGTCACTTTCCTAGGACATGTTATCACCAAGGAAGGAATCTCGGTAGATCCGGCGAAAGTTGAAGCAGTGACCCATTGGGCACAACACGAAACACCAACTGAAGTATGTAGTTTCTTGGGTATGACAAGATATTATCGTAGATTCATAAAAGACTTTTCTAGGATTGCTGGACCTCTAACACAATTAACCAAAAAAGGAACCCAGTTTGAGTGGAAGTAGAAGTGTGAGAGCAGTTTTCGAGAGTTGAAGAACCGACTGAACTCGGCACCAGTGTTAACCTTACCTGATCCAAAAATGGAATTTTCACTATATACAGATGCTTCAGGGAAAGGTCTAGGAGCTATGTTGATGCAAGACACGAAAGTTGTCGCATATATTTCGAGGAAGTTGAAAGATCACGAACGAAGTTATCCAACACAAGATTTGGAGTTAGCAGCCATCGTGTTCGCACTTAAGAAGTGGTGACACTACCTGTATAGGGCTAAGTGCGAGATATTCACTGATCATAAGAGCTTGAAGTATCTGTTTTCTCAGAAGGATTTGAACATGAGACAACGTCGCTGGATAGAACTGTTGAAGGAATATCGATGCCTGATTAACTATCATTAGGAAAGGCGAATATGGTGGTAGAGGCATTGAGTAGAAAAGCAAAGATATCAAGTCTTAGCTTAACATCCACTCTACAACAGGATATTAGAAGCACCCAAAAGAATAATAGGGAGTTCCAGGAGTTCAAAAACCATATGGAAGCTAAGAAATTGGAAGATTTTCGAGCATTAGAAGCTAATGGGAGCCTGTACTTTCATAATTGGTTGTGTGTACCTAATGATACTGAACTTAAGCGTAAGATTCTAGAGGAAGCCAAAAGAAGTAAGTATTCCATGCATCCTGGGGAGAACAAGATTTACAAAGACTTAAAGCAAAAGTTTTGGTGGAACGGAATGAAGAGAGAGATTGCAGAGTATGTAGCAGTCTGTCTTACATGTCAAAGGTTTAAGGCGGAACATCAAAAGTCAGCATGACTACTACAACTGCTACCTGTTCCCGAATGGAATTGGGAACATGCAACAATGGACTTTGTCACAAGATTGCCCTGGACCAAGGGGTATAAGGATACTATCTGGGTGATCGTTCATCGCTTAGCAAAAGTGGCTCATTTTATTGCTATTAATATAACATACCCTTTGGATAAGTTGGCGCAGATTTATGTGGATGAGATTGTTCGACTTCATGGGGTGCCCATTGATATTATATCCGATAGAGACCCAAGGTTTAGATCAAGGTTTTGGCCTAAGTTCCAGGCAGCTATGGGGACCAGTCTAAGTTATAGCACCACAGCATACCCCCAAACCGATGGACAGTTTGAAAGGATAATTCAAACCCTAGAGAATATGCTAAGAGCTTGTGCCTTGGACTTTGGGAATAACAGAAATGGCACCATTTGAAGCATTATATGGTAGGAGATGCAGAACACCCTTGTACTGGGATGAGGTTGGAGTTCGATCCTATTAGAGACAAAAAGACTTGATACCAGAGTTGGAGGAGATGCAGAAACAAGTTAGGATAATTCAAGATCAGCTTCGGATAGTTAAAAGTAGACGTTGGAGCTATGCCGATAACCGAAGGAGAAATCTGGAGTTTAGTATGAGAACTAGAGTTTTCCTAAAACTTACGCCTTGTCGCAAAAAGAGTAGATATCTGAAGAAAGGAAAATTAAGCTCTCGATATATTGGACCGTTTGAAGTTATTGATAGGTATAGTAGCATATCGGGTAGCCTTGCCCAGTGAACTGATGGGGTATACATAACGTATTTCATGTATCACAATTGAAGAAGTACTATCCTATACCTGATCATATTCAGAACGACGAGAAATCAGAGTTACGAACCGACCTGTCATATGAAGAAAAACCAATTGAGATCGCGGGAGACTGATTCCAATATGTAAGGTTGTCTGGAGACATCATGGAATTCAATAGGTAACCTGGGAGACTAAGGAATACCTGAAGAAGAAGTACTTAGAAGTTATAGGTACGTAACCATTAAATTTCGAGGACGAAATTTCTTTTAAGGAGGGTAGAATGCAACACCCCACCTAGTAAGCACCTAGCATGACTCTAAAAATTGTAGGCGTTATAAAAGTAAGGTTTGGGACCTGACCTAGTGAAGTATAGTTTTTTCGACACTTAGTGGTATTTTGGAGATATTTAAGAATGAGAGTAAAATTTTCTTATATTGATATTTTATTATTAAGGTTTATAGGTGCCTTGAAGTGGATTTTATTTTTAATACTTAGTGTGTGTATTTTAGAAATTTTAAGTACTTGACATTTTCATATAAGGATTTAAAAAAAAAAAAGCAATTAAGAAATTTGCCGCCACCTCCTATACCCACGTGTCACTCACGTAAAAATTTAATGAAACTCATGTAAATTATACAAAATCGAGAAATTAGTTGGTTTAGAGACAAACTTTGATTATATTTATAATTAATATAAATAATTTTATCTAAGAAACAAAAATATATGTATATCATAACAAATGAGTAAGTTATAGTGTCATTATGAGAAATTGGGAAATTTTCTAAAAACTTAGCTAAACTCATGTAAATTACATAAAATATAGAAATTAGAGGGTTTACACAAATTATAAATATATTTTATACAAATCTAAGTAGTTTTATTTGGAAAAACTAAAATAAATATATATCATAACAAATTAATAAGTTATGGGATCATTTTCAAAAAATAGTGAATTACGTAAAAATTTAAAGAAACTAACGTAAATACATAAAATTAAGAAATTAGTGCGTATAGAGACAATTTATAAATATATTTAAAGTTAATATTGGTAATTTTATTTTGAAAAGCTAAAATAAACACATGTCATAACAAGTAGATAAGTTATGTAGTCATAAGAAATTAATAAGTTATGGTGTTGTGAATTCTCAATTTGATTGCAAATAGAATCCATCACCTTTCATAGATCACCTCCTTGATGCCGAACTTCTATGAAGATTTTGTAGTTCTAGCACTCCACTAAAGAACCTATGAGAAGCTAAGCCATATAAACCCAATATAAGAGGAAGAACTCTTCCAAACTTGATAGCAAGAACCTTAGGGTAACTATGACCCTAAAACAAAAACTACACAAATTAGAAGACTTAGATTAATAAACTCAAAAGACAAGAACTCCTAGAATCAATCAAAGCAAAAATTTAAAATGATCATTTGACTTCCATATACTATATGTTGGGAAGAGCCTAAGCTCAAATACCACTAATAGGGATAGTTGCTCTGGTGATTAGCCCTGTTACATTAACATAAAACCTCTATAGAAAACTATTACAACAGTAAAATAGCAGAAGAACAAGAAACTACTAATCTATTACAAAAAAAACTGGATGATGGAACGGAATAGCAACTCTTAATCAAAGCACTTCAAAATTGGATGAAAAAGTTAGAAAAATAGACTACCATTTGTTCTTTAAATACCTGCAAAATAGATAAACAAAAACAAGATGAGCCTGGCAAAAATCGGACGTCCGATTTTTGCCACAAGACAAAACTGGACGATCGAAACCAAAACCGAACGTCTGGTGATGAAAAACGGATGCCAACACAGAAGAAAATGGACGGCCGATTTCTATGAAAGAAGGGAATAGAGATATTCGGACGATGAAAACAGATGAGAAGAAGGAAAACCGGATGACCGGTTTTTCTATGTATGTCAGAATCTCGATCAAACCCTCAACAATTGATGAGCCTCACACAACAATAATCTAATCTCTCACTTTCGGTTCTCTTCTTCACAAAATACCCAGGGATGTGCTCAGCCAGAAATGTTGACTAACGGCGACAGTAACACAAGAATTCACAGAGAACAAACAAAAACAAGATTCTTCATAGAAAAAGAATAGGGAAAAGAAGCAGGCTTCAGACAGAAAAAACAGTCATGTCTCATCTGTTAGCGAAAAGACAAAGATAAGAGTATTTATAGAGTTTTTAAGATAGACTCATTCAAACAACACAACAGTAATCTGGAAGGAGCGTTCAACAACAAAACATCCTGATATTTGGAAGACTTTTTCAAAGAAGCAAAAGCCAAGTCACTTGGGAAGACTCATAAGGATTGGGGTGTTTACAACCCCTGCCCGCCCAGCATCCTTGATTAGACATAAACTTATCCTATTTGGTTGAGGCTCAGTCCAACTCATCACAAAAATTAAAAAACTTGGGCTAAGAATAGAAAATATGTGAACACAAGCCCAATTGGCCTACAAGCTCAACCTTGAACTCATTTTAGTGAACTTCTCAGCTACAGCAATCAATCTACCACAATATGTAGAAGGTTTCTACACTAAACAAACTTGTCAGTTGTCACTACTTTAGTACCAAAATCAGCAGGATTATCTTTAATGCTAATTTTGTCTATATTAACAATACCGTTTGAAACTTTTTCACGAATGAAATGATACTGACCATCTATATGTTTAGTCCTTTCATGATAAGCAGGATTTTTACACAAATAAAAATAACTCTGACTATCAGTAAAAAGATAGCTTCAGAATGTTAAAAATGCAGTTCGGATAAAAGTCCCTGAAGCCAGATGTCTTCTTTAATTGCCTCCGTGGTGGTAATATATTCAGCCTCTGTAGTCGAAAGAGAGACTACAGGCTGCAACTATGATTTCCAAGAAACACAGTTACCTTCAAGGGTAAAGAAATAAGAAGTGGTAGACTTTCTACCTTCTCTACCACCTGCAAAATCAGAGTCAACATAACCAACCAACTCAAAATGTTCAGACCAATTATGATAATGCAAGCCTCTAACAAGCATCCCATTAAGGTACCTCAATAGCCACGTAAGAGCAGCCCAATGATCCCTACCTAGATTAGACATAAAATGGCCTAAAAGGCTTATGAAATAAGCAATATCAAGACGGGTAGAAATCATGGAATACATGACAAATCCTAGAGCTGTTCTATAAGGGATGTTAGCCATATCCTTCTTCTCATTTTCAGTTTTCGAACAGGTTTTGGAAGAAAGCTGAAAATGACTTGCAAGGGGGAGGGGGGGAGGGGGGGTTCAAACAAGCCTACACAAATTCATAGAAAATTTGGAAACAATTTTCTGCAAGAAAGACTTCTGGGAGATGACAAAGAACGGTCAGCTCTAACCCTATCAATGTTCATGCCTAAAATTCTAGAGGTAGATCCAAGATCCTTCATCCTAAACTCTGATTTCAATAAAGATTCAAAGTGCATAATATTATCTATATGCTTGTAGGCAATAAGCATATCATCAACATAAAGAAGCGATAAAAGGCATTACAAATATTATCACAAGAAAAATACAAGCAACTATCATAATTGCTTTTAACAAAACTAGTTTTAAGCATAAAAGAATCAAACCTTTTATGCCACTGTCTAGGTGATTGTTTAAGCCCATACAGGGACTTCTTCAACAGACAAGCCATATGCTCCTTACCTTTCACTTCAAAACTAGGTGGTTAGTGCACGTAAATGGTTTCATCAAGTTCACCATGCAAAAAGGAAGTTTTTACATCCAATTGTTCAAGTTCAAGACCAAAGAAGGCAACAATAGCAAGCGTAATTCTGATAGTTTTCTAATTTACAATAGGAAAAAATTGAAATCAATACCTTTAACTTGAGAAAAATATTTTGCAACCAATGTAGCTTGAACCTTGGAGGTTCATTAGTAGATTCAGGTTCCTTAACTCTGAAAATTCTTTTACAATCAATCAACTTTGTTTTGGTTGTTTAGGCACAAGTACCTAAGCTTTCTTCTTATGCAAAGAAGATATTTCTTCATTCATAGCATGCATCTACAAGGAGTGATTAGGACTCTTTAAAAAATCAGAAAAACAAACAGGTTCTTTCTCTTTAGCAAAAGATGCAGCATCAAAAGCATAAGAAACAATGTATGAATAAGCATACCTAAGAGGTTTCCTTATCTCTCTTCTACCTCTATCCCTTGATAGTTGGTAATCTCCAAGGGCTGCTTCTTGTACTTCTGGATGATCCTCATCATCATTAGAATCATCTACAATTGGCTCATCGGGTTCAGGAATACTAGACTCCTCATTGGTTTTAGGTTCTAGCTCGGGTTCTAGTGTATGCTCATGAGAAGGTTCGGAGTTGACCTCCACCTCTACAGGAGTGTTCAAAACTATGAGTAAAACAGAAGAACTCTTGGGTTTGGTTTTAGTTCTAAGATTGGGCATGTCTAGCTCGTTAAAGACTACGTCTCTACTCACGACTACCCTTGCACCTAGTTCACCTCTAAGCCACACTCTGTAACCCTTCACCCTACTAGGATAGCCTATAAACACTCCCTTCTTGGACCTAGGGTCTAACTTCCCTTCTCTCCATATGCAAAGGCCGTACACCCAAACACTGTAAGGTTGGAAAGGTTTGGTTGTTGGTCTAACAACAATTCTATGGGAGTCTTAAAGTTTATAGCTGTGGAAGGGGACATATTTATAAGGTAAACTATTATACCAACAGCCTCTCAAAAAAACGATTTAGGAACCCTAGATGATACCAAAGACACCTAACATTATCCATAATGGTTTGATTCATCCTCTCAACTATCCTGTTTTGTTGTGGGTTGAGCCTAACAGTTCTATGATGAACAATGCCATGCAAAGCACACAAATCATAAAACTGTTTGTTACAAAATTCCAAATTGTTATCTGTTCCTAAAACCTTTAGCTTCTTTCCGATTCGAGTTTCGGCAAAATGTTTCCATTTATTACACTTTTGAAAAGTTTGATCTTTTGTTTTCAAAAAAATCACCCAAACATGCCAAGAAAAATCATCAATAATAGAAAGGAAATAAACATTGCCACCAAAAGTGGGTGCCTTTTCTGGACCCCAAAGATCATAGTGCACATAATCAAGAACAGCAGTGGATTTGTGTGTGCCTGCAGAAAAACTGAGTTTATGTTGTTTACCAAGAACAAAATGATTAGAAAAATCTAAAGAAGTGATTTCATTACCATTTAAAAGATTTTGTTTCTGTAAATAATGCAAACCTTTTTCACTAATGTAGCTAATCGGACAATGCCACAACATGGTTTTATCAGAAATGTTTTCTTCAACATTTTGGAGCTCTAAAACAATTTTGTTTAAATCATCCGTGTTTTCATAAAAGGATTTTGATCTGTATATTTTGAAGCCAAAGAGTTGTTCCTTTAAATAGATTTTGTTTGATAAAGACTTTCCCAAGTTAAGTTTTTCAAGTTTTATCCAGATTTTCTAAGCATTGTCTATTTCATTTATTTCTCACAAAACATTATCTTTCAAATTCAAGGTGAGACAGCTATATGCATCACCAAGTTTTTCAGCTAGCATGTCTACTGTCCAAGATTCTGGATACTTGTCAGGAGTGGAAATAACGGGTGCAATCTTATTTTGGACTAAAATAGCTTTCATTTTTATACACAACATTACAAAATCAGATTTGCCATCGAACTTGTTTGTTTCAAGTTTTGGAACAGACATGTTAAATAGTGACAAATAAGAGTAATGTGTGAAAATAAAATATTTAAGAAAAAGTTTTGTCACAAACACAACTTGGAAAATAATACAGCTAGAAAAACGAGCAATATGCAGATAAAAACTCACAATAGATCAATTAGATAGTAAAAGACTGAGCAACAGCCACAAAAGAGATGATCAACAGAGAAACAAATATAAATAATCACAGGCCGAGCAACAGCCCCCAAACAGACGATAAAACAATCTCAACGATCACAGACAATAAAAAAAATTTTCGCCATCGAGTAAGAAAAACACCAAGACAATTACTTGAAGTCTCAATAGGACGTAAGCTAGGTTTGGGTTTTGGTTTTTCAGAGAAAAATAGAAATCACAAAAATTTGATCCGTAATTAGAGATTCAAGCTGTAGATATATATGCCTAGACAATAAACTTTACAAGAAAGGAAAGCAAAAACAAAAATAGTGACCTATGTCTGATTCACGGAACTCAATAGTTTGCGTGAGTCTGAAAAGCAATCAGGAGGTATTGGATGACATCTGCGTCGCTGGTGGAATGTAACAATCACCAAACACTAGAAAGATTGAATTTTCTTCTGGCTCTGATACCAATTATAGGAATAGTTTCTCTGGTGATCAACCCTGTTACAATAGCGTAAAACCTCTGCAGAAAACTATTACAACAGTAAAAGAGTGGAAGAACAAGAAACTACTAATCTATTACAAGAACAATTCGAATGATGGAACCGACTAACAACTCTTAATAAAAGCTCCTCAAAATTGGTTGAAAAAATATAAAAAAAAAGACTACCATTTCCTCTTCAAATACCTACAAAACAGAGAAACAAAAACAGGATGAGCCTGGCAAAAATCGGACGTCCAACTTTTGCCACAAGATAAAACCGGATGACCGAAACAAAAACTGGACATCCGGTTATGATAAACGGACTCCAACACAGAAGAAAATGGATGACTGATTTCTGTGAAAGAAGGGAAGAGAGATATTCGGATGATCGAAACGGATGAGAAGGACAAAAAATCGGACGATCGGTTTTCCTCTGCATGTCAGAATCGCGATCAAACCCTCAGCAATGGATGAGCCTCACACAACAACAATCTAATCTCTCACTTTCGGTTCTCTCCTTCACAAACTACCCAGGCACGTGTTCAACCAGAAATGGTGACGGACGGCGGTAGTAACAAAAGAATTCACTGAGAACGAACAGAAACAAGAATCTGCATAGAAGAAGAAGCGAGAAAAGAAGAAGGCTTCACACAGAATAAACAGTCATGTCTCATCTGCTAGCAACAAGACAAGGATAAGAGTATTTATAGAGTTTCAAATGTAGACTCATTCAAACAACAGAATAGTCATTTGGAAGGATCATTCAACAATTGAATATCCTGATACCTAGAAGACTTCTTCAAAGAAGCAAAACCCAAGTCACCTAGGAAGAGTCATGAGGATTCGACTATTTACCAGCCTGGCCCACCCGGCATCCTGTATTAGACGTAAACTTATGCTATTGGGTTGTGAGGCTCAGTCCAACTTATCATAGGGATTAAAGAACTTGGGCTCAGAAGAGAAAATGTGTGAATACTGGCCCAACTGGCCTACACTATCCATCTAAGTAATCAATTTCTCACAAACCAAGGAAGAAAACCCTTAGAAGCTAACTAAGATTGGTTGAAGAACCCTGGCAATGATTAGAGGAAACTCTAAATTCATATCATCAATATTCAACTTAGTTTTTTGCAAGAGCAGGCATAATTAGGTATTTATAGAGAAAAAATAAGAAGTATTAAAAATGCATAATGAACCTTCTAACAAAAGTTAATTACAATCATGGAAATCAAGAAACTAAAAATAATTTATTTTGACTAAAATTGAACGGTAGCCTTGAAGTCTTGATTGTTTCTCCTAAGACTTACTGGGGACGGTAGGGTGGGAGCGTACCGTCGTTGGTAGGTTGTCTTCTCAAAATTCCCTTTGTGCAGAATACAGGGAATGGTAGGGCGGGAACCTATCATCGCCGGTAGGTTATGTTTTATTCCCTCCTTTGTTCTTTCTTCTTCTTGGATGGCCAAGAGCTTCTAGTTTCATTTTGTGTAGCTTGTTATAAATTTTATGAGTCTTTGAAGTCTTGTAAAGTCTCCAAGCCTTTCGATTAAACCCGGAGTTCTGCAATTGAAGCTTCACCCATGATGTCTTCGATCTTCTAGTTACTCCTAGGCAAATTTGTGAATAATCCTTGTTGAATTCATATCATATAGGGTAAAAAAAAAAAAAATGCTCGCTAAGCATTTTGTTAGATGATGGTCTCTTTCAAGTTCAAGCCATCTTGTGTGGTTCTTCAAAAGATCCTAACTAGTGTACAACAAGCCATTTTGGTTTGTTTGAATAGATGTAAGAATGAATTTGAATTTTTAAAATGACAAAAAAAATTGCATTCGCTCAATGAAAGATCCGCCTATTATTTAGTTAAAATAAAAGATTAAAAAAAGCATTAGGCCAGCACGCCAGTCACTACCTTGTGTGGTAAAAACATTTTGAAAAATGAAAGAAAGAAAGAGCATCAACTCACCATCAACTTGTTTTTCCTTCCAAAAAAAAAAAATATCAGGTAAGCAGCCATTCGCCACCTTGTTTGGAAAAAAAATAAAAATTTTAAAAGAAAAAAAGAAGGCCAATGCACTGACACCATTTTTCTAGCCAGCACTAACAAGTGTATGAATGTTCTAACTTATCTACCTCAATTAGCTAGCTAACCTAGTAACTTAATTACCTTAGCATTCTCACTTTTTTACCAGAAGTGAAAGATGAGTTGATCGAAGATGATAAAGTTATTTTTTGAAATTTCCCTTTTTTTACATAACGGATTATACAGAGAGCTCATTTTAAATTTATCAACTTCGACTTGTAAAGTACACAAAGGACCATTATGCAAATTTGCATCTCCATTTTTGTTAATTTACTAAATATCTTCATTTGAGGCGATTAATCACTTCTACGAAGGGGCACCTATCACTACTATAGATATACACACATATATATCTACATACATAAGATTTGTCACATGTTAATACGGATAAACTCATAATATATTTGGTAAAAAAAATATAACTAAAAACACATTAAATAAATATGAAATGTTTGTAATAATTACGAATCATCTATATTTATTTACATTAATTATTCCAATAAGAATCTTAATAATCTCTCTACCCCTACCCCTTCCCCATAATCCTTCCCATCCTCCCGAAAAGGCAAAGAATCTAGGGTTTATTTTTTTGTAAATTTTTCTTACACGTACCGTTCCCCGATGTTCAAGCCAATATTTCCATCGATTTTTTCCAATGCCATTTTCGGTACAAAATGCTTTTGCAGCTTTCCTAGCATCTTTATTCCTTATTTACTTCCAACAAAAACTTTCCATGTATTCCTTCGCCTTTTTCTTTTGTTCCTTAGAGAGACAATTACAAATTCTTGATCTTATTATATTTTTTAGATCTAGAGCATGCTCTAATGTCGGTGAAGGCAACATTCCTTAATTCTCATTGAGTTTTCATACAGGATCCATGCTAGTATACTATATGTTGGGCTAAAAACCGCCAGAGGAGATAACATTGGAAGCCAATAATTCTCTTTGGTATGTCTCCCGACACCACTCTTCAAAATGGCGAGAATCTCTTGCCCAGAAGATACATTTTTTTACAATAGGTGCATTACAGTCTAAGGGTGTAGTAGTTGGGTGAGCCGCAAGTCTTGACGTTTTTAATTCTAAAGGATTATATTTTTGCACAGAAATAATGATACAAAAAACTTCAAACATTAAAATTTGATGAAAATGCAGATAAGAATCAATCAAAGTTGAAGACATCAACACTAGAAAAGTAGCCAATTTCATTTGCAAAACATAAAAACAAGTAATATTGATGTATCAACAATAATTGAGGTATATATATTTATGTTATCCAATGTAAAGTATAGGTAATCAAGAGGTGTAAATTTAGAATTACTATAAGTTATATATCTCAATCATTTACTAAATACAAAAAATGATATAGAAAAAAATGATCCACTATTTAATATCAACTTGCATCACCTATATTAAAAAAACTCCATATTTATATCAATCATATATGAAAATTCATCAATTTTTTGCTTAATCATATATATAGAATGAAAGTTATGGTATATACAGCTACTTATGTGACGCACGAATAACTGCTTCCAATGTTATTTATATTAGAGATAGGAAAGAAATCTTGAGTGTACCGCATGCTTCTTCTGTACATAATGAAACTTTTGTTTTGCATATAACTAATGGTATCCCTAAGCTAAAGTAGCCTAGAATGTCGGACAGAAGTTTAATTAATGCATAAAAATGTGTACATGAAACTGGTTCATTAAAGAATCTAGGTACTCATTGGAGTAAGATTTTACAGCCGCTGATTTTTCTAATGGTACGATGAAACTTCGAGAAAATATTTTATTAGCTTTATCAACAAAAGAAAAATCTCAACTAGAGCTTACATGGTTTATCCATTGATTTCCTTTTTTGCACTAAACTTTCGGTCTTCTCTTTTGTTTCTGTTGTTCAAATATAGAATAAGGTCACAAACACAAAAGCCTTACATGTTGAGGAAGGAAGAGAGAAGAAATGTAAATAATAATTAACCAGTTGTTATACTAAGGAATTCAAAAGAATTTCTTCTACAAGTCATGCCTTTTTATTCCAAACCTTATATCTTGCTTCAAACCTATTGATTGTCCAAGATTCTCGAACACTGACTCTAATTTATTTATGTATCTATTTATTTTCGATGATTTAACATTGTAGAAGAAACGTAGATTTATTTGTTCTTTAATGTAATCAAAAGAATGTTTTTTGTTCAATGAACAACTTGCTTAGTTTGTCCATGGGGTAAAATTGAAGTTCGACTTGCGACATTCTTTGTTTTAGTTCTATTATAATGGGTTTCGTTGATTGACCATAGAGCATCTTGTCCCCTTTACCATTCCAACCTCATGCATTTCTTCTCCATCCTTATTCATCCCTGTTGTGGGATGAAATTTATTACCATCTCTAACCAAACTGTCGTAACTAATTTCACTCTCCACGTCTTCTGATATGTGGGGATGAAATCTTGTCTCATCCCCTTACTTCCTGTTCGCAAATCCAAACAAGGAATTAGTGTCCAACTTGAGAATTAGGTATAATTATTTAGTAAGTCTACTCTATAAGGATTGATTCCCTAAGAGTTGCTACTCTGCCCGTGGCCATATAAGAATGTGGTCGAGAAAATGAGGATGATAATGATGATGACAAGAATGAACTTGAAGAAAGCATGAAAAAGGAGAAGGAAGAGAAGAAGAAAAATGAAAACTTTTTCTGGGGAAGTTGAAGAAGAATGGTAAAATCACTTTGAAGGCCAAAAGTGGAAATAAGATTCTTGAGTGGATAGTTTGTTTGGATATAATGGTTCTGTTTGTTTGCAAGTTTATGTCTTCCATAGTCGAAAACCCATGTCAGTTGAGGCTTAGAATTTCGGAGGTGCTGTGATTTTGCTACTGTTTTGTTTTGTGGTCTTTTCTTAACCACACTGTTTAAGGATCTCATAGTTTTTTTGATCGAATAAAAATTTTTTTATGATGAAAAACTTGGTTAACTTGTTAATGAAGGAAAAACAAAGAGTTCAAGTTGTGATTTGGTTAGATTTAGTTCTTTTGTCATGGCTTTTGTTGATCTATTATACGAATGATAATGAGGAAGGGTGGGAGCGGAAGTGACTCAAATGTTGGTTATATTTAATAAATTTTTCTTAGAGAAACTTGATTTTTCTTGTCGAAATTAAATTTTGCTTCAGTTTTTTCCTTGATTTTTTAATGTAAACACTCATTTGAAATTAAGAAATAATTGTACTAAAAATATAACAAGTTAAGGTTATCTTAAATTCAAATATTTGATTATAATATCTTCTTCATAAATTTAATTTAAAAGCTAATGAATCTAAATATGTTGGGATAGTGATGAGTGTTCATTTAAAATTTAGAACTATTAATTTTGTATGTTTCAAACTATTATTTTCATAGAAAATACACAATTTGAATAATTTCGGTTCACACTAATTTTGAAAACAATTATATACCAAACTCCACTAAAAATATGTCTAGCATACATAAATAAGACTAATACGTGACCCAAGACAAAAAAAAGCTCAGCTAACTTAAAACAAGGTGAAACAAGAGAAACAACTAGGGCACAATGCCTTTTGTTACAATCACCGGGGATACCTCAACGAGATTTCATCCATCTGCAAATGGTAAAATGATTCTTTACTGATTGACATTTATCATTAACATTTTGAAGCATTTTCATAGTAAAATCTGAAAAGACATTTTCCAAAACACGATGAGGTTCCCACCAACAACCCCACTACCCCTACCTTGTCTTTATCCCCGTGCATCCTAGTATGTATGGATGAAATTCATCCCCAATCCCAACCGAACTCCCCTAACTTATCCCTATCCCAACTCATCTCCAGATATGGGAAAAAAGGAGATGGAAGCTACTCTAGGGTAATATTGAAAGTGACAGTAACAAGAGTTTCTAATTACTAGCATGGTAAACTTACTCTTAGTACTTTGATTTATCTTAGGAAGCACAAGTTTTACTAGATTTTTTACTTTTTTTCTCAAATTTTTTTCGCTTACAAGCTTCTCTTGATTGCTTGTAACATCATTGAGGAAAGTACTAAAATTACAGAGAAGCAGAGATAGGTGGGGGTACTCAAGGTTTCTAATTTATAGGATTCTTCAGGTTTAATTCCAACTTAAGGTGTTGATAATAGACACTAATGAGCTAATCCTAAGCTCTAACGAACTAGGGTTATTCTGAAATGACATATCCCTAACATCAAGGCCCACTCCATAACTTATTCAATTTTATAATTTGGACCTTATCGTTGTTTTTTATAAAATAACTTGGATACAAGATCATACAACTAAAACATTTAACTAATCTCCCAATCAAAACAGTATGCAATGAAACAGTATGTATACATATATACATATATCTATATAACTACATTTATATATAAACATATTTATATATATTCATATATACACACACATATATTTATCTATATATATACGATTTAAGTAAAAATTATATGAATTTTTGTATATGATTGATATAAATATGGACGTTTTTAATACAGGTCATGCAATTTAGTTTTAAATAATGGATCATTTTTTTTGTATTTAATGAATGACTGGGATATATAACTTATAATAATTCTAAATTTACACCTCTTGACTGTCCATACATTCAAAATTATTACGATAGTAAGAAGGAGATAACAAAAACAGCAAAAAGTTCTTTTTTGAAAACCATAGTGTAGCGTTATGGTGGTAGTCCTTCGTTATGTAATTCCTAACTTAATGTGATTAAGAAAATATATCTACTCATCAATCATATGATATTCATTAACTGTAATTGACTAATATCTCCTCAATAAGAGCAAAAGTTAAAAGAATAGCAATTCTTCCTATCAGTACTTAAAATTTTAAAAAAAAAATGAATATTTTCAAAAAAAAAAAGATTGTACATTATCAATATTTGTCATTCTTGAAGCACGGAAATCAATTACAACAACAATAAAATAACTAAAGGAAAACATTTAAAATGAACATAATATTTTTAAACCACTATAGCTTTTAAATTTACGAAATATTCATTTTGTCGGTAAACCTTTTCTTACACGTACCCTCCTCTTATGTTCAAGCCATTATTTCCACTGGTTTTTTCCAATGTCATTTTTTATGCAAAATGCTTTTGCAGCTTCCATGGCATCTGCATTTCTTATTTCATTCCAACCAAAACTTTCCATGTATTCCTTTGCCTTTTTCTTTTGTTCTTGAAAGAGACGATTACAAATTCTTAATCTTGCTATATTATTTAGATCTGGAGTATGCTCTAATGTCAGTGAAGGTAACTCTCCTTCATTCTCATTTATTTTTCGTACAGAAAGCACACTAGAAAGAGTTGGCATACACGCGACAGGAGATATCATTTGAACCCGATAATTCTCCTTAGTTTGTGTCCTTAGGCCACTCTTCAAAATGGCAAAAATCTCTTGTCTAGAAGATACATTTTTTATCTTTGGTGCATTGCGATTTGAGGGTGTTGTAGTTTGGTGAGCCGCAAGTGTTGATATTCTTCTATGTAAAGGTTTATATTTCTGCACAAAAACAATGAAACCAAAAAACATGGAACTTGAAAACTTGATGGAAATGCATATAAGAATCAATAAAATTTAAAATATAAGAACGACAACAATAAGAAAGTTAGCCAATTAGGTTTCTAAAGCATAAAAACAATTAATATTGATGCATTAACAATAATCAAGGTATATTTTATATTTTCCTATAAAACTATTGACAATCAAGACGTGTATATTTAGAATTACGGTAAGTTATATCTCAATCATTCACTATATAAAAAAGAAAAATGAAATAGAAAAAAAATACAATATTTAAAATGAAACTAGATGGCCTATATTTAAAGCATTCCATATTTATATGAATCACATACAGAACAAAATTTTTACTAAATCTCACATAGAAATACATACAAGTATAATGAAAAATTATGGTATATACAGCTACTTATGTGATGCACAAACAGCTGCTTCAAATGTTTGAGATAAAAAAGCAATCTTGAGTGTACCACATGCTTCTTCTTTACAAAATAAAACTTTTGTTTTGCATTATTATTAATGGTTTTCCTTAGCTAAAGCAGCTAAGAATGTTGGACAGAAGTTTTATTATTGAAAAAAACGGGTACAAGAAACTGGTTCTTCAAAGAATCTAGGTAGGTTTTGGAGGAAGACTTTACAGTTGCTAATTTTTCCAATGGTGAGACGAAACTTCGAGAAAATATTTCACTAGCTATATCAGCAAAACAAAATCTCAATTAGAGTTTACGTGGTTTCTCCATTGATGTCTTTTCTTTGCCTTGAAGTTTTGGTCTTTTTGTTTGTTTCCCTTGTTCAAATATAGAATAAAGTCACAGACACAAAAATCTGCCATGTTCAAGAATGAAGAGAAAAGAAGTTTTTTATACAAAGGAACTCAAAAGCAAATTTCTTCTTCTTCTTCTTCTTCTTCTTCTTCTTCTTCTTCTTCTTCTTCTTCTTCTTCTTCTTCTTCTTCTGCCTTTTCCAAAATCACCTAAGACTAGAAACTTTTCTTTTCAAAAATGATTTCTCTAAATATAACAAATGTTCAATCAAATTTTTTAAACCAACAAAAGCGTATAATTTAAAAAATCAATCACAATCTTCTGTAATTTAAGACTTTCATGTCAAAACAACATAGATTTACAAATTCTTACCTCAAATAACTAATGATGAAAATGAATCTATCTGAAGTTAAACTCCAATTTCAGAAACCTGTAAAATAAAAAAAGTTACAAAAAAAACTAGTCTAGGGTGGCGGCAGCCAGGGTTTTTGATGGCTAGGATCTCTAGGTTTAATTTTTACATAACGTGTTTATAATAGTGCCCTAAACTCTAAATTCTAATGGGCTAGGATTAATCTAACTTGACCTGGGCCAAATAACAACGCCCACTCCTAACTTAAAAGAATTTTATAATATGGCCCACAATTTTCCTATGAAATAACTTGGACCCAATATTAAATAACCAAAACATTTAACTAATTACTCTCCCATGTAATTAAGTAGGTCTTTCATTTCATTCTAGCCCATACGCCTATATTGCACCCTAGTTCTGTTCCAGACATGTCCATGGTCTTAATAATTAATGGAATGCATATAATTCAAAAGAGTCCACACCCTACCTTATCAAGATAAACTTATCTTAAATGATGTCATAATAATTAGAAAGATTAATATCTCAAAAGAAATAAACAACAAACAAAAATTTGGTCAACTTCTACATAAAAAATAAGTATTCTTGAATTTGTAAAAACATTTACATTGAGACCGAAAGAAGTTTCCATATCTGAGTGCATCATCTTTTTAATTTTCTATGCAAAATTTTTGTTTGAGAAATATAGCATTAACATATTGGAGTTTTACATACTATATACGTTGTCTTGAGCTTAAGTACTCTAAGCGCAAGATGGTTGCTTCTTTACGAAATAAGGGTTCAAAATGAAATTATAGTTGTAATGGTATTTACTTTTGTTAAATTGGCTTAGAATGTTATCAAGAATATATTATTGCACGAAAAATGGTTACAGCAATATAGTTCTTCAAGGAATTCGTATAGGTTTTGGAGGACGATTTTATGGTTTCTAATTCTATAATGGTGCAACTAAACTTTTAAAAAATATTTAAACAACTAAAGAAAACAAAAAAAATCTCATCCACAGTTTACATGGTTTTCTCCGTTGATTGTCAGACTTAACATTGAAGAAGAGGCATACTTTTCTTTGTTCTTTAATGTATATATAATGTGAAAAGAACATTATAATATGCAAAAGTGCATTTATCAAAGCTTTTTAAGGTTATAAATCTTTTTAATGTTATAGATTTAGTTGTGAAATTAACTAAGAAGAAAGATTCGTTACTTCATAAAGTTGCAATTATATTATTGGGCTTATGAAACAGCTAGAATCATCTAATACGTCTTCTAGTACATCCTCTAGTACACTCATTTTATAGTAATTTTAGTATTATAAATCATAAAGAATAATAGATAAACCCTAAGGGAAAATTTACTATTCACGTATGTATACTAGAGAGTGTACAAGAGAATATACTAGACAATCCAATGTGCTTATGATATATATTGTGTGAGGTACTTTCAGAATGCAAGTGCAACTAGATAGGAATACAATTTTTTTTATCATTCTTGCTATGAAATCAAAGATATTTAGATTGCTAGCAACGTGAATAATTTCTATTGACGGTCATTTAATCTTCTTCAAAATTCTCTTCAAATAAGAATGTCTTCCTCATGTAAGTAGACAAAACATAATCATTATTCCCTCTTTCTTCTCCTTTTATTCCATTTATGACAAGCCTATATAATAGAATCCTTAAGGAAATTTCATTTTTCACCCAAATGTTTTAACCAAGTAACCATAATAATAATATTTATTATTATAAGGGTAAAGTATGCTAGTGACCTTTAAATTTTCTCTTTTTTAGGTTTTAGACCCTGAAATAAAAACGTTTAAGTATGTGACCCTGAACTTTCAAAACGTATAAATTTAACCCTTAAACTTATATTTTTGACCCTTTTGTTAGTTTTAGTCATTAATATTTAATGAGAAAAAATGTGACTTTCACGTGATTATTCTAGAGGCATGATGGACCTAATAAAAGAAAAAAATTACTGTGATATTTATTTAGCAAGCCCTACCCCATGATAAAGGTGCGACGGTGAAAGGAAGTGGAAGGGAAATAATAAAATGGGGGGAGGCAATGTAAAAGTCTGACGGGAGGAAGCAGAAGAGGAAGAACAGGGGGCGCAATGATATCACAGAAGATGGGAAAGAAGAAAGCAGGAGAGTGTCGTAGAGATATAATAAAAGAAGAAGGGGACGCCGCGTGAAGATCGGGGGAAGTAGGAGGATGAGAATGCTAGCTTTGATGGCGATGCCTGTGGGTTTGTGAGCATCTATTGCCAGCAATGATGGTGCGAACATAATTCTAAACATCCAAGAAAACACCATCTGGTTTAATCTTGTTGATGCCATGAGAAAAATTAGGTACTCTGTTACAAAATTTGGCCTAAAGAAAATTAAAGTCAGTACCCCACATACTATGATCGTCTTGGAATCTTCTTTCCCACCTACTAATGGCACATTTAGATCTAATATTGCTTAAGAAGTCATGAAACCATCGTTGAAATTTCCAAATCAGTCAAAACCAGTTTTCTTCATAGACGTTTTCCCTTATTTTCTTATGCTTTGTTTG
Source organism: Catharanthus roseus (assembly GCA_028651295.1). Lineage (NCBI taxonomy): Eukaryota > Viridiplantae > Streptophyta > Magnoliopsida > Gentianales > Apocynaceae > Catharanthus > Catharanthus roseus. The sequence continues at coordinate 972,161 of JAPQWS010000027.1, forward strand.
AATCACGAAATCTCACTTAGACGGATCAAAATTTGAGTTTAAAATATACCAATTCATTGAATAAAATGCTTGATTCTATAATTTTTGCCGTGAAGAAATTGGGGTATCAAAATATTCGATTATCATCTAAAAGTTGTAACGATTTTGGGATTAAAAAATTATGTTTCTATTTTCTTTGCAAGTGTGTGTTTATTTACAAGAAATTGAAGGTAAGTAATTGTAATATTTTACATTTTTGTTGTTAAATGTGGTCGCCTTGGCCGAAGGTGGGTGGTGGCTCTAATAGGTTTCTTCCTTACAGCAAACATGGGGACAGGTTTGGCTGGAGGTTGATTGCATGTGATTGCCTCTGTTTTCATTACTCCGATGGATAGACGGATAGTGTAGGTGGATCATGATAGTTGTGGATGTACTTCATCTTTTTTCTTCTTCTCTTAGGTATGAATTACCCCTAAGAAAGGTCATGTGAAACTGAAACGTTCATTTTCCATCAAGAATTAACATCCAAAAGTAGCAGAAGGTTTAAAATTGAACGTTTGAATAGTTTAAGGACACAGACTTACCGTTTTTTGGTTTATGGTTAAAAACCAAAAAAAAAAAGAGTTTAAGAGTCATAGGCGACTTTATCCTTATATAGATATATAAACTGGCGCGCACACACACACACATATAACATATGATCTGCGAGCCAAAATAATGAGATTTGGAAAATGCCGAAAATATAAAAAGTAGTAAATTTAAATTTAAACATAACATTTGTTATGTCTTAACTTAATTATATTATTAGTGTTTAAATAAAAATTATAAGAATATAAAAATCTATGTAAAATTAAGTCTTTAAATTTTCAAATAACCTTAATTAATTCTAACTTAATTGAAATTGATAACATTTAATATTAATAATTCTTAGTTTGGCGAAAATTCATTTTTTCCTTTCGGAGAAGCTCAAAAATGAAAACCAAAATGAATTTTAATTTGGAGAAAGAAAACATTATTTATCCAAAATGAAACTATCAAAAACTTAAATTTCGGTTCCGGTTGTTTTCTTTTTTATTTATCAAAACTATTAACATCCCTAGCTTTGAGCCACTTTTTGATGAGCAATTTTCATTCAACGGAAAAAATCAAGAAATAAGTTCATGAGTAGAATGTGAGCAAACTGGTATTTTTGAGGAATCAAAAGCCAATAATTGATATTTTTGGCCCTCCAAATTACATGTGTGGTTAGCACATAATATTTATTTGTTGGCTTCGTCACATTTTGTGTTGGTGACCCATTTTTTGCCTATAGATTTTAGTTCAAGAGTAAAAAAATGAAGAACGACTACAAGGACAAAGTGTGGATTAGGCTAGGGGCATTCTTGGTTAACTTCCTTAAAAAATGGAATCTTTAAAAAAGAAATAAAAACTTTTCTGGATAGCCCTATTGCCCCTTTCCAATCTCAAGTAACCGAAGTGGAGAATAGAGTATAAATTTTTCAATAAAATTACTCCGCAAGGATTAATTTTGTGAGAGAGACAATAGTCTACCAAAGACGGAAAGGGAATTCGACAAAGAAGATGATGAAAATGATGATGAAAGGAACGAAGAACAAGAGGGGAAAAGGAGAAGAAGGAACAAGAGGAAATGAATAAAACACTTCTTTTGGAATATCAAAGTGTGGATAATGTTTTTTTCTAGAATGGTTCTACTTATTACAAGTTTTGGGAAACTAGTATATTTTATGAAAACTTATTCAAACCAATGTATATTATATAAAATAACAAAGTTAGTGGGCTTAGAGAAAACTTATAAGTATATTTATAATTATTATAAGTAATTAGATTTTGAAAAACGGAAATAAATGTTTGTCATAACAAATGAAGAAATTATGGGGTCATTTGAGAAACTAGTAAATTATTTGGTATTTAAAGAAACTATATTAAATTGCATAAAATTCAGATAGGGTTTAGAGAAAAATTATGTGTATTTTTAATTATTATTATTAGTAATTTTATTTAGAAAAACTAAAACAAATGTATATTATAAAAAATGGATAAGTTACAAGGTCATTTTGAGAGACTAGTGAATTTTATGAAAATTTAATGATACTCATGTAAATTATACAAAATCGAGAAATTAGTTGGTTTAGAGACAAACTTTGAGTATATTTATAATTAATATAAATAATTTTATCTAAAAAACTAAACTAAATGCATATCATAACAAATGAGTAAATTATATTGTCATTATGAGAAATTGGGAAATTTTCTAAAAACTTAGCTAAACTTATGTAAATTACATAAAATATAGAAATTAGAGGGGTTTACACAGATTATAAATATATTTATAACAAATATAAGTAGTTTTATTTGGATAAACTAAAATAAATATATATCATAACAAATGAATAAGCGAGAGATCATTTTCAGAAAATAGTGAATTACGTGAAAATTTAAAGAAACTAATGTTAATACACAAAATTAAAAAATTAGTGTGTATAGAGACAATTGTAAGCATATTTATAGTTAATAGGTAATTTTATTTTTAAAAAACTAAAATAAACGCATGTCATAATAAATGAATAAGTTATGGAGTCGTAACAAATGTATAAGTTATGGTGATTTGAATTCCCAATTTGTTTGCAAATTGAATCCATCACCTTCCCAAGATCACCTCCTTGATGAAGAGCTTCTATTGAAGATTTTGTAGTTCTAACACTCTACTAAAGAACCTATGAGAAATTAAGCCATATAAACCCAATAGTGAGAGGAGGAACTCTTCCCAACTTCATAGCAAGAACCTTAGATAAACATGGCCCTGAAACTCAAACTACACAAATTAGAAGCCCTACACTAATAAACTCTAAGAAAAAGAACTCCTAAGTCAGTCAAAGAAGGAATTGAATGTGGTGAATTGACCTCCATAGATAATCAATCTAAGTAATCAATTACTCACAAGCTAAGAAAGCAAACCCTTTGAAGCTAACTAAGATGATTTGAAGAACCGCTGAGCATTTTGTTAGGTGATGGTCTCTTTCAAGCTCATGACCTCTTGTGTGGTTCATGAATTGAAAAGATCCTGACTGTTGTACAACAAGCCATTTTGGTTGCTTTGAATAGCTATAAGAATGACTAAAAATTTTAAAATGACTAAAAAGAATCTCATTTGCTCACCAAATAGAGCTTATTGTTTGGTTAAAATTAAAAAAAAAAAAAGAAAAAGAAAAAAAGCATCAGGTTTGCTTGCAGTCCCCATCTTTTTTGGTAAAAAAAATTTAAAAAAAGAAATAAAAGAAAGAAGGAAAGAAGGAGAATCAGCTCACTGTGAACTTGTTTTTTTTTTTTTTTTTTAAAATCAGCTCAGCTTGCCAGTCGCCACCATGTTTGGTAAAAAAATAAAAAATTATAAAGAGAGAAAAAAAAGAAGACTAGTGCACTAGTACTTGTTTGCTAGCTAGCACTGACAAGGGTATGAATGTTCTAACTTATCTACCTATGTTAGCTAGCTCACCTACTAACTCAATTAGCTTAGCTTTTATACTTTTTTACGAGAAGAGAGAGGAGTTGATGGAAGGTGATAAAGTTATTTTTTGAAATGACAAAATGTTGTTCTTTTCTACGTATAGGATATAGGGAGAGTTGCTTTTCAATTCATCAATTTAAAATTGTAAAAGTACACAAAGGACCATTATGTAAATTTACATCTCTATTTTTGTTAAATTTATTAAAATGTCCTCATTTCAGGCCATTAATTGCTTCTACAAAGAGGCACCTATCACTACTCTACCCACACACGTTATATAACATTTGTCTAACGTTTGTTCTTATGGTACATGTCAATACGAATAAACTCATACTGTATTTAGTAAAACAAAACACAACAAAAAAACGCATTAAATAAATATGAAATGTTAGTACTAATTAATAATCATCTAAATTTATTTACGTTAATTGTTCCAATATGAATCTTAATAATCTCTCTTTCCCTATCCCTTCCCCACTCATTCTTCACACCCCCCAAAAAATGGAAAGAATCTAGGATTGTCTTTCATATTTCCTTATATAATATACTTTTTCCTTAGGGTAACTAGCTTTTATTTGGTAGGTTTTATTAATACAGTATGTCAAATAAAACCTACCAGATAAAATAAAAATCCTAAGGATGAAAGATAAACCATAAAGGGAAAATATATTATAAAAGGAAATGCTATAAACTATCCCAGGTAGTTTCTTTCTTTGGGGGGAGGTGAGAGAGAAAATTAAAGATTTTGGTTGTTACAATTAAGGTTAATAAATATAAGGGATTATTATTAGTGCAAAATTTCAATAGGTGATTTAATGAGATTTTTGCAATATTTGAATCATCGAATATAGTTTGAGTTTATCCGTATTAACATATGACATAAGTAATAAGTAAGACAAACCCTATATATATATGTAGAGAGAGAGAACACTAAAAAAATGAAGGTGGAAAGAAGCCTCAAAAGCTTGTCATTGCAAATCATTTGTGAATGGTCCTAAGAAACCTGCATTGGCAGCTATGCATATGAAACTGGAGTTAATGGATTATTGTATGAAAGAGATGTCACGAAAGATTTAAGAATGAAACTGCTTGAAAATTGAAAAATGTTTTAAAATAAATGGAAATTAATGATGGAAGAAATGTTTGGAAGGTTAGAAGCATTTGGTGATAAAGTGGCCGAGAAATCAAAAGCATATGAGATTGTGTCTAGTGGTGACTAAGTCATTGAATCTTTTTTAAAATGCTTCCGAAATATGAAAATCTTCCTTAAGTACATGTTTCGCTCGTTCTTCTTATATCATTTTATGATAAAAGTATATATGGCATCCTTGAGGGATATTCATCTTCTTCCTCTTTCCAAAATTAGCTAGGACAAGAAACTTATTTTTCCAAAATTACTCTCTAAAAAGAACAAATGTTTAGTCAAATTTTAAACAACCAAAAACATATAATTTATAAAATCAATCACAATCTTCTGTAACTTAATACTTTCGTGTCAAAACAAAATAGAATTAAACAATCTTTCCTCAAACAAATGATGATCAAAACGAATCAATCTCACGTGAAACTCCAATTTCAGAAACCTGTAAAATAAAAGAAAAAAAAATTGAAAGAAGGATCTAGTCTAGGGTAGTAGTAGCTAGGGTTTATGATGGCTAGGATCTATAAGTTTAATTTTTATATAACATGTTTATAATAGGGCCCTAAACTCTAAAATCTAATGGGCCAGGATTAATCTAACTTGATTTGGGCCAAATAATTGTGTCCACTCCTAACTTAATAAATTTTATAATATGGCCCACAATTTTATTATGAAATAACTTGGACCCCATATTAAATAACTAAGACATTTAACTAATTAGTCTCCCAGGCAATTAAGTAGGTCTTTCATTTTATTCTAGCCTATACACCCGTATTGCACTACTTCTATTCTAGACATGTCCATAGTCTTAATAATTAATGGAATACATATAAGTCTAAAGAGTTCAGACCCTAACTTATCAAGATAAACTAATGTAAATGATATCAAAATGATTAAAAAGAATTAATATCTCCAAAACAATAAAGAACAAAAAAAAAATTGGGCAGATTGAATAAGTATTCTTGAATTTGTAAAAACATTTACATTAACATAAAAAGAATTTTCCATGGTTGAGTGTATCATCTTCCTTATTCTCTGTACTAAGTTGTTGTTTGAGAAATATACCATTAACATGTCGGGGGTTTTACATACCCTATAGGTTGCCTTGAACTAGAATACTTATAAAAAAAAAAATGGTTTCTTCTTTACCAAATAATGCTTCGATTTGAAATTATAATTTCAATGGTATTTTTTGTTAAATTAGCTTAGATTGTTATCCAGAAGTTTATTGTGGTAAGGAAAATGGTTACGAGAATCTAGTTCTTCAACGAATTTTTGGTATATTTTGGAGGAAGATTTTATGGTTTCTAATTCGGATAATGGTGTGACTAAACTTATAAAAAATATTTAAATAGCTAAAGAAAAAAAAAAAAGAAAATCTCATGCAGAGTTTACGTGGTTTTTCCGTATTGTTGAAGACCTAACACGGTGGAAGGAACATATTTTTATTTGTTCTTTAATGTACGTATAATGTGAAAAGAACATTAGAACAAGCAATAGTGCACTTATAAAATTTTTTTAAGTTTATAAATTTAAAGCGAATATTTAGTTTTGAAATTGACTAAGAAAGATTTGTCACTTCATAAAGTGGCAATGATATTATTGGGCTTATGAAAAAGCTAGGATCGTCTAATACTTCTTCTAGTACACTCATTATATAGTAATATTATTAATATAAATCCTATAGAATAACTAAAAAACCCTAAATTCTAAAAAGAGAAACCCTTAGAGAAAATTTACTATTCAAGCATATGTACTAGAGAGTGTACTAGAGATTGTACAAGACATCCCTTAGTGCTTATGAAAGATTTTGTGTGAGCTATATTCGCAACACAAGTACAACGAGGTAGGAATACAATAATTTTTTTTTTTTTTGTCATTCTTGCTATTAAATCCTAAGATATAATAATTTCTAGTGACGGTCATTTAATCTTCTTAAAAATGCTTTTCAAATAAGAATATCTTCTTCATGTAAGTAGACAAAAAATAATCATTTATCCCCTCTTTCTTCTCTTTTTATCCCCTTTATGACAAGAGTATATAATGGAATCCTCTAGGAAATTTCCTTTTTCCAAGCAACTAACCATAATTATTACTATTACTATTATTATATATGGTAAAGTGTGCTAGTGACCCCTAAACATCCAAGTTTTTTGGTTTTTAACCCTTAACTAAAGTACGCTAATTTTGTGACCTCGAACTTTCCAAACACATAAATCTACCCTTAAAATTATAAATTTGACCCTTCTGTTAATTTTAGACGTTAATATTTAATGGAAACAAAACATGTGACTTTTCACGTGATAATTCCCAGGGGCAATTTCGACATAATATAAGAAAACAAATGGTGTGGTATTAATTTAGCAAGCCCTAATCAATGACAAAGGTGCAACAGTGGCGGGAAGGGGAAGAAGAAAATGGGAGCAGGCAATGCAAAAGTGTGATGGGAAGAAGAAGAAGAAGAATAAGAAGAACTGGGGGCGCAATGACATCACATAATATGGGAAAGAAGAAATAGGGAGAGTATCGTAGAGCTGTAACGGAAGAAGCAGGGGATGGCGACACATGAAGATCGAAAGATGTAGGAGGTTTAGACTGCTAGCTTTGGCAGTGATTACAGTGGGTTTGTGGACGTTGATTGGCAGCGATGACGGTGGGAACGAAATTCTATGCATCAAAGAAAACACCATCTGGTTGATGTAATGAGAAAATTAGATACTTTGTTACAAAGTTTGGCCTGAAGAAATTCAAAGTCAGTAGCCCACATACTATGGTCTTTAAAGAATCTTCTTTCCCACCTTCTAATGGTATATTTAGATCTAATATTGAACAGGAAGTCCTGAAACCATTGTTGAAATTTCTAAATCACTCAAAATCATTTTTCTTCATAGATGTTTTCCTTATTTTGCTTATGCTTTGTTAGAATCATGAAATATCACTCAGTTGGATCCAAATTCGGGTTTGAAATATACCAATTTATTGGATGAAATGCTTGATTCTTTAGATTTTTCCATGAAGAAATTGGGGTTTTCGATTATCATCTAAAAGTTGTACTGATTTTGAGATTAAAAATTTTGTTTCTATTTTCTTTGCATCTGAGTCTAAATTTACAAGAAATATGGTAAGTAATCTTAATATTTTACATTTTTGTTTTTTATTGAGGTTGGTTTGGCCGACGGTGGGTGGTGGCTATAATGGGTTACTTTCTTACAGCAAACAAAGGGACAAGTTTGGCTGGTGGTTGATTTCCTATGATTGCCTCTGTTTTCGTTACTCCGATGGTATACAAATGGTGTAGGTGGGTGATGATAGTTATGGATGTACTTCATCTTCTTTTTTTTCTTTTCTTATGTAAAAATATCCCTAAGAAAGGTCATGTGAAAGTTACATGTTCCATTTCGGTCAAGAATTAATACAAAAAATAACAGATGGGTTAAAATTTAATGTTTGAATTGTTCAAGGTAACGGACTTACAATTTTTGGGTCAAGCTCAGAAACCAAAAAATGGGAAAGTTTAAAAGTCACTGGCAAACTTTACCCTTATATATGTACATATATACACACTCCACAAAGCACAGTAGCTCCCTTAACTAGAGTATAGCTCCTTCAACTCCGAGCTCATAGAAAGAAAGGTGGAGCAAAGCCAGTTGTAGCTGCAGACAAAGGAAGCTATCGCCACTCCTTCCCTGATTGGCAAGGTCTGTCTTACCAATAGGGTTGCAAGGGAATGCCATCAAGCAAGCAATGAAGTTTTTCCTTCATCACTTCCTTTCTCCTTTCCGTAACCTTAAACTAAGCTTCACACACACACACACACATATATATGTAGATATATATACACATGCTCACACACACACATATATTTGTGAGCCAAAATAATGCGATTTGGAGAAAACTGAAATATATAAAATATAATAAATTTAAATTAAAAATGACATTTTTTATGTCCTAATTTAATTATATTATTAATATTTAAATAAACTTTATAACTATAAAAATCCATGTGAAATTAAGTCCGTAAATTTTTAAATAACTTTAATTAATTCTACCTTAATTGAAATTAATAACATTTAATAATACCTAATTATTAGTTTGGAGAAAATTCAGTTTTCCCTTTCGGAGAAGCTAAAAAATGAAAACTAAAACAAGTTTTAATTTGGTGAGAGAAAATGTTATTTATCCAAAATGAAATTATCCAAAACTTATATTTCGGTTCTGGTAGTTTTTTATTTATCCAAACAATTAACATCCCTAGGTTTGGCCCACTTTTTGATAAGCGATATTCATTCACGACAAAAAAATCAAGAAATGAGTTCCTGAGTAGGATGTGAGCTAAGTAAATTGCATAGGGGTATTTTGGATGAATCGAAAGCAAAAAATTGATATTTTTGCCCTCCAAATCCCCCATGTGGTCGGCACATAATCGTTTTTTGTTGGCTCGGTCACATTTTGTGGTGGCGAGCCACTTTTTGGCAAAAGATTTTAGTTCAAGAGTAAAAAAACCAAGAAGGAATTCAAGGGCAAAGTGTGGATTAGGCAAATAATATAGCGGCATTCTTAGTAATTAACTTCCCTAAAAAATGGAATCCTTAAAAAGTAATAAATTTTTCTTGGATAGCCCTATCCCTGCCTTACCAATCTCAAATCTAAGAGGGAAATTGGGACCGAAGTGGAGAATCGAGTATAAGTTTTTCATTAAAATTACTCTAGAAAGATTTATTTTATGAGATACCGGTGATGGAAGGGGAATTCAGCAAAGAAGATGATGATAATAATGACGACATAAATGAAGCAGCAGAGGGGGAAAAGGAGAAGAAGGTAAGGAGAAGAAGAATCAAAACCCTTCTATTAGGATGACTCTGAAGTTCATAAATGGTAATTGGATCTTGAGTGGATAAAGTTTTTTGCTATAACGTTTTTGTTGCAAGTTTTGAGAAACGAGTGAATTTTGTGAAAACTCAGTGAAAACAATCTAAATTACCTAAAACAACAAAGTTAGTGGGCTTAGAGAAAATTATAAGTATATTTATAATTACTATAAGTATTCAATTTTGAAAAAATTAAATAAATATTTGTTATAACAAATGAATAAGTTATGGGGTCATTTTGAGAAACTAGTAAATTATTTGACATTTAGAGAAACTATATTAAATTGCATAAAACTAAGAAATGGTTTATAGACAAATTATATGTATACCTATGATTATTATTAATAATTTTATTTGGAAAAACTAAAACAAATATATATCATAAAAAATAAATAAGTTATAGGGTCATTTTGAGATACAAGTGCATTTTGTGAAAAGTTAATGAAGCTCATATTTACATAAAATAAAGAAATTAATGGGTTTAGAGACAAATTATAAGTATATTTATAATTAATATAAGTAATTTTATATGGAAAAACTAAAATGCATGTATATTGAGTAAATAATGCAAATTACATAAAACTTAAAAATAGTAGTTTTAGAGACAAATGATAAGTATATTTAAAATTAGTTATTTTGAAAAACTAAAATAAATGCATATCATAAAAAATGAATAAGTTATGGGGTCATTTGAGAAAATACTGAAGTTTATAATAACCTTGAAACTAATGTAAATTACATAAATAGTGAAATTAGCCGGTTAGAGACAAATTATAAGTATATTTATCATTAATATAAGTAATTTTCTTTGGTAAATGTGTATCATAACAAACGAATAAGTAATTGGGTCAATTTAAGAAAATAGTGATTCTTGTGAATACTTACTGAAATTAATGCAAATTACATAAAATAAAAAAATTAGCAAGTTTACAGACAAATTATAATTATATTTATTATTAATATAAGTAATATTATTTGAAAAACTAAAGGAAATGTATTTTTATAAAAAATGAATAAGTTCTTTGGTCATTTTTGCGAAACTAATAAATTTTGTGCAAGCTCAATTAAACTAATGTAAACTATATACAATAACGAAATCAGTGGGTTTAGAGAAAAATATAAGTTTATTAATAATTACTCTAATTAATTTTCTTTTAAAACTAAAACAAATGTATATCATAACAAATAAATAATTTATGGAATCATTTTGAAAAACTAGTAAATTTTTTGAAACCGTAGTAAAGCTAATATAAATTAGATAAAATGGAGAAATTACTGGGTTTAGAGACAAGCTTTAATTATATTTATGTTCACTATAAGTAATTTTATTTGGAAAAACTCAAAAGAATGTATATATCATAACAAATATGCAAGTTATGGGGTCATCATGAGAAAATGGTGAATTTTGTGAAACACTTAGTTAAACTAATGTAAATTACATAAAATATCAAAATTAGTGGGTTTGACACAAATTATAAGTATATTTGTAACTACCATTAGTAATTTTATTTTGAAAAACTAAAATAAATATATATCATAACAAACGAATAAGTTATGGGGTTATTTTGAGAAACTAGTGAATTATGTGAAATTTTATCGAAACTAATCTAAATTACATAAAATTAAGAAATTAGTGGGCTTAGAAAAAAATTATAAGTATATTTATAATTAATATAAATAGTTTTATTTGGAAACCTAGAATAAATGTTTATCATAACAAATGAGTAAGTTATTGGGTCAATTTGAGAAACTAGTGACCTATGTGAAAATTTAGTGAAACTAATGTAAATTGCATAAAATTAAGAAATTAGTGGATATAGAGACAACTTATAAGTATATTTATAAAGAGTACGGATGATTTTATTTTGAAAAACTAAAAGAAATGCATGTGATAACAAATGAATAAGTTATGGGGTCATAACAAATGAATAAGTTGTTATAAATGCATGTGATTGCAAATTAAATCCATCACCTTCCCAAGATGACCTCATCGATAAAGAACTTCTATCGAAGATTGTGTAGTTCTAACACTCCACTAAAGAACCTGTTATGATCTAATTACTATTACACACTCTAATTACTATTACAAAACAGTAACAGAATAAAAATACAGCGGGAAAGAAAAAGGCCCCATTCTATTACAGAGAGATTTTCTTCTTCCACTTTCTCCTTCGGTGTCGGTTCAAGCCGATAGGCAAGACCAAAAGCTACAAAACAACCGTTAGCTCAAAAGAAACCAACGATTGGCAAGAAATACTTACTGTCGCTGCGGTGTAGGAACTGCCAGTCACGTAGCTGAAAAACCAAGGCCAAACGGTGGCGAGCAGTGGCGAGAAACGACGACCGTGTCGAGGTGCCAGCAGTAGAAAAGGTAACGGCTTTAATCGGTAAAAACACCCTCAGACAATGGCCTCAATCGGAACAAGATAATCACCGGCATCTCCCTCTCTCACCAATTCGCCTGACTCTCACAAGAAACTTACCAAAGATGATCGAACAAGGATCACCACAAGACGACCACTTACAGAGACGGCATCATAGAAGACCCAATAAGGTCACCAGAGAAGAGCAACAGATGCGGTAAGCTACGGTAAGGAAGGGGAGAAGAAAAAGAGACAGAGACAGCAATGGGAGGACCGAGAGAGAGAGAGAGCGGCAAAAAAGAGAGAAAAAGAAAGAGAAGAGTCGGCTGTGTAGAGAACCAAGGAGAGGAGCACATGAATAGGTCAAAGCCACAATGGGCAACCTGGGTTGGCCCAGCCCAGCCAGGCCCGGCATATCTGACCAATTCAAACTTCAGCCACCTTATCTTATATTGAGGCCCATAGGTCATCATTGGGGTTAAAATGAAATTAGGGCTGGGAAAATGAAAATATTTGGAGAAAATTGGCCCAAAAAGGCCTACCTACAATCTCCACCTCGAACAGTATTTTTCCATCCCTCGAATGACTAAATTAGAGTCAACCTGCATCCAAGTGAAGGAAATCCCTGCAAAACATAAACTTCTCAGTGCTTACAATTTTAGTACCAAATTTGCAGGATTATCATTAGTACTAATATTATCTATGTGAACTAAACCATTGGACACTTCTTCCCTAATGAAATAATATTTGATATCTATATGCTTCGTCTTTTCATGATAGACAGGATTTTTGCATAAATGTAAACAACTCTGATTGTCAGTATAAATAAGAGCATTTGAATATAAAACATGTAATTCATTCAATAACCCTTGAAGCCAAATGGCTTCCTTGATGGCTTTCGTGGCTACAATGAACTCAGCTTCTGTAGTTGATAAGGTAACTACTGGCTGTAGTTGAGATTTCCATGAGACGCAATTGCCCGCAAGGGTAAAAAAATAGGATGAGGTAGATTTTCTGCCATCCTTTTCACCTGCAAAGTCAGAATCGATATAGCTAATTAGATCAAAATCATCAGACCAATTATGGTAGTGTAAACCCCTATCTGTAGTTCCGTTAAGGTAACACCGTAACCACTTGAGAGCAGCCCAGTGATTCCTCCCCGAGTTAGACATAAATCAACTAAGAAGGCTTATAGAAAAAGCAATGTCTGGTCGGGTAGATATCATTTAGTACATGACCGAGCCTATGGCCATTCTATAGGGAACATATGCCATATCTCTTTTCTCACTCTCGGTTTTATGACAAGTCTTGTCAGAAGGTTTTAAATGGCTCGCAAATGGGGTAATAACGGGCTTACCAAGATGCATCGAAATTTTGGAGACAATTTTTTGAAGAAAAGGCTTTCGAGATAAGAAAAGGGAATGATCAGTCCTATCTCTAGTAATACTCATCCTGAGAATCCTAGATGCAGACCCCAAGTCCTTCATGTTGAAGTTGGACTTTAGCAGAGATTTCAAATCATCAGTTTTGGCTTTATGTTTGCAAGCAATTAACATGTCATCTACATAAAGCAATAAATAAATAACACTATCAACATTATTTCTAGAGAAATAAAGGAAACTATCATAATTGCTTTTCAAGAAACCAACTTTTAACATGAAACAATCAAACCTCTTGTACCATTGTCTCGGAGATTGTTTAAGTCCGTATAAAGGACTTTTTCAAAAGGCATGCCATGTGTTCCTTACCCTTAACCTCAAAACTCAGAGGTTGATGCATATATATGGTCTCTTCGAGATCATCATGCAAGAAAGCAGTTTTCACATCGAGTTGTTAAAGATAAAGATCATAGAAAGCAATAAGAGTAAGCATAATCCTAATCATTTTGTATTTAACGGAAGGAGAAAAAATTTCGTTAAAATCAATGCCCTCAACTTGTGAAAAACCTTTCGCAACCAACCTGGCCTTGAACCTTGGAGGTTCTTTAGAAGACTCAGGCTCTTTGATTTTAAAAATCCATTTGCAATCAACTAATTTTTGGGTTGAGGATTTTGGAACAAGAATCCAGGTTTTGGTTTTGTCAAGAGAAGACATTTCCTCATCCATAGCACGCAACCATAAAGAGAGATTAGGCTCTTCAAAACATCAGAAGAACTTAATGGTTCTTTTTCTACCACATAAGATGCAACAACAAATGCATATGAGACAATATATGAATAACCACATCTAGCGTGTTCCTTGGGTGCTCTTCCTCCTCATCAGAACCTTCTAGCTCAGGCTCGTTGGCTTCGGGAACACTAGATGGTACATCAGGTTGTGCTTGGATTTTAGACTTAGGAGGTGGTTCCTATGAGGGTTTGGGATTGACCTCCACCTCCACTGGCATACTATTTACTTTGGGGACATAGGATGTTCTAACAGGCTCAGGTTTATCCTTAAAGACAAGGTATCTCTTAGTCACTGAAGACCACATCCCTGCTTATCACTATCCTCACACCTGGCTCACCCTTGAGCCATATTCTATAACCCTTCACTCCACTAGGGTAACCTATAAAAACACCTTTTCTAGACCTGGGATCTAGCTTACCTTCTTTCTGATGTGCAAAAGCAGCACACCCTAAAATTTTAAGGTTTGACAGGTTTACCACACCATAACTCTATAGCAGTTCTAAACTTTTTAGCCGTTGAAGGGGATCTATTAATGAGGTATACAGCATGCTAACGGGTTCACGCCAGAAAGGTTTTGGGACACCGGAAAATATCATAAGGAACCTAACTTTATCCATTATGGTACGGTTCATCCTCTCAGCTACACCGTTCTGCTGGGGGCCTAACCATCCTATGATGCAAGATGCCATGAGATGCACATAAATCTGAAAACTTACGATTGCAAAACTCAAGACCGTTATCTGTCCTAATGGTTCTTAATTTATTTCCAGTTTGATTTTCAGCAAGGCGTTTCCACTCAAAAAATTTTCTAAAGTTTGATCCTTTGTTTTTAAAAGAAAAACCTAAGCATGCCTTGAAAATGCATCAACAACAGATAGGAAATGAATATTACCACCATAGGTTGGGACCTATTCAGGTCCCCCCAGATCACAATGCACATAATAGAGTACTGCAGTGGACTTGTGTGTGCTAGTTGAAAAACTAATTTGGTGCTGTTTTCCTAAAACACAGTGGTTTCAAAAATCAAAAGAATCGATCTTTTCACCACATAAAAGTTTTTGTTTTTGTAAATGATGCAGTCCCTTCTCACTAATGTTTCCAATCCAACGATGCCACAACAAGGTCTTTTTAGGAACTGTTTTTGAAATAAGTGCAGATGAGTTGCAAATAGTTTTTCTAATAAGAGTGTATAAACTCTCTCTTTTAAAACCTTTTAGCATGACCAGGTTGCCTTTGCAAACTCTTAAAACGCCATTCTTTGATTTGTAAGAAAAGCCATTTGAATCTAAATAACCAAGAAATATAAGGTTCCAATGGAGATCGGGCACATATCTCACCTAAGTGAGTTTCCTAGTTATTCCATCATGAGATTTTATCAAAACATTACTAATGCCTTTGATGTCACAAACCTGGTTGTTACCCATAAAAACTTTTCCTTGATCAAGGGGTTTGAAATTTGAAAGCCAGTGCTTGTGAGGTGTCATGTAAAAAGTGCAACCAGAGTTACAGATCCAATTATTAACAACATTAGTAGGGTTAGATGATACACACAAAACCTCGAAATTCATAGAATTACCATCTGTATTAAAATCATCGGTTTTGTTATTTTTATCACTCTCTTTACCAAATTTATGTTGTTTTTCATCTTTGATTTTTTTAAAACACTTATTTTTCATATGACCCTCCTTGCCATAATAAAAACACTTCACTCTATTCTTGTCTCATAATTTGGATCTCTCTTTACTTTTAGACCTATGACTAAGAAGTTCCCTCCAGTCATCTCGCCCTTGCACGTAAAGGTTTTATCCGCTTAGTTTATTTTCTTTTCTCAAATCCAAATATTTTGACTTTAAAGCGTTTTTGACATCAGATAAAGACAAACCATCTCTACCATATTTAATGGCATATTTCACATCATTAAAAGAATTAGGCAAGGCATTCAACAAAATAACAGCAATGTTTTCATCAGAGATTTTCTCTCCAACGTTTTGCAGTTCCAAAACAATTTTGTTTAAATCATCCATGCTTTCTGAATGTGTTTCGACCTGCTAATTATGAAACCAAAAAGTTGTTCTTTTAAATAAATTTTGTTTGACAAAGATTTTCCTAAAAATAGTTTTGCCAATTTGGTCCAGATTTCAAAAGCATTGTCTTTTTCGTCAATTTCTCGTAAAACATTGTTTGTTAAAAGCAGGATCACCTAATTCTTCAGCAAGAACATCACCCGTCCAAGATTCTAGATACTCATCGTGGCTATAAATTGTGGGTACGATTTTATTTTGGACTAGAACCGCTTTCATTTTTCTTCGCCACATTACAAAATCAGATTTCCCATCAAACTTGTCAGTTTCAATTTTTGGAATCGACATATTAAAAATCGGGAAATCGGAGTAATTTTATTGGCTAGAAAAATGGAAGTTTTTTTTAAAAAAAAAAGTCACATAAACAAAATACTTGCATTTTCTTTGGCTTTGAAAAATAGTACGTAATAAGAATTGTGAATCACACGAATCTCACAAACAACAGATAACGCAACACAATATAATAACCTAGACAATGTAATATAAAAATATGAGCTGCAAGGCAGCTTATCAGCAAAAACAAAAAAAAGACAAAAATAAAGGAATGTTGCAAAAATTATGAAGAACTAAAAACGGGCCAAGGCACAGCTACTTGAAATATCACGGATTCAAGCCAGGCTTGGGTTTTGTATAATTTTTCAAAACAGAAGAAAACTGCAACAAAAAGAAATCCAGAGAAAAAAAACCGAGAGCGACAATAATGCTATGTCACCAGAAACAATAACTGCAATATATATCACAAGAAAAACAGAGGAACAACAGAAACACGGGTATAACATAAAAAAATGAACAAGAAAAAGGTAAGCAGAAAAATTGAACCGTAACGTGGTTTAGAAAGGAAAAACAGAAACAGCAACAGTAAAAAAACCCACAAACGGTAGCAAGCCAAAACATTAAAAAAAAATAAACAGAAGCAAAAATAATGATGGGAAAAAGAAAAACAGAGAAGGTTTAGCTATACTTCACTAGCCAGTTCTGAGGAACTCAACAGTTCCCTCAGATCTGGATTCCCCGCAGTTGCTGGCGTTGTCGAGAGCATCGAAATAGTAGATTTCTGTTCTCCGATACCACCTGCTAGGATCTAATTATTATTACACACTCTAATTACTATTACAACCAGTAAAAGAATGAAAAGTAGCAGCGAAAAAATAAACCTATTCTATTACAGAAAAACTTCTTCCTCTTCTTGTGTCACAATCGGTTGAAGCTGATCGGCAAGACCGAAATTTGCACACAACAATCGTTAAAAACTGAACGAACAATCGGTAAGAGATACTTACCTGTCACTGCAGTGTCGGAACTGCCAGCGGTATGCTACGACTGGACATCGCCAGGCAGTGGCGTGAAGCAACGACCGCATCGATGCGCCGACAGTAAAAAAAAGGGTATTAGCTTTAACGAAAACAACACCATCAGATCTAAGGCCTCAAAAAGATCCATTGATTTTTGCACTAACGTTTTTGTCTTTTCTTTTATTTCCCTTGTTCAAATATAGAATTATTTTGTTCCTAGGCCACTCTTCAAAATAACGAGAATCTCTTGCCTAGAAGATACGTTTTTTTCTCTTTGGTGCGTTACGATTTGAGGGCATAGTAGTTAGGTGAGCCGCAAGTCTTGACATTCTAAATTGTAAAGGTTTATATTTCTGCACAAAAACAATGAAATTAAAAAAACATGGAACAAGCAAAATTGATGGAAATGTAGATAAGAATCAATAAAATTTGAAATCTAAGAACGTCAATAATTGGAAAGTAGCTAATTTGGTTTCTAAAACATAAAAAAATTAATTTTGATGCATCATCAGTAATCAAGGTATAATTATATTTTCCTATAAGAATATTGACAATCAAGAGGTGTAAATCCAGAATTAGGATAAGTTATGTATCTCAATCTTTTATTACATACAAAAAAAATGAAATAGAAAAAAAAATTCCATTATTTAAAATAAAATTGGATGACCTATATTTAAAACAATCCATATTTATACGGAAAATCATAAAATTTTTACTAAATCTCATATGAAAATACAAATAAACATAATGAAAAATTATGGTATATATAGCTACTTATGCACAAAGTACTGCTTCTAATGTGAGAGATAGAAAAGAAATCTCGAGTGTACCACATGCTTCTTCTTTACAAAATGAAATCGGTTTTGCATTGTAATTAATGGTTTTCCCTCGCTAAAGTAGCTAAGACTGTTGGAAAGAAGTTTAATTATTGCACAAAAATAGGTACAGGAAACTGGATCATCAAATAATCTAGGCATGTTCTTGAGGAAGATTTTATGGTTGCTAATTTTTTCAATGGTGCGACAAAACTTCGAGAAGATATTTCATTAGCTATATCAAGAAAAAAAATCTCAAGTAGAATTACATGGTTTCTCCATTGATTTCTTTTCTTTACCCTAAATATGGGTCTCTTTATTTGTTTCCCTTGTTCAAATGTAGAATAAAGTCACAAACACTAAATCTGCCATGTTGAGGAATGAAGAGAAAGGAAGTTTTTATACAAAGGAACTCAAAAGCAAATAATCTCTTCTTCTTCTTTTTTTCAAAAATCACTTAGGACAAGAAACTTTTTTTTCCAAAATTATTGCTCTAAATATAACCAATATGCAGTCAAATTTTTTAAACCATCAAAAATATATAATTTAAAACATCAATCACAATCTTCTATAATTTAAGACTTCGTATGAAAACAACATAGATTTACAAATTCTTACCTCAAATAAGTGATGATAAAAATGAATCAATCTCATGTTGAACTCAAATTTTAGAGAGCTGTAAAATAAAAAAATTTAAGGAACTAGTCTAGCATGGCGGCAGCTAAGGTTTGTGATGGCTTGTATCTCTAAGTTTAACTTTTACATAACGTCTTTATAATTAACCCTAAACTCTAAAATCTAATGGGCTAGGATTAATTTGACTTGATCTGGGCCAAATAATAGCTCACACTCCTAGCTTAAAGAATTTTATAATATGACCCACAGGTTTCTTATGAAATAACTTTGACCCAATATTAAAGAACCAAAACATTTAACTAATTAGTCTCCCATGTAATTAAGTAGGTCTTTCATTTTATTCTAGCCCATACGCCGTGTTGCACCCTACTTCTGTTCGAGACATGTCCATGGTTCTATTAATTAATGGAATACACATAATTCTACATAGTTCAAACCCTACATTATCAAGGTAAACTTATCTTAAATGTTATGTGAATAATTAAAAAGATTAATATCTCAAAAACAATAAAGAACAAACAAAACTTTGGGCCGGTTTAATAAGTATTCTTGAATTTGTAAAAACATTTACATTAATATATCAAAAACAATAAAGAACAAACAAAAATTTGGGCCGGTTTAATAAGTATTCTTGAATTTGTAAAAACATTTACATTGAGATTGAAAGAAGTTTCATAGCTATGTGCATTATCTTCCTTATTCTCTATACTAACTGGTTGTTTGAGAAATATAGCATTAACATGTTAGAGTTCTACATACCATATAGGTTGTCTTGACTTAAGTACTCTAAGCGCAAGATGATTGTTTGTTTACCAAATTATACTTCGATATGAAATTATAGTTGTAATGGTATTTTTTTTAGTTAAATTAGCTTAAAATGTTATAAAGAAGTATATTACTGCACGAAAAATGGTTACGGGAATCTAGTTCTGCAAGGAACTCGGGTAGGTTTTGGAGAAAGATTTTATAGTTTCTAATTTTATAATGATGCGACTAAACTTTTAAAAATCTCATATGGAGTTTATATGGTTTCTACGTTGATTTTCAAAGACTAAACATGGTAGAAGAGGCATATTTTATTTTTTCTTTAATGTACATATAATGTGAAAGGAACATTAGAATATGAAAATGTGTACTTATCAAATCTTTTTAAGGTTATAAATTTTTTAAGGCTATAAATTTAACTGTGAAATTAACTAAGAAGAAAGATTTGTTACTTCATAAAGTTGCAATGATATTATTGGGCTCATGAAATAGCTAGGATCATCTAATACATCTTCTAGAACACCCTCTAGTACACTCATTTTATAGTAATTTCATTATTATAAATTCTATAGAATAATAGATAAACCCTAAACACTAAAAAGTAAACCCTATGGGAAAATTTACTATTCAAGTATGTATGCTAGAGAGTGTACCATAAAATGTACTCGACAATCCAGTGTGCTTTGAAATACTTTGTGTACACTACTTTCAGAACGGAAGTACAACGAGATAGGAATAAAATTTTTATTCTTTTTATTATTCTTGCTATGAAATCCAAGATATTTGGATTGCTAGCAACATAAATAATTTCTATTGATGGTCATTTAATCTTCTTCAAAATGCTCTTCGAATAAGAATATCTTCCTCATGTAAGTAGATGAAACATAATCATTATTCCCTCTTTCTTCTCCTATTATTCCATTTATGACAAGAGTATATAATGGAATCCTTAAGGAAATTTCGTTTTTCACCCCAAATATTTTAATCAAGTAACCATAATTATTACTATTATTATTATTATTATAAGGGTAAAGTGTACTAGTGATCCTCAAACTTTTCATTTTTTGGTTTTTGACCCTGAAATAAAAACGCGCTCAGTCCATGAACTCAAACTTTCCTAACGTATAAATTTAACCCTTAAACTTATATATTTGATCCTTCTTGTTAATATTTAACGAGAATATGAATTTCACGTGATAATTGCCGGGGCATGTTGGACCTAATAAATGGAAAAATATAGTGTGATTTTTATTTAGCAAGACCTAATCCATGATAAAGGTGCAACGATGAAAGTAAGAGGAAGGGGAAGTGGAAGGGGAAGAAAATGGGGGATGCACTGTAAAAGTCTGATGGGAGGAAGAAGAATAAGAAGAAGAAGAAAAAAAAAGAAGAAGAAACGGGGGTGCAATGATATCAAAGAAGATGGGAAAGAAGAAAACGGCAGAGTGTCGTGGAGATATTACAGAAGAAGAAGGGGATGGCAGTGCGTGAACATCGGAAGAAGTAGGAGGATGAGACTGCTGCAGTAACGGTGACGACAGTGGGTTTGTGGGCAATGATTGGCAGCGATGATGGTC
This sequence comes from Catharanthus roseus, assembly GCA_028651295.1. NCBI lineage: Eukaryota > Viridiplantae > Streptophyta > Magnoliopsida > Gentianales > Apocynaceae > Catharanthus > Catharanthus roseus. Next base: position 993,373 of record JAPQWS010000027.1, read on the forward strand.
TTAACATAATTCTTAGCCTCAAAGAAAAAGCCATCTAGTTTAATGTTGTTGATGCCATGGGAAAAGTTAGGTTTTCTGTTACAAAATTTGGCCTGAAGAAAATCAAAGTAAGTACTCGACATACTATGATCGTCTTGGACTCTCTTTCCCACCTTCTAATGGCACATTTAGATTTAATATTGCAGAGAAAGTCATGAAACCACTGTTGAAATTTCTGAATCACTCAAAATCATTTTTCTTCATAGATGTTTCCCTCATTTTTTTTATGCTTTGTTTGAATCATGAAATGTCACTTGGAGGGATCCGAATTCGGGTTTAAAATATACCAATTTATTGGATAAAATGTTTGATTCTATAGTTTTTTCCATGAAGAAATTGGGTTCTCAAAATTTCCTTTTATCATCTAAATTGTATTATTTAGAGATTAAAAAATTTTGTTTCTATTATCTTTGCAATTGAGTTTATACTTACAAGAAATTGAAGGTAGGTAAATGTAATATTTTAAATTTTTGTTGTTGAATGAGGTTTCTTTGGTCGATGATGGGTGGTGGCTCTAATGGTTTTCTTTCTTAAAGAAAACAAGGGGACAAGATTGGCTGGAGGTTGATTACCTATGATTTGCTCTGCTTTCATCACTTCGATGGATAGACAAATAGTATAGGTGGATCATGATAGTTGTGGATGTACTTCATCATTTTTTTTCTTTTCTTATGTATGAAATGCCCCTAAGAAAGGTCATGTGAAAGTTAAATGTTCCTTTTCTATCAAGAATTAATATCCTAAAGTAATAGAAGGTTTGAAATTGAACGTTTGAATAGTTTAAGGTCAAAAGCGAAAAATTGATCACTTTAACCCTCCAAAGATTTTGTGGTGGCGAGCCACTGATTTTTGTTCAGGAATAAAAAAATGAAGAAAGAGTTCTAGGGAAAAGTGTGGGTTAGAAAAATAGTGTTGTTACATTTTTAGTTAACTTCCCTAAAAAATAAAATCTTTTAAAAAAGCAATGAAAAATTATTTGGATGGCCCTATCCCAACATTGCCAATCACAATTCTAAGAGGGGAATTAGGGACCAAAGTAGAGAATCAAGTATAAATATTTTAATATAATTACTCTGAAAGATTTATTTTACCGACGACGGAAAGGGAATTTGGCACAGAAGATTATTATAATGATGCTGACATGAACGAAGAAGAAGAGGGGGAAAAGGAGAAGAAGGAACAGGAGAACAAGAATCAAAAGGTAAAGTGACTGTGAAGGTCATAAATGGAAATTAGATTAGAGAGTGGATAATGTTTTTTGCTATAATGGTTCTATGTTCTGCAAGTTTTGAGAAAGTATTGGATTTTGTGAAAATTTAGTGAAACCAATGTAAATTACCTAAGTTAACAAAGTTAGTGGGATTTGAAAAAAATTATAAGTATATTTATAATTACTATCAGTAATTAGATTTTTAAAAACTAAGATGAATGTTTGTCTTAACAAATGAATAAATTCTTTGGTCATTTTGAGAAACTAGTAAATAATGTGACATTTAGAGAAGTTATATAAATTGCATAAAATTAAGAAAGGGCTTAGATATAAATTACATTTACATTTATGATTATTATTAGTAATTTTATTTGGCAAAAGTAAATCAAATGTATATCATAAGAAATGAATATGTTATAGGGTTGTTTTGAGAAACTAGTAAATTTTGTGAAAACTTAATGAAACTAATACAAATTACATAAAATATTAAATTAGTGGGTTTAGAGAAAATTATAAATATATTTATAATCAATATAAATAATTTTATTTGGATAAACTAAACCAAATGTATATCATTAAAAATGATTACATTATGGGATCATTTTGAGAAACTGGTGAATTTTAAAAAAACTTAGTTAAAGTCATGTAAATTACATAAAATATCGAAATTAGAGGGTTTAGACAAAAATTACCAATATATTTATAATTAATTTAAATAATTTTATTTGGAAAAACTAAAATAAATGTATATCATAACAAATGAATAAGTTACGGGTCATTTTTAGAAATTAGTGAATTATTTGAAAATTTTGAGAAAGTAATGTAAGTTACTCAAAATTAAGAAAGAAGTCGGTTTAGAGAAATATTAAAAGTATGTTTATAATTAATATAAATAATTTTATTTGCAAACCTAAAATACATGTTTATCATTACAAATGAGTAAGTTCCGCGATCAATTTCATAAACTAGTGACTTATCTTAAAATTTAGTGAAACTAATGTAAATTACATAAAATCAAGAAATTAGTAGGTTGGAGACAAATCATTTGTATATTTATGATTAATATAGGTAATTTTATTCTGCAAATAAATGAGTGTCATAACAAATGAATAAGTTATGAGGGTCATAAAGAATGAATAAGCTAAGGTGATGTGAATTCCTAATTTGATTGCAAATTGAACCCATCACCTTCCCATGATCACCTCCTTTATGAAGAACTTCTATTGACGATATTGTAGTTCTAACACTCAACTAAAGAACCTATGATAAACTAACCAACATAAACCTAATAATGAGGGAGAGAATACTCAAAACAAACAAAAATGAAGGCTAAAAGAGGCCTCAAAGGCTTGTCATTGAAGATCAGTTGTGAATTGCCCAAAGAAACCTGGATTGGCAGGTATACATAAGAGACTGGAGTTAATAGATTATTGTACGAAAGAGACGTCATGAAAGGTTTAAGAATAAAATTGCTGGAAATTTGAAAAATGTTTAAAGATAATTAGAAATTCATCATGGAAGAAATCTTTAGAAGGTTAGAAGAATTTGGGAATAAAGTTGCCGCGAAATCAAAAACAGATGAGATTGTGATAGAGGATGAGGATATGGAAGTCAAAGGTGAAGTGGGTAGTGATCATAAAGAAGTCGTGAGGCAATGGGATCTTTAGGGGATATTGACTCCCTGGTGGGAGATAATAATGTGGGTCTTTTTCTACGTAGAAGATATAGGGAATAATGACATAGTATGCCTTTCTGTGGATTATGTCGTCAATTTTAAAGAAAGAGATAGTTTAACGAGGAGTTTTTTGGAACACAAAAGAAGGGAAAAGAAACATGTCCAGAAATTAGGGAAAAAAAGAATTAAAGAGTAGCAGATGCAGAAATGGTTGATGACGGTTCAAGACGTCGATGTAGTTCTAGATTACTAATAGAATCAGCTGAGAAGTTGACTAAAGTTGTCTACAAGTCCCAAGTACAAAACATGGGAAAGATGAAAGAATTTTGGAATAGTGGTTGGGGTGGGAAGGAATAAGCTAGCATCAAAGAGGAACATTCGACTGGTGCCAAGAATTTTGTTATGGTCTTCATCACAGTGCATCCTCGTATGTGGGGATGAACAACCGAACTATCCTAACTGATCCCCATCCCTACACATCTCTTCATACGAGAAAAAAGGTGATTGATGCTAGTCTACGTAATACAAAAGGTGGCAATGACAAGAGTTTCTGATTGCTAGAGTAGTAAACTTACTCTTACTACTCTGATTTATCTTAGGAGGCACAAGTTTTACTAGATCTTTTATTTCTTTCTCCCCAATTTTTTTGCTTACAAACTTCTCTTGATCCATTGTAATCATTGATCAAAGTAGTTAAACATAGAGAAGTAGAGATAGGTTGCGGTAGTCAGTTTTTCTGATTTCTAAGGTTCTTAAGTTTTAATTCCAACATAAGGTACTTATAAAATACATTAATGAGCCAATCTAAGCTCTAATGAACTATGGTTTTCTGACTTGATATAGCCCTAATAACAAGGCCCACTCCATTCTTATTTAATTTTGTAATTTGGACCTTCTTGTTTTTTTAGAATAACTTGGACACTGTATCAAACAACTAAACATATAACTAATCTCCTAATCAAAAAATATTCAACAAAACAATATTTACATATATATCATATATACTTATATATATGTATATGTATATATATGTAGATGTATGTATAAATACATAATCTATATACATATATCTGTGTGTATATATACATGCACACACAAATATATGTACATATGATTTAATTAAAAATTTTATGAATTTCCATATATGATTGATATAAATATGCATGTTTTTAAATATGGGTCAAGCAATTTGATTATAAATAATGGATGGTATTTTTTCTTTAAATCATTTTTTTGTAAGTAGTGAATGATTGAAATGTATAACTTATAGTAATTCTATATTTACACCTCTTAAATATTATCCATACTTTTAAAATTATTGTCATAGTAAAAAGAACTGATCAAAAAGCATAAAAAGTTCAATTTTTTAAAAGCATATTGAAGTGTTATGATGGAAGTCCTTCGTAATGTAGTTGCTAACTTAATGTGATGAAGAACATGTATCTACTCATCATTCAAGTGATATCTTTTGCAGGCTTTTTGGGCCTTGAGTCTTCTCAATATTTTCATTTTCCAACCCATCTTTAACCCAATGATGACTTGGGCCTGAGTTGAAGGCTAGGTGTCCATTTGACTGGGTTAACAGATGCCGGGCCAGACTGGGCCAAGTCACCTGGGCTACCCATTGGTGACTCTTCCATTTAATCCCTCTGCTCTCCTAATTTCCTCTACACCCATTTCTCTTTCTCTTGAAGTGTATTTCTTCTCCTTCTCCTTGAAGTTTCTCTTTCACTCTCTTTCTCTTTCTCAGTTATTTTACTATTTTTGTTTTTTTTCTTTCGGCTTGCCGCCATATCTATTTACTATTTCTGGTTGTCTCTGGCTTGCCGCCGGTTACTTGTTCTGCTCTCGGCTTGCCGCCATTTCGTCTGTTCTCTGTTTCTCTGTTGCTTTGGCTTGCCGCCGTTTGTGATTACTATTACTGCATTTTACTGAATTGTGTTACTGTTCAGTTTTTCTATTTGCTAGTTTTTGTAGTACTCCTGTTACTGTTCTGCAGCTACTGGTGTGGTTTTTCCTATTGTTTTTCAGTTTTTCAAAAACTATAAAACCCAAGCCTGGCTTAAATCCGTGAGATTTCAAGTATTTGTGTCTTGGCATGTTTTTGTTGTTTTTCTCAAAAGTTTTTTATTCCCTCCGTTCTTTGTCTTTTTTTGTTTTTGACAAGGCAGTTTTGTTGCTGCCGTGTTTCTCGTTATTTCAGTTATGTTGTTTGTTTCTTGGGTTTCGCGCTTCACATTGTTGCGCGGTTTTTTTTATAAAAGAAAAAAGAACAAATCAAGCAAACTAGAACAAACCAACGCCATTTTTTTTAATTGTTTTTCCGAAAAATTCGGGCAATTCTATTCTTTTTCTGTCAAAACTTTTTCAAATCTTTCATTTTCCTAGTCATTTAATTACACTTATTTGCCTTCAAAACATTTCAATTCCAAAAATTGAAACTGATAAATTTGATGGCAAATCTGACTTTGTAATGTGGCGGAGGAAAATGAAAGCAGTTTTGGTATAAAATAAAATTGCACCCGCTATCTGTAGCCCTGAAGAGTATCCGGAATCTTGAAAGGGTGAAATTCTTTCAGAAAAACTAGGTGCACCTCACAGCTGCCTCACCTTGCATTTAACTGACAATGTTATACGAGAAATCAGCGAAAAAGACGATGCTTTTGAAATTTGGACTAAACTAGAAAAACTATATTTAGGAAAATCACTTTCAAATAAAATTCATTTAAAAGAGCACCTTTTCGATTTTAAAATGAGCGGGTCAAAAACACTTTCAGAAAATATGTATGATTTAAATAAAATCATTTTAGAACTTCAAAACGTTGGAGAGAACATCTCTGATGAAAATATTGCAGTCATTTTATTAAATGTCTTACCTGAACCTTTCAATGATGTCAAATCTTCTATTAGATATGGAAGAGATGGTTTATCTCTTTCCGATTTTAAAAATGCTTTGTAATCTAAGGATTTGGATTTACAAAAAGGAACTAAATCACATGACGAAAATCGTTTTGTGCGAGGAAGAGTTGACCGGAGGGAACTTCCTAGTCACCGTTTTAAAAGTAAAGGGCGATCCAAATCATGAGAGAAGAACAAAGTAAAGTGTTTTTATTGTGGTAAAGAAGGCCATATGAAAAACAAGTGTTTTAAACAGATTAAAGATGAAAAACAACGTAAACGTGGTAAAAGGAGTAGTAAAATCAACAAAACCCACGATTTTGATTCATATGGTAATTCTATATTTTCAGAGGTTTTGTGTGTGTCTCTTTCTCCTTCATGTTCTAAAGTTGTTGGTCATTGGGTTCTTAATTCTGGTTGTTCTTTTCACATGACACCAACAAACACTGGTTTTCTGATTTTCAACCCTTAAATCAAGGAAAGGTTTTTATGGGAAATAATAAAGTTTGTGATATTAAAGGCATTGGTAATGTTTTCATCAAAATGCAAGATGGTGTGACTAGCAAACTCACTGCGGTGAGATACGTACCCGACTTATATCGGAATCTTATCTCTCTTAGTTATTTGGACTCTTTAGGTTTTTCTTTTAAATCTAAAAACGGTGTTTTACGTATTTGAAAAGGAACCTAGTCATGCTGAAAGTTTTTAAAAAGAGAAACTTTATACATTCTTCCTGGTAAAATGGTTTGTAACTCCACTGCATTGATTTCAAAAACTATACCTGAGAAAACTATGTTGTGGCATCGGAGGATCGGCCACATTAGTCAAAGGGACTTTATTATTTACAAAAACAAAATCTTTTGTGTGGTGACAAAATTGATTATTTTTTGTGACAACCGTGTTTTTGGAAAACAAAACAAAATCAGTTTTGTTACCAGCACACACAAGTCATCTGCAATATACTTGATTAAGTGCACTGTGATCTATGGGGACCTGAAAAGGTTCTAACTTACGGTGGTAACGTTTCTTTCTTGTCGATTGTTGATAATTTTTCAAGGCATGTTTGGGTTTTTCTTATAAAAACCAAAGGTCAAACTTTTGAAAAGTTTTGTGAATGGAAATGTTTTGTCGAAAATCATTCTCAAAATAAACTAAAAACTATCAGGACCGATAATGGTCTTGAATTTTGTAATCGGAAGTTTTCTGATTTATGTGCATCGCATGGCATTCTACACCATCGAATGGTTTGATATAATTCACAGTAAAATGGAGTTGCCGAAATGATGAACCATACCATTATGGATAAAGTTAGATGTCTCCTTGTTTCTTCTGGTGTCCCAAAATGTTTTTAGGGAGAAGCTATTAGTACAACTGTATACCTCATCAATAGATCCTTGTCTACAGTTATAAACTTTAGGACTCCTATAGAACTCTGGTCTGGTTAACCACATAACCTTTTCAACCTGAGCTTTTTCGGGTATGCGGCTTTTGCACATCAGAAGGAGGGCAAGCTAGATGTAAGGTCTAGAAGGGGAGTGTTCATAGGATATCCTAGTAGTGTGAAAGGTGATAGAATTTGGTTCGAGGATGAACCAGGGATCAGGGTTGGTATTAGTAGGGATGTTATATTCAATGAGTTAGACATGCCTTGTCTTAAGGATAAACCCGTCTCTGATAGTTCACCAAGTGTTCCCATTCCGAGTAGTATTCCTGTGGAGGTGGAAGTCACCTCTAAACTTTCCTCAGAACCCCTCCAGGAACCTGAAACCAATTCGGAGCTTCCTGTTCCGTCCAGTTGCACACCTGGTCCTCCTAGTATTCCAAAAGCCCTTGATCCTGTTTTAGAAGGTTCTGTTGAAGAGGTAGAACATCCTGAGGCTTAGGCTCAAGCTCCTAGAGACTACCAACTTGCGAGGGATAGAGTCCGTTGGGTACCTAAGGATCATCCTTGGTATGGCTACTCCTACATTGTTTCATATGCATTTTGTTGTTGCATCTTATGTGGAAGGAAAAGAATCATTTTGTTTTTCTGAGGTTTTAAAAAGCCCCAATCGTGTTTTATGGTTACGTGCTATGGATGAGGAAATGTCTTCTTTAAACAAAAATAAAACTTGGATTCTTGTTCCAAAACCCTCAAAACAAAAGTTAGTTGATTGCAAAAAAGAACCTGAGTCTTCTAAAGAACCTCCTAGGTTCAAGGCCAGGTTGGTTGCATAAAGTTTTTCACAAGTTGGGGCATTGATTTTAGTGAAAATTTTTCTCCTATCATCAAATACAAAATGATTAAGATTATTCTTGCTCTTGTTGTATTTCATGATCTTAATCTGGAACAACTTGATGTTAAAACCGCTTTCTTACATGGTGATCTCGAAGAGACTATATATATGCGTCAACCACCAGGTTTTGAGGTTAAAGGTAAAGGACACATGGCGTGTCTTTTGAAAAAGTCCTTATATAGACTTAAACAATAATCCTGGCAATGGTACACGAGTTTTGACTCCTCTATGTTAAAAATTGGTTTTTCTAAAAGTAACTATAATAGTTGTCTTTATTTTTCTGGTACTAATATTAATTCTGCTATCTATTTATTGCTTTATGTTGATGATGCGCTAATCGCTTGCAGACATAAAGCTAAAATCGATGATCTGAAATCTTTGTTGAAATCTGAATTCGATATGAAAGATTTGGGTGTTGCACCTAAAATTCTTGGGATAAGTTTTTCAAGAGATAGATTTGATCGTTATCTTTTTCTATCTCAAAAGCCTTTTCTCCAGAAAATCGTATTCAAAATTTTCAATGCACCTATTTAACCCTGTTATAACTCCTCTTGCGAGCCACTTCAAACTTTCTGAAAAAACCTGTCCTAAAATCGAAAGTGAGAAAAGAGACATGGCTAACATTCCTTACAAAATGGTCATAGGCTCTGTTACCCCTCCAGACATTGCTTTTTCTATAAACCTTCTCAGCAGATTTATGTCTAATCTTGGAAGAGATCATTGGGCTACTCTCAAGTGGCTATTTCATTATCTTAACGGAACTTTAGATCGGGGTTTACACTATCACAATTGGTTTGATTTTGACTTAATTAGATTTGTTTATTCTGATTTTGCAGGTGATAAGGATGGTAGGAACCTCATCCTACTTCTTTAACCTAGCAGGTAATTGCATCTCTTGGAAATCCCAACTGCAGCCGGCAGTTGCCTTATCAACTACTGAGGCTGAGTATATCGCCGCAACAGAAGCAATCAAAGAAGCCATCTGGTTTCAAGGGTTATTAAATGAATTACACGTTTTACATTCAAAAGCTATTATTTATATTGATAGTCAAAGTTATTTAGATTTATGTAAAAATCTGGTTTATCATGAACGAACAAAACATATAGATGTCAAATACCCTTTTATTCGAGAAAAGGTTTCTAGTGGTTTTGTTGACACAGACAAGATTAGTACAGATAATAATCCTGCATACTTTGGTACTGCAATTGTAAAAACTGACAAGTTTATGTTTTGCAGGGATTTCCTTCACTTGGATGCTGTTTGATTCACAGTAAGTTCAAACAACGGTTGGAAAATATTGTTCGAGGTGGAGAATGTAGGCTTTTTAGGCCTTAAGTCTTCCCAATATTTTCATTTTCCATCCCATCTTTAACCCAATGATGACTTGGGACTTAGCTAAAGAGTAGGTGTCCATTTGACTGGTCAAAAGATGTCAGGCCACCTGGGCTGCCCATTTGTGACTCTTCCACTTAATCCTTCTGCTCTCCTCGTTGCATGTGCAGCCGTTTCTCTTTTTCTTCTTCGCGGCTTCCGCCGCTGCTCTTCTTGGTCCGTCGGTTTCCTATGACGTCGTCACCGCTGCCAGATTTGTTTATCCTTTCATCACCCTGTTATTGGATCTTTTCTTGGTGTGATAGAGAGAGCCGGAAGAAAGAGAGAGAGAAAGAGAGAGAGAGAGAGAGAGTGAGTGTATCGTCGGTGACTCTTGTCACAGTTGAGGCTTAGATCTGAGGGTCTGAACACTTGTGCACTTAGCTGAGATGCCTCGACGTGGCACAACAGCTGTTCGGTGTCCATTCTGCTTCTCGGATCGTCATCGTTCTGCCGGCAGTCACCGTCCACGGTGACGGTAAGTGCCTCTCTATTGTTCCTCTTATTCTTTATTATTATTATTAACTGTTTGTTGTTTTGCAGCCTTGAGGATTTTTTTATCAACTTTCTGTTTTGATTGGAGAAGAAAGCCTTGTAATAGATAGTTTTTATTTTTCCGCTGTTTGCTTTCTTTTTGGCATGAAATAGTAAATAGTTTTTATGTAATAGTAATTAGTTTCTACGACATCTTTTAATCCTAATTAACTAATATTTACCTTAGTATGATCAAAATTTAAAAGAATAGCAATTCTTCATTTCAGTAACTAGAATTATAAACAAAAATTTTAACACAAAAAGATTGTACATTAGCCAATATTTCTCATCCTTGAAAAAAACTCAATTACAATACCATGAAGGAAAATAATTAAAATGGCGATAATTTCCTTTTTAAACCACTACATCTTTTAAATTGATCAAATATTCATTTTGTCGGTATACCTTTTCTTACACGTACCTTCCTCTAATCATCAAGCTAATATTTCCACTTGTCTTTCCCCTACGCTATTTTCGATGTAAAATGCTTTTGCATCTTCCCTGTCATCTTTAATCCTTATTTCTTTCCAAATAAAATATTCCATGAATTCCTTCATCATTTTCTTTTAGTCTTTAGAGAGACAATTACGAATTTATTATCTTGCTCTAATTTTTGTAATCTGGAGCATGCTCTAATGTCGATGAAGGCAACACTCTTTCATTCTCATTTAGTTTTTGTATCGGAACCACACTATAAAGAGTCTTCATACTAATAGGTTGGATAAACTACAGCCAGAATAGATATCGTCGAAACTCTATTATTCTCCTTAGTTTATGTTAGGCGACTTTTCAAAATGGTGAGAATCGTTTTCCTAGAAGATATCTTTTTTTATAGTTGGTCCATTACAATTTGAGGGTGTAGTAGTTAGGTGAGGCCCAAGTCTTGACATTCTTAATTGTAAAGGTCTATATTTCTATAGAGAAAAAATGAAACAAAAGAACTCCAAACATGAAAAATTGATAAAAATCAGATGAGAATCAATCAAATTTGAAATCTAAGAACAATCAAATTTGACTTGGTTGGTTTCAATTCCATTAAAATGGGTTTTGTTGACCGATATAGGAATGGCAAGGGGATAGGTGGAGACGGGAACCCGTGTCCCCTTCCTCATTTTGACCTCGTGTATTTCGTTTCCATCCTCGTGTGGGGATGAACTATATCCCCATCTCTAACTCAACTTACCTAACTAATTTTATCCTCAACCTCTACCTACATGTGGAGATAAAATCTGGTTTCATCCCCTTCTTCCCATTCGCAAATGCAAGCAAGGAATTGGTGTCCAACTGGAGAATCAGGTATAATTATTTCAATAAATCTAATCTGGAATGATTGATTCCCTAAGAGCTGCTACTCTGCTAGTGGCACAGGAAATACGATGAAGAGAATGATAATGATGATGACAAGAACAAACATGAAAAGAATATGAAAAAAGAGAAGGACGAGGAGAAGAAAAATGAAAATTTTTTTGGGGAAGTTCAGGAAGAATGGTAAAATCACTTTAAAGGCCAACACTAGGAATAAGATTCTTGAGTGGATTGTTTATTTTGATATAATGGTTCTTTTCTTCGCAAGTTTATATTTTAATAGTTGAAAACGCATGTCATTTTAGGCTTAGAAATTTGGATTGGTGTGTCGTTGCTACTGTTTTATTGTGTGGTCGTTGACCACACTGGTTAAGGATTTCATAGTTTTCTAGATCGACAAAAAATTTATGTTTGACGAAAAATTTGTTTAATTTGTTAATGAGGGTAAAACATATTGTTCAAGTTATGATTTGGTTATATTTAGTTATTTTGTCATGGCTTTTGTTGATCCATTATAGGAATAACAATGGGTCAGGGTGGGAGTAGGGACGAACTTAAATTTAAGTTATATTTAATAAATTTTGGTTTAGAGAAACTTGATTTTTCTTCTCCAAAAAAAGTTTTGCCACTTGCAAACTTCTCTTGATCCCTTGTATTTAATCATTGAAGAAAGTAATAAAATTACAGAGAAGTAGAGATACGTGGCTGTAATCTGGGTTTCTGATTTCTAGGGTTCATAAGGTTTAATTCAAACATAAGGTGTTTATAAAGTACATTAATAAGCCAATCCTAAGCTCTAATGAGCTAGTATTACTCTGACATGATATAGCCCTATTAACAAGGCCCACTCCATAACTTATTTAATTTTGTAAGTTGGACCTTATCGTTTTCTATAAAATAACTTGGACACAAAATGATATAACCCAAACATTTAACAAATATCCCAATGAAAACACTATGAGCTAAAACAATATATGTACATTTATATACATATATATACATATATATACACACATATTTAGCACATATATATGATTTAAGTAAAACTTTCATGAATTTCCGTATATGATTGATATTAATATAAATTTTTTTAATATAGGCCATGTAATTTGTTTTAAATATTATTTTTTTTCTCTATATCATTTTTTTTATGTAATGAATGAATGAGATATCTAACTTATAGTAACTCCAAATTTACACCTCTTCATTGCCCATACTTTCAAAATTATTGTGATAGTAAAAAGGACTTAACAAAAGGGTAAAAAGTTCTATTTTTAAAAAAATATATTGAAGTGTTATTATGGAAGTCCTTCGTTATGTAGTTCCTAACTTAATGTGATTAAGAAGATATACGTAGTCATCATTAAAGTAATATTTATTAATCCTAATGAACTAATATTTCCCTCAGTAAGATCAGAAGTTAAAAAAATAGCAATTCTTCCTTTTAGTAACTAAAATTAAAAATGAAAATTTTCCAACAAAAGATTATACATTATCCTATATTTCTTATCCTTGAAGCTACAAAATCAATTCCAACAACAATGAAATAACCTAAAGGAAAACATTTAAACCACTATAGCTTTTAAATTTACCAAATATTCATTTTGCTGGTAAACCTTTTCTTACACGTACCTCTTCTGATGTTCAAGCCAGTATTTCCATTCATTTCTCCCAATGTCATTTTCAATGCGAAATGCTTTTACAGCTTCCCTAGCATCTTTATTCCTTATTTCTTTCCAACAAACAATTTCCATGTATTCTCTCGCATTTTTCTTTTGTTCCTTAGAGAGACGATTACGAATTCCTGGTCTTTCTTTATTGTTTAGATCTGGAGCATGCTCTAATGTCGGTGGAGGTAACACTCCTTCATTCCCATTTAGTGTTCGTACAGTAACCATGCTAGAAAGAGTTCACATACTATAGGTTGGTAAATTACAGCCGAAGGAGTTATTGTTGGAACCCAATTATTCTCCTTAGTTTGTGTCCCTAGGCTGCCCTTCAAAATGGCGTGAATTTCTTGCCTAGAAGATACCATTTTTATAATCGGTGCATGTGATTTGAGCTTGTAGTTTTTAGGTGAGCCACAAGTCTTGACTTTCTTAATTGTAATGGTTTACATTTCTGCACCAAAAAAAAGAAACAAAAAAACATTGAACATGGAAAATTGATGCAAATGCAGATAAGAATCAATCAAAATTTAAATCTAAGAACATAAACATTAGGAAAGTAGTCAAGTTCTTTTGCAAAACTTAAAAACAATTGATGTTGATGCATCAACAATAATAAAGGTATATATATTTATATTATCCTATCAAAAGTGCAGACAATCAAGACGTGTAAATTTGGAATTACTATAAGTTTATATCTCAATCATTCATTACATATAAAAAAATGAAATAGAAAAAACGATCCACTATTAAAAATAAAATTGCGAGAGAAACATCCATATTTATATCAATCATATACGGGATTGATAAAATTTTTACTTAATCATATATAGATATATATAACGAAAAATTATGGTATATATAGCTACGTATGTGATGCAGAAACAACTTCTTCTAATGTTATTTATGTTAGAGATCGGAAAGCAATCTTTAGTGTATCGCATACTTCTTCTTTACAAAATGAAACATCGAATTTGCATTATAATTAATGGTTTTCCCTAGCTAAAGTTGCTTATATTGTCGGACAGAAGTTTAATTATTGCAGAAAAATGGGTACATGAAACTGGTTCATCAAAGAATCTAGGTAGGTTTTGGAGGAAGATTTTAAAGTTGCTATTTTTTAAATAATGTGACAAAAATTCGAGAAAACATTTTATTTGCTATATCAACAAAACAAAATCTCAAGTAGAATAAGTCACAAACACAAAAAACATCCTTGTTTTGCACTAAAGTTCTGGTCTTTTCTTTTGTTTCCCTTGTTTAAATATAGAATAAAGTCACAAACACAAAAACGTGCCATGTTAAGGAATTAAGAGAAAAAAATTTTCAATATTTATTAACAAGTTGCTATACTAAGGAACTCAAAAGAAAATTTCTTCTAATTTAAATCCAAAATTTCACTCAAACTACAAGACATGCCTTTTTATCCAGAAACTTATACCTTGATTCGAATCCATTGATCGTCGAAGATATCGAAGATTGATCGTAGTTTATTTATGTCTTGGTAGATTGTTGAAGATTTAACATTGATATCCGAATCTATTGATTGTCAAAGATTTTCAAAGATTGACTCCAATTTATTAATGTCTATGTTGAATGTTGAAGATTTAACATGGTAGAAGAATCATAGATTTATTTGTTCTTTAATGTACGTAAAATGTGAAAAGAGCATTAGAAGCTGGAGAAATGAAATTATCAAATCCTTTTTAAGGGTAAAATATAAAGGAGGGATTTCTTTATGAAATTATTTAAGAAGGAAGATTGGTTTCATTATAAAGTAGCACTCATTATATGGGGCGCATAAAAGATAAGGTGTGAGATGCTTTTGGAAAGAAAGAACAAGAAGATGAGACTGCTATTTTTTTCTTATAATTTCTTACTATCTAATCCCTAAATATTTGGTTTTCTAGCAAATTAAATTGTGTCTAGTGTTTACTGAGTCATTGAATCTTCTCCAAAATGCTTTCCAAATATGAAAGTCTTCCTCATGTACATAAGCAAAAGTTAGTCATGTTTCACTCATTCTTCTTATATCATTTTATAATAGGAGTTTATATGGAATCCTTGAAGAAATTACTTCTTCTTCTTCTACCTTTTTTTTTTTTTTTCAAAAATCAGCTTGGACAAAAAATGTTTTTTTCCAAAATTATTGTTCGAAAAATAACCAATGTTCAGTCAAATTTTAAAACATCAAAACATATAATTTACAACATCGGTCACAATCTTGTGTAATTTAAGACTTTCATGTCGAAAGAACATAGATTTATAAATTATTACCTCAAAAAAACGATGATCAAAATAAATCAATCTCACATGAAACTCTAATTTCCAAAACCAATAAAGAAAATAATTTTAAAGAAGGAACTAGTCTAGGGTGGTGGCAGCTAGGGTTTTTGATGGCTAGGATTACTAGATTTAATTATTACATAACTAGTTTGTAATAATGCCCAAAATCTAAGATCTAATGGGTTAGAATTAATTTAACCTGATCTAGGCACAATAACATCACCCACTCCTAACTTAATAGAAATTAAAAACATTTAATGATAATAATTAATTATTAGCTAAAAAATTAAAATTGAAACGTATTTTAATTCTGAGAATGAAAATTTTATTTATCCAAAATGAAACTATCCAAAACATAAATTTCGGTTCTAGTTGTTTCTATTTTTTTATCCAACCTATTAACATCCCTAGCTATGGGCTAGTTTTTGATAACCGATTTTTGTTCAAGGGAAAAAAATCAAGAAATAAGTTCATGGGTAGAATGTGAGCTAAATAAATCACATTGGGGTATTTCGAAGGAATCGAGAGCAAATAATTGATATTTTTGCCACTCCAAATCCCCTATGTGGTCGGCACATAATCTTTTTTTGTTCGCTACGTCGCAGTTTGTTGTTGCGATCCACTTTTTGACAAAAGATTTTATTTCAGAAGTAAAAAATTGAAGAATGATTTCAGGGGTAAAGTGCAGGATAGGCAAATAGTATAGGGGCATTCTTAGTTAACCTCCCTAAAAAGTGGAATTTTCTAAACAAAAAATAAAAAAAATTTTGGATAGCCCCATCCCCACCTTGGAAATCTCAAGTCTAAGAGGGGAATTAGTAACCAAAGTGGAGAATCGATTATAAATTTTGCAATAAAATGACTCTAGAAAGATTTATTTTCTAAGAGAGACGATAGTCTACCAACGATGGAAGGGCAATTCAGCAAAGAAGGTGATGATAATGACAGGAACGAGGACGAAGAGGGGGGAAAGGAAGAGAAGGAACTCGAGAACAAGAATCAAAACCCTTTTTTTTGGATGTCCAAGAAAAAAGGTAAAATGACTCTAAAGGCATAAATGGTAATGGGATTCTAAACTGGATGATATTTTTTGCTATAATATTTGTTGCAAGTTTTTAGAAACAAGTAACTTTTGTAAAAACTTAGTGAGATCAATAAAAATTACCTAAAATAAAAAAGTTAGTGGGTTTAGAGAAAATTATGCATATACTTATAAACCCCCCTAAACCCTAAACCCAAAAATAACAAAGTTAGTATGAGTATTGAAAAATTATAAGTATAGTTATAATTACTATAAGTAATTATATTTTTAAAAACTAAAATAAATGTTTATCCTAAAAATATAATACATTATGGGGTCATTTGGGGAACCTAGTTAAATTATGTGGCATTTAGAGAAAGTATATTATATTGCATAAAATTAAGAAAGGTTTATAAACAAATTATATGTATATTTATAATTATTATAAGTAATTTTATTTTGAAAAACTAAAATAAATGTATACCATATAAAATGAATAAGTTTTAGGGTCATTTTTGCAAACCAGTGAATTTTGTGAAAACTTAATGAAACTCATGTAAATTACATAAAATACGGAAATTAGAGGGTTTAGATACAAATTATAAATATATTTATAATTAATAAAAGTAATTTTATTTAGATAACTAAAATAAATGTATATCATAACAAATGAATAAATTATAAGGTAATTTTAAGAAAACAGTGAATTATAAGAAAAAATTAGTGAAACTAATGTAAATTACATAAAATTAAGAAATTAGTGGGTATAGAGAAAAATTACAAGCATATAGTTAATATGGGTAATTTTATTTTGAAAAACTGAAATAAGTACACATCCTAACAAATGAATAAGTTATGGTAATGTGAATTCCCAATTTGATTGCAAATTGAATCGTTCACATTCCCAATATAACCTTCTTGATGAAGAACTTCTATTGAAGATTTTGGAGTTCTAACACTCAGCTAACGAATCTGTGAGAAATTAAGCAAGATAAATCCAATAGTGAGAGGAGGAACTCTTCCCGACTTGATTGCAAGAACCTTAGGGAAACTATGACCTTAAAACCCCAACTACAAATTAGAAGACCTAGATTAATGACTCCAAGAACAAGAACTCCTAGAATCAATAGAAAGAAGGAATTGGAAATGATAAAAAACTATGTAATTGATTGTTCACAAACTAAGAAAGAAAACTAAGAAAGCTAGCTAAGATGGGTTGAAGAACCCTAGAAAAGATTGGAGGAAACTCTAAATTCATATCATCAATATTAAACTTAATTGTTGACAAGAGAAGGCATAAGTAGGTATATATAGAGAAAACATACTCCTCTTCCTAAAACCTACTAAGTATTAAAGATACCTAAACTTGTAATAAAAGTTAATTACAAGCATGGAAATTAAGAAATCAATAATTAACTAAGAACTAATTAATTTTGACTAAAATTAATGTGTAGTCTTAAAGCCTTGATTATTTGTCCTAACACCTATCGCAGGCAGTAGGCTCTATTTTCTTCCCTCCTTGCTTCTTTCATCTTCTGTTATTGTCGGAAGCTTCTAGTTTTATTTCAGTGAGCTTATTATAAATTTTATGAGTCTTGTAAAGTATTCCAAGCCTTCCAGTTAAACCTGAAGTTCCTTAATTGAAGCTTCATCCATGATGTCTTCAATCTTGTAGTTGTTCCTATGTAAATTGTTGGATAATCCTTTGATGAATTCATATCATATGGGGTCATTAAAGAAACAGCTCTAGAAGTATTTTGTTAGATGATAGTCTCTTTCAAAATCAGGACATCTTGCGTGGTTAATGAATTAAAAAGATCCTGATTGGTGAACAACAAGCCATTTTGGTTGGTTTGAATTGATGTAAGAATGACTAAAAATTTTTAAAATGACTAAAAAAACATCGCATCTGCTCACCAAAAGATCAGCGCATTCTTTGCTTAAAAAAAAAGATAGAAAAGCATATAGTCAGCTCGATAGTCACCACCTTGTTTGGTTAAAGAATTTAAAAAAATAAAAGAAAGAAAGAAAGAAGGAGCATCAACTTGTTTTCTTTTTCAAAAGAAAAAAGTAGGTCAACTTGCTAGTCGCCACCTTGTTTGGTAAAAAAGGAAAAAAGAAAGAAGGTTGATGCACCAGCACTGCTTTGCTGACCATTAGTAACAAGTGTATGAATGTTCTAAATTATCAACCTCAATTAGCCAGCTCACTTATTAACTTAATTAGCTTATCACTCATACTTTTTTTGACAACAAGAGAGAGATGAGTTGACGGAAGATGATAAAGTTGTTTTTTGAAATGACATAAAGTTGTTATTTTTTTACATATAGGATTATAAGGAGAGTTGCTTTTAAAATTATCAACTTCAAATCGTAAAAGTAAAAAAAGACCATTATGTAAATTTACATCTCAATTTCTGTTAAATTTACTAAAATGTCCTTATTTGAGGGGATTAATTGCTTCTACAAAGAGGCGCCTATCACTACTCTAGACATACACACACACACACAAACATATATATATAAATATATAAGATTTGTCTAACATGTGTTCCTATGGCACATGTTAATATGTATAAACTCACACTATATTTGGTAAAACATATAACAAAAACATATTAAATAAATATGGAATGTTTGTACTAATTAACAATCATCGATATTTATTTACCCTAATTGTCCCAATAACAATCTTAATAATCTCTTTACCCCTAACCCTTCCCTACTCATCTTTCCTACCCAAAATCCCCCTTCCCCTACCCCTCCCCCCACAAATAAAAAAAAGGAAATAATATAGTATTGTCTTTCGTATTTACTTTTAAAATATATTTTTCTTTAGGGTTTATTTTTTTTTTGGGTTTATCTTTTATTTGATGGGTTTTATTAATACAATATTCCAAATAAAAAATTAACTCTAATGAGGAAAGATAAAGTCTAAAGGGAAAATATATTACGAAAGGAAATGTTATAAACAATCCCTGCTGCTTTCTTTATTGGTGTGGGGGTGAGAGAGAATATTAAAGATTCCGATTGATACAATTCAGGTAAATAAGTCTAGGTGATTATTATTAGTGCAAATTTCCATATGTGATTTAATGAGATATATATAACATTTATATACACATAAATATATAAATACATATATACATACATATATATGGGCTTGTCTAACGTATGCCCCTATATATGGCACACGTTATTACAGATAAACTCACACTAATACTTGGTAAAAAAATACGGAAAAAAGTCTCACTGAATAAACTATGAAATTTTACACTAATTAGTAATCATTTATATTTATATATTTATATTTATGTAGCGATCAGAATCTTTATTTACCAGTAACCTTTCCTTTTATAATTAATTTTTTCCTTAGGGTCTATTTTTTTCTTAGGGTAATTATGTTTTATTTAGTAGGTTTTATTAATGCAACATGTCAAATAGAACCTACCGAATAACAAAGAAATCCTGAGGATAAAAGATCAACTACAAAGGGAAAATATATTATAAAAGGAAATGTTATAAACAATCCTAGGTACTTTCATAATTAGGATTCTAGTTGATACAATTTAGGAGAATAAATATAAGTGATTATTATTAGTGCAAAATTTCCATAGGTGACGTAACGAGTTTTTGTAATATTTGAATCATTAAATATAGCGTGAGTTTATCTATATTAACATATACCATAAGAACATACATAAAAAACCCTATATATACAGAGAGAGAGAGAGAGAGAGAGAGAGAGAGAGAGAGAGAGGGAGGGAGCGAGTGAGGGAGGGAGAGAGAGAACTCTAAAAACAAACAAAAATAAAGGTAAAGAAGCCTCAAAAGCTTGTCATTGCAAATTAGTTATTAATTTTCCTAAGAAACCTGCATTGGCGCTATGCATAAGAGGCTGGAGTTGATAGATTATTTTATGACAGAGATGTCATGAATTGTTTAAGAATGAAATTGTTGGAAAAATTGAAAAAAGCTTGAAGATAAATGGAAACTGATGATAGAAGAAATGTGTAGAAGGTTAGAAGCATTTGGAAATAAAGTTGCCGTAAAATAAAAAATAGATGAGATTGTGATAGAGGATGAGGATATGGAAGTTGAAGATGAAGTGGTAGTGATCATGGAGAAGCCGTGAGGCAATGAGATCTTCAGGGGATATCGGCTCCCCCAGTGGGAGACAATGTGTGGATGTTATTCAATGCAGAAGATATAAGGAATAATGACGTAGTAGGCCTTTTCGTGGAGTATGTCATCAATGTTTAAGATGGAGATAGTTTTGGAAGGATTTTTTTGGAACACAAAAGAAGGGAAAAGAAACACCTCCACCAATTATGGAAAAAGGGAATTGAAGAGCAGCAGATGCAAAAGTGGTTGATGACGGTTCTAGATGTGAACGTAGTTCAAGATTACTAATAGAATAAGCTAAGAAGTTTACTAAAGTTGACCAAATTTGGGAAGAGTGGTTAGGGTTGGAAGGCATAGGCTAGCATCAGAGAAGAACATTTGACCAGTGCCAAGAATGCTATAACAGTGTTACTGTCTTGCAATTTACTTAATACATTACGTATTTTAAATTTCATAAAGGTTATTTGTTTTACTTCAAATTCACTTTAATATGAAATCCTAAATATTTTCGACAGCTAGCCCTCCTCCTGTCTCATGTCCATCAAGTGTCGCAATTACTAGGCCGACAAAGGTAATTCGTGAAATCTACCGCATACTTTATATAGTTTGAATTAAATGGTAGATACTGATATTTATTAATATAGGAACAAACTATTGTTTAGGGAACACTAAATAAGAAGTTAAGTATTCGCCACTTAACTTGAGCCGATATGGCAGCTATACCTCAGAAATGTTTGAGCGTAGATTAATCTTCCTGGTAAGTTTGAAATTCCCTCTTTATTTCACGTGAAAGTTATTAAATTTTTAATAAAATGGAGATTTTGAAATGAAGGTTTTAATAAGTACAATTTTTCTTGATTGATAAACAATTTAAATTGGCAATGAATTACCACATTCGATGAAGAATGGCAAACTTATCATTAATGAAAAGTTTGCGTGCACATCATTGTTAAGTTCGGAAGTCACAGGTTATTTCAGTACATTAAAAAAAAAGTGCGGTTCAAAAATTTGGCGAAACTCTTAGTCCAAAAGTTTGGTTTGTGATACATTATTTTTCTTCAGTTTCACCCAACATAATTAAATTCTCTTTTAATTTTGTCAGCTTCACTAATAAAAAAAAATTCAACGTTTTAACCACCTAATTGATTTCATTTAAAATTTTCTTCATCTTCACTGATTGAAAAAAAAAAAAACCTCAACTTTTCACCCACCTCATTGATTCCTCTTCAATAATTTATGGCCGCGTACTTTAACCCCTATCTGCAAACTACGCACTGAATTAGAGACCATGTGAAGAATCAGAGATACGATTTTGCCCCATCCTTTAACTTCTAGTCTAATCCTTGCACTGCATTTTGTTTACCAACAGCAGCAAGGATAAAATCACTGTGAATGCCATAACTGGGAATGACATTATGGAGTGATTTTCTTTTTGCTCTGATGATACTGTTGTTTGCACATTATTATGTTCAAAAATTGAAACCCATCTCATTTCCGGCTCAGAATTCTGTGGATGGTTTGTGTTAGCTGTTATTTTATTTTGTGGCTGTTTGGTGGCAAAATGAGCTAAGGATTTCAAAGTTTTCTTAATCAAAAGAAGTTTTTGTTCAATGAAAAACTTGCTTAGTTTGTCTATGGGGTAAACCAAATTTCAAGTTGTGACTTGGTTTATTTTAGTTCTATTAAATGAGTTTTGTTGACTGACCATACGCATGGCAAGGAGGCAGTTGGGAGCGGGGACTAACTAAAATTTTGGTTATATCGAATAAATTTTTGTTTAGAGAAACTTCATTTTTCTTCTCATCGGGGACATGTCTACAGAGCAACGAAATAAGATTTCTTTAATTTTCAAATAGTGAAATGATTTCTTATTGATTAACATTTATCACCAACTTTTGCAGTTATTTCATGGAAAACAATTTTCCAAAATATGTTGAAGTCCCCGCCGATATCCCCACCACCCTTACCTTGTCTTCATGCCCTTGCATCCTCGTTGTGGGGATAAAATTCATCTCCAATCCCAACCTAACTCCCATAATTAAGCCCCATTCCTACCCATCTCAAGATATTAAAAAAAAAAGGTGATGGATGCTAGTCTATGGTAATATAGAAGGTGGGATTGACAAGAGTTTCTGATTTCTCAAATAGTAAACTTACTCTTAGTACTCTAGTAGGGTAGTAAAGTTTTACTTATTTTTTTATTTCTTTATCTCCAATCTTTTCGCTTATGAACTTCACTTGATCCCTTGTAATTCATCATTGAAGAAAGAAGTAGAATTACAGAGGATCAGAGATAGGTCGCGATAGTCAGGGTTTCGGATTTCTAGGATCCTTAAGTTTTAATTCCAACATTAGGTATTTACTAAATACATTAATGAGTCAATCCTAGGCTCTAAAGAGGTAGGGTTTTCTGACTTGATATAGCCCTAATAAGGAGGCCTACTCCATAACTTATTTAATTTTCTTATTTGGACCTTATCTCTTTTTTTATAAAATAACTTGGACACAATATTTAACAACTCGAACATTTAACTAATCTCCAATTCAAAACACTATGTGATCTAACAGTATATATTGTATATATGTACATATACATGCATGTATATATATGTGTATGTATACATATAAATATAGTTTTAGCAACATATTTAAGTTTTATGATGGAAGTCCTTCGTTATGTAGTTACTAACTTAATGTGATCAAGAAAATATATCTACTCATCATTCAGTTGATTTTTGTTAATCCTAATTAACTAATATTTCCCTTAGTAAGATCAAAAGTTAAAAGAATGACAACTCTTTGTTTTAGCAAATAAAGCTAAAAAATGGAACAACAAAATGCTATACATGAAATCAATTACAGGAATAAAGAAATAACCTAATGGAAAACATTTAAAATGATCATAATTTCTTTTTCAAACCACAACTGCTTTTAAATTTACCAAATTTTCATTTTGTCAATTAGCCTTTTCTTACACATACCCTCCTCTAATGTTCAAGCCAATATTTCCATTGGTTTTTCTCAATGCTATTTTTGATGCAAAATGCATTTGTAGTTTCCCTTGTATCTTTATCCCTTTTTTCTTTCCAACAAAAAATTCCCCTGAATTCCTTCACCCTTCTCTTTCGTTCCCTACAGAGATGATTATAAATTCATTATGTTACTATATTGTTTAGATCTGGAGCATGCTCTAATGTCGGTAAAGGCAACACTCCTTCATTCTCCTTTAGCTTTCGTACAGGCACCACCCTAGAAAGAATTAGCACATTATAGGTGGGGCAAACAACCGCCGAAGGAGATGACATTTGAACCTGATTATTCTATTTAGTTTGTGTCCTTGGGCCACTCTTCAAAATGGTGAGAATCTCTTGCCTAAAATATACATATTTTGTAATTGGTGCCTTACGATTGAGGGTGTAGTTAGGTGAGTTGCAAGTCTTAACATTTGTAACTGTAAAGGTTTATATTTCAACCAAAAGAAAAAAAAAATGAAAAAACAGAACTTCGAATATGAAAAATTAATGAAAATCTGGATAAGAATCTATCAAATTTGATATCTAAGAACATCAACAATATGAAAGTAATCAATTTCTTTTGCAAAACTTAAAAACAATTAATGTTGAGGCATCAACAATAATCAAGGTATGTATATTTATATTATCCTATCAAAAGTATAGGCAATAAAGAGGTGTAAATTTAGAAATATTATAAGTTATATATCTCAATCATTCATTAAATACGAAAAATGATATTGAAAAAAATGATCCATTATTTAAAACCATATTGCGCAGCATATATTAAAAAAAATTCATATTTATATCTATCATATACGGAAATTCATAAAATTTTTACTTAATCAGATATATAACTAAAATTATGGCATGTACAGTTACTTATTTGATGCACAGAAAGCTGCTTCCAGTGTTATTTATGTTAGAGATAGAAAAGACATTTTGAGTATACCACATGCTTTTTTACAAAATGAAACTTTGGTTTTGCATTATAATTAATGGTATTCCTTAGCTAAAGCTACATAGAATGTTGGACAGAAGTTTAATTAATGCAGGAAAATGGGTACATAAAACTGGTTCTTTGAGTAATCTAGATAGGTTTTAGAGGAAGATTTTATAGCTGCTAATTTTTCCAAGGGTGCGACGATACTTCGAGAAAATATTTTATTAGCTTTATGAACAAAAGAAAATCTCAACTAGAGTTTACAGGGTTTCTCTATTGATTTTCGTTTCTCAAATATAGAATAAAGTCAAAACACAACAACCTTCGATGTTGAGGAAGGAAGAGAAAAGAAATGTCAATAATTAGAACCCTAAAAAGGAAGATTGTTACTTTATAAAGTAGCACTGATTATGTGGGGCTTATAAAAGATAAGGTGTGAGATACTTTTCGAAATAAAGAACAGGAAGATGATACGACTACTCTTTTATTATCATTTCTTGCTATCTAATCTTTAAATATTTTGTTTGCTGGCAATGTAAATTATGTCTAGTGTTGACTGAGTCATTGAATCTTCTCTAAAATGCTTTCTAAATATGAACATAAGCAAAAGTTAGTCATGTTTCGCTCGTTCTTCTTATATAATTTTATGACAAGATTATATATGACATCCTTGAGGAAATTTCTTCTTCTTCTTTTCTTTCCAAATCAGCAAGGACAAAAAACTTTTTTTCCATACTTATTTTTCTAAAAATAAAAAATGTTTAGTCAAATTTTAAACCACTAAAAACATATAAGTTACAACATCAATCATAATCTTCTGTAATTTAACATTTTCATGTCAAAAACAACATAGACTTACGAATTCTTACCTTAAACAACTGATGATCAAAACGAATCAATCTCATGTGAAACTCCAATTTAAGAAGCCTATAAAATTAAAAATATATATATATATTTGAAATAAGCAACTAGTCTAGGGTGAAGGCAACTAGGTTATGTGATGGCTAAGGTTTCTAGGTTTAAGTCTTACATAATGTGTTTATAATTGGGCCCTAAACTCTAAGATCTAACGCACCAGGACTAATCTAAGTTTATCTGGTCCAAATAACCTTGCGCACTCCTATCTTAATGAATTTTTTAATATGGCCCACTTTTTTCTTATGAAATAACTTTGACCCCATAATAAATAATAAAAATATTTAACTAATTAGTTTCCCAAGTAATTAAGTAGGCCTTTCTTCTTATTCTAGTCCGTATGCACGTATTGCACTACTTCTATTCCAGACATTTCCGTAGTTTAATAATTAAAGGAATACATATAATTCTAAGGAGTCCAAACCCGACCTTATCAAGATAAACTTATCTTAAATGATATCAGAATGATTAAAAAGATTAATATCTCCAAAACAATAAATAAAAAAAATTTTTGACAGGTTGAATAAGTATTCTTGAACATGTAAAAACATTTACATTGAGATAGAAAGAATTTTCCATAGCTGAGCACACCATCTTCCTAATTTTGTATACTAACTTGTTTTTTAAGAAATATAGCATTATCATGTTCGAGTTCTACATACCATATAGGTTGTCTTGAAGTAGAGTACTCTAAGCGTAAGATGGTTGTTTCTTTGCATACTAATGCTTCGCTTTTAAATTATAATTGTATTGGTAAATTAGCTTAGAATGTTATCTTGATGTTTTTTATTGCATTGAAGTAGGCTATGGGAATGTAGTTCTTAAAGGAATTTTAATATATTTAGGAGGAAAATTTTATGGTTTCTAATTCTATAACGGGGCGAGTAAAATTCTAAAAAATATTTAGACAGCTAAAAAAGAAACTAAAAAAATATATTTTAATCCACCATTTACATCAGTTCTTCGTTAATTGTCGTATACTTAGCATGGTAGAAAAAACATATTTTTATTTGTTCTTTAATGTATATATAGTGCGAAAAGAACATTAGAATATGCAAAAGTGCACTTATAAAATCTTTTTAAGGTTATAAATTTGAAGCAAAGATTTAGTAAAGAAATTAACAAAGAAGAAGATTTGATACTTCATAAAGTTGCAATTATATTATTGGGCTTATGAAACAACTTGGATTGTCTAATACATCATCTAGTACACCCTCTAGTACCCTCATTTAGTAATTTTATCAATATAAATCCTATAGAATAACACATAAACTCTAAATTATAATAGATAAACCCTAAGGAAAAATATTCTGTTCAAGTACGTGTACTAGAGAGTGTACTTGAGAATGTACTAGAAACTCTTAGTGCTTATGAAAGATTTTCTGTGAGCTATTTTCCCAACACAAGTACAAGGAGATAGGCATACAATTTTTTTTTTTTTTTTTATCATTGTTTCTATGAAATCCCAAGATATTTTGATTGCTAGCAATGTAAATAATATCTAGTGATTGTCATTTAATCTTTTTTAAAATACTTATCAAAATAAGAACATATCTACCTCATATAAGTAGAAAAAAGATAATCACTATTCCCTCTTTCTTCTCCTTTTGTTCCATTTATTATAAGAGTATATAATGGAATCCTTATGGAAATTTCCTTGTTCACCCAAATATTTTAAGCAACTACTCACAAGTACTATTATTATTATTATTATTATTATTATTATTATTATTATTATTATTATTATTATTATTATTAGGGTCAAGTGTACTAGGGGAAGGGAAAGTGGAAGGGGAAGAAGAAAATGGGGGAGGGGTGTAAAATTGTATTGGGAGAACAAAGAAGAGGAAGAAGAATCGAGGGCCCAATGATATTACAGGAGATGGGAAAGAAGAAAGAGGGAGAGTATTACAGAGATGTAACGGAAGAACAAGGGGATGGCAGCGCGTGAAGATCAGAGGAAGTAGGAGGATGAGACTGCTAGCTCTTATGGCAGTGATAGTGGGTTTGTTGGCATCAATTGGCAGTGGTGATGGTGGGAGCGAAATTCTAAGCATCAAAGAAAACACCATCTGCTTCAATCTTGTTGAAGCCATGAGAAATATTAGGTACTTTGTTACAAAATTTTTCCAGAAGAAAATCAAAGTCAGTACCCGAAATATAATATTTAAAATTAATAAAATTTAATAATAATTAATTATTTTTTGAGAAATTCATTTTTTCCTTTCGGAGAAGCTAAAAAATGAAAATCAAAACGAATTTTAATTTGGGAAAAGAAATCTTCATTTATCAAAAACTTAAATTTTAGTTCCGATTGTTTTTTTTCCAAACTATTAACACCCCTAGCTTTGGGCCACTTTTTGATAAGTGATTTTTGTTCAAGGGAAAAAATCAAGAATTAAGTTCATGGGTAGAATGTGAGCTAAGTAAATCATGTGGGGTTGTTTTGAGGAATAGAAAGCCAAAAATTAATACTCTTGCCACTCCAAATACCGCATATGGTCGGCACAAAATCTTTTTTTTGTTGATCCATCTGATTTTGTGGTAGCGAGAAACTTTTTGGCAAAAGTTTTTAGTTCAGGAGTAAAAAAATGCAGAATGAGTTCACGTGCAAAGTGTGGTTTAGGCAAATAGTATAGGGGCATTCTTAGTTAGCTTCCCTAAAAAACTGAATCTTTTAAAAAAGCAGTAAAACATACTTTGGATAGTCCTATCCCAGCCTTGCTAATCTCAGGTGTAAGAGGGGAATTAGGGACCGAAGTGGAGAATCAAGTATAAATTTTTCAACAAAAGTACTCTAGAAAGATTCATTTTCTGAGGAAGACAATAGTCTACCGACGAAGGGAGGGGAATTCGCCAACGAAGATGATGTAATGATGATGACAGGAATGAAGAAGACGAGATGGAAAAGGAGAAGAAGGAACAGGAGAACAAGAGTGAAAACCCTTATTTTTGGATGTCCAAGAAGAAAGATAAAATGACTCTGAATGTCAAAAATGGAAATTGGATTCTAGAGGGGATAATATTTTTCTACAATACTTGTTGCAAGTTTTAACAAACTAGTAATTTTTTGGAAAACTTAGTGAA
Organism: Catharanthus roseus; assembly: GCA_028651295.1. Taxonomy (NCBI): domain Eukaryota; kingdom Viridiplantae; phylum Streptophyta; class Magnoliopsida; order Gentianales; family Apocynaceae; genus Catharanthus; species Catharanthus roseus. Next base: position 1,021,736 of record JAPQWS010000027.1, read on the forward strand.
AGCAATGTAGCTTACCTAAAATAATAAAGTTTGTGGGCTTAATGAAATCTTATAAGTATATTTATAACTACTATAAGCAATTAGATTTTGAAAAACTAAAATAAATGTTTATCATAAGAAATGAATAAATTATGGGGTCATTTTGAGAAATTAATCAATTATTTTACATTTAGAGAAACTCTATGAAATTGAACAAAATTAAGCAAGGGTTCATAGAAAAATTATATATGTATATTTATAATTATTATTTTTACTAATTTTATCAGGAAAAACTAAAACAAATATATATAATAAAAAATGAATAAGCTATAGGATCATTTTGGAGAAACTAGTGATTTTGTTAAAAACTTAATAAAACTCATGTAAATGAAATAAATTAACAAAATTAGCGGGTTTACAGACAAATTATAAGTATATTTATATAAATATAAGTAATTTTATTTTGAAAAACTAAAATAAATGTATATCATAATGAATGAATACGCTATGAATTTTGAAAAGCTGGTGATTTGTTAAAACTTAGTTAAACTCATATAAATTAAACAAAATATCGAAATTAGAGGGTTTAGACACAAATTATAAATATATTTATAATTAATATAAGTAGGTGTGTTTGGAAAAATAAAATAAATGTTTATAAGAACAAAAGAATAAGTTATGGGGTCATTTTAAAAAAAAGTGTGATACATGTGTGATACAGGAGGAAGAGGAAGTGACATTTTTGTAATAGATAAGGTTTACTTTTCCGCTATTTTAGTTGTTTATATTGTAATAGTAAATAGATTGATTTGTAATAGTAATTAGTTTTCTGAACAAGTGGTATCAGAGCTACGGTTTGGCTCGTCGACACTGCAACCTCAGAAGATTTCAGGTCTGAGAGAACTGTTGAGTTCCTCAGATCTAGCTAGTAAAGTTCTCTTACACCTTCTTTTTCGTTCCATTGTTCTTTACTGTTTTTCAATTTTCGGCTAGCCGCCGGTTACGTTTTTCTTATTTTGTGTTCTCAGCTTGCCGCCGATTATCTCTATTTTTTTGTTGCTTTGGCTTGTCGCAGGTCTGTGATTACTATTACAAATTATCATTATATTTATTCCTTTTTCTACTTCATTTTCCAAATGCAGGATAACCCCAAGGGGTTGTGGGTTTTTTTCTACCAATTGGGGCTCTCCCTTCACCACCCCCATGGAGATGGTCTACAGGGTTCATAATTACTCCTCTTACTACAGGACGCTTACCTAGCTAACGCTTAGATCCGGCTCTATATACTGTGTCTTTCACTGAATTGTATTACTTTTCAGTTTTTCTGTTTACTATTCTTGTTTTATACCTGTTTCTGTTATTCTTCAGCTGCTGTTCTATTTTTGTTATTGGTTTTTTTATTCATTCAATTTTTTTCAAAACTATCAAACTGAAGCCTGGCTTGAATCCGTGAGATTTCAAGTATATGTGTCTTGGCGCGTTTTTCATTTTTCAAAATATATATTCTTTTATTTTTTATTCCTTCTTTTTTTGTCTTTTTTACTCTTTGGTGAGACAGTTCTGTTCCTGCCGTGTTTCTCGTTACTCAATTATATTGTTTGTTTTCTTGAATTTCGTGCTTTACATTGTTGCACCGGTTCTATTTAAAAAAACCAAACGAACAATTCAAGCAAACTAAAACAGACCAACGCCATTTTTCTTGAAATTATGTATTTATATATTTTTCTTTTTCGAAAAGAAAATTCGGGCATTTTATTTATCACTTAAACCTTTTTCAAGTCTTTCATTTTTCCTAGTCACCTAATTACACTTATTTACCTTCAAAACATGTCAGTTCAAAAATTTTAAACCGATAAGTTTGATGGTAATGTGGCGGAGGAAAATGAAAGCAGTTTTGGTACAAAATAAAATTGCACCTGCTATCTATAGCCCTGAAAAGTATCCGGAATCTTGGAAGGGTAAGATTCTTTCAGAAAAATTAGGTGATGCTCACAGTTGCCTCACCTTGCATTTAACTGACAATGTTTTACGAGAAATTCATGGAAAAGACAATGCTTCTGAAATTTGGACTAAACTTGGAAAAACTATATTTGGGAAAATCACTTTCAAATAAAATTTATTTAAAAGAGCAGCTTTTCAGTTTTAAAATGAGCAAGTCAAAAACATTTTCAGAAAATATGGATGATTTAAATAAAATTGTTTTGGAACTTCAAAACGTTGGAGAGAAAATCTTTGATGAAAATATTGCAGTCATTTTATTAAATGCCTTACTCGATTCTTTCAACAATATCAAATCTGCTATTAAATATGGCAAAGATGGTTTATCTCTTTCCGATGTCAAAAATGCTTTGAAATCTAAAGATTTGCATTTACAAAAACAAAATAAATCACACGGTGAAAACCTTTACTTACGAGGAAGAGTTGACCGGAGGGAACCTCTTAGTCATTGTTCTAAAAGTAAAGGACAATCCAAATCTTGAGAGAAGAACAAAGTGAAGTGTTTTTATTGTGGAAAAGAGGTTCATATGAAAAACAAGTGTTTTAAACGAATCAAAGATGAAAAACAACGTAAACATGGTAAACGGAATAATAAAATCGACAAAACCCACAATTTTGATCCAGATGGTAATTATATGTTTTTAGAGGTTTTGTGTGTTTCCCTTTCCCCTTCTTGTTCTGAAGTTGTTGATCATTGGTTTTTTATTCTGGTTGTACATTTCACATGACACCTAACAAACACTGGTTTTCTGATTTTAAACCCTTAAATTAAGGGAAGGTTTACATGGGAAACAATCAAGTTTGTGTGATGTTAAATGCATTGGAAATATTTTCATTAAAATTCATGATGGTGTGACTAGGAAACTCACTGAGGTGAGGTATGTGCCCGACCTTCGTCAGAATCTTATCTCCCTTGGTTATTTGGATTCTCTTAGTCTTTCTTTTAAATCCAAATATGGTATTTTACACATTTCTAAAGGAAACTTAGTCATGCTAAAAGGTTTTAAAAGAGATTAGTTTATACATCCTTTTTTTTAAAATAGTTTATAACTCTTCTACATTGATTTTAAAAATTGTTCCCGAAGAAACTATGTTGTGGTATCATCAGATTGGACACATTAGTGAAATGGGACTTTATTATTTACAAAAAAAAAATCTTTTATGTGGTGACCAGATTGATTCTTTGGATTTTTTTGACCACTGCGTTTTCGGAAAACAACACAAAATCAGTTTTTTAACAAGCACACACAAGTCTTCTACCATACTTGATTATGTTCATTGTGATCTGTGGGGACCTGAAAAGGTTCCAACTTATGGTGGTAATGTTTATTTCTTATCTATTGTTGATGATTTTTCGATGAATGTTTGGGTTTTTCTTTTAAAAACTAAAGATCAAACCTTTGAAAAGTTTTGTGAATGGAAACGTTTTGCTGAAAATCATTCTAGAAATAAACTAAAAACAATTAGGACCGATAATGGTCATGAGTTTTGTAACTGTAAGTTTTCTGATTTGTGTGCATCGCATGGCATTCTATACCATAGAACAGTTGGGCATAACCCACAACAAAATGGAGTTGCCGAGAGAATGAAGCTTACCATTATGGATAAGGTTAGATGTCTCCTTGTTTCTTCTGGTGTCCCAAAACTTTTTTGGGGAGAAGCCGTTAGCATGCGCTATCTACCTCATCAATAGCTCTCCTTCTACAGCTATAAACTTTAGGACTCCTATAGAACTCTAGTGTGGTAAGCCTCCTAACCTTTCCAACCTAAGAGTTTTCGGGTGTACAGTCTTTGCACATCAGAATGAGGGTAAGCTAGACCCTAGGTCTAAAAAGGGAGTGTTCATATGATATCCTAGTGGGGTGAAGGGTTATAGAGTGTGGTTAAAGGGTAAACCGGGCGTAAGAGTTGTTATCAGTAGGGATGTTAGCTTTAACGAGTTAGAAATGCCCTATCTTAAGGATAAACCCATCTTCGATAGTCCACCTAGTGTTCACACTCCTACTAGTATTCCTGTGGAGATGGAGGTCACATCTGCACCATCTCTAGAACCACCTCAGGAACCCAATACCAACCAAGTCTTACCCACATCATCCAACAGCACACCTGATCCTCCTAGTATTCCTGAATCTATTGATCCTGTTTTAGAAGGTTCTGATGAGGAGGAAGAGTACTCTGAGGCCCAAGCTCAAGCCCTTAGGGATTACCAACTTACGAGAGATAGGTTAGAAAGGTACCTAAGAATCATCCTCAGTATGGTTACTCCTACATTATTTCATATGCCTTTTTTGTTGCATCTTATGTGGAAGAAAAAGAACCATTATGTTTTTCTGATGTTTTGAAAAGCCCTAATCGCAGTTTTTAGTTACGTGCTATGGAAGAGGAAATGTCTTCTTTAAATAAAAATAAAACCTGAATTCTTGTTCCAAAACCCTCAAAACAAAAATTAGTTGATTGTAAATGGATTTTAAAAATAAAAGAACCTGAGTCTTCTAATGAACCTCCAAGGTTCAAGCCCAGGCTGGTTACAAAAGTGTTTTCACAAGTTAAGGGCATTGATTTCAACAAAATTTTTTCTCATGTTGTTAAATACAAAACGATTAGAATTATTCTTGCTCTGGTTTTTTTTTTTTGTGATCTTAATCTCGAACAAATTGATGTTAAAACCGCTTTCTTGCATGATGATCTCGAAGAGACTATATATATGCGTCAACCACTAGATTTTGAGGTTAAGGGTAAAGCACACATGGCGTGTCTCTTGAAAAAGTCCTTATATGGACTTTAACAATGACCCAGACAATGGTACAAGAGGTTTGATTCTTTTATGTTAAAAGTTTATTTTACTAAAAGCAACTATGATAGTTGCCTTTATTTTTCTGGTATCAGTGTTGATTCTGCTATTTACTTATTGCTTTATGTGGATGATATGCTAATTACTTGCAGTCATAAAACTAAGATCGATGATCTAAAATCTCTGTTAAAATCTGAATTCGATATGAAGGATTTAGGTGTTACATCCAGAATCCATGGGATGAGTATTTCAAGAGATAGAACTGATTGTTCACTTTTTCTATCTCAAAAGCCTTTCTTTTAGAAAATTGTATCCAAATTTTCCATGCACTTGTTTAAGCCTGTTATAACCCCACCTGCGTGCCATTTTAAACTTTCTGACAAAACCTGTCCTAAAATCGAAAGTGAGAAAAGAGATATCGCTAATATCCTTTATAGAATGGCCATAGGTTCAATCATGTACTTAATGATATCTACCCATCCAGACATTGCTTTTTCTATAAACCTTCTTAGCAGATTTATGTCTAACCCTGGGAGAGATCATTGGGCTGCTCTCAAGTGGCTTCTACGTTTTCTTAACGGAACCTTAGATCGAGGCTTACACTATCATAATTGGTGTGATTTTGAACTAATTGGATTTGTTGATTGTGATTTTTCAGGTGATAAGGATGGAAGAAAATCTACCTCATGCTATTTCTTTACCCTAGCGGGTAATTGTGTCTCATGAAAATCTCAATTACAGCTAGTAGTTGCCTTATCAACTATCGAGGCTGAATACATCGCAGCAATGGAAGCGATTAAAGAAGCTATTTGGCTTCAAGAGTTATTGAATGAATTACAAGTTTTACATTCAAAAGCTATTATTTATACTGATAGTCAGAGTTGTTTCCATTTATGTAAAAATCCGCTCTATCACGAACGGACAAAACCTATAGTTGTCAAATATCACTTTATTAGGGAAAAAGTCTCGAGTGATATAGTTGATATAGACAAGATTAGTACTGATAATAATCCAGCAGATTTTGGTACTAAAATTGTAAACACTGACAAGTTTATGTTTTGCAGGGATTTCTTTCATTTGGACACGGTCTGATTCATGGTAAGTTAAAACAACGGTTGGAAAAATATTGTTCAAGGTGGAGATTGTAGGCCTTTGGGCCTTAGTCTCCCAATCTTTTTCCCCATTTTTCCAGCCCATTACTTTCTTTCCCTATGATGTTACATTGGACCACAACAGAAATAGATAAGGTTCTGAAACCAGTCAGAGATGTCGGGTCGGGCCGGGCCAGCTCGGGCTTGCCCGTTTTAACCTGACCTATTTCTACCCTCTCCTCTCCTCGGTTCTCAAAACACATAGCCGACTCTCCATTTTCTTTTTCTCTTCCTCTATTTCCCGTTGCGTCTCTGTCTCTTCTTCTTCCTTTCTCGGTCTTTGCAGCTAGCTATAACCGCTGCCTCTTCGCCTCTTCGGCTTCTGCGTTGCTGCTTTGTTTTGATTGGAAAGGAAGGAACAGTGGAAAGGGAAGAAGAAAATGGGGAAAGGCAGTGTAAAAATATGATGGGAAGATGAAGAACAAGAAGAAGAACCGAGGGCACATGATATTAAAGAAGATGGGAAAGTAGAAAGAGGGAGAGTGTCGCAAAGATGCCATGGAAAAAGAAGGGATGGCGGCGTGTGAAGATCGGAGGAAGTAGGAGGCTGAGACTGCTCGCTCTGACAACGATAACAGTGCATTTGTGGGCATCGATTGGCATCAATAATCGTGAAACAAAATTCTAAGCATCCAAGAAAACAACAATTGGTTCAATCTTGTTGAAGCCATGAGAAAAAATAGGTACTCTTTTACAAAATTTGGCTTGAAAATAATCAAACTCAGTAACACATATTATGGATGTCTTTGAATCTTTTTTTCCACCTTCTAATGGCACATTTAGATCTAATATTACATAGGATGTCATGAAACCATTGCTGAAATTTCTAAAGCACTCAAAATCGTTTTTCTTCTTAGATGTTTTCCTTTATTTTGCTTATTCTTTGTTGGAATCAAGAAATATAACTTAGATGGATCTGATTTAGGTTTAAAATATACAAATTTATTAGATCAAATGCTTGATTCTATAGTTTTTGCCTTGAAGAAATTAGGGTATCCAAATTTCCGATTATCATCTAAAAGCTGTATTGATTTTTAGATTAAAAGCTTTTGTTTCTATTTTCTTTGCATTTGAGTCTATATTTACAAGAAATTGAAGGTAAGTAATTGTAATATTTTACATTTTTATTTTTGATTGAGGTTAGTTTGGCCGACGGTGGATGGTAGGTCTAATGGGTTTCTTCCATGCAGCAAACAAAGGGAAAGATTTGTCTAGTGGTTGATTGCCTTTGTTTTCCTTACTTTCGTGGATAGACTGATGGTGTAGGTGAATGATGGTAGTTGTGGATGTACTTCATCTTTTTTCTTTTTCATTTCTTATGTAAAAAATGCTCCTAAGAGAGGTTATGTGAAAGTTACATGTTCCTTTTCCGTGAAGAATTAACGTCCAAAAGTAATAGAAGGGCTAAAATTGAACGTTCGAATAGTTCGAGGTTACGGACTTACTGTTTTTTGGTACAGGGTAAAAAACTGAAAAATGGAAAAGTTTAAAAGTCACCAGTACACTTACCCTTATATATATACATATAGAGAGAGACACACACATACGCACGCACACCACTACATGAAATTAATGAATTACCGACCGACCATTCGGTAGGTAATTGGTCGCTGAAAGAGAATTATGGACCAAAAAGTTCAATTGCAGTACTTTGGTCAGTAATTCACTGTGACGAAATAATGTATCGGTCGGTAACTTTTATCGACCGAATTTTTGGAGTTACCAATTGAATTTTCAATCGGTAACTTTATTTTCCTTAGTTAAAAAATGCGAAATAAATTTTAAGTTACCCACCAATTTTCCACAGTTACCTTCCAAATACTTCAGTTTAACTTTGTTACAGATCGAATTTCGTTCGGCAACTTAATTTATTTTATTTTAAAAAATAATTATTTACCAACAAATTTTGGTCAGTGTTGGTCGGTAAATTATTATTTTGTTAAAAAATATTTTATTTATAATTATAAATATCCACATGAAATTAAAAACTAACAACAACCACAAACAATATAAAATATATTACATCAATTAAAACGTCTACAATGCATATATATCAAATACAAATACATAAAAAGTCTAAAATACATAATATAATATCAAATGTCAAATATATAAAAAATAAATAACAAATATATCATAATGCCTAGGTAGGTGGAGGTGGAGGTGAGCTAGAGGAGGGAGGACTGCTCGGTAGCTAAGGTGTTCCGTTATTATCCGACAGAGAAAAAGGAAGGAAGAGAGTGGGTACTGAATCCAGCTGCACTTTACACTGAGATACGAATGATGTCATAAAGCCAGCGAACTCGTCCTGTGTTTGCTGCATGTATCCCTACAAACTCCTGTCCTTGTAAATACAGGCCTCGTATCCTATCGCGAAAGATAGTGAAGGAATCAAAGACATGGAGTAGCTGCTGCGCCCCCGAAACTCTGCGGTAACGGGCCCTTGTGGCGTCCAGCGGCAATCTTTAATCATTAGTTGTACCAAGACCGTAATTCAAACACCAATTCACAAACCACTTCACACTTAGTTGAAACTCACTACTAATCCCATAACTCTAGGAACAGTTCTTCTATATATCCATCTACGACCCTCCTCCATTACTTCACCCAAAAAAACATACTCATTTAAAGTTAGAATTCATTACTAACTAAGCCTTACATTTAAAGTGTTTAAATGTGATATATGAAATATTTAAAGTGTAAAAGTTGTTCTTTAAGAGTTTAAAAGCTCCTAAAATCATTTGAGTATTAAGTTGACTTCTAAAAGAAGAAGTCGCTTTTGGTACATTGGAAATGAACAAGTAGTAGAAGTACAAACACTTCTATCCTGTTCAGAAAAGTCCCAAAGTTAAGAAATTTTCTTTTCTTTAAGGTCTTAAATTTTATTTTTGAATAAGTTACCCCTTCGCTTAACTTTAAAACTTTTATAGAAATAAAATATAATTTCGGGTTGAACGCACCTTTGGTACTCCAATAGGGTGAGCTGTTTGATAAATTACTTCTTTCGTTTGGTAGCGCGACGAAAGGCTACTTCAATCGAGTCTTCTAAAGAAGGAAACTCGAGAGGGTCGCCTTTGGAAGCATTCGCCAGTAACCAAAGCCTCACTCCTAAGATACCCTTCAAACATTGTGTTTGTGAACTCTAATAAATATTTCAAACACTTGTTTCAAACAATTGTTGAGGTGACTTCTCTACCTACTTCTAAACAAAAACTAGAGAGATTGCTCTACCTAGTCTGCACTACATAAAAGTCTTAATTTCTTAAAAGTTTAGAAAATTTTTAGTAGAGTTTCTCCCGTATTATGGACATTTTCCAAGCAAACAGGCCACACAAACAGGCAAAAAACACAAATTCACAATAAGAAAGAGTAAGGGCTCCCTCGTAAAGCAATATTTAAACAAAAGAGTTAGGTCTCCCTTGTAACGCAATATTTAAACTAAAAGAGTCAAGGCTCCCCTATAAAGCAATATTTAAACTCAAAAGTTTAAGAATCTAGGCTCCCCTATAAAGACAAAAGTTCATTTAAGATTAAACTAAATTCAACAAAATAATTTTGAATGAAATATATGTAAACCAAAAAGTTGCATATACATTTTTAAGAGTATTTTTAGTTCCCCTCAAATAATATAAACATATTCGTATCATTTGCTAGTTCCCTATACCATCATCATTATAAGAGTATTTTTAATTAAAAGAAGAATTAGATTAAAAGAATCAAATATTCATTTCTACCTTTATATAGGATGATAGCGAATCTCTTGAATCTTGACGCAAGGAGAAGCGGCGGTCAAATATACTCAACTTAAAACAAAATTCATATTAAAATAAAAGTTACTTTTCATTTTTGGTCAAACAATGAAAATCTCAACTACTCATCTAAATTTTATAAATTTTATGACATTTAAAAGGAAATGTTGTGAGACGTGCATAATAATGTTTGCAGAAGAGAAAAAAATGGTCACACTATCACATTAAAGATACTTTCTAATAGTTTTAAATAAAAGATCATAAAATCAAAGTTTTCATAATGAGAACGTGAAAGTGTATGACAGAAAAATTTTGTTTTAGCGTGTTTTTTCAAAATCATTTGCACTTATTTTGTTTTCTAACTATCACGATTTAATCACTAAGTTATTTTTCTATCAGTTTTGTTCATAGGACCAAAGAAGAAACAATTATACTAGTTCCTAGCACGTTTTCAATAAGAAGTTTCTAAAGTCACATGCTTTGAACTTAATAAAGATCAATTAGTCAAATTTAAATAACATGATAATTTGATAAGCAAAAAAGTTACAGCATGAAATAGGGGTGTTCATCGCTCTAGTTTGGAAAAACAAAGGTTTTTAAAAAAAAAAATTAAAAGTAGACCAAACATGATAAAGTCCCAAACAGAAATATTTCAGTTTTGAGAAATAATCATCACTTATTTTGTTTTCTACTTGTCACGATTTAATCACTAAGTAATTTTTCTATTGGTTTTGTTCATTAGACAAAAGAAAAAACAATTATAGTAGTTCCTGGCACATTTTCAATCAAAAATTTCTAAAGTCACATGCTTTGAACTTAATAAAGATCAATTATTCAAATTTGAATAACATGATGATTTGATAAACATAATAAGTTGCAACAAAATATAGGATGTTCATCGGTTTAGTTTGGAAAAACATTGATTTTTTTAAAAAAAAAATTTGAAAACCAGACCAAGCATAATAAAGTCCCTAACCGAAATATTTCAGTTTTGAGAAATTTCTTTTTGGGGAAAACCGAATTTTAAAAGAAAAGGAAGAAGACCGACTGACAAAGGAGATGTTAATTCAAGGAATATTTCTTTCAAACCACATAAAAATCAACCTCAAAACTTATCCAATATCAACCACGTAATTCTAACAATAATTGACGTTCAAAAAATTTGAGAAGTCTTACAATTAAGAATTATAATTGATATAATGATGAACACGGAAGTTCCTTCAATCCGAAATCCATAGAAAATTCTAAGCAATCGGAAAATCGAATAAAAGAAAAGGTTAAACCAAGTGAACCTAATATCATCCTAAATATCGAAGCAATTCTTAACAATTAAGTTGTCTACGTGCAGAAAATAAAATAAGAAAACAAAACCTACGATACCAGGGGAAGCAATAAGAATATATATTGTTTGCCTAAATTAATGTGGTAAATAGCAAGCTGAAAAGTCACTTATTCATATATATATATATATATATATGCACACAAAGATGGTCAATTAAGCAAAGCCACATGCCATATGGTATAGTGAACAACTACTACATATGCATTTCATGCAAGAAATTAAACATTCCGAAAAGCCATATAGGTGTCACAGGAAAAAATTGAAAACAGCCCAAAATTTAAAATTCCAGAACAAATTAAAGGAAAAAAAATTAAATAATACCAGTGACGAGCAGCGACGTGTCTGAGAGAAATTCTTGTGCTAGTGAAAAACCCTATGTGGTTGAGAGTAAGACAGAGTCAGAAGAAACGGAGGAAGAAGAAGAAGAAGAAGAAGAAGAAGAAGAAGAAGAAGAAGGGGAAGAGAAATGACCAATACAAAAAGAACAAAGGAGAAAGAGAGAGAAATATATATATATATATATATATATATAGAGAGAGAGAGAGAGAGAGAGAGAGAGAAACAGGGGAAATACTAATCGTAGCGGCAAGTGGCGGCATTGTTTCCTGGACGTCACCAGAGGGTAGAGGTACAATGAAGGGGGTCATAGTTGGGGAGATAGGGTTTAGGGAAATGAAGAAGGAAGAATGAAAAGGGAAAGAGGAAAGGGAAAAGGGTTCTCAGAACAAGAATATCCCGCTTAACGACTAAGTTACCGACTGATAATTTGGTGCATAACCCTTTAATTTTTTTAAAAAAATTAAACTTAAGTTACTGACTAATGGGCGATCGAAAATGTCGATCGTTACTTGTCAATTACTAAATAACGACCAAAATACCGTATCAAAATTAAATTTCATTATATGTCGGTCAGTAAAATATGTCGTAGGTACCAATAGACGAATGTCGATCGCCAATCGGTCGGTATGTTTTGAAGTTACCAACCGACTATGTATCGGTCGGTAAATTCAGGTAATACCCTATTTTCTGGAAGTATATATACACACACGCACTCATGTATACATATGTGTGTGTATATATATGTATATATATTTTATGATTTACAAGCTAAAATATTTCGATTTAGAGAAAGCAAGAAAAATATAAAGAGAAATAAATTTTAATTTAAAAATAACATTTATTATGTCTCAACTTAATTCGATTATTAATAGTTAAATCAAATTTATAAAAATATAAAAAATCTATGTAAAACATTAAGTCTTTAAATAATCTTAATTAACTCTTAAATGAAATTAATAACATTTAATAATAATTAATTATTATTTTCGAGAAAATTTTGTTTTTCCTTTTGAAGAAGTTCAAAAATGAAAACCAAACCGAATTTTAATTTGGAGAAAGAAAACTTTATTTATCAAAAATGAAATTATCCAAAACATAATTTTTGGTTCCTGTTGTTTTTTTTTTTCATCCAAATTATTAATTTTTTTGGTTGGCTTCGTCGTATTTTGTGGTGGCGATCCGCTTTTTGGCAAAGATTTTAGTTTAGGAGTAAAAAGACGAAGAATGAGTTCAAGGGCAAAGTGTTATGGCAAATATTATACGGGCATTCTTGGTTAAATACCCTAAAAAATGGAATCTTTAAAAAAAAGCAATGAAGAGTTGTTTGAATAGCCCTATCCCCGCCTTGGCAATCTCAAGTCTAAGAGGGGAATTAGGGACCGAAGTGGAGAATCGAGTATAAATTTTTAAATAAAATTACTCTGGAAATATTTATTTTCCTAGAGAGACGACAATCTACTGACTACAGAAGGGGAATTCAGCAAAGAAGATGATGATAATGATGACGACAGGAACAAAGAAGAAGAGGTGGAAAAGGAGTAGAACGAACAGGTGAACAATAGGAAAACCCTTCTTTTGTGATGTCCAAGAAAAAAGGTAAAATGACTCTGAAGGTCATAAATGGAAATTGGATTCTAGAGTAGATACTGTTTTTTGCTATAATGGTTCTATTTTTTGCCAGTTTTGAGAAACTAGTGAAATTTGTGAAAACATGCTGAAATCAATGTAAATAACATAAAATAACAAAATTGTGAGCTTAGAGAAAAATTGTAAGTATATTTATAATTACAATAGGTAATTAGATTTTGAAAAACTAAAATAAATTTTTATCATAAAAAATGAATGAATAAAGTATAGGGTCATTTTTGAAAACTAGTAAATTATGTAACTTTTAGAGAAACTAGATTAATTTGGATAAAATTAAGAAAGGGTTTAGAGATAAATTTTATGCTATATTTATAATTATTTTCAGTAATTTTATTTGGAAAAACTAAAATAAATGTATATCATAGAAAATGAATAAGTTATGGGGTCATTTTGAGAAACTAGTGAATTTTGTAAAAAGCTTAATAAAACTCATATAAATTACATTAAAAAAAATAGTTTTTTTGGAGATAAATTATAAGCATATTCATAATTAATACAAGTAATTTTATTTTGAAAAATTAAAATATATGTGTATCGTAACAAATGAATATGTTATGGGGTCATTTTGACAAATTGGTGAATTTGTGAAAACTTAGTTAAACTCACATAAACTACATAAAATATCGCAATTATAAGGTTTAGAAAAAAATTATAAATATATTTATAATGAATATAAGTAATTTTATTTAAAAAAAAACTTAAATAAATATATATCACAAAAAATGAATAAGTTATGAGGTCATTTTCAGAAAATAGTGAATTATGTAAGAATTTAGAGAAACTAATGAAAATTACATAAAATTAAGAAATTACTGGGTTTACAAACAAATTATAAGTATATTTTTAATTAATATTGGTAATTTTATTTTGAAAAACTAAAATAAATGCATGTCATAACAAATGAATAAGTTCCAGGGTCATTTTGAGAAACTAGTGAATTGTATGAAAACTTAGATAAACTAATGTGAATTACATAAAATATCAAAATTAGTAAGTTTATAGAAAAATTATAAATAAATTTATAGTTCGTTTAGGTAATTTTTCTAAACTAAAATAATTGTTTAACATAACTAATGAGGTCATTTTAAGAAACTAGTAAATTATAGGAAAATTTAGAGTAACTAATGTAAATTACATAAAACTAATTCTTAGTGGGTTTAGAGATAATTATAGTATATTTAAAATTAATAAAAGTAATTTTATTTTGAAAAACTAAAATACATGTATATCATGACAAATGAATAGGTTATGGGGTCGTTTTGAGAAAATAGTAAATTTTGTAAAAACTTAGTGAAACTAATGTAAATGCATAAATAGAAAAATTAGCCGGTTAAAGAGAAATTATAAGTGTATTGATAATAATATAAGTAATTTTCTTTGGAAAAATGTGTCATAACAAACCAATAAGTTATGGGTCATTTTAAGAAAATAGTGATTCTGGTGAAAACTTAGTAAAATTAATATAAATTACGTTAAATAGAAAAATTAGCATATTTATAGAAAAATTAATAGTATATTGATAATTTATTTATAACGACTAAGTAATTTTCTTTTTGAAAACTATCATAACAAATGAATAATTTATGGAATCATTTTGAGAAACTCCTAAATTTTTTGAAAACTTAGTAAAGATAATACAAACTACATAAAATAGAGAAATTAGTGGGTTTAAGCCAAACTTTGAGCATATTTATAATTACTCTAAGTAATTTTATTTGGAAAAACTAAAACAAACGTATATATCATAACAAATAAGCAAATTATGGTGTCATTATGAGAAATAGAGGAATTTTGTGAAAAACATAGTTAAACTAATTTAAATTTCATAAAATATCAAAATTAGTGGGTTAGTCACAAATTATAAGTACATTTATCATTACTATATGTAATTTTTATTTAAAAAACTAAATAAATATATATATATATCATAACGAATGAATAAGTTATGGGGTCATTTTGAGAAACCGGTGAATTATGTGAAAATTTATAGAAACTAATGTAAATTACATAAAATTAAGAAATCTGTGGGTATAAAGACAATTTATAAGTATATTTATATTAGTATAAGTAATTTTATTGGAAAACCTGAAATAAATGTTTTATCATAACGAATTACTAAGTTATAGGGTCAATTTTAGAAACTTGTGACATGTGAAAATCTAGTTAAACTAATCTAAATTACATAAATTAAGAAATGAGTGGGTTTGGAGACAAATTATAAGTATATTTATGATTAATATAGGTAATTTAATTTTGAAAAATTAAAATAAATGCATGTCATAACAAATGAATAAGTTATGGGGTCATAACAAATGAATAAGTTATGGTGATGTAAATTCCTAATTTGATTGCAGATTGAATCCATCACGTTCCCAAGATCACCTACATGATGAAGGACTTCTATTTAAGATTTTGCAGTTCTAATGATATACTAAAAAACCTATGAGAAACTAAGCCACATAAAGACAACAACAAGAGGAGGAACTCTTTCCAACTTAATAGCCAGAACCTTAGGAAACCATGACCCTAAAACTAAAAAACTACACAAATTAGAAGAACTAGCTTAATTAACTCTAAGCACAAGAACTCCTAGAATCAATTAAAGAAGGAATTGAAAATGATCAATTGACTTCCATAGATTATCAATCTAAGTAATTAATTGGTCACAGACTAAGGAAGGAAACCCTTAGAAGGTAATTAAGATGGGTTGAAGAACCTTGGAAACCATTGGAGAAAACTCTCAATTCATATCATCAATATTCAACTTAGTTGCTTACATGAGGAGGCATAAGTAGATATTTATAGAGAAAACCTACTACTCATCCTAAAACCTAATAAGTATTAAAAATACCTAATTAACCTTTTATTAAAGGTTAATTACAAGCTTGGAAATATTGAAACCAATAATAAACTAAAAACTAATTAATTTTGACTAAAATTAAAGTGTAGTCATCTTGATTGTTTGTCCTAAGACCTAAATGGGACCTTAGGGTGGGAGCCTCCTGTCGCCGGTAGGTAGTCTTCCCAATATTTCCTTTTTCAAGAGGGCTAGTGGGGACAGTAGGGTGGGGACTACTGTCAATTATTTTGCTCACCATCAAGTTGTTTTATTTTTCTTTAAAAAAAAAAAGAAATTAGGTCAGCTCACCAGTCGCACGTTGTTTGGTAAAAAAAAAAAAAAAGAAAGAAGGCTTATGCACCAACACTTGTTTGCCAGCCAGCACTAACAAGTGTATGAATTTTCTAACTTATCTACCACAATTAGCTAGCTCACCTACTAACTTAATTAGCTTAGCATTCTTACTTTTTTACAAGAAGACAGAGATGAGTTGATGGAAGATGATAAAGTTGTTTTTTTAAATGACATAAAGTTGTTTTTTTTTTTTTTTTTACATATAGAATTATAGGGATAGTTGCTTTTAGAAATATCCACTTCAAATTGTACAATTATACAAACGGCAATTATGTAAATTTACATCTCTATTTTTGTTGAATTTACTAAAATGTCCTCATTTGAGGCGGTTAATCAGTTCTACAAATAGGCATCTATCACTACTCTAGACATTCACACATATATATATATAAGATTTGTCTAACGTGTGTTCCTATGACAAATTATAATGCGGATAACTCACAGTATATTTTGTAAAAATATATAACAAAAAAAACATTAAATATTTGTACTAAGAGTAAAACTTGTGCTTCGTAAGATAAATGGCAGTACTAAGAGTAAGTTTAATACTCTAGCACTCAGAAACTCTAGTCACTGCCACCTTTTATATTACTCTAGACTAGCTTCCATCACCTTTTTTCCCATATCCAGAGTTGGATAGGATGGGGATTAGTTTGGGGAGTTCTGTTGGGGTTGGCGATTAATTTCATCCCCACATACGAGGATGCAAGGGGATGAAGACAAGGTAGGGGTGGTGGTGATATCGGCGGAGACCTCACCGTGGTGAGAATCTTGAGTGATATTTTTTCCTCTGACGGTTATGTTGTTTGCACGTTTTTATATTCAACACTTGAAACTCATCTTATTTACGGCTCAAAAGTTTGTAGATGCTTTGTATTTGTTGTTTTTTTTGTTTTGTGGCCATTTAGTGACCAAATGAGCCAAGAATTTCATACTTTCTTTAATCAAACGAAAGTTTTTGTTCAATGAAAAACTTGCTTAGTTTGTCCAAGGGGTAAAACTAAATTTGAGTTGTGACTTTGTAGGTTTTAGTTATATTAAAATGGGTTTTGTTGACTGGCCATAGGAATGGCAAGAGGGAAATTTGGAGCGGGGACTAACTTATTCGATTATATTTAATAAATTTTTGTTTCGAGAAACTTAAATTTTCTTCTCCAAATTAAATTTTTCTTCAAGTTTTTATTTGAGTAATGTAAATACTCATTCAAAATTAATAAATAATTGTACTTAAAAGATAATAAGTTAAGATTATCTTAAATTCAAAAACTTGATTATAATATCTTCTTCATAAATTTGATTTCAAAGCTAATAAATCTAAACATGCTGGGATATAATGAGTGTCAGTTTAAAATTAAAAATTATTAATTTTTTATATTTCAAACCTTTATGTTTATAGAAAAATATACAATTTTAATTTGAATAATTTCGGTTCGTACAGTTTTGGAAAAAGTTATATATCAAACCCCATTACATAAGACTAGCATACAAAAAGAAGACTAATACAGGACCCAAGACAAAACACACTCATCAAACTTAAACACTAAGTAAAATAAGAGAAGCAACTAGGGCACAAACCCTTTTGTCACAGCCACCGGGAACACTTCTGCAGAAGACATATCGAGATTTCTTTCATCCCCAAATAGAAAAAACCTTTCTTATTTATTAAAATTTTTCAACATCTTATGGAGTTTTTTTCAGAGTAAAACAAGCAAAATATAATTTCCAAAACATGTTGAGGTCCCCGTCGAATATTCCCACCACCCTTACCTTGTCTTCGTCCCCGTGCATCCTCGTATGTGGGAATGAAATTTATCCCTAATTGAATTCCCTAAACTAGTCCACATCCTTACCAATCTCTGGATATGGGAAAAAAGGTGATAGAAGCTGGTCTAGGGTAATATAGTAGGTGGCAATGAAGAGAGTTTCTGATTGCTAGGGTAGTAAACTTACTCTAATTACTGGAAGCACAGGTTTTATTAGATTTTTATTTCTTTTTCTCCAATTTTTTCTCTTACAAACTTCTCTTGATCCCTTGTAATTAATCTTTGAAGAAAGTAGTAAAACTACAGAGAAGCAGGATAGGTGGAAGTATTTAGGGTTTTTTATTTCTGGGGTTCTTCTGTTTTAGTTCCTTCATAAGGTATTTATAAAATATAATAATGAGCCAATCCTAAGCTCTAAAGAGCTAGGGTTTTCTGACTTGATATAGCCCAATAAAGAGCCCACGCAAACATTACGATTTCTTGGACCTTACCATTTTTTTCTATAAAATAACTTGGACACAATATTAAACAACTAGAACATTTAACTAATCGCAAAATAAAAAATAAAAAAAACTATTCTAAAACAATATATATATGCATATATATACATATATATGTATATATGTATATGTATATATATAAGTATAATGTATACATAAAAACACAAACAGGTATATATGTATGCTTAAAATTTTATGAATTTCTGTATTTGATTAATATAAATATGAAAGTTTTTTAATATTGGTCTTGCAATTTTATTTTAAATAACGGATCACTTTTTTTTTTCTATATCATTCTTTTGTGTGTAATTAATGATTGAGATATATAACTTATAGTAATTCCCTGCGATAGTAAAAAGGACTTAACAAAAAGGGTAAAAAGTTCTATTCTTAAAAGCTATTGAAGTGTTATGATTGAAGTTTTTCGTTATGAAGTTACTAACTTGATGTGATTAAGAAAATATATCTACTCATCATTTAATTGGTATTTATTAATTCTAATTAACTAATATTCCCCTTAGTAAGATCAAAACTTAGAAGAACAACAATTCCTCCTTTCAATAACAAAAAGAGTATACAGTATCCCATATTTCTTACCCTTGAAGTAAGAAAATCAATTACAACAACAATGAAATAACCTAGTGAAAACATTTAAAATGATCATAATTTCTTTTTTAAAACACTATAGCTTTCATATTTACCAAGTATTCATTTTGTTGGTAAGCCATTCTTACACGTATAGTCCTCTAATGTTATAGCCAGTATTTCCATTTGTTGTTCCAAATGCTATTTTCGGTGAAAAATGATTTCGCACCTTCCCTGGTATCTTTATTCCATATTTCTTTCAAACGAAAACTTTCCATGAATTCCTTCACATTTTCTTTTGGCCCTTAGAGAGACAATTACAAAATAATTATCTTGCTATATTGTTTATATCTGGAGCATGCTCTAATGTCGGTGAAGGCAACACTCCTTCATTCTCATTTGGTTTTTATATAGAAACCACGCTAGAAAGAGTTACCATTCTAGAGGTTGGGTAAACTACCGCTAGAGGAGATACCATTAGAATCCGATTATTCTCCTTAGTTTTTCTTTTTAGGCCACTCTTCAAATTGGCAGGAATCACTTGCCTAAAAGTTATGTTTTTTTATAATTGGTGCATCACGATTTGATGGTGTAGTTAGGTAAGCCAAAAGTCTTGACATTCTTAATTGTAAAGGTCTATATTTATACACAGAAAAAATGAAACAAAAGAAATCTGAACATGAAAAGTTGAAGATGGAGATAAGAATAAATCTAATGAGCTTGGGTTATTTGACATGATATAGCTCTACTAAAAAGGCCCACTCCATAACATATTTAAGTTTGTTAAGTTGGACCTTATCGTTTTCTTTATAAAGTAACTTGGGCACAAAATTAAACAACTCAAACATTTAAATAATCTCCCGATCAAAACACTATGCAATAGACTATATATATACACATATATATACACATACATATATATATAAATATACATAATATCCATATATATGCACACACATACACACATGTATATATTATATATATATGATGTAAGTAAATTTTTCATGAATTTCCGTATATGATTGATATTAATATGGATGTTTTTTAATATAGGTCATGCAATTTCATTTAAAATAATGGATAAATTTTTTCTATATAATTTTTTGTATGTAATAAATGAATGTGTTGAAGAAACTAATTACTATTACAGAAGCTATTTACTATTACAAGCTAAAAACGAAAGCAAAAATAGCGGAAGAAAAAAAAACTATTCTATTACACAGTCTTCCTCTCCTATCAAAAGAAAGCCAATAAAAACTTCAGGGTTGTAAAACAATAAACAGTTAATAGTAATAATCAAAAATAAGAGAAACAAGTAGAAACACATACCGCCGCCGCGGACAATGACCACTGGCGGGAATAGTGAGGAACTGAGAAAGAAAGAATGTCGAGTAGCGGCTGAATTGTATAGATTGCGTCGGGGCATCGCCGGTAAGTGACGAGATGTTCAGAACCCTCAGATTCGAACTTCAATAGTGACAAGAGTCACTGGTGCCACAAACTCTCTCTCTCTCTCTCTCTCTCTCTCTCTCTCTCTCTCTCTCTCTCTCTCTCTCTCTCTCTCTCTTGTGGCTCTCTCTCAAACACACCAAGTAAAAGATCAGAAGATGATCCAAGGAAGCTGACAGCAGTGACAACGTCACAGGAAGCCGACGGACGAGGAGAGTAGCGGCAGAAGCCGCGGAGAAGAAAGGTGGCAGACAAGTCGGGAAAAACCTTTTGTAACCAACCTGGCCTTGAACCTAGGAGGTTCTTTAGAAGTCTCAGGTTCTTTTATTTTGAAAATCCATTTGCGATCAACTAATTTTTGTTTTGAGGGTTTTCGAACAAGAATCCAAGTTTTATTTTTAGATAAAGAAGACATTTCCTCATCCATAGCACGTAACTATAAAACATGATTGGGGCTTTTCAAAACCTCATAAAAACATAACTATTCTTTTTCTTCCACATAAGATGCAACAGCAAATGCATATGAAACAACGTAGGAGTAACCATACCGAGGATGATCCTTAGATACCCTACGGACTCTATCCCTCGCAAGTTGGTAATCTCTAAGAGCTTGAGCCTGAGCCTCAGGATGTTCTACTTGCTCATCAGAACCTTCTAAAACAAGATCAAGGGTTTTAAGAATACTAGGAGGACCAGGTGTGCAACTGGACAAAAACAAGAAGCTTAGAATTGGTTTCAGGTTCCTGGAGGGGTTCTGAGGAAGGTTTAGAGGTGACCTCCACCTCCACAGAAATACTACTAGGAGTGGGAACACTTGGTGGACTATCGGAGACGGGTTTATCCTTAAGACAGGACATCTCTAACTCGTTGAAGATAATATCCCTACTGATAACAACCCTCATCCCCAGTTCACCCTTCTACCAAACTCTATAACCCTTCACAATACTAGGATATCCTATGAACACTCCCTTTCTAGACCTGGGATCTAGCTTGCCCTTCTTCTGATGTACAAAAACTACACATCTAAAGACTCTCAGATTGGAAAGGCTAGGTGATCTACCAAACCAGAGTTCTATATGAATCCTAAAGTTTATAGCTGTAGACGTGGATCTATTGATGAGGTATACTGCTGTACGAACAGCTTCCCCCCAGAAAGGTTTTGGGACACCAAAAGGAACAAGGAGACATCTAACGTTATCCATAATGGTACTGTTCATCCTTTCGGCAGCTCCATTTTACTGTGGGTTATGTCTAACCATTTTATGGTGTAGAATGCCATGCGATAACACAAATCAGAAAACTTCCGATTACAAAATTCAAGACCATTATCGGTCCTGATAGTTTTTAGTTTATTTCGAGAATGATTTTCAACAAAAAGTTTCCATTCACAAAACTTTTCAAAAGTTTGATCTTTCGTTTTTAAAAGGAAAACCCAAACATTCCTTGAAAAATCATCAATAATCGATAAGAAATAAACATTACCACCGTAAGTTGGAACCTTTTCAGGTCCCCACAGATCACAATGCACATAATCAAATATAGAAAATGACTTATGTGTGCTGGTAGAAAAACTAATTTTTTTGTTGTTTTTCCAAAACACAGTGGTCACAGAAATCCAAAGAACCAATTTTGTCACCACACAAAGATTTTGTTTTTGTAAATAATAAAGTCCCTTTTCACTAATGTGGCCGATCCTCTGATGCCACAATAGTTTTCTCAGGAACAGTTTTTGAAATCAATGCAATGGAGTTACAAATCATTTTACCAAGAAGAATGTATAAGGCTTCTCTTTTAAAACCTTTCAGCATGACTAGGTTTCCTTTGTAAACACGTAAAATACCGTTTTTAGATTTAAAAGAAAAACCCAAAGAGTCCAAATAACTAAGAGAGATAAATTCTGACGTAAGTTGGGCACGTATCTCACCTCAGTGAATTTCCTAGTCACACCATCATGTATTTTGATGAAAACATTACCAATACCATTAATATCACAAACTTGATTATTTCCCATAAAAACCTTTCCTTGATTTAATGGTTTGAAATCAGAAAACCAGTGTTTGTTGGGTGTCATGTGAAAAGAACAACTAGAATCGAGAACCCAATGATCAACAACCTCAGAGCACGAAAGAGATAGAGACACACAAAACCTCTAAAAACATAGAATTACCATCTGAATCAAAATTGTGGGTTTTGTCAATTTTATTACTCCCTTTACCATGTTTACGTTGTTTTTCATCTTTAATCCATTTAAAACACTTGTTTTCCATATGGCCCTCTTTGCCACAATAAAAACACTTTACTTTGTTTTTTTCGTGATTTGGATCGCCCTTTACTTTTAAAACGGTGATTAGGAGGTTCACTCCGATCAACTCTTCCTTGCACAAAAAGATTTTCGCCGTGAGATTTGTTTTCTTTTTGTAAATCCAAATCTTTAGATTTCAAAGCATTTTCAACATCGAAAAGAGATAAACCATCTCTGCCATATTTAATAGCAGATTTAACATCGTTAGAAGATTCAGGTAAGGCATTTAATAAAATGACTGCAATATTTTCTTCAGAGATGTTTTCTCCAACGTTTTGAATTTCTAAAATGATTTTATATAAATCATCTATATTTTCTAAGAGTATTTTTTACCCGCTCATTTTAAAACCGAAAAGCTGCTCTTTTAAATAAATTTTATTTGAAAGTGATTTTCCCAAATATAGTTTTTCCAGTTTAGTCCAAATTTCAAAAGCATTCTCTTTTTCATCAATTTCTCATAAAACATTATCAGTTAAATGCAAGGTGAGGCAATTGTGAGCATCACCTAGTTTTTCTGAAAGAATTTCACCCTTCCAAGATTCCTGATACTCTTCAGGGGTACAGATAGTGGGTGCAATTTTATTTTGTACCAAAACTACTTTCATTTTCCTCTACCACATTACAAAGTCAGATTTGCCATCAAACTTATCAGTTTCAATTTTTGGAATTGACATGTTTTGAAGGAAAATAAGTGTAATTTAAATGACTAGGAAAAACAAAAGATTTGAGAAAAAGTTTTGAGTGAAAAAGAATAAAACTGCTCAGATTTTTTGAAAAATAGAAAAAATATAATTTCAAAGAAAAACAGCATTGGTTTGTTTTAGTTTGCTTGATTTTTTCAATTTTTTTTTTTTTAAATAGTGCAACAATGTGAAGCACGAAACCTAAAAACAAACAATATAACTGAAATAATGGGAAACACGACAACAATAGAACTGTCTCGCTAAAAACAGAAAAAGACAAAGAACAGAAGGAATAAAAACTTTAGAATAAACAACAAAAAAACGCGCCAAGACACAGATACTTGAAATCTCACGGATACAAGCCAGGCTTAGGTTTTATAGTTTTTGAAAAACCGAAAAACAACAAAAAAAAAAAAACACATCAGCAGCAGCAGAACAGTAACAAGAGCAATACCAAAAAAAAATAGTAAACAGCACAACTGAACAGTAACACAATTCAGTAAGAAAAACATTAATAGTAACCACAACCGGCAGCAAGCCAAGCAATAGAGAAACAGAGAACAGACGAAACGGTGGCAAGCAGAAAAACAGAACAGATAACTGGTGACAAGCAAGAAACAACCAGAAACAGTAGCAATAATCGGCGGCAAGCCAGAAAAAGAAAAAGAACACAAAAACAGTAAAATAACTAAAAAAGAAAAGAGTGAAAGAGAAACTTCACTGGCCAAATCTGAGGAACTCTGGAATCGTCGATGGTTGCCGGCGCCGGTGAGCCGAACCGCAGCTCTGATACCACTTGTTGAAGAAACTAATAACTATTACAAAAGCTATTTACTGTTACAAGCCAAAAACGAAAGCAAAAACAGCGGAAGAAACAAAAACTATTCTATTACACAGCCTTCCTCTCTGATCAAAAGAAAGCCAATAAAAACTTCAGGGCTATAAAATAATAAATAGTTAATAGTAATAATCGAAAATAAGAGAAACAAGTAGAAACACTTACCACTGCCGCTGACAATGACTGTGACGAGAACGGTGATGAACCGAAAAAGAAAGAATGCCGAGCAGCGGTTGAGTTGTACAGATCGTGTTGAGGCGTTGCTGGTAAGTGACGGGATGATCAGAATCCTCATATCCGAACCTCAACAGTGACAAGAGTCACCGGTGCCACACCCTCTCTCTCTCTCTCTCTCTCTCTCTCTCTCTCTCTCTCTCTCTCTCTCTCTTGCGGCTCTCTCTCAAATACACCTAGTAAAAGATCAAAAGATGATCCAAGGAAGCCGACGGCAGTGACAACATTGCAGGAAGCCGACGAACGGAGGAGAGCAGCAGCAGAAGCCACAGAGAAGAAAGGTAGCAGACAAGTCGGGAAAACCAACAGTTAAGAAGCAGAGAAATAAGACGTAAAGAAAAGGAGAAGAATAATTCCCAAGAGAAGAGAAACGGCTGCACAGGAAACGAGGGGGAGAGAGGGATTAAATGGCAGAGATACCAATGGGCAGCCCGGCCCGGTCTGGCCCGGCATTTCTTGACACAGTAAATTGGGCACCTATCTCCAGCTGAGGTCCAATTCATCATTGGGTGAAAGATGGGCTGGAAGATGAAAATATTGGGAAGACTCAAGGCCCAAAATTCATACATAATGAAATATATAACTTATAGTAATTCAAATTTTCACCTCTTGATTTTCCATATGTTCAAAATTATTTTGATAGCAAAAGGAACATAACAAAAGGGGTAAAAAATTTATATTTTTAAAAAAATTTTGAAGTGTTATTATGGAAGTTCTTCGTTATGTACTTGCTAACTCAATATGATTAAGAAAATATATCTACTCATCATTCAAGTAATATTTATTAATCCTAATTAACTAATATTTCCCTCAGTAAGATCAAAAGTTAAAAGAATAACAATTCTTCCTTAAGTAACTAAAATTAAGAAATGAAAATTTTCAGACAAAAAGATTGCACATTATCCCAAATTTCTCATCCTTGAAGCAAAAAAATCAATTACAACAACAATGAAATAAACTAAAGGAAAACATTTAAAAAGACCCTAATATTTTTTTAAACCACTATAGCTTTTAAATTTACCAAATATTCATTTTGTTGGTAAACCTTTCCTTACACGTACCCTCCTCTAATGTTCAAGCAAATATTTCCGTTGGCTTTTCCCAATGCCATTTTCAATGCAAAAGGCTTTTGCAGCTTCCCTGGCATCTTTATTTCTTATTTCAATCCAAACAAAACTTTCCATGTATTCCTTCGCCTTTTTCTTTTGCTCCGTAAAGACGATTACAAATTCTTGATTATGCTATATTGTTTAGATATAGAGTATGCTCTAATGTCGGTGAAGGCAACACTCCTTCATTTTCATTTAGTTTTTGTATAGGAACCGGGCTAGAAAGAGTTTGCATACTATAGGTTGGGCAAACTACCACCGCAGGAGATATCATTGAAACCTGATTATTCTCCTTAGTTTGTGTCCCTGTGCTACTCCTTAAAATGGCGAGAATGTCTTGCCTAGAAAATACATTTTTTATAATTGGTTGTAGTTGGTTGAATCACAAGTCTTGACATACTTAATTGTAAAGGTTTATATTTTTGCACAGAGACAATGAAATAAAAAACTTCCAACATGAAAAATTGATGAAAATTCAAATAGAATCAATCAAATTTGAAATATGAGAATACAAACAACAGGAAAGTAGCAAATTTCTTTTACAAAACTTAAAAACAATTACTGTCGATGCATCCACAATAATCAAGGTATATATATTTATATTATCCTATCGAAAGCGTGGAAATCCAAGAGGTGTAAATTTTGAATTACTATAAGTTATGTATCTCAATCATTCATTACACAAAAAAAAAAAAAAATTTAACGAGAAAAAAAAGATCCATTATTTAAAATAAAATTGCATGACCTATATTATAAAAACATCCATATTTATATCAATCATATATGGAATTCATAAAATTTTTACTTAATCATATATATATAATGAAAAATTATAGAATATATAGCTACTTATGTGATACACAAACAGCTGCTTCCACTATTATTTATGTTAGAGATAGGAAAGCAATCTTGAGTGTACCACATGCCTATTCGTTACAAAATGAAACTTTAGTTTTGCATTATAATAATTGGCTTTCCCTAGCTAAAGCAGCTTATAGTGTTGAACATAAGTTTAATTTTATTGCACAAAAAGGGTACTGGAAACAAGTTCATCAAAGAATCTAGGTAGGTTTTGGAGGAAGATTTACAGTTGCTAAGTTTTCCAAGGGTGCGATGAAACTTGGAGAAAATACTTTATTAGCTACATTAACAAAATAAAATCTCAACTAGAGTTTACATGGTTTCTCCATTGATTTCGTTTGAGCAAGGGAAACAAAAGAAAAGACCAAAAAATTAGTGAAAAAACCTGCCATGTTGAGGAATGAAGAGAAAAGAAATATCAATAATTATTAACAAGTTGTTATGGTAAGGAACTCAAAAGCAAATTTCTTCGAATTACAACCCAACATTTTACTCAGACTACAAGTCATGCCTTTTTATTACGAACCTTATATCCTAATTCGAATCTATTGAATGACAAAGATTATCAAAAATTTACTCTAGTTTATTTATCGCGGTAGATTATCGAAGATTTAACATGGTAGAAGAAGTGTAGATTTTTTTATTCTTTAATGTACATAAAATGTTAAAATAACATTAGAAGATACTGAAGTGGACTTATCAAATCCATTTAAGGATAAAAATAAAGTAGGGATTTCTTTATGAAATTATCTAAGAAGGAAGATTGTTACTTTATAAAGTAACATTGATTATATGGGGCTTATAAAAGATAAGGTATGAGCTACTATTGGACAAGAAGATGAGATGACTTTTTTAATTAGCATTTCTTACTAACTAATCTCTGAATATTTGGTTTGCTGGAAATGTAAATTGTGTCTACTATTGACTGAGTTATTTAATCTACTCCAAAATGCTTTCAAAATATGAAAATCTTCCTCATATACATATGCAAAAGTTAGTCATATTTTTCTCATTCTTCTTATATTATTTTATGATAAGAGTATGTATGGCATTCTTGAGGAAGTTTCTTCTTCTCCTTCTTTTTCCAAAATTAGCTAGGACAAGAAACTTTTTTTTTTTTTTCCAAAATTACTGTTCTAAAACTAGCGAATATTCAGTCAAATTCTAAACTACCAAAAACATATAATTTACTACATCAATCACAATCTTCTATAATTTGAGACTTTCATATCAAAACAATATAGATTTGCAAATTCATACCTCAAACACCTAATGATAAAAAAGAACCAATCTCACGTGAAACTCCAAATGAAATAAACTATAAAATAAAAAAATTGAAAATATGAACCTATAAAAACTCCTAACTTACTGAATTTTTTAATATGGCCATGGTTTTCTTATGAAATAACTTAGACCGCATATTAAATAACAAAAACGTTTAACTAATCAGTCTCCTTAGTAATTAAGTAGGTCTTTTATTATATTCCAGCCCATATGCCCGTATTTTACTACTTCTGTTCCAGACATTTTCATAGTCCGAAAAATCAAAGGAATACATATGATTCGAAAGAGTCCAAACCCTACTTTATCTAGATAAACTTATCTTAAATTATATCAGAATAATTAAAAAGATTATATCTCCAAAACAATAAAGAACTAACAAGAAGTTGGGCAGGTTCAATAAGTATTCTTGAATTTGTAAAAACAGTACACATTGAGATGGAAAGAATTTTTTATAGCTCAGTGCATCAACTTCCTTATTCTCTATACTAACTTTTTGTTTGAGAAATATAATATTAACATGTTGAACTTCTACATACCATAGTTGTCTTGAACTAGAATACTCTAAGCACAAGATGGTTGCTTCGCTACCAAATAATGCTTCGATTTGAAATTATAATCCTCATGGAATTTTTTTAGTTCAATTAGCTTAGAATGTCATACAAAAGTTTATCATTGCTAGAAAATTGTTATGGAAATCTAGTTCGTCGAGGAATTTGGATAGGTTTTGGAGGAAGATTTTATAGTTTCTAATGCTATAGTGGTGCAAATAAACTTCTAAAAACATTTAAATAGCTAAAGAAAACAAAAAAAAATCTCATCCACAGTTTATATGGTTTCTCTAATGATGGTGAAAGACTTAAATTACGATAGAAGAAACATATTTTTATTTGTTCTTTAGTGTATATATAATGTGATAAGAACATTAGCTTATGGAAAAGTACACTCATCAAATTTTTTTAAGGTGATAAATTTGAAGCAAAGATTTAGTACTAAAATTAATTTAGAAGAAAGATTTGTGACTTCATAAAGTTGGAATGACATTATTGGGCTTATGTAACAGCTAGGATCGTCTAATAAACCTTCTAGTACACCCTTTCTTACACTCATTTTATTGTAATTTTATTAATATAAATTCTACAAAATAAAAGATAAAACTCTAAACTCTCAGAGATAAACCGTAAAGGAAAATTTACTATTCAAGTATGTACACTACAGAGTATAATAGAGAATGTACCAAGCAACCCTGAGTACTTATGAAAGATTTCGTGTGAGCTACTTTCAGAACACAAGTACAACGAGATAGGAACAAAATTTTTATTTTTTTACCATTCTTGCTATGAAATCTGAAGATATTTGGATTGCTAGCAACGTAAATAATTTCTAGTGACAGTCATTCAATCTTCTTCAAAATGCTTTTCAAATAAGAATATTTTCCTCATGTAAGTAGACAGAAGATAATCATTATTCCCTCTTTCTTCTCTTTTCATTCCTTTATGACAAGAGTATAAAATGGAATCCTTAAGGAAATTTCCTTTTTCCCCCCAAATATTTTAAGGAACTAACCATAATAATAATTATGATTATTGTTCTCATTATTATTATTATTGTTACTATATAAATAGGGTAAAATGTGTTGGTGATCCTTAAACTATTTTGTTTATTTTTTTGACCCTAAACTAAAAAGTTCTTGTAGAGATGTAATGGATAAAGAAGGAGATGGCAGCACGTCAAGAACAGAGGAAGTAGGAGTATGCAACTGCTAGCTATGAAAGCAATGACAGTGGCTTTGTGGGCATCAATTGGTAGCGATGATGGTGGGAACGAAATTCTAGGCATCTATGAAAACACCATCTACTTCAATCTTATTGAAGCATGAGAAAAATTAGGTACTCTGTTACAAAATTTGGCTAGAAGAAAATCAAAGTTAGTACCCCACATACTATGATAGTCTCGGGATCTTCTTTTCCACGTTCTAGTGGCATGTTTAGTTCTAATATTGTAGAGGAAGTCATGAAACTATTGTTGAAATTTCTAAATTACTCAAAATCAATTTTATTCATAGATTTTTTTCCTTTATTTTGCTTATGCTTCGCGTGAATCATGAAATATCACTTAGAGGGATCCAAATTGGGGTTTGAAATATACCAATTTTTTTTGGATCAAAAGCTTGATTCTGTAATTTTTGTCATGAAGAAATTGGGGTTTCCAAATATTCGATTATCATCAAAAAGTTGTACTGATTTTTAGATGAGGAAATTTTGCTTCTATTTCTTTGCATTTGAGTCTATATTTACAAGAAACTAAATGTAAGTAATTGTAATATTTTACATTTCGTTTTTGATTGAGAGTTGTTTGGCCGACGGTGGGTGGTTGCCCTAATGGGTTTTTTTCCTTACAGTAAACTAGGGAACAAGTTTGTCTGGTGGTTGATTGCATGTGATGGCCTCTATTTCGGTACTCCGGTGGATAGACGGATGGTATAGGTGGATAATGATAGCTGTGGATGTACTTCATCTTTTCTTTTTTTTAGGTAAAAGTACCCCTAAGAAAGGTCATGTGAAAGTTGCATGTTCCTTTTCTATGAAGAATTAACACCCAATAGTAAGATAAGGGTTAAAATTTAATGTTTGAATGATTTAAGGTCACGAACTTACTATTTTTAGGTTCAAGCTGAAAATCGAAAAATAAAAAAGTTTAAGAGTCACTGGCACACTTTACACACATATATATATATATACACACATACACATGTATATATATATATATATATGTATACACACACGTGCACATATATATGTGTATATATATTATATGATTTGCGAGCCACAATAATTTGATTTGGAGAACGGCCAAATATATAAAAAGTAGTAAATTTAAATTTAAAAATAGCATTCATTATATCTTAACTTAGCTATATTATTAATATTCAAATAAAATTGATAAATATATTAAAGAGCTATGTAAATTAAGTCTTTAAATTTTTAAATGACCTTAATTAATTCTAACTTAATTGAAATTGATAACATTTAATAATAATTAATTATTAGTTTGGAAAAAATTGAGGTTTCTTTTTGGTGAAGCTCAAAAATGAAAACATAAATGATTTTTTATTTGGAGAATGAAAACTTCATTTATCCAAAACATAAATTTCGATTCCAATTTTTTTTTTTTTAATTTATAAGAACTGTTAACATCCCTAGCTTTGGTCCACTTTTTGATAAGCGATTTTTGTTCAAGGGGAAAAAATCAAGAAATAACCTCACAAATTGCATGAGCGTACTTTGTAGGAGTCGAAAGCCAATAATTGATATTTTTGTCCCACAAAATCCCTTATGTGGTCAGTACATAATCCTTTTTTGTTGTCTGCATCATATTTTGTGGTGGCAAGCCACTTTTCGGTAAAAGATTTTAGTTCAAGAGTAAAAAAACGAAGAATGATCTCAAGGGTAAAGTGTCGGATTGGCAAAGAGTATAGGGGCATTTTAGTTAACTTCCCTAAAAGATGGAATCTTTAAAAAAAGCAATAAAAAATTTTTTTGATAGCTATATCCCCGCCTTGCCAATCTCAAGTCTAAGAGGGGAATTGGGGACTGATGTGGAAAATTGAGTATAAATTTTTCAATAAATTACTATAGAATGATTTATTTTCTAAGAGAGATCGGGGTAATTCGGCAAAGAAGATGATAATAATGACGACAGGAACAAAGAAGAGGAGTGGGAAAAGGAGAAGAAGGAATAGGAGAACAAGAATAAAAACCCTTCTTTTGGGATATTCAAGAAACATAGATAAACAACTTTGAAGGTCATAAATGGAAATTAAATTCGGGAGTGGATAGTATTTTTTGCTATAATGGTTCTTTTTGTGGCAAGTTAATTGAGAAACTAGTGTATTTTGTGAAACTTATTGAAACCAATATAAATTACCTAAAATAACAAAGTTAGTAGGTTTAGAGAAAAATTATAAGCATATTTATAATTACTATAAGTAATTAGATTTTGGAAAACTAAAATAAATGTTTGTCAGAATAAATTAATAAATTATGGGGTCATTTTGAGAAACTAGTAAATTATATGACATTTAGAGAAACTATATTAAATCGCATAAAATTAAGAAAGGGTTTAGAGAGAAATTATATGTATATTTAATATTATTATTAGTAATTTTATTTGGAAAAGCTAAAACAAATGTATATCATAAAAAATGAATAAGTTATAGAGAAACTAGTGATTTTTGTGGGAACTTAATGAAACTCGTATAAATTACATAAAATAGAGAAACTTTAAGTATATTTATAATTAAAATAAGTAATTTTACTTGGAAAAACTAATGTAAATGTATATCATAACAAATGAATAAGTTATGGTGTGATTATGAGAAAATGGGGAATTTTGTGAAAACTAAGTTAAACTAATATAAATGACATAAAATATAAATCCTAAAGGGAAAATATATTATGAAAGGAAATGTTATAGAAAATCCGGGATGCTTTTTGTTTGGGTTGTGCGGGTGTGAGAGAATATTAAAGATTCTAGTTGATACAATTAAGGTAAATTAATCAAGGTGATTATACTAGTGCGAAATTTCCATATGTGGTTTAACGAAAGATATTTAAATATACATATATATATATATATACGTATATAGGTTTATCTAATGTATGCCCCTATATATGGTACACTTTAATATGGATTAACTCAAACTATATTTGGTGAAAAATATATAAAAAAGTCTCATTAAATAAACTATGAATTTTAACGCTATTTAATAATCATTTATATTTATTTACCTTAGTTGTTGCAATAAGAATCTTTAATTCTCCGTACCACTACCTTTTCCTTTTATAATATATTTTTTCATTATGGTTCTTTTTTTTTCCGTTAGCGTAATTATCTTTTACTTGACAAGTTTTATTAATACAATTTGTCAATTTTAACCAACCGAATAAAAAAAATCCTAAGGAGGAAAGACAATCCATAAAGGAAGAATGTATTATAAAAAGAAATGCTATAATCTATCCCCGGTACATTCTTTCTTTGGTTTGAGGTGAAAGAGAATAATAAATATTCGGGTTGATACAATTCAGGTAAATAAATCAAGGTGATTATTATTAGTTGCAAATTTTTCATATGTGATTTAAAGAGGTATATATGCATATATATATCCACATATATGTATATATACATATATATACACATGTATACACATAAATCTGGATTTGTCTAACGTATGCCCCTATATATGGCATACGTTAATACGAATAAATTCAAACTGTATTTGGTGAAAAATGTATAAAAAAGTCTCATTACATAAACTAATCAAATTTTACCCTAATTAATAATTATCTATATTTATTTACTTTAATTTTTGCAATTAAAATCATTAATTCTCTCTGCCATTACCCTTTCATTTTATAATATATTTTTTCATTAGGGTTTTATATTTATCCTTTAAGGTAATTATCTTTTATTTCGTAGGTTCTATTAATGCATTATGTCAAATAAAACCAACCGAATAAACAATAAATCCAAAGGAGGAAAGACAATCAATAAAGGGAAAATATATTATAAAAAGAAATACTATAGACTATCCTGGGTACTTTCCTTCTTGGGATGGAGGTAAGAGAGAATATTAAAGATTCTGATTAATAGAATTAAGGTAAATAAATCTAGGTGATTATTCAAATTTTCCATATGTGCTTTAATAATACATACACACACACATATATATATATGCATATACATAAATATATACATATACAAGCATATGTATGGGTTTGTCTAACGTGTGCTCCTAAATATGCATACATTAATACGAATAAACTCAAACTATATTTGGTGAAAAATATATAAAAAAGTCTCATTAAATAAACTATGAAATTTTACACTAATTAATAATCATTTATATTTATTTACTTTAGTTGTCGCAATAAGAATCTTTAATTCTCTATACCACTACCCCTTCCTTTTATAATATATTTTTTCATTATGGTTTATTTTTTCCGTTAGGGTAATTATCTTTAATTTGGCAGGTTCTATAAATAAAATATGTCAATTGAAACCTACCGAATAAAAAATAAATCCTCAAGAGAAAAGACAATTCGTAACGGGAAACTATATGATAAAAGGAAATGCTATAAACTATCTTGGGTACTTTCATTCTTGTGGTGGAGGTGAGAGAGAATATTAAATATTCTAATTGATACAATTTAGGTAAATAAATATAAGTGATTTTATTAGTGCAAAATTTTCGTAGCTTATTTAATGAGATTTTTGTAATACTTGAATTACCGAATATAGTTTGAGTTTATCCGTGTTAACATATGTCATAAGAGCATACGTAAGATAGACCCTATATATATATATATATATAGAGAGAGAGAGAGAGAGAGAGAGAGAGAGAGAGAGAGAGAGAGATAACACTCAAAACAAAGATAAATGAAGGTGAAAGAAGCCTCAAAAGCTTGTCATTGCAGATTAGTTGTGAATTGTCTAAGAAACCTGCATTTGCATCTATGAATAAGATACCGTAGTTAATAGATTATTGTATGACACAGATGTCATGAAATGTTTAAGATTGAAATTTCCGAAAAATTGGAAAACGTACGGGAATTGATGATGGAAGAAAAGTTTAGAAGGTTAGCAGCATTTGGAATAAAGTTTCCATGAAATGAAGAGCATATGAGATTGTGATAGAGTATACGGATGCTGCTATGTGGGTTGAGATCATGAAGAAGCCACGCGGCAATGGGATCTTCAGGGGATATTGGCTCCCTGGTAGGAGATAATAATGTGGATGTTTTTCTATGTAGAAGATATCAGGAATAATGACATAGTACGCCTCACTGAAGAGTATGAAGAGTATGTGTCAATGTTCAAGAAGGACATAGTTTGGGGATGAGTTGTTTTTAACACAATAGAACGGAAAAGAAATACCTCCACCAATTATGGAAAATGGGAATTGGACAACAGCAGATCAAAAGTGGTCGATGACGATTCTAGACGTGGACATAGTTCAAGATTACTAATAGAATCCCCCTGAGAAGTTGACTAAAGTTGTCCAGAAGTCCCTAGTACAAAAAATCGGAAACATGACAGAATTTGCGAAGAGTGGTTGGGGTGGGAAAGTGTAGGCTTTTGGGCCTATGTCTTCCCAATATTTTCCCATTTTTTCTCAATTACCTATGATGTTGTTAATGGGCCTCAACAGAAAGATAAGGTTTAAATTGGTCAGAGATGCCGGGTTGGGCCAACCCGGACTACCCGTTGTGACTAGACCTATTTAATGTCTCTCTTCTCTTCTCAGTACACACAACCAACTTCTGAATTCTTTTTCTCTTCCTCTGCTGTTGTTATCTTGGGTACGTCTCTGTCTCTTCACTTCTCTTCCTTTCTCTGCCGCGGCTTGCCGCAACCTCTGCTCTTCTCCGCTCCTTTGGTTTCTGTGTTGCTGCCTCGGTCTCCATGATCGCTGGCCGTTTGCGATCTCTGTTGGTTTGCTGTATCGGTACTCTCGATCTATGGATGCAAAAATTTGTCAAAATCGAGCATGTAGATTAAAATTAAAATATCATTAGTTAATTTCTAAAGAAGACATAAAAATCAAAATTTTTTGACTAACAAAATCAAAATTTATCCTACTTTTAGCTCAGAAAAAAGGTGGAAATTTGAAATAGGAGGATTTGAGGATGGGTTAAGTGAATTTTGTAAAACAAAAAATGTTTCTTTTTAGATTATCCTTTAAAATCTAATTAAAAAATGTACATTTTCCTTCTTGAACAGCTACTGCTGCCGCACTGCCACCGCAGGAGAGCTGATCGGAGGGAGGCGGAGCGCCGCCTTTGCAGTTGCTGCAATCGGAGTCAAAGAGGGAGAGAGCAGCCAGGGAAGGGAGAGGTGTGAGTCGTAGAGGGAGGGAGGAAATGATAACTCTGTATTTTGTTTCTTTCTGTCAATCGAATTTAGATTTCAGAGTGAACTGGGAGGTGAGTGTTTCTCTAAAAAAAATAAGTCAAGTAGCCAACCATTAAGTTTTCGGTTATTTTGAAAAAACTTTTAAAGAGTTTCAATGAAAATATACATAATTACTAAAAATTTTCGGGAAGAACCAATATTAAGTGGTAGGGGTGAAATTGTTTTTTATAATTATACCATTTAAAATTAACAAACTATAACATATCAATCATTATCTGACGTTCTCCTACTAATCAAAAGAATAATTAGACCAACAACAATATAGAGTAAAATATTTTCTCACTATAAATCAATAACTTTCAGTATAAATATAATAATAACAGGTTGGAAAAATTTTGTTCTTACAATTTACAAAACGATCTCAAATTACATCGAATTTGTTGAAAAATTAAACAGAAATTTATTTTCTTGTGAAACGGATTGAATGAAGGAAAAAAGCAAAGAAGTAAATTCACCTAAGCAATTGAGCATCTTCGGTAGACATACAATAATTAATCGTCCAAAGCTTCACATAGAAAGTAACTCCTAAAAGCAAAATACTAAACCCAACGACTTTCTGACTCTAAATTTACATTTTTCAAACCTAATTTTAATTCCAAAAGCTAAATACAGCCTATGTTGACTCTAAAACGTCATGAAAAATGACAATGGAACATAAAATAAAAGTATATAAAATTTATCTAATCTCAAATCAAAATAATAATTATAATTTACAAACAAATTGAAAAAAAAATGCAATGGACTTACCTTCTCGTCGGCAGTGTAAATGGGTTCATACCCTCTGAGTACTTCCAGACCCAAACTCTTAGTCCATACCCTCTGAGTACTTCTAGACCCAAACTCTTACTCTTATAGTGAAACATGAACCCAAACCCAGACCCTCTGAGTATAAAATTTATAGACCCAGACCCGACCCTTCAGGGTCTAGAGTAGGGTTAGGTATACTCGTACTCATATGACATTTTTCTGTTTTTTTATTGTTAAACAAAAATATATATAAAAAAATTTTCAGAAAATCTAACCCTCAAAAATCATGCCTCTGTTAAATGCCTTTGGAACAAACAACTACTGGTATAAAATTTTGAATGAGATAAACAAGTCCACAAGAAACATTGAATGGAGAAAACAGTAGTATTGATGTCTCGAAGAAGAAATCTTGAAGAAAATTTATCTTCTCTAAACTATGAAGAAAATTTCTCTTCTCTTCTCTAAATTAAGAAAATAAACCACTCAACATCATAAATGTATAAATTATGTATTAATAAAAAATATATAAAAATAATATAATATATAAATATATATTATTTTATTATAATAGATATACGGGTTTGGGTATCATCGTATTCTACTCATACCCATTTAATAGAATCTATATGAGCATGAGTACGGGTACAGGTCCGTAAATATAAAATTTTAACCTTACCTGCTATAAATAGGTATAGACTCGCAAGAGTACGGGTAAGACCTGTCCCGTTTACAACCCTAACAGCGGAGGCCGGTGGCGAGGGGCAGCAATTGGTTGGTGTGGGTGGTGGAGTGAAATCGCTAGTTGATGGAGAGCAGATTATTATTTTTTTAGGGCAATAAGAATGAGGGGTGAAAATCGATTTTGGGTTTAAAAACAGTTTATATATATATATATATATAATAAAAAGCCCTTAATGAAAAGACCTAGTTTCAGTTAGGGCTTTCTAATAATAATAAAAAATAATAAATGAAAAACTTGTCTCCCCCCTCCACCCCCTTTTTACTTGTCGGTCTTAAAGTAATCTTTGGCGGGATGGGCATCGATTCCCCTTACTCTAGTGTGGCCTATCCATGAAAATGATTGTATTAAAAAATATATTAGACGATTAAAATTTCCAAATGAAAATACTCAAGTTCATACTAAAACTTAATGAAGCAAAACTAAAAACATATCAAACTAGATAACTAAACTCTGTAAACAAATACACATGAGAAATATGTGCATACTTATTCCACAAGTGAAAATGACACTTTTTTTTTTTGGCTAAATCATTAAATTTCATTGTGCATCACACAATTCAAACTGAAAACCATCAATTGGGCATCCAAGAGCACCACCGAAAGCAATTCTAGCATCATAAAAAATTAGCAAATACTATCCATATCCCTTCCACTACAAACCATCCACCAACAAGAAAAGCATTCAAGTAGCACAATTGAAGCTATCCTATTCCATGGTATAATAGTGCACCATCACCGTTCCAACCTCCTCAAACTAACACCAATAGTAGACATGTCCACGGTTTGGATCTTACGATTAATGTTTTTACTATTCTTTAAAATTACAGTTTAAAATTAGTTTCGATTTCTTAGTTTAGTGTGTTTTTTATTCCAATTTCACGATTCCAATCCTTTTTTGCAAAATTGGATAAAAATGCAAATTCGGAATAGTTAAACTATGAAATCGAAATTCTTTGAATAGGTATCCGTTTTCTGAAAGCTCTGGTTCGTTTAGAAAATGTGGTTCGAGCCATCCCTGCCCCCTCACGTCAATCCCACGACAAACCTATGTTGAGAAGAATGATTTTGATTAGACTTAGTAAGTTCAGTTATAGGATTTTGTAGAGAATCCAATTTTCCTTTTTTACCCTTTTGGAATCATCGAAGGTATAACTATGAAAAGAGGAAGAACTCGAGAGTGTGAGAGATTACCTTTTAATTTACCAAAAGCAGCCGAAAAATGGTTATTGGTTCAAGAACGTAAGGTGCCCAGGTTGAGAGAGATAAATTGAACAAATATGCCATCATCTCCACCCCGTAGGAACAAAAAAAACCCGGTTCACGTGATCAAACCTTAAAGCCCTAAACACTATACTCTTTTTGAAAAGAATCTTTGATTTTTCAAACAAACAAATCGATACAAAGTAAACTCTCTTTAGCCACTCGTATCGATTTGCCACAATGTACTCCTCCAACCTAGTTTTACATGCAAGCAATCTTGCGAGTCACGAGATTGGCCACACACAAACACAATGAATGGATGGACAGAAGAAAGGCCGTATATAAAAAAAATAATTGATATCTCCAATCGACAATGAAACTATTTAAGCAAATGATGTTATCTGTCATTTCTCTTGAAGCGATACAGAAAAGACTTTTAAGAGTCGCTCATATTAAAGCTTCAAATGAGGTCAAGAGTCAAGTTACCATCGAAGTAAATTGCAAGCCGGATAAACAAGAAAAATTAAATTGGAATCGTAAATCGAAGAATCGAAATTAACCTCAAAATAAATTAAAAACTAAAAAATCGTGAAATTATAAAATCGGAATCGTAAAACCATAAAAATTTTTAAAAAGTTCGAATCATAAAATCGTCAAATCAAAACTATAAATTCGAATAAATCATAAAACAGTGAAGAACATAATCAAAAAATTGGAAGTTAAAGTCGTAAAACTATCACAGCGGAACCGTAAATTCAAAAAATCAAAACCGTACATCGTAAAAACTAAAATAAAAATTGTGAAATCAGAAATGTATAACCTCCAAAACAAAACTGTGAATTCGAATAATTTGAACTACAAAAATCAAAACTATAAAATCAAAAAAATCAGAATTAGTATACTGACAAATCGAAATCGTGAAATTGAAAAATTAAAATCGCAAAATCATGAAATTATAATTACAAAATCGCTGAACCTGAAATTGCGAAATAAAAAAATTAAAATCACAAAATCATTAAATTCAAAACCGCTTAACCGAAATCGTGAATTAAAATTATTTAAGCCACAAAACCGTAATCGTGAATTCAAATGATTTGAACCATAAATCTGGAACCATGAAATCGAAATATCAGAATCCAAAAATTATCAAACGAAAATCAAATGAAAATCGTGAAATTGAAAACCGAAACAATGTAACTATAAAAATCGAAATTGTAAAATCGTGAAATCAAAATAGTAAGGCTTCAGAACCGTGAATTAAAAAAAAAAAAAAAAATAGAACAGTTACTGTAAAAATCGAAATTGTGAAATTATAAAATCGCCAAATCAGAATTGTAGATTCAAAATTAGCACTACAAAACAGGAAAGCGGAATTGTAAAATTATAAAATAAAAACTGTAAAACTGCCAAACTAAACCATGAATTCAAATAATTATAATCATATAATCAAGTAATAAAAAATTTGACAATTCCAGTTCCAATTTAGCCAGATCTAACTACTTACCTACCCATCAACACAAAAAACACTAGATCCGTAAAGAATCGAAATTCAAGGTAAAAAGAAAAAGACCAATTCAATATGAAGGTACAGCAACAAAAGAAAGCATTAAAAGGAAAGACTCGGCCAAAATAAATCGGGGCCGAATTTGGCTGGAGAAAAGAAGGGAGAAAGGGGAAAAAGAAAGGGTAGAGAAAGTGACTTTTTTTTCACTAGCATGTAATGTTATTTAGATCGCAGAAAACAAATGAACAAACGAGCAGTTTACCGCACTTATATCGCACCCCAGTGAGCGTGCACATCTTGGTTTATTCCTTTTGACATAATTAATTAAATCAATATTGATTTCTATAACATTACTCTATATTAATTGAAAATGGTACCCTAAGGACTTTTGTAGAAAGTCTATGCGTGGCCTTAACGTAAACAGGGATATGCACCATGGCAACATTGAACTTAACTTTTTGCTGGAAACATTGAACTTACTCGGCTACTAAACAAATCAAAAAGGCATATAGATTGAGCAAATATCAAAGGACAAACCTATTACGCACATGCAGAACTGAAGTTCAACATAACCTAATATTAAATCACCCAAACACAGGAACTAATCCCACAAGTAAATGAAACTTAAATATGCTATATGACAGACTAATCTCTGAAAGGTTTAAAACAGAAGATATGTTTCCTTTGACCTACCAAAGTTTCTGTCTCGTATTGCTGCTAGTTGACAACCAAGTAAAAAAACAAAATCGACACCACCAATAGCAAAAAACATCCTAACCCTCAGAAGGAGTTCATATGAATAGCAATTTCCATTCCTCATCTCTCTTAGCACAGCGCAGTAAGTGGACCTTTGACAGTGTCCATAGAAGTAGGCCACGTAAAGCCTGACTCAAGGTTGCATCAAGATCGATATCAAGCACTGCCAGAGCGTGCCTGGAATGAAATTAAGGAAGTTCAGCTGAAGCAATGAATGTTCTACAACAAATGGAGAATTGTTGCATCATAAATCCAATGCAAGAAGAAAAGGGAACAAATTGTCTCACCTTCCGAGGGGAGGCTGACCTTGATCTTGACCTTGACCTCGACATTGATCTCGACCTTGATCTAGCTCTAGAAGTTTCAATTTCAAGTGATAAGAATGTCAATCAACAATACAGAATGAGAATGAGAGAAACTTAAAGATTAGCATACACCACAGAAAACAGGGACAATTCAGAAAGACCACGGTCCACGCACCTAGTTGATTTGACAGGAAATGGAGATCTAGACTTGGATGGCGACCTAGAAACAGATTGTCCTGCAGATTTGCTGAGAACAGGAAAAGCTTCAAAGTCGAGGATATCGAAAAATCATATAAAATATGCCATATGACAACAAGTTAATACCTCCTGTTTCTTCTAGGAGATCTGCTTCTACTGCGACTCCTACTCCGGCTTCGTGATGGACTGCCCTTGTATTCCTTTACCTATTCAAAAGAAGAACAAAAGCAGACATATAATCAGCTCGTATTTTAAACTTCTGGTGAAGTCAAGTTTACTTCCTTCATCAAATACCATCATGTATGCGATAATACCAGTAAGGAATGAGGATCTGCAATGTGAAGAACAAGATTCCTATGCTGAGGCGTGAAGAAATATAAAGCCTTGCACATTCCTATGTACCAACATAACAATTTATTTGTTGCACAGCAACAAAAAGACAGGCATTTAAAACAGGAAAGGAAAAGAAGAAAACGATCCAACCAAGATACACGTAGCTAGTCACAGGCAAACTAAGAAAAAATAATTGAAACATTCTTGAACAACTCCCAGATAAAACACAGGATGGAGTTTTTTTAAGTGCTTTTATTAATAGGATTGGTAGAAGATTACAGAATTTAAAGGAGGCAAATTCCATACCCTGATACGAGTCTTAGTCCAAGGATTTCGAAATTCAGTGTCATCAAGTT
Organism: Catharanthus roseus; assembly: GCA_028651295.1. Taxonomy (NCBI): domain Eukaryota; kingdom Viridiplantae; phylum Streptophyta; class Magnoliopsida; order Gentianales; family Apocynaceae; genus Catharanthus; species Catharanthus roseus. The sequence goes on from JAPQWS010000027.1 coordinate 1,063,644, forward strand.
TCCGAATCTGCAGCATCCAGAAAACATTAGCCATAACATCATTCACACAAAGACAAGCAAATCAAAGATTGTTTACCAACTTACTGCATATTTCATATCATCGTAAGAGGTGTAATCGACCAAGCCATAAGTTCCTGCATTCCACAAATGCATGAGATATTTACAAAATAAAACATTGAGTGGCTAAGAATCACTTATAGGAAGCAAATACACATTTAAATACGCATTCCAATGAGATTATAAAGCTTACCCTCACTGTCGCGAGAAACTTCTGCGAAGCACACATCACCAGCTTTTCGCATGTGATCCTAAAACATATTCAATGCTGAGTTTGATTCATGGCCAGACGAACAAATTTGCAGCAAACAACTAATCTATCCTTACCTTCAAATCTTGCCAAGAAGCAGAAGATGGAAGCCCACGGACAATAACTGGATAAATATAAGAATTATAAAGAAATAAATTAACACATCTAAAGCAAATGAACATAAAACACAAAAGGTTTAATGCAGTGTTGAGAAGCAGCAAACCTCGAAAATCTGAATGGCGAGAGACGCCATAGCGTCCCCCACCGCTGCCACCACCACCACCACCACCACCATAGCCACTACGACGGTCACTTGAAGCTGACGGACCTCTGCCACCATGTGCAAGTTCAACCTACATTCAAGGCAACAAAAATAAGGCTTTATTTGGATTGATTTTTAGATAGAAAAAAAGTGAAACTTTTTATTCTCGAATTTTATGAAAGTAAGATGATTTGTGAGAGAAGATGTGGGACGCAGGATTAAAAAAGGGTAAATGAAAGTGTAAGTGAATCATCAATCCCGATAAACCCTAAATTAGTGAAATGGTAAATAAATAAGACAAGCCAACAAAAGTGGTCAGAGATCTTCTTACTCTCAGACGACAACCATCAAAGTTATAGCCATCCCTCCCCCTGATTGCATCTTCTGCATCACGTGAACTCTCAAACTACAAAAGATAATTTTTACCTACGTAAGTTATGGTATTCTATTCACAAACTACACAACTGATACGAGATTCACCATATAACTGAACAAGGACCACCTAAATAAGAGCATACAACAGTTTAAATAGTTCAAAGAAGAAATACCTCCACAAAGGAATAACAAGGAGGGCGAGGCGGAATCTTCAGTTCAATGTCAATGATACGGCCATACTGCAAAAGGGTAGCACACAGTACCTCAGCTAGGAAAACATAGATTAGATTTTAGAGAAATAAGAAATGTTGTCCAATGTTAGGATAAAAATAAATATGCATAGGGTAGAAACAAACTCAAAATCTAAAGTATGAAATAATTGGAAAAAATAGGATGCTCAAGCAACAGAAGGTGATTGAACCTGACAAAAGTAACATGAACAAACAACTAAAAGAAAGGACAGCACAATACAGCATTGACAGACCACCTATTCCAAGCCCACCACGTTAAATGCCAATAAACTAGTTCCAATCAAGAAATACATGTAATGGTGAATGGTACTAAGTACAGAATTCTGACGCCCTTTCCAGCTATAATGAAGTTTGCAGTCAATTAATAAATGGCAAATCACACCTTGTAAAACAGATCTTCAACTTCATATTCTTTTATATCTGAGGGAAGGTTCCCGACATAGATTGTGCGAGAAAAACGGCCACTCATTTTCAGTTCCAGCAATCAAGTATCAGCTGCAATAATATACATGGGATAGAAGATAAAAATCATAAATCGGGAAATACTAACCAAAGGCATTTCTTGATAAGCAAATTATCCAAATTCTATTTATACACTTTTAATTTCATCCACGGAGTAGGACTATAAAATAACCAAATCAAAATGAAAACCTATGAAGCAAACCAAGAGAGCATCCTTGCAGTGAGCCATGCTCCACAAGCTCCATGCTCATATGCTCCATTATGCTCCAAGCAATAATATATTCGAAATAAATTTTGATCTCTTCATCCTCTTTAAAATTTTGCAGATGTATAGCTCTTCCGAGATGAGTAAGAACCTCCAATTAAATATAAATAGACAAAACTCCACCCTGACTCCTCCCATTCCCAATCTACATCCCTATGTATGATTCCAAAGCTCAAAGTCCATGCGCTTGACATCTATCATAAACAAAGTATGTCTGTCACGAGATGAGGTAAGATGTCCACATACTAATGCATTTACCTTGTTCAGACTGTATTTAACTTCACTGAAGAATATGACCCAGGAAATATAAAATATCAGCTAGTAGATATTCTAGTTAGCAGAGATTCTATTATCAATGGAGCCCTAATGGCATTTTTCACTCTACGTGAGCATTAAAATGCATCTTAATGATCAATTAAAGTTAAATATGACACTATATAATACATTCAATTATGAATAGATTAAAACATCAGACGAGTTTAGAGTCTGAAATTTTTTGCTCACACTGAAGGGTGTTTCAAAAACACATTTATAAAAAAAAATAAGACAAAAACCAATAGAAAATTACTGGTGTTTCACAGTAAAAGCAACTAAAGCTCCCATGTAGAGGAAATATGCTTCTAATACATAGCTGTTGACTGACATCAAGATAAAACACAGCTAAGTAACATTCTTAACTCGGAGCAGAAGGCAAGAAATGCACAGTGAAGAAGAGAAAACATGGTTCATTGTCCTCTTGAGATAACTTACACATAATAAAATACTCAGGCACATAGCAATTTCAGGATAGTAAGTGTCAGTACCAGAAAAATGTTATCAAAAAGCACGAAGATAGCTCCAATTTAATAACCCCACGGACTGAAGGACACAAATTGGAAAAGAGATAAATTGTTCACCTGTGTCACCAAAACTCTCCCATACACATCCCAGAAAATAAGCAATTAAAAGATAAATATAAAAGGAAAAGGTCAAAGTAACCCCATTTTCCGACCAGAAAGTGCATAAGAATCTATAGCGGTTGCTAACAAGATTATGATTACATATTAAACTGTGAAGTAACAAGATTTACAATGGTCGAGTACAACATGAATCTGAAATCATACCGGAACAGAAAACCAGGAACCAGCAAGGAGTAATGGGCTCAGCGCCAATTTTGAGCTCCCGAACAAAATTCAAGAGTAACCGGTGGAGCTAGGGTTCTTCGCCACTTCCCCACCTTATCATACGTCAGATACAAAGAATGGCTCAGAGGTTTAGAAAGAAGGTGAAAGCAACAAAAGAGATAATAAGGGAGTAGAATTAACACCTGCGGGAAGGACTAACGGAACTGTGAGGAAGACGAAGCCTTTGCTCGTTTTGCTCCTTCCGTCCAATCTTCGTGAGTTTGAGTCTGGGACCTCACTCCCCTTAGGGGTTAGGGCTAAATATAATTTCGTTTATATCAATTTTTTTTTTATAAAAAAAATTGTAAATTTCAATTTTGTACCCAATCATTTGCATTTTTCTCAAATAAGTTTTTTTTTTTTTTTTGAAAAATCTCAAAAAAATGCATAGAAATAACATATTTGTCTGAAATAGATACTTATATTAGGTTTCAAATGGAAGGTTCATTTCTAAAGTTTAATTGACACTGAAATACTATAGGTAAAATAGATGAGAATATATTTAGAATATCAAATTTATTAGACCTTAATTAAAATTTATTTTACCAAACTAAATGAATCATCTTCTTCTTTTATACACAAGAAATCTCTGAAATTCTATTTTCATTAAGGCTCTCTCTTAGCCTTCAACCCCCTCGTTCCCACCTTACTCTTTTCTTCTCTTCTCTTCTCCCTATCAATCCTCTTTATTTTAGGTCCAAGTTTATTCAAACCACTTCTTCAAATTGTACTTGTCACTTGAACAACGGAAGTTATCTATTACCTTTCACCTCACCGCTTGATAATGGTATAGAGAAAATCATTACTACTTATGTACCCAACTAATAGTCCATGCATTCTTTTAAATTTTTTCAAAAATCAAGTACTTATTTGAGACAAATATAAAATTTCAAATACCAAATTGAAATTTATCCTAATAATTCGTTTTTCTTATAGTTCATAAAAAAATTATGAACTATTAAAATAAAAAAAAATAGGAAGTTATCAATATGATAAAACATTCTTCTGACAATACAGCCAAAGATCAAAAGGAACTCATTTTTGATATCATTCAAGACCTTCCTCCTGAAGCCCAAAAACGACAACTTGAAAAACTCAGAACCCTCATTCTTCGAGAAGAATCCAGTTATGCTCGACTCATTGAACCTTTCAGTATTTCAAAAATGTTTGATCGCTATTCCAACTTGAACCCTCCAATTCGTCAACATAGCACAACTGAACTACAAACCGAGATTCGTTCACTCAAAGCACAAGTCAAAGAACTCAAAGAACGCGTATTTTCAGTAGAAACAAAGAATTTGGAGTTAGACACTCAAATTGCATTATTACAATTGCGGACTTCGAAAGGTAAAGAAGTTCTTCCAGACTCCTCTATTCCCGATTTTCCATTTGCCGAAATTCCTATGCCAGGTACAAACCCGCAAGATTCCATGTTTATTTCTATTATAGATAAAATTACATTTCAAAAATGGAATATTGATGTTACAATTTCAATTGGAAATTTCAAAGCTACATTCACAGCTATGCTAGACAGCGGAGCCGATCAAAGTTGCATCAAAGATGGATTAATTCCAACAAAATATTACGTACCTACAAACGAATCATTAGTTACTGCAAACGGTATGCCTCTACAGGTCAAAGGTAAACTTGTCAAAACTGCCATTTGCAACGATCATTATTGTTTCAAACATCAATTCATTGTTGTTAGTGATTTAAATACTGAGATCATTTTGGGTACTCCATTCCTTACTCAAATCTATCCCTTTTGGGTTAATCACCATGGTTTAGGTACCAAAATCATGGGTAATCCAGTTGTTTTCTAATTTTTGAACCCTGTCAAACAAAAAGAATTATTTTTGTTACAAGAAAATTCTATTTACAAACAAATTAATACTATTCAACGATTTCAGAATAAAATTAATTTTTTAAAAGATGATCTTTCTTATACAAGAATTGAAGAACAACTGCAAACTCCTCAAATTCAACAAAGAATTTTAGCATTTCAAAATTTACTTACAAAAGAAGTTTGTGCTGATATTCCAAATGCTTTTTGGGATCGAAAACAACATATTGTTTCGCTTCCTTATGAAAAGGATTTTTCTGAGACAAACATACCTACAAAAGCACGTCCCATTCAAATGAATCATGAGTTACTTGAAGTATGCAAAAAAGAGATTCAAGATTTACTTGCAAAGAAATTAATTCGCCCCTCCAAATCACCATGGAGTTGCGCTGCATTTTATGTTATGAATCAAGCGGAAAAGGAACGCGGTGTTCCTCGGCTCGTCATCAATTACAAACCACTCAACAACGTTCTTCATTGGATCCGGTATCCCATTCCAAACAAAAAGGATTTACTCAAACGTCTCTATAATGCAAAAATATTTTCCAAATTCGATATGAAATCAGGTTTCTGGCAGATTCAAATTGCTGATCAAGATCGCTACAAAACCGCATTCACAGTTCCCTTTGGGCATTACGAATGGAACGTTATGCCTTTTGGACTCAAAAATGCTCCTTCTGAATTTCAACATATTATGAATGATATTTTCAATCCTTATACTACATTCATTATTGTTTATATTGATGATGTCTTGCTATTTTCTGAATCACTTGATCAACATTTTAAACACTTACAAACATTTTTTCAGGTTGTCAAACGAAATGGTTTAGTTGTTTCTGCACCTAAACTTAAATTATTTCAAACTCAAATACGTTTTTTAGGTCATAATATTTACAAAGGTACTATTACACCTATTCATCGTGCTCTTGAGTTTGCTGACAAATTTCCAGATGAAATTAAAGATATAAATCAATTACAAAGATTTCTTGGATGTCTCAATTATCTGTCTGACTTTTTTCCACATCTACGTCAAATTTGTGCTCCATTATACCAAAGATTACAAAAAGATCCCCCTGCATGGTCTCATACACATACTCAAATTGTTCGCATGCTCAAATCTCAGGCAAAAACATTACCATGCATGTCCCTTCCTCATCCATCTGCATTCATGATAGTTGAAACAGATGCATCAGATTTAGGATATGGTGGCATCTTGAAACAACGTTTCAATCATTCATCACATGAGCATTTAGTCAGATATCATAGTGGTCTATGGCTCGGACCGCAAAAAAATTATTCAACTGTCAAAAAAGAAATTTTAAGTATTGTTTTATGTATTTCAAAATTTCAAGATGATTTATACAATAAACGTTTTCTTTTACGAATTGATTGCAAATCTGCTAAAGAGATTTTACAAAAAGATGTTCAAAATCTTGTTTCCAAACAAATTTTTGCTCGATGGCAGGCTATTTTATCTGCTTTCGACTTTGATATTGAATATATCAAAGGCACTCAAAATTCTTTACCAGATTTTCTAACAAGAGAATTCCTTACAGTTCCTCACCATGAGTAAACACAAAGACAGAGAGAAACCTGCAAAACAACAGATTCAAAGTTTTCATGATTATGAAATGAAGACCAGTTCTTCATTTATTCAAACACCAAACAGCCTTCAAACTCTTTCCCCTCTAACCACTTCACTACCAACCAAACCATCTCCAGTTTCGCTTCTTATTCACTATGCCCGACATCCTCTTACTGACTACTTCAAAGATCACACAATGTTATACTACTGTATTTTTTATAAAGAAAAAAATATAGTAACTATGATGAAACACTCATTATCAATTTCCCTACGATATTATAATCCCTGGATATGCCTTTTATTCAATTCTGTCATCTCATCAAACTGTATGATAGCTTGACTTATGGAAGAACACGAATTCAATATGATATGGGTGTCTGCTCTTTCTCGTATAATGGATATAATTATCCTCCTTTGTACCTATACCACAGCTGTGATGACGAAATTGAAATTATGTTCAAATTTTTTCTCCCACAAGCTATCAAGATTCACGATTCATTCCTTGAATACCAAGCGCGAGTCTATGAATCAGAATACAACTGAGAGTTATCAAATCAAACAAGTTTATTCAAAGGATTTTCCACTATCACTCATCCGAGAATTCAAAATCAATTGGTGGATTGGGTATTCTGTAGATCTTTGTTCACAAGACACTGTACTCAAATTTATTCAAACTCATCAACTAGTGCAACACAATATTCAACAACTATCTAAAGGTGCAGGTCCTTCAAAAATCACAATTCAAACAACTGCTCCAGTCAAAGCCTCTGCGCCTACCACTTCATCCAAACCAGAATCCTCACATTCTAAGATTACAACTGATGATACCGACGATGCAGCTCAATTTCAAGAATTCCTACGCTTCAAGGCATTTCAACAACAACTCAAACAGCAAACGTCTCATAGTTCGACGTCCTCCCAAGGTTCCTCTACCGAGCCTTTCTGTACTGATCCTATCGGCGGACAGGATCCCTATGATTTTTAATTAAAAAAAAAAAAATTTTCTGCAGAAAATCAGAAAAATGTTCGTTTCACCTCTACGTGTTGGTAAGGTGTTGGTCAGCTCATAAGCCTGTTGGTAAGCCCGCCTGAAAAAGGGTGTTCCCGGCAAAGTGGTCCCATCGTTCCCACGACGATTTGAAGTTGGACAAATTCTGCAAAATTCTGCTCTAATAATAATAATAATAAAAACTATAATAGATATAATAATGATGTATAATGATAATAGATAACTCAATAATGTTAGTCATAATAATGATGCTATCATAATGATGTCTCTAGCTCATCATCATCACATGGGAGACATCATAATTAATGCTGGAAAAGAAGTCAAAAAGTAGTCAAGAGTTGAATGATGACCAGCAAGTGGCGGGACCCACACGCCACTATCAGACAATATGATTACACTTTTACAAAAAGTCAAAAGTGATATTATTGCACCTGCAGACAATCCCAAGTGGAGGGACCCACGTCCTCCATTATTCAAGCTCCATTATTGTCCTGCAGATTCCAAAGAAATGCAAATTCAAATTCAAATGCAATTCAAATGAAGATTCAAGACAAATGTAAATTTAGTTTCTTCTATAAATAGATTAGCTCAAATGTATTCAAAAACACGCTTTTACAAAAACAATTAACACCGAAATTTACACACTACTCTTGCTTTAGAACTCTCAAGCATTCTCTTGTATCCCCAAGTTTCAAGTTTTCAGATTAATTTCAAGTAAGCTTTTCTTTAATTATTTCAATTTTCAATTATTGTTATTTAATCTTTTATAACTTATAACTTTTATAACCTGGGTTCTATTCGTCATTTCATAATCATGAGAACTTTGAATCTGTTGTTTTGCAGGTTTTACTCTATCTTTGTGTTTACTCATGGTGAGGAACTGTAAGGAATTCTCTTGTTAGAAAATCTGGTAAAGAATTTTGAGTGCCTTGGATATATTCAATATCAAAGTCGAAAGCAGATAAAATAGCCTGCCATCGAGCAAAAATTTGTTTGGAAACAAGATTTTGAACATCTTTTTGTAAAATCTCTTTAGCAGATTTGCAATCAATTCGTAAAAGAAAACGTTTATTGTATAAATCATCTTGAAATTTTGAAATACATAAAACAATACTTAAAATTTCTTTTTTGACAGTTGAATAATTTTTTTGCGGTCCGAGCCATAGACCACTATGATATCTGACTAAATGCTCATGTGATGAATGATTGAAACGTTGTTTTAAGATGCCACCATATCCTAAATCTGATGCATCTGTTTCAACTATCATGAATGCAGATGGATGAGGAAGGGACATGCATGGTAATGTTTTTGCCTGAGATTTGAGCATGCGAACAATTTGAGTATGTGTATGAGACCATGCAGGGGGATCTTTTTGTAATCTTTGGTATAATGGAGCACAAATTTGACGTAGATGTGGAAAAAAGTCAGACAGATAATTGAGACATCCAAGAAATCTTTGTAATTGATTTATATCTTTAATTTCATCTGGAAATTTGTCAGCAAACTCAAGAGCACGATGAATAGGTGTAATAGTACCTTTGTAAATATTATGACCTAAAAAACGTATTTGAGTTTGAAATAATTTAAGTTTAGGTGCAGAAACAACTAAACCATTTCGTTTGACAACCTGAAAAAATGTTTGTAAGTGTTTAAAATGTTGATCAAGTGATTCAGAAAATAGCAAGACATCATCAATATAAACAATAATGAATGTAGTATAAGGATTGAAAATATCATTCATAATATGTTGAAATTCAGAAGGAGCATTTTTGAGTCCAAAAGGCATAACGTTCCATTCGTAATGCCCAAAGGGAACTGTGAATGCGGTTTTGTAGCGATCTTGATCAGCAATTTGAATCTGCCAGAAACCTGATTTCATATCGAATTTGGAAAATATTTTTGCATTATAGAGACGTTTGAGTAAATCCTTTTTGTTTGGAATGGGATACCGGATCCATTGAAGAACGTTGTTGAGTGGTTTGTAATTGATGACGAGCCGAGGAACACCGCGTTCCTTTTCCGCTTGATTCATAACATAAAATGCAGCGCAACTCCATGGTGATTTGGAGGGGCGAATTAATTTCTTTGCAAGTAAATCTTGAATCTCTTTTTTGCATACTTCAAGTAACTCATGATTCATTTGAATGGGACGTGCTTTTGTAGGTATGTTTGTCTCAGAAAAATCCTTTTCATAAGGAAGTGAAACAATATGTTGTTTTCGATCCCAAAAAGCATTTGGAATATCAGCACAAACTTCTTTTGTAAGTAAATTTTGAAATGCTAAAATTCTTTGTTGAATTTGAGGAGTTTGCAGTTGTTCTTCAATTCTTGTATAAGAAAGATCGTCTTTTAAAAAATTAATTTTATTCTGAAATCGTTGAATAGTATTAATTTGTTTGTAAATAGAATTTTCTTGTAACAAAAATAATTCTTTTTGTTTGACAGGGTTCAAAAATTTGAAAACAACTGGATTACCCATGATTTTGGTACCTAAACCATGGTGATTAACCCAAAAGGGATAGATTTGAGTAAGGAATGGAGTACCCAAAATGATCTCAGTATTTAAATCACTAACAACAATGAATTGATGTTTGAAACAATAATGATCGTTGCAAATGGCAGTTTTGACAAGTTTACCTTTGACCTGTAGAGGCATACCGTTTGCAGTAACTAATGATTCGTTTGTAGGTACGTAATATTTTGTTGGAATTAATCCATCTTTGATGCAACTTTGATCGGCTCCGCTGTCTAGCATAGCTGTGAATGTAGCTTTGAAATTTCCAATTGAAATTGTAACATAAATATTCCATTTTTGAAATGTAATTTTATCTATAATAGAAATAAACTTGGAATCTTGCGGGTTTGTACCTGGCATAGGAATTTCGGCAAATGGAAAATCGGGAATAGAGGAGTCTGGAAGAACTTCTTTACCTTTCGAAGTCCGCAATTGTAATAATGCAATTTGAGTGTCTAACTCCAAATTCTTTGTTTCTACTGAAAATACGCGTTCTTTGAGTTCTTTGACTTGTGCTTTGAGTGAACGAATCTCGGTTTGTAGTTCAGTTGTGCTATGTTGACGAATTGGAGGGTTCAAGTTGGGATAGCGATCAAACATTTTTGAAATACTGGAAGGTTCAATGAGTCGAGCAGAACTGGATTCTTCTCGAAGAATGAGGGTTCTGAGTTTTTCAAGTTGTCGTTTTTGGGCTTCAGGAGGAAGGTCTTGAATGATATCAAAAATGAGTTCCTTTTGATCTTTGGCTGTATTGTCAGAAGAATGTTCTATCATATTGATAACTTTGCAAGCACAAGGAGAAGAGATATTATCGTCATCTGTGCTGCTGAAGTCTTGGTAATCGTCCGGTTGAGGATCAGAAGATGAATCGTCTTGAATCAAGGAGATATGCAATTTCTCCTTTAATTCTTTGTCTAATTCTGGAAAGTGATCAAGAATCTCATTGATCTTCTTGCTGCGACAGACGTTAGCTTTATGACCTGGTTTGCCACATTTGTAACAGGTGATCTTGTTGAAAGTGGGTTTTTTGGAATGGGATTTACGAGGAGATTTATAAAATTCTGGAGGAGATGGTTTGAAACGACGGGAATAGAATCGTCTTCTTGAATACCGAGGTGTGTTTCGGAAGGAACGTTGTTGTCGTTTGAGGTGAGCAGAAGGGGCCTTAATACCTGTGATTCCAAAAGCTTCGCAAAAGGAACCGAGCTCGCGACGCTCACTACCATATTTGGCTTGAAATTTCAATTCTTGGCATGCAGATAAAGCTTCTTGTTTAATGAATGCAAAGAGTTGTCCATAAGTTATAATATTGAAATCAATTTGTTCTAAACCCATTTCTTTTTTAAGATTTGTAATAATACGTTGAGAAAACAAGTTGGGTAAACCAGTAATGAATTTTTCTTTCCAAAAAGGTGCATTGCAATCAGGTCGTTTGAGAACATATGTCAAAAACATATCTTTGTACCAACGAAAATCTGTTAAAGTTGGGCATCGTAAATTTGTTAAAAATACTTTGGCAGAAGATAATTCTTCTTTTGGATTTCCAACAAAATGCATTGAAATAGTAATAAGTAAAAAATCACATGCATCATTTTCTAATGAAATGTTACCTTGTTCATCCTCGTGTTCAATCGCATGATCGAGAATAGCTATTTTGTCTTCAAGGGTTAATGAATTATCCCACCAATATTTTAATTGCCCTGTAAAGCCGGTAACTAAAAATATTGCTGCTTGTTTCTCAGGAATGTTATGAACTTTGTACGCAATCTTTGCCATACCCATTTCTTGTAATGTGTTGAGTATTTCGTATTCACTTTTGCCATCGATATTCCAATTAGTAATAGAAGAGCCGTCATAATGAGACGTATGAAACTTAGCACGTTCTTCATATTGAATATCAGGTGGAGTAGGTCGTGGATAGTAATTTCTTGTTTCGGCCTGCTTCCAACGAGAATTTGAAAATCGACGAGATTTAAACTGACGAATTTTGTTAACCTCAGCAGGCCCTAAGAAGGAATCTTCAACTTGGTGGATTTTGGAAATGAATTCGTTTGAGGAGGAAAGACGAGAGGCTTCACTGGAAGAACTTAAGGCGTCTAGGTTTTCCTGATCTATGGCATTGATTTTGGATGAACTAGGAAGATTTGAATTAATTTTGTCTAGCGTTTGCGATATTTTGTGTAGTAAAGGAGAAGAAGGTGTGGGCATAGATGATGTGGGACGTATAAGTGTTGTCTCTTGCGCTTTGGATAGTGTACTTGGTTGGAAATGAGGAGAGGAATAACTAGCAGGAAATCTGGGAATATTTGCCTTAGGAATTGATTTAATCTCAGAAGATAACGAATCTACTTGAGTAGCAATAGTATGTAGGATCTGATTGGAATAATTGTTCTGATGATAGATCTTTCTAATATCATCGATTTGAATAGAATCATCATTGTCTTTTCCCCTTTTGAATGGAGAAGCAATAATTTCTCCAGAGGGAGTGTCTATGCGAAGAGATTGAAGTGGTGGATGGATTTGAGTGACAATATGATCATCAGATAATTTCCATTTTTTTGCTAAACATGTATGAACATTGATGTGTGAAATTTTGAAAAAATCTGTTTCTTCAAAACCTTGTTTGATTAAAAAATATTCTAACCAGCAAAAGAAATCAAAAGGTGTATTTAACCGATTAATATCAGAAATCCATTCTTGTTTAATTTTTTTTTTGATAAAATGAATCTAATTGAAAAAACCAAATTCTTTTTTCATCATTTTCGGAATCAAAAATATCATTTTCTAATGAATCAAAATCAATAGTGATAACCTTATGAATAACATCAATCTCACCTTTCATTTGAGATGCAGTTGGAGATGAAGGAGGAGATTTAGAAACCTCAGGAATAGGAGCTGTATGATGTACATGAATAGGAGGAGGAATTTGAAATGTAAAAATTGACTCTACAAATGAAGACCTATGTGGTTCTGGAGGAATGGAAAAGTGAGAACAGGAACCTTGTTCTCGCATAGAATTAAATCGTATAAGAATATTGCCATTTGATTCTTCAATGATATGAGAAATCTCAGTGCGTTCTATATAAGGAGGCGGTTGAGCGTTTTCGATTTGAAATTCTTCTGGAATTGTAATCTCGTGCCATTTGAGTCGTTTTAGAGTAAACGTTTTTGACTGTTCGGCTTCTATATGGAGAAGTACAGTCTCATCTCGTGATGTAGGAATCAGTTTGAAACGTGGATTGAGCTGAGAGCTAAGTAATCGATAATATATACGATACATAACCACGAATTGTTCGGTGAGTTTCTCAAACTCATCGCCTTGTAGATGAATATCTAGTACTAATGAATTCATAATCAAAGGATCTGTTAAAGAAACAGAATAATTTGGAGCACAATTGAAATAAATAGGACCATTACAAATATTCGTTTGAATCATAGCCAGTAATGAAGATTTGTAGCGTTTTAAACGTTTATCTCGTAAAGCTAAATAAATAGGAGCATCAACACCAAGATGAACTAAAGGTTTAACAGCAACTTGAATTAAACCATAATGAATATAACGAAAACCTTTTTCAGCATATTTTTGTAATGAAACTTTTGATAAAAGAGGAATAGTTTGAAATTTTTCTTGAATATTCATCGTCTCTTCATGAATTTTTACAGAGAAAGCTGTTTTGAAATCAAATGTTCCAACTTTGTAAATAGTTTCAATTTGTTCTTCTGGAATAGTCCAGTCATTGAAATTACATGAAATATGTTCTTCCTTGCTTTGAACAATACGTTTGGAATCAAGGCTAAAACCGGAAGAAAACATTCTTCTCATCAAATTCGCCATCTTTAATGCATAGAAATCATGTTATGGGTCTAGATGCAACTACTAATGCGGGACCAACGGGACCACAGTACCGGGAACACCTATTCCGAGCAGGCTTACCAACGGATTTATCTGCTGACCAAACGTCTGACCAACACACAGAGATGAACTAAACACAAGTGATGATAAATATGCAGAGAAGATATGCAAAGGATGCTTAGTTGAATGCTTACTGATCTGGCTCTGATACCAAAATAGAACCCAGGTTATAAAAGTTATAAGTTATAAAAGATTAAATAACAATAATTGAAAATTGAAATAATTAAAGAAAAGCTTACTTGAAATTAATCTGAAAACTTGAAACTTGGAGATACAAGAGAATGCTTGAGAGTTCTAAAGCAAGAGTAGTGTGTAAATTTCGGTGTTAATTGTTTTTGTAAAAGCTTGTTCTTGAATACATTTGAGCTAATCTATTTATAGAAGAAACTAAATTTACATTTGTCTTGAATCTTCACTTGAATTGCATTTCTTTGGAATCTGCAGGACAATAATGGAGGACGTGGGTCCCTCCACTTGGGATTGTCTGCAGGTGCAATAATATCACTTTTGACTTTTTGTAAAAGTATAATCATATTGTCTGATAGTGGCGTGTGGGTCCCGCCACTTGCTGGTCATCATTCAACTCTTGACTACTTTTTGAACATTAATTATGATGTCTCCCATGTGATGATGATGAGCTAGAGACATCATTATGATACCTAAGGATAGTATCATTATTATAACTAACATAATTATTATATCTATTATACATCATTATTATATCTATTATAGTTATTATTATTATTATTACTAGAGCAGAAAATTGCAGAATTTGTCCAACTTCAAATCGTCGTGGGAACGATGGGACCACTTTGCCGGGAACACCCTTTTTCAGGCGGGCTTACCAACGGGCTTATGAGCTGACCAACACGTAGAGGTGAAACGAACATTTTTCTGATGTTCTACAGAAATTTTTTTTTTTTTTTTTTTGTTTTAATTAAAATAGAACCCAGGGTTTTTATAGAACCCAGGTTATAAAAGTTTCAATTGATACCAAAATAGAACCCAGGTTATAAAAAAAAAAAATTCTGCAGAAAATCAGAAAAATGTTCGTTTCACCTCTACGTGTTGGTAAGGTGTTGATCAGCTCATAAACCCGTTGGTAAGCCCGCCTGAAAAAGGGTGTTCCCGGCAAAGTGATCCCATCGTTCCCACGACGATTTGAAGTTGGACAAATTCTGCAAAATTCTGCTCTAATAATAATAATAATAAAAACTATAATAGATATAATAATGATGTATAATAGATATAATAATTATGTTAGTCATAATAATGATACTATCCTTAGGTATAATAATGATGTCTATAGCTCATCATCATCACATGAGAGACATCATAATTCAAGCTGAAAAAGAAGTCAAAAAAGCAGTCAAAAGTTGAATGATGACCAGCAAGTGGCAGGACCCACACGCCACTATCAGACAATATGATTACACTTTTACAAAAGTAGTCAAAAAGAGACATTATTGCACCTGCAGGCAATCCCACGTGGAGGGACCCACGTCCTCCATTATTCACGCTCCATTATTGTCCTGCAGATTCCAAAGAAATTCAAATTCAAATGCAATTCAAATGAAGATTCAAGACAAATGAAATTCAAATGTAAATTTAGTTTCTTCTATAAATAGATTAGCTCAAATGTATTGAAAAAACAAGCTTTACAAAAACAATTAACACAGAAATTTACACACTACTCTTGCTTTAGAACTCTCAAGCATTCTCTTGTATCTCCAAGTTTCAAGTTTTCAGATTAATTTCAAGTAAGCTTTTCTTTAATTATTTCAATTTTCAATTATTGTTATTTAATCTTTTATACCATAGCCACTACGACGGTCACTTGAAGCTGACGGACCTCTGCCACCATGTGCAAGTTCAACCTACATTCAAGGCAACAAAAATAAGGCTTTATTTGGATTGATTTTTAGATAGAAAAAAAGTGAAACTTTTTATTCTCGAATTTTATGAAAGTAAGATGATTTGTGAGAGAAGATGTGGGACGCAGGATTAAAAAATGGTAAATGAAAGTGTAAGTGAATCATCAATCCCGATAAACCCTAAATTAGTGAAATGGTAAATAAATAAGACAAGCCAACAAAAGTGGTCAGAGATCTTCTTACTCTCAGACGACAACCATCAAAGTTATAGCCATCCCTCCCCCTGATTGCATCTTCTGCATCACGTGAACTCTCAAACTACAAAAGATAATTTTTACCTACGTAAGTTATGGTATTCTATTCACAAACTACACAACTGATACGAGATTCACCATATAACTGAACAAGGACCACCTAAATAAGAGCATACACAGTTTAAATAGTTCAAAGAAGAAATACCTCCACAAAGGAATAACAAGGAGGGCGAGGCGGAATCTTCAGTTCAATGTCAATGATACGGCCATACTGCAAAAGGGTAGCATACAGTACCTCAGCTAGGAAAACATAGATTAGATTTTAGAGAAATAAGAAATGTTGTCCAATGTTAGGATAAAAATAAATATGCATAGGGTAGAAACAAACTCAAAATCTAAAGTATGAAATAATTGGAAAAAATAGGATACTCAAGCAACAGAAGGTGATTGAACCTGACAAAAGTAACATGAACAAACAACTAAAAGAAAGGACAGCACAATACAGCATTGACAGACCACCTATTCCAAGCCCACCACGTTAAATGCCAATAAACTAGTTCCAATCAAGAAATACATGTAATGGTGAATGGTACTAAGTACAGAATTCTGACGCCCTTTCCAGCTATAATGAAGTTTGCAGTCAATTAATAAATGGCAAATCACACCTTGTAAAACAGATCTTCAACTTCATATTCTTTTATATCTGAGGGAAGGTTCCCGACATAGATTGTGCGAGAAAAACGGCCACTCATTTTCAGTTCCAGCAATCAAGTATCAGCTGCAATAATATACATGGGATAGAAGATAAAAATCATAAATCGGGAAATACCAACCAAAGGCATTTCTTGATAAGCAAATTATCCAAATTCTATATATACACTTTTAATTTCATCCACGGAGTAGGACTATAAAATAACCAAATCAAAATGAAAACCTATGAAGCAAACCAAGAGAGCATCCTTGCAGTGAGCCATGCTCCACAAGCTCCATGCTCATATGCTCCATTATGCTCCAAGCAATAATATATTCGAAATAAATTTTGATCTCTTCATCCTCTTTAAAATTTTGCAGATGTATAGCTCTTCCGAGATGAGTAAGAACCTCCAATTAAATATAAATAGACAAAACTCCACCCTGACTCCTCCCATTCCCAATCTACATCCCTATGTATGATTCCAAAGCTCAAAGTCCATGCGCTTGACATCTATCATAAACAAAGTATGTCTGTCACGAGATGAGGTAAGATGTCCACATACTAATGCATTTACCTTGTTCAGACTGTATTTAACTTCACTGAAGAATATGACCCAGGAAATATAAAATATCAGCTAGTAGATATTCTAGTTAGCAGAGATTCTATTATCAATGGAGCCCTAATGGCATTTTTCACTCTACGTGAGCATTAAAATGCATCTTAATGATCAATTAAAGTTAAATATGACACTATATAATACATTCAATTATGAATAGATTAAAACATCAGACGAGTTTAGAGTCTGAAATTTTTTGCTCACACTGAAGGGTGTTTCAAAAACACATTTATAAAAAAAATAAGACAAAAACCAATAGAAAATTACTGGTGTTTCACAGTAAAAGCAACTAAAGCTCCCATGTAGAGGAAATATGCTTCTAATACATAGCTGTTGACTGACATCAAGATAAAACACAGCTAAGTAACATTCTTAACTCGGAGCAGAAGGCAAGAAATGCACAGTGAAGAAGAGAAAACATGGTTCATTGTCCTCTTGAGATAACTTACACATAATAAAATACTCAGGCACATAGCAATTTCAGGATAGTAAGTGTCAGTACCAGAAAAATGTTATCAAAAAGCACGAAGATAGCTCCAATTTAATAACCCCACGGACTGAAGGACACAAATTGGAAAAGAGATGAATTGTTCACCTGTGTCACCAAAACTCTCCCATACACATCCCAGAAAATAAGCAATTAAAAGATAAATATATAAGGAAAAGGTCAAAGTAACCCCATTTTCCGACCAGAAAGTGCATAAGAATCTATAGCGGTTGCTAACAAGATTATGATTACATATTAAACTGTGAAGTAACAAGATTTACAATGGTCGAGTACAACATGAATCTGAAATCATACCGGAACAGAAAACCAGGAACCAGCAAGGAGTAATGGGCTCAGCGCCAATTTTGAGCTCCCGAACAAAATTCAAGAGTAACCGGTGGAGCTAGGGTTCTTCGCCACTTCCCCACCTTATCATACGTCAGATACAAAGAATGGCTTAGAGGTTTAGAAAGAAGGTGAAAGCAACAAAAGAGATAATAAGGGAGTAGAATTAACACCTGCGGGAAGGACTAACGGAACTGTGAGGAAGACGAAGCCTTTGCTCGTTTTGCTCCTTCCGTCCAATCTTCGCGAGTTTGAGTCTGGGACCTCACTCCCCTTAGGGGTTAGGGCTAAATATAATTTCGTTTATATCAATTTTTTTTTATAAAAAAAATTGTAAATTTCAATTTTGTACTCAATCATTTGCATTTTTCTCAAATAAGTTTTTTTTTTTTTTTTTTTTTTTTTTTTTTGAAAAATCTCAAAAAAATGCATAGAAATAACATATTTGTCTGAAATAGATACTTATATTAGGTTTCAAATGGAAGGTTCATTTCTAAAGTTTAATTGAGACTGAAATACTATAGGTAAAATAGATGAGAATATATTTAGAATATCAAATTTATTAGACCTTAATTAAAATTTATTTTACCAAACTAAATGAATCATCTTCTTCTTTTATACATAAGAAATCTCTGAAATTCTATTTTCATTAAGGCTCTCTCTTAGCCTTCAACCCCCTCGTTCCCACCTTACTCTTTTCTTCTCTTCTCTTCTCCCTATCAATCCTCTTTATTTTAGGTCCAAGTTTATTCTAACCACTTCTTCAAATTGTACTTGTCACTTGAACAACGGAAGTTATCTATTACCTTTCACCTCACCGCTTGATAATGGTATAGAGAAAATCATTACTACTTATGTACCCAACTAATAGTCCATGCATTCTTTTAAATTTTTTCAAAAATCAAGTACTTTTTTTTCAAAAATCAAGTACTTATTTGAGACAAATATAAAATTTCAGATACCAAATTGAAATTTATCCTAATAATTCGTTTTTCTTATAGTTCATAAAAAATTTATGAACTATTAAAATAAAAAAAAATAGGAAGATGATTCAATTATTATGAATTATTAAATTAGATTTATCCTTTTTAGTCCTTTGGTCTTTCAATTTTAATTTGAACTTTTTTTCCTTAAATACTTTATGATAATTTTTTTTGGTCAGTTATACAAATTTATCCATTTGAAAATGTAAATATTTTTTCTCAAAAAAGATTATAAAGATAAATTTGTAATTTTACATAAAATATTAAAAAATTTTAAAAATCCCAAAACCTTTTCTTTCAGATGCGAGTGGAGAGAAAAGAATGAAGATTTTAGGGTTTTGATAATTTTTCAATATTATTATGTGAAATTACAGATTTACTCAATCATCTCTTTTGAGGAAAAAAGATTTACATTTTGATAGGGTTAAATCTGTCTAAAAGAATAAAATAAATTATCATAAATTATTTAGACATAAAAAGAATTCTAACTAAGATTGAAAAACTTAAAAGGACAAAATTAATTTTTTTGAAGACTAACTAAAATAATCTTCCTTTTTTTTATAAATATTATTTCATATGTATATCTCTCGCAATCTCTCTCTTATTTGTTCTTTTGTTCCTCCATGTTTAGTGCCATCTCGGATTGTCTGTACCACTTTATAAACTCCTCTTTTTACCACTTTCTAATTTAATATTTTTTCCATTAAGGTTTATCTTTTTGTAATAGATTTTATTAATAAAATATATCAAATTAGAGAATGGTACACCGACGATTCGAGCCTGTTTAGTGGTTGAGCTTTTTTCTAATATATGGGGAAAAATAAGGGTGTCTTCAAATTTGATTTAAATTTGAAAAGAAATTGAAGTTTTTTTTTCTAAAATTTGTAAAAGATAAATTATTTTTTTAGAGGTGATATAAAAGTTAAAAAAAAAAAACTATTTTTGTATTGAAATTCGATCAAAATACACCAGTCTCTTTAGGGTTCCAAACTTAATGATGGCAATTAAAGACGAGAGTTGCGCTCGTTGCTGGACTTAACCAAACACCTTACTGCACGAGCTAATAAAGATTGTAGATACTGTACCGTGCTTCAAGTAGGTGATGACATTACTTGTATTCATGGTCTTGATGAAGTAATGGTGGGCGAATTGGTCGAATTTGTATTGGACGTATGTTATTATTGCAATTTCCGGAATGATTTGAAGATATACAAGAATGGAACCAAGAAATACATGTTAAAAGTACCTATAATGGTATCCAATTATCAGAAACGGAATTTCTGGTTTTTAAAAACTTGTTTAAAAAATTAATACACTATTTTGGTTGTTTTGAGAAATTAGTTATAAATAGACATGAACAACATTAGCTTTTCAATTTATAATTATAATTTTTTTTTATCTTTTTCTAATTATAAACTTTTTACATGTGACTATTTCTGTTAAAATAACAAATATCCGGTGGAATCCGTCTTAAAACTCACATGCTAAACACAAGATGTTGGAAAAATTGAGAGTAATTTATTTTACAAGCGAAATACAAGGTGATTATACTACTTGACCCCACTTAATACCCTCAACCTTGTCTTTTAACCATACTTGTACTCATCCCTTTTTCTAAATCTACAAATTACCCTTTATTTCACTTGTAAAATGAAAAATTACCTTAACTCCTATATCACGTGAGTTTTAAGCTAAATTCTATCACATATTTGCTATTTTGACAAAAATAACCAAACGTAAAAAGTTCATGGCTAGAAAAATATTTAAAAAATTATGATTATAAACTAAAAAACTAAAATTGTTCATAGTTATTTATAGCTAATTTCTCTTTTGTTTTTAATAACATTAATAAGTAAAAACCGCATCATAATTTTTTAAAAAAGATAATTGACTATAAGTATCCTGACATATTTATATTTCGTGAATTGAACATTATTTGATAACTTTTACTACCCTAACAAGATTGAGACACACAACACTGATATATGTTTTTTAATAAAGAAAAACTAATCCAACAACTAATTAAATTAAATTGAGAATTACAAAAAAAAAATAATTGAAAAGCTTTTTGGGTTTTACTATTTACAACCCCTAAAATTTTTGAGCAGTCGATAATTTTGTGTTATCTAATATGGATGAAGATACGAATATAACAAATTGTGCCCAAAAAAATAAAATTCAATATAATCCATTATTGTTCTCCTTCTCCCCAACTCTCTCCCTGATGGAGCGGAGGTAATTTGATTCTATCCATGTTTAGTCATTAATGCTATATTGGTGTTTGATTTCTAAGTTTAAGGAAGGACTTGATTTTTAAGTTTTAAAGAAAGGATATTGCAACTGATAAAGAATTGTTTGAGAGCTTTAAACTTTCTCGACTTTGAATTTAAAAGTAAA
Organism: Catharanthus roseus; assembly: GCA_028651295.1. Classification (NCBI taxonomy): domain Eukaryota; kingdom Viridiplantae; phylum Streptophyta; class Magnoliopsida; order Gentianales; family Apocynaceae; genus Catharanthus; species Catharanthus roseus. The sequence goes on from JAPQWS010000027.1 coordinate 1,085,245, forward strand.
AAATTTTGAATATTCATTAATGATCAAATAAGTCAAAGGGCACAGTTGGAACTTTACCTATGTAATTTCTCGTTTGGTCTTTTTGAATTTAAGAAAAAATTAATTAAGTCCTTGTTTTTAATTAGAAATTTTTTGGAATCTAATTGTAATTTTAAAAATCCTAATCTATTATTTCTTCTGCCCATCCATCGTTCCGCTGCTGCCGTCGGACATCTATCTCCACCTCCTTCTTCTCTTATCTTCTTCTTCTTTCGTCTGAAATTCAAGAACAGTCTAAAACCCAATTAAGTGAACCCAGTCTTGAGTGCTATATTGGTGTGTAATTTTTAAATTTTAAAGGAAGGACATGACAACTGATAAAGAATTTTTTTTGAGTTTTTTTTTATGTTTTTCTTAAAATTTGTGAATGACAAATTATTTGTAAGAGAAAATGTGAAACCTAAAGTGAAAAAGTGCCAAAAAAAAACTCAAAATAAGTTGCTAACCAAGTACACCTTGATGAAATTAATCTACTTCAATATGATAATAATAAATATGAAGTAGTACTCAGGTTACAAGAAAGTCAACCCTTTTTATTGGAGAAGGAGAGAGTAGAAATTCTGATTGTAGTATTTGCAAAAGTATCCCACAAAATGGACAAATGGGTTTAATAGGTTTTCCATAGAAAGCAGAATCAGTAGCACATTTCAAATCTGATAGATATTCAGACATTGAGAATAAACTAGGAGGTGCGAAGTATGATGCCCATCTCTTACATGATATGCAAAATCATGAAGGAGTGATAGAGCACACCATCATGGAAATGGCACACCATGCTAGTTTGTGTCACTGACCGACTCCATCATCATTCTTCTCTCTATTGCAAAATGCAACTTCTGGAGATTCAAATAGAATAAGTGCTGACCAGAAAATACATTTATCTTCTGATATGCATTCAGATATTGAGGAAGATCGCCTGTTAATAGAAATATGAATATAAGAAAATCACATTAGCGAGCCAAAATAGAACTTATAGAATATTATATATGTAGATATAACTGAGGTAAAAATGGCAACATAGTTGCAGAAGAAAATTTTGAACTTCTAATGCAATAAACCTCATTGTGAGGTGGGGTGGGGGGTTTAAGAGTCACAGTACCTTCTACTAAAGAAATAACATAGAATTGACCAAAGCAGGGCCATTTTGAACAAATGTGAAATAAAGACATGAAAAATGAAAATGAAATTTATCATGGGGACATATTAAAATTGAAAGCAATAGGTGGAGTACCTCGTCTTGAATTTTTCAACTTCCCTTACAAGGAGTTTCAGCCTATCCTTCATATCATCCTTATTTATTTTGATCCATTTCATTGTCTGGCTAAGTCCAATAGGAGTCCAACATCTATGTTTAAAAAGATCAGCAGATGAAAATGAAGCCAGTCTTATAACAGCTGAAAAATTCACATACAAATGCCTTTCCCAAAGCTCGTTTTCACTATGTTGAAGCAGATTTGACCAAAAGATGTTTTGTCCTTCATTACCATTCACTTCCTGAAAGTCTTTGCCTTTTCTATCAATATGACCCACGGACTTGGGAGCAAACTGCTTGAAGTTGACTCCTGTATGATGGTTCCATAATGTAAGTGTGTTAGGAGCATAATGAGATTAAAATTAATACCAAATGTGCAGAACTGCTCCAATAGTTGGCAAGTCTCTAGTTCTCACACTTTATTAACTATATCCATGATGCATAACCACTTGAATGATCCCCCAAACTGGGCATATTAGACTTTTCTGGTGTAAAAGATTAAATGTGGGTTCCAAAAAATAGCGGATCTACCTTTTCTATGAGAGGGGTTCCAATATGTCCGGTCTGAAATTACCTCTAGCAGCAACTCTTCTAGGTTCCCTTGGACTGTTTGTTGAGGATGCCAAGTAGTATCTAGTTTTTGTTTTGTTTTCTACTTTTTCCTCTTCGTTTTTTTTTTTTTTTTGTTGACGTGATTCTCGTTTATTTTAAACAGGGATGCTAGATCTATATTTAATACTACTCGGTTGTATTTTGTGCTTTTGTTTATGAATGAAAGACCTTCTTTTGTCATATGCTTATGTTTGGATCATATTTTCATTTTTTTCCTCAAGCAAGCCATATTAATTACCATAACACTCAAAGCATTCAAGTACAATAATACAAAAATGTATATAACCATTTAATTAGGGCCAATTTAGGGTTTGCTATTTATTTTAGGGTTTTGTTAACGATATTTAGGCAGATTTAATCAACTCTGATGTAATATTTTTCTCTCAAATATATTTTACATCACAATAGAATATTAATTTAAGTGAATAGGGTTTAATTTATAAATTAGATATTTAGTGTAAATTTAACCACAAAATTGTTATTAGATACGCAGAAACCCTAAAATGTTTATTTACTCTTTTATTTTTTTTGTTAACAGTTTATTTATAAGTAGATATATATTTCCAAGACAACCCATAAAATGTTTTTATTCATTAAATTTTAAATCAGAATAAAAAGTAAGCTTGTTTGTTTACAATTCATATAAGAAGTTGATAGTATCAATTTAATCTCCTAGAATGTTTTTCCACTTAAATTTTACATCCAACTAAAAGTTAGGCTTTTTTTTGCCACTTTTTACAACTCATTTACAAAGTATGAATTTATTCCAATTTAACCCCCTAAAATGTTCTTTTCCGTTAAATTCTACATCCAACTAAGAACTATACTTTGATGGCAAAGAATTTCTCTCTCTCTCTCTCTCTTTTTTTTTTTTTTTTCAATTCCCTTATAATATTAGGTATTCATTTTAGGGTTTTGTTTACAGAAATTTAGGGAGATTTTATCAACTCAGATAGAATATTTTTCCCTCAAATATATTTTACATCACACTAGAATGTTTAATGCAATGAATAGGATTTTTTTTGCAATTAATTTATAAATTAGATTTTTTTGTGCAAAGATCACCACTAAATTGCTTTTCCATTAAATTTTATTTACTACTAAAAAATTATAGATATTAAGTTTTTATTTATTTGTTTAACTGTTTGGGAATAGATAGATATTTAGTGCCAAGACAAACCCTCTAATGTTTTTTTCTCATTAAATTTTACATCCAACAAAAAAATTAATATTTTTTTATTTACAATTCATTTAAGAAGTAGATATTTAGTTTCAAGTTAACATCATATAATTAATTTTTAAAGTAGATATTCAGTTTCAAATTATACATCGAACTAAAAACTATGCATTGTTTTTTTTTTTACAAAACATTTATAGTGTATGTAATATTAGGTTAACCCCTTAAATTGTTTTTGTTTTTTTAATTGAATATTACATCCACAATTCATTTGAAAAGCAAATATTTAGGGCAAATTTAACCAGAAAAAGTTAGACTTAGTTTTGCATTTAACTTTTACATTCCACTCAGAACCGTGAATGAAATTTTGTGAAATTTTATTGTTTATTTTTAATTTTATCTTTAATTCATAAAGTTGATTTAATGCCATTAATTTTAATATTTATGAAGAATTACAGATTTTATAAATGTTTACAATCCATGATTTAATGTGATCTGCAATCCATGATTCTTATCATATTTAATCTTGTTCAAGGGGGGAAAAAAGAAGAAGAAGAAGAAAGGACTAGGGTTTTAGAATGAAATGACGACTCTAACACACGTGATCATAATAGCTATGTGCAGATACTGACTCAATTTGAAGTTCATTAACTGAAGGGTACCATACGTTCTTTCTCCTCAAATGTCAAGTTATATCTTCTCTCCTCAAAAGTTTGGTTTGCCAACTTCCCTTGTGTATTGTATAGGTGAGGCGAGATACCCAAGTCTAGTAGTCTAAACCAATCAAACTTCTTCCCTAAGTTTGAGGATTTTCATCATTCCTTCCTTCCTGAGATCTTTCGAGTAGAGATACTTGAAAGAAGTCTAGGAATGTCTAGAAACAAAGATGAACCTATACGAGGGTGAGAGGTATGAAAACATGCAGCTCAGGCAAAAATTCGATGTTCTTAGAGTTGAGAGTAGCAATTTGGTTAAATAAATAGTTAAGGATAGGAGGTGCGAGGGTCACCAAAACCATGACCCTCATGGATCTCCCCCCTAAGGCGCATCTTCAAGATGGTAATAGAAATCGAGGAAAAGATTGCGTAGGAGGAGATGGCGGAGGTAGAGGCGGTGGTTGCTCTCCTGAAAGGTATACTTCCGGAGGCTGTTAGGGCGGAGGTAGCTCTAATGGATGTTATTCGTCGGGCAAAAACTTCAAGAAAGAGGAGGCATATTTTGAGTGAAAACTCCTTTGAATCATCAAACAGCTATCACTAGTGCTGCTTCACATTCGTTTCAGTTGTTTGGGTTGTTTACGATTCCTTCTTCTTACCTTAGTTTTGGGTTCTTTATGTTTTCTTTTTATGTTTTTACTGAAATTCCATTTTTGGTTCTTCTTTGGGTTCATATTTATGTTTGGATATTAATAAAATTTCATTGTTTATATATTTGTATATGCATTATGATCTTTCCTTGCTTTTATTAAGTTTCCAATGGAATAAAGAAAAAAATAAAAAAAAATATTCAATGGTTCACATCATCCGTCTAAAATAATAGCTTGAGCAAACAAAATGAGGTCAATTGCTTGTATTAAGTTTCATTGGAATTGTATTAACTCTGAAATAACTTTACCTTATTGAAACAAAAAAAATGAAGGAGAAGAAAATTATCTTTAAGTTTAGTGGCAACACACGAGTTAAAAGTTCACCGGAAATTGGCGAGTTGTTAATTTCAGTCTTGATAACACAGACGAGCTACTAATGGAAACAATCATATTCTGTGGAAAGTGACAAGATTGCATGGCAAGCTCGTAAGACCAATCCGAACACTCGCAATATAACGACCAGTAAATGGTTACGAATAATGACGCGTAATAAACGAAAAGAACGTGACAAAAGACTTTGCGATCGAGAAGCTATTGGTTTTAATAGTAATATTCATTTTTTATTTTTAATACTATTTTATGAATCTTGAAGCTGATAACCCATATAACACGAAATCACTGTCTACGAATACTAACTCGTTAAAAATGATTTAAAAAACTTGTCGATCATGAAGTAAAAACTTGGCGAGCAAGAGGTGAGCTACCCAAATAAGTGAGAAAACCATGTCGACCAACATGTCTTCTCTATGTACTAAGAACTATATCTAATTGCGAGCTCTCACAAAAGTGAGTGTGAACACACCCTTCACACTATTGACTCTATACTCAATCTGCAACTCTATATGATGATGATGCAAATAAGCTTGTCTAATCAATGTGGAAGAGTGAAAATTATGACGTTTTTTAGAGGGAAAGATTTTGGAGGGAAATTTTTGGCGGGAAACACTAGTTAGAAATAGTTTTCACAAATTAAAATTAATAATTAAAATATAATATATAATATTAATGACGTAAAAAATGATATATTATAACGTTAATTATCATTTTTAATTTGTGACTTAAAAAAATATCCAAGAAAAAAACTGATTTTAAAATATATTATCATAATTATATCAAGTATGATATTAAAAAAAAACAACTCGTATAGTTATTTAATAAAATTTTTAAACTATGCAAGTCATTGAAATTATAGTGCTAGAAGTGCAATATATAGAAAACAATAAACTTTAGAATTTTAGACGAATATTGAAACTATTCGGTAACTGAATTCTTCGAATCGACAAAACTTATATCGATTAGTTACCGAAACCATTAAAGTCATTGCAATTATAATGTTAGAAGTTCGATATATAGAAAATAGTAAAAATTCTAGTTCCTAGATGAAAATTAATTTATTTTTGTGAATTAATCATATTATTATATCAAATGACGTAAAAATAATAAGTTTTTTTAAAACAAACGTATGTTATTTGATAAAATGTAAAAATTATTCAAGTCAATGAAACTATAGTGCTAGATGTATAATATATAGAAAATAGTTGAAATTCTAGTGCTAGACGATAAACAATTTATTAAAATTGAATAATAAAATCATATTATTACATCAAGTGAAGTAAAAATAATAAGTTTATTAAAACAAAAGTATGTTATTTGATAAAATATAGAAATTATTCAAGTCATTGAAATTATAGAGTGCTAGAATTGCAATATATGGAAAATAGTAGAAGTTCTAGTGATAGATGATAAATATTTTATTTTTGTGACTGATACAATCATATTATTACATCAAATGAAGTAAAAATAATAAGTTTATTAAAAAAAAGTATGTTATTTGATAAAATATAAAAATTATTCTAGTCATTGAAATTATAGAGTACTAGAAATGCAATATATGAAAAATAGTAGAAGTTCTAGTGATAGACGATAAACATTTTATTTTTGTGAATGATAAAATCATAGTATTACATACGAGGTTGCGAATACTAGTCAGAGCGTGAGTACGGGGTAGTTTAGCACAAGAAGGCGGACATTGGTTGGAAGGCGTACCCTTCCAATCGCCGGAAGAGGGGGTGGTGGTCCTCTTTCCCGCGGCCATAATATGCCGGCCGCGGTAAAACGGCATCATGCGAAGAAGCCGGCTCCATACCCATAACTATAGTACTAGCCCGAAGAAGAAGCGGTACCGCCCTTACTCTATTTCCTTCAAGCAGGAAATAGAGGGCGGGGAACTTCTAGGCACTCCTAGTTGTGAAAGACTCTTTTTTTGGGGGGTAAATGAAGTAAAAATAATAAGTTTTTGAAAATAAAAGTATGCTATTTGATAAAATATAGAAATTATTCAAGTAATTGAAATTATAATACTAGAAGTGTAATTATATGGAAAATATTGAAATTCTATTGATAGACGACAAATAATTTATTTTTTTGAATAATAAAATCATATTATTACATCAAATGAAGTAAAAATAATAAGTCTATTAAAATAAAAGTATGTTATTTAATAAAATATATAAATTATTCAAGTCATTGAAATTATAGAGTTAGAAGTGCAATATATGGAAAATAGTAGAAGTTCTAGTGATAGACAATAAACAATTTACTTTTGTGAATAATAAAATCATATTATTACGTCAAATGAAGTAAAATAATAAGTTTATTAAAAAAAGTATATTATTTGATAAAATATAGAAATAATTCAAGTCGTTGAAATTATAGTGCTAGAAGTGCAATATATAAAAAATAGTAGAAATTCTGGTGCTAGACAATAAACAATTTATTTTTGTGAATGATAAAACCATATTATTACATCAAATGAAGTAAAAACAATAAGTTTATTAAAAAAAGTATGTTCTTTGATAAAATATAGAAATTATTCAAGTCATTGAAATTATAGTGCTAGAAGCGCAATACATAGAAAATAGTAGAAATTCTATTATAGACGCTAAACAATTTATTTTTGTGAATAATAAAATCATATTATTACATAAAATGAAGTAAAATAATAAGTTTGTTAACACAAAAGTATGTTATTTGATAAAATATATAAATTATTCAAGTCAATGAAATTATAGTGCTAGAAGTGCAATACATGAAAAATAGTAGAAATTCTAGTGATAGATAAAAAATAATTTATTTTTGTGAGTAATAAAATCATATTATTACATCAAATGAAATAAAATAATTAGTTTTAGGAGGACAAAATTAGGTTATCATCGATATAAATAAATGAAAATATGATGTATTATGTTTTTAATAACTCATTTAGCATATATCGTATATAAACATTAATAAGAATAATTAAGAAACATCATCAGACACGGTAATGACATTCATAATACTAAGTTGTAATTGTGAAATGAAAGATTACACGTATATTATGTTAATAATTAGTATCATTTTTATTCGAATTGGTAAAATCTCATTACGAATTAAAGCATATCGCGTTCTGTATCAGTCAAACATTATAAAATATCAAATTAACTGAAATAAAATATTATACGACGTATACATGTATTATATATATCGAGTTATTATAAATATCATTTATCATATTGTTATTTTAATTTATTTATAAGGTAGGATTGTGATTATGCTCATCATTTTTTTATTTTTACCTGATTAATTAACTAAACCCTAACCCTAAACTATAGTTTACAAAAAAACCTGAATTATAGTTAACTTAAACCTAAACTATAGTTCTCCAACTTTTTATTGCATCAAATCGGCTTCATTAACTCCAACTCTACTTTGCTCCCCTTGACACTTCACTGTTCTTGTCCGAATACTCTATCAACTCCATCAAAGAAAAAGAGAAATGACCATGATTAAAGATTCCCAAACGTCATCTTCATCTACAGTAAGCTCCGTATCTGAACTCACAATCCCCTCCTCCATGAAATATTGGTGACTTCAAAGTCAACCAAGACCAGAGGGAGAAAGTTCATCAGATATGGCAATTTCATGGTACATATACTGTTAAATTTATGTCCTTTACCATAATCATAACTATAGAAATGTAACTCAATTACTCGTAATCTCCTTTCTCATAGGGCTCTGAGAGATCATGTGGGTTTTTCAAGTGGCTAGATTAGGCCTGGACTGATAATAATCCTTCAAATATGGTTCATAATCAACTTAAGCTTGTTCAAATGGAAAGAGAAATTACTAAAATTGAGGAGAGATCACGCAAGAATGAAGAATGATATTGAAGACATTATCAAACAGATGGATTTCCATCTAGATTTCTACTTGCAGAACATTGGACACCACCAACAAAAGAAGTGGATGATATTGATTTCCGTCTGTTTAGTATTTCTCTTCATCATATCGTTTAAAATACTTGGTGTTCCGGATGGTTAATGTATTTTCGAACTTTTATTCAGTCATTAGTACTTTGAATGTTAATTTTTATTCTCTAGACTTTGATTTCCTAAACCCAGGTTGGCTAGAAGTAATTTGCATGGAAAGAGTAATAGACATAGACTGCTACCTCGTGAACAACTCGATTTGGAGTTAACCAAATATACAAAAGAAAATTGGGGAAGACGAGATATAAGGAAAATTATCTGCAATGGAAAATAGCCATATAAGGCCAGCTCGGCCAGAGGGAAAATAGCTATACAACTCGGTCATACAGTTAGGAAAGCTCGATCCCTAAGCATTAATTTTCAAATCCAAGTTTCGAAAAGCAAAACATGGTATTGATAATGTAACAAGTATAAGTGCGTAACTTAATATAAGTACAGCTCGGCTAGATGGAAAAGAGCCATACAACTCGAACGTTGGTTTTACCCGAGCTATTTAGTCATACACCTAGGTAGCTCGACCCCATAGAAAAGAACAGCAATACAAGTAGGTCGGTTAGCTTGGTCCCCAAACATTAATGTTCAGATCCAAATTACAGAAAATAGGCATGGTATTGATAATGTAACAAGTTTAAGTTTGTTTCTTTTCCTCTAAATATAACAACTGTAAGTGCGTAAGCCCATTTAAGGACATTCATTTTGTGCGTAAAAAGAGTCATACAGCTAGGCGAGTTCGGTGTCGAGAAAGGACCCATATAGGTTGAATTGATAGATCCCCAAATGTTAATGTTCACATCCAAGTTACGGAACACGATTGTGGTATTATTAATGCAACAACTGGGATTATAATTCCAGAAAAAACAAGTGACGACTTATAATTTAGTAACTCCATTTGATCGCAGCTCGGCCATAGTGAAAAGAGACATACAACTCGGACGCTCCAACTCAAACATTAATTTTCGCCGAAAAAATAGTCATATAGCTCGGCCACCTTGAGGTCGGTTTATAATTTATTAACTCCACCTATCAAATATATTCGTTCAATGAACTATCATAAAATATCAGTTCGTAATATATTGTTACGAGTATGAGTTCTGAATTTAGTACAACTCATAGTCCTAAACTCAAATCAACAGTAAATTCATTTTCCTCTTCAAATGCCAGTTGCGTTCATAGAGTAGCACCAGAAGGAACTGGAACTTGAGCTTCACCGTTAGTAACCTGATACAAGCATACAATACAGCTCGAATTAGCTTGGGATAGCAACAAATCCGAAAGAAAGTATTTCAAATAATCAAAATATACCTGCTCACCACCTCTTTTGGGTGCGCACAGAATTCCTGCTAGAATTCATTATCTTGTCTTCACGTCGCTCAGAATTAGTATTCAAGCTAGGAGCTCGCCTCCTAGTATTTCTGCAGACACCAACTTTATTATTAGACCTTAAACGATTTTCTCGAGGTCTTACCCGGGAGACGACCACTCGATGATCTTGAATTTCCCTTTCCTCCCTACCCCGAGAAACTGCCACCCGAGAACCGCTGTTGTCCGTGCAATCAAGTGCATTGCAATTCAATAACTCCTCTCTGGTGCTTTCAATAGCCTGTTTAGTCTCGCAAGTCTTGCAGGGGTTGCAATTGCTAAGTCTACAGTTTCATTAAAAGCTTTCTTGACATCTTTAATCTTCTCAAAGTTATTGGTCATAAGGGGATATCCTTCATCGAAGAAAATCCTCGAGTGCCTACGGTGTACATCTTTCTTCCATCTTCGATGTACATATCTTTCCAGAAATATATCCATTCTCTTAATTGAAGCAACCTTTAATATGTGAGCACACAACAGCCTACTGTACTCAAACAGTCTACAATTTCACTTCAAAATGCATTCTACCTCCCTATACAAAATGGTTACACAAACTCTTTCACAAACAAGTTATTCACCAAAGCAGTCTCCAATATCCTGAATTTCTCAAACTCCTCTTGTACCAGATTCTCTTCGTCAAATCTAATCTCCTCATTATCATCTCCGGCCAATTGATTACAATACACATCTTCTTAATTTGAGCTTGAAACTTTTCATACAACTCGTTATCATATGCATCTCGGAACTGATTCTCTCAATTAAAGAGGGTTATTACTCTGACCAAAATGTTGCTCAATTTTTAATCAGCATACACTTCTTTCTCCACCTTATGTCTGATTGGAAACTCATATTGCTCTACAAACTCTTTAAGAGTGCTAGTTGAACGAAGATATCCATCAAAAAAGGAATGCATACTTTCACTTCTCTAAGTTGACAACATCCCTGCCTAAAATATGTGATTCAAGTACACGGGAACCCAATGTTGTCTTTCGCTGTATAGCTTAATCAACCACTGATTTGTTTCAAGTCCATACTTACTGATTCTAGTTATTCTTAAACATTGATTTCGTCAAACTATCATAGACAAGTGACATAAGGCCCTTTCTTGCCTCGCGAAACTGCTCCATTAAACCCTTGAATTTATCTAGAAGCTTGCACATTATATGCCAAATACAGTATTGCCGGATTATTATTGGCATAACTTCCTTAATTGCATTCTCCATGCTCTCACATTGATTGGTCATAATTGCAGCAGGTGCTTGACCTCCCATTGCTGCAAGCCAGATATTGAAAACTAAATATATGTCTCTGTGTCCTCGTGAGATAGGAGTGCTAAACTAAAAAATGTGGATTGGCCATGATGGTTGACTCCAAAATTAGTCACAAACGACATCTTGTATCTGTTAACAAGATACGTTGAATCAACACAGACCACATAATTGAACTCTTCATAAGCTACTTTACTTCGAGGGTGCACACAAAAAAAGTATCTAGCCTACCTTCTTCATCCATGCGAATCAAATTGAAGAAATCACTATTCTTTTGATGCATTCTAATGAACATTTTATTTATGCAATTAGCATTCCCAGTTCCAATGTTCAACCTCCTCACCTTCTGGATATAGTTCCTACAATCTCTAGGTAGACATCCTAATTTGTTCAATCCTCCAGCTTGTACCTCTAAAATTCTCACACTCTTGTTGGCCTTAGTCCAGCTGTGTCATGCATTTCCAGTTTCCTCTTTATATTAGACCTTAAACTTCTATGAGGAAGCATAAACCTAGACATAGACGGGTGTAATTGGTGATTGTGTTGTTCCACAACCTTTGAGACTTGCCACATTCTATTATCTCTCAAAAGTGTACAAATACAAGCAGGGCATTCTATCCTGTTTGACCGTTTGTAAGTGCTAGCTTTTCGACATCTATCTCAACTAATAGTTTGATATTTTCTGAAAGGACTACTTCCTTTCGAAACCAGATTTTTTAGTAACATTAAAATCCTTACTTTTTGCATATGCCTAATATGAATCAAAAAACTCGTCAATATTGTTGAAGTATTTACCTATGCTTATAGGGAGTATTTGCTCTGTTTCTCGGCCTCTTGGTTCTTGGAGTTCTTAAACATCATCGCTTCCTTCTCTTAGTTCGCTTTCCTTGTCGCTACCATCATTCAACATCAGCTCGCCTCCTGATTTGGAAATGTAATTTCTCTCCATTATAATTTGTTCTCAAGCTGGAACTGAGTATTCGATGAAAGAATGTCAGAATCCGATTTGTTTTTTGAAGTTATGATTTAAAAAATCGTCGATATTGATTTCTTCGTTCCTTTTTACTTTTATTTTAGAAGGAAAGAAACATCAATCAATGTTCTCTTATATGATGTGATAGAATGAAAGAAGAGAAAGAAAGCGAATTGACTTCCCATTGAAATCGATTCACTTCCTTCCCACTTGCGCAAGGAACAATATCGTCTTTTTTATGATTAATTTCTTTTGAGAAAAAATTAATCGCCTTGAATTCGATGAGACGATCCTTACTAAAAAAACACAAATGTTAAGGCATAAACAATCTTGGAGGATTGGGATTTTCCTTTCCTTTTCTTGTTTTTCTTTTCTTTTGGTGGTTGCTTAGTTTTTAGGTCAATGGCAGTCTCTATTAAAAAGAGTCTCAAACTTGATGCCTGTTTAGTAGCACTGTCAAAATGAGTTCAAGCCCGCGAGGTGGCTGGAACCATCCACGGTATGGACGAATATGGTTTTTAAAATTTAGGCCCATAAAAGATGAGCCTGGACCGGACTGGACCATTTTTTACACGGGCTTTTATGGGTCGATCTGGTCCGGTTCGCGGGCTGGCCTGTTTGTGAGACATTATTTATATTAATTATTTCAGGACCTAATTTAAGTTATTTATTTTCTTAGGGACTGAAATGAAAATATTTTTTTTCTAAACCCAATGCTCTCTTCTCTTGTCTGAAGTCCAAGTGAGTCTCTCTCATTCTTCTTCAATCTTCGGCTTCTTTCTCAATCCTCAGCTGCAGCTGACGATCCTCACCTCATGCCGCCATCCCCACCTATCGGCTGCCAGTCTCCAAACTCTCCACGAACAATCGATACCTCTGCAGCTCCGTTCTGCACCACTGGTCCACTACACAGCTCTGTAGCAGCACACACACGCCGCATGCGCACGCTCCAGCGACAACACTGGTAAGAGTTAAAGATGGTTTTTTTTATTTTTTTTTAATTTGGTTCTCTTTGGCTTGTGTTTGTCCCTATTTTTTAATTTATGTTGCTTTTTTTTTTTTTTTTACATTTTTGGTTTTCATCTGATTCAGAGAGATAACTGTAAAAAAAAAAAAAAAACTGAGTTTATTGCTGCAGGCTGCAGCTTTAAACATTTATGGTTTTTATGGTTTATTGCTGATTTATAGTTTATGTAATTATACATTTTCTTGACACTTCAATGGCGTCAATTAGTATGTTTAGCATCTTACTAGTTTACTTCATTATCTTTGTCTTAGGCTTATAAAGTTCTTAAACAGTAACATATCAAGCTCAGTCCCCCACTAGTTTATAAATGATGATGAAAAGAATGTTGTAGCCATAAGGAACAATGTTAAATTGATTCTATACCAGGACATCAAAAAGTTACTAGTATATACAACACAAGACTACAAAATCCCCCCAAATAAAATAGTTTATCTGACTTCCTCTTAAATATTGATTGACAACTTGTCATACATCATATATGAACAAAGACAACAACAGATTACAAAGAATACTAACAATATCAGGCAAGCCCCTAATTTCTTGAGATATGGAACTGAAATCACATATTTTCAAATAATATATTTGAACAAGTTGGGAAATCTAGGCCATGAAGTGCAGGTATGTTCTTCAAATCTTCCTCCGAAAACAATGGCAAAAACCATAGCAGCTTTCTTGTTCCAAAAACCTTTACAACATGGTGGGTTTGAGAGGAATAATAAGAAATTTTACTGCTAAAAAAAGGTCTAGCTGAGGAAATTAGTACAATTTTTTTATGCAAAAAGTAGAAACTTCAACAAAAGTCACAGACTACAAATAACCCTACTCTGGAGTTTGGACCTTAACCAAGAGGCCACTGTGCCTATCTAAGATATTGATGATCATGCTCTTAAATTTGATTAGGTTGAGACTATCTAAATTTATTTATCATTTACAATTTAAAGATGCTTTTATTAAGTTATTCATAAAAGATATTGCAGGACACTAGCACTATGAGGCATGCATATTGTATATGATTGAAATTCTGAAGATTGGAAGCAAAAAATGGCAGCTTTCAGCTTTCAGTCATCCTTTTTTTTTCTCAATTCTTGTATTTTTTTGCTATGTATGTGATTGTATAGTGTGTGCAATGCCTATGTGATTGAGAATTAAAATAAAATAGAAAATGGATAAAAATATTGTTGATGATACTAGTGATAAATTTGATGAATCAAATGCTGCACAATCTTCAAAGAAGGAGAAAAAATCCTATAGGTCAAATGTACGGATTCATACCAGGAGACTCGATATTGATAAAGATAGAGAACGTAGAGTTGAATATCTTGGTTGTGGGAAGGTGTATATTGCAGGAGGGAAATATGGAACATTTAGCATTTCACGTCATGTAAAAGTTTGCTTGATATCAATGAAATGTACCAACTTTAACTTGGTTCCTTGTTTCACGCTTGCTTAGAGAGTAAGTACAACTTTTTCTTCATTTTTTTTCATTTATATTTAATTTATGTATATTATTTGTTAACTTTTTTATTTACCAAATAGTCTATGTTTTGTGCCTTGTAGGTAAAGATGATGAGGAGAGGATGTTATCAAGTTGACTTAAATATCATTTAACTTGAGATGAGTCCTCAAGATGATGAAGAAGAAGAAGTTGGTGTTCAATTTTTCATATTGATTTTTGTTGTTAAATAATTATTAATTTGTTTTGTTGGATGATTGTTGTTACTTATTAATTTTTTTACTTTGGTTTTTCTCTATTTTGATTGATTTGGATTAATGTATATTATAATTATAGGCAAGATTTTAAAAAAATTAGAAAATTAGCCCAAAAAAAAAAAAGAGTAAAGCTCGCGGGCTAGCCCGTTTACCTGCGGGCGGATATGGATCCATATAATTTAGACTCGTCAAAAACAAGCTCGGACCAGATCAGACTAGACCGTCTAGGTATGAGATTGACGCAGATTGGTCTGGTCCGGTCCGATCCGGTTTGGCCTGTTTGATAGTGGTACTGTTTGGTGTCAGGTCCCTCCTTAATAAACTTGCATATAATACTCCAAAGCCGATTCAAACACTTTGCCATTTAGCCAAAAAAAAAGGGCCGGGAAAAAAAATAGTCCCTCCCATTATAAATGTGTAGAGTTTTAGACTTTTGTACATAAGTTAAGATTCTTAAAAATAAGATTTTTTTATTACAATACCGTTTTACATTTCACTAATGAAAGGAGATTGATAGTGAGAGTGAAATAAATTAATAGAAAGATAAGTAAATATAAAAAAATTCAATAAATACTTATTGAAAACTCTTTATATTCTTCACTATCCTTAATGGTCTAAAACTCTTTATTTTTTTTACCGAAGGAGTATGTTCAACCCCCCTATATTCAATATGAAGAACGAGCCAAGTTTCATACCGCCCACTATGATGGAAATTCAATTTCTAATTGGAATATAGATGGCAAGAGTGAGTACGAAATCCTAAATACATTGCAAGAAATGGGAATGGCAAAGATTGCCTATAAAGTTAAAAATATACCTGAGCAAAATGCAGCCATGTTTTTTATTGCGGGATTCACAGGACAATTAAAATATTGGTGGGATAATTCATTAACACTTCACGAAAAAATGGCAATTATAGAACATACTATTGAAACTGAAGATGATCAAGGTAATATTTCATTACAACATGATTCATGTGATTTTTTACTTGTTACCATTGCAATGCATTTCGTAGGAAACCCAAAAGAAGAATTATCTTCTTCAAAAGTATTTTTAACAAATTTAAGATGCCCTACTTTAACAGATTTTCGATGGTACAAAGATATGTTTTTAACATATGTACTCAAACGACCTGATAGCAACGCCCCTTTTTGGAAAGAAAAGTTTGTCACAGGATTACCAAACCTATTTTCCCAACGCATTATTAATAACCTTCAAAAAGAAATGGGTTTAGAACAAATAGATTTCAATTTAATGACTTATGGTCAACTTTTTACATTCATCAAACAAGAAGCCTTATCCGCCTGTCAAGAATTAAAATTCCAAGCAAAATATGGCAATGAGCGTCGAGAATTAGGATCATTTTGTGAAGCCTTTGGCATTAAAGGTATTAAAGCTCCTTCTGCCCAAATTAAAAGAAATTCTTTGGATAGAAAACCGAGATATTCAAGAAAGCCTAGATATTCCCGACGATCTAGAAATTCAAACACAGATTATTATAATAAACCAAAGAAAAATAATTACAAAAAGATTACTTGCTACAAATGTGGAAAACCAGGTCATAAAGCTAATGTCTGCCGCAGTAATAAGAAGATTAATGAAATTCTCGATCAGTTTCCTGAATTGAACAAAGAACTCAAAGAAAAATTAAGTATCTCCTTAGTTCAAGGCGATTCCTCTACAGACCATGATCCTGAAGATTTTCAAGATTTCAGCAGTACAGACGAAGGTCATTTATCCTCCCCTTGTGCTTGCAAAACCATCAATATGATTCGTTATTCAGACAATACCGCCAAAGATCAGAAAGAGTTAATTTTTGATATTATTCAAGACCTTTCCCCTGAAGCACAGAAAAGACAATTAGAAAAACTCAAAGCCTTAATTCTTCGGGAAGAATCCAGTTCTGCTCGCTTAGTAGAACCATTTAGTATTTAAAAAATGTTTGACCGATATCCGCACATGAATCCTCAAATTCGGCAACATAGTACCAAAGAATTACAAACAGAAATTCATTCATTAAAGGCTCAGGTAAAGGAGTTAAAAGAAAGAGTTTTTTCAGTAGAAACAAAAAATTTAGAGTTAGATACTCAAATAGCCTTATTACAATCTAAAACTTCTAAAGGAAAAGAAGTTATTACTGATTCATCTATTCCAGGATTTACTCTAGCAGAAATTCCAATTCCAAATACCAATCCTAGTGATTCTAAATTTGTTTCAATAATTGAAAAAATTACATTTCAAAAATGGAATATATATGTCACTATTTCAATAGGCACTTTCAAATCTACATTCACTGCTATGCTTGGTGGTGCAGACCAAAGCTGCATTCGTGATGGATTGATTCCTACAAAGTATATCAAATTGTCATAATGTTAAAAGTCAAAGCTCAAACATTGCCCTGTATGTCTATTCCACATCCATCTGCATTCATGGTAGTTGAAACAGATGCATCCAACATAGGATATGGAGGCATACTAAAACAAAAATTAGGACATTCATCACATGAGCATTTAGTTAGATATCGCAGTGGTCTCTGGCTCGGACCACAAAAAAATTATTCAACTGTCAAAAAAGAAATATTATCGATAGTCTTGTGTATCTCCAAATTTCAAGATGATTTATTCAACAAAAAATTTCTTCTACGTATTGATTGCAAATCAGCCAAAGAAATTTTACAAAAAGATGTTCAAAACCTTGTTTCAAAACAAATTTTTGCTCGTTGGCAAGCAATTTTATCAGCCTTTGATTTTGACATTGAATACATCAAAGGTACCAACAATTCTTTACCCGATTTTCTAACCAGAGAATTCCTTACAGCCAGCCACAATGAGTAAGCTGAAAGACCGTGATAAAAATCAACGATTACAAATTCAAAGTGCAAAAGACTATGAAATGAAGACTAGTATTCATTCACCCTCATCTATTCACACACCAAATAGATTTCAAGCTCTGAAAGACTTTCCCCCCTCTCACATACTAAATGGCAGCCGAAACGCCTTCATTCAAACTACAGAAATCTCCAACCATTCCAACACCATCCACTCAAAATGTGTCCTCTGCATCTACTCAATACTTTACAAAACCTATAGTTACAAACATCACACTCACTTCTTTTACTGAAACACCTGAATTCAAGGTCCTCCAAAATTTCCTTTCCAGACTTCTTCCTCAGGGATGCCAATGGCTACCCGATGATCCTCAAAAAACTCAAACCTTTTATGAGCTCATCTTAGGAGATTCAAATTCAGTTGAAATTTCTCATACACCTGACCGTCAAAATCCTCAGAAAATTGCCTATTCCAAATGTATTATTAAAAAGGTTATTAAATCTACCGAATGGGCATCCATTTGGTCTACAAAACAATTTTCTGTAAATTTCATTCCAAAAGGTTATACCTACCAAGACTATCGGATGGCTTGGTATCGTACTTTCTTCAAGAGACCCTTTGACCATTCATGGTTTTTTATCTTTCATCAAAATTGCTCAAAAGATTTTCCCATTTGGTTTTATGAATGGTGGTGTTATTTCGGAAGTCTCCCTGACATTCTTCCACCTATTCCAATGCTTGGATTTCAAACCTGGATGAACAAAATGTCTGGACCCAAATATATTATTCCAGTCTCATTTTTTGCGGAATTACGAGTTCCATGGATTTTTTGTTAGAGCTATAAGCTTGACAAAATCCATTCTAGTATTCCAGAATTCCCTTTATCCCTTATCCGAGAATTCAAGATCAAATGGTGGACAGGTTATTCCGTATCGCTTTGCTCTCAAGAAGCAGTCCTCCAATTCATTCAACAACGTCAATTAATTCAACGAAGTATTCAACAGTTATCCAAAGAAACACTTTATGAAATACTTTTTTTTTTTATTTATTACAATACCGTTTTACATTTCACTAATGAAAGGAGATTGATAGTGAGAGTGAAATAAATTAATAGAAAGATAAGTAAATATAAAAAAATTCAATAAATACTTATTGAAAACTCTTTATATTCTTCACTATCCTTAATGGTCTAAAACTCTTTATTTTTTTTACCGAAGGAGTATGTTCAAACATTTGTGCTTGGCTATTCCACATTTCCTTCCTATCCCATCAGTTTTTTGCATGTCATATTTTAAATACCACACTATTTAAAACATACAAAAGTTTATATATTTTTAAGATTGAAGTTTCTTATTAATAGGAAAATATAAAGTAAAAAAATGATAGTGGTATTTCACTTTTTTTTAGCTGAAGAGAACTCGTTCTACATAAGTTTAGTTTGAGTTAAGACAAGTTTACATGAGTTGGTTGTTAAATTATATACCTTGAATCAATTTGAATCAAATAATACGACTTTTTATAAAAAATATATCAATAGATGCGTCTTGTAATGGAGCTTTACTTGGATTGATCTAAAAAAAAAAAAATTTAATTCATTTTTTTCATTTTAAAAGTCACATTTTTTTTATAAATAATTTATTTTTTTATGAATTTTTAAAAAAAGTATACATTTTTTTTCAAATTTAAAAGCAATTGAAGTTGGTTATGTTACTTTGATTATCTTTACCATCATTAATGCAAAAGTTAGAGTCCACTTGTATAAAATTTTAATTGAAAAAGAACAAAAAATGGAATTCTCCTGAAACATTCATAAATTATTTACTCTGCTTATAAAACATTTTATAAGTATTTTTTTTATTTTTTATGCTCACATATTAAAAACGTGTAGTTGAAATTATAGCACTATTGTGAGAAGATGGTAGCTCAATTAGTTAGACGTACTCTATATACGATAGGTTATGAGTTTGATTCACACTACCCCTTCCAAATATATTAAAAAAAAGAAAAAAAGAAACTATGGCACCATTACCAAATAAAGATAAGTTCGATAGATAAGGATATGTGCGATTTTCTTGAGACTAATTTCAGTGATAAAAATTTCCAAATACACATTTTCTCCAAACATTATCCTCGTAATAAGATATTCACCACAAATTCTATAACTAAATAACGATTTTCTCCTGAAATTTAGAGAGAATGACATGATTAAGATATTTCAATGCTGGAACTAGTGTCACGAAAGTTATACAATTATTCTTCATCGAACTTATTCTTTAGAACTAACGTACTAGGTTAAGGCTGATAATATAAATTCGTGTGTATGAAAAAATATAAAGTTACTTTTTAAACATTTCGTGACCTCTGTAAATAGGAAACAAAATTTCTGAAAATATTTCCAAAAAAGTAAAATATTTTCCTTTACATTATTTGAATTTGTTTATACACAACTTTTTTATTTTAGTTTTCTAATATTTTTTACTTTGTATTTCACTTCTTCTTCCACAAATAATTTATTTTATAAAACTTTTTAAAATAGTAAATTTCTTTCAAACTAAAAAACTAATCTAAATAAATCTAATTATGTGTAAAAGAGGGTTTTCTTTTTTTTTTTTAATAATAAAGATTGTGAAAGAGGAGGAGTTCAAAGTTAAAAAAGAAAAAACTCTAAAAGATAAGACTACTGGACAGAATTATCACTAAAGAATATGCATTAAACGACGTATTAAAAACATACACCCTTCATTTTAAAATTTTAAAGCAAGTATCTTTTTAAAAGTTTTATTTTGTTCATAATAAGTATTTTTTTATAATTTTTAAAAAAATATTTATTATAGTTTTTTAATTTTATTTTCATCTATCTCCTTATTTATTTCTTTATTCTCTCTTTCTTTGTATTTCACTCTCCCTATTTATGAATGATATATAAGTAAAATATTTTCTTGATTTCAAAATTTTTAACAGTTGTGTCAAATGTTTAAAGGTAGGAATGACAACGGTACGGTTTTTTCTCGATTTTGATAGGTAACGACTGATTATGTAACCGACGTTAATTTTGAATATATTTTGATATTTCCTAAAATTGACCGATACCGAAACCGATAAGTTTTGGTAAAAAAAGTTTACTGATGGAAAAATAAATACCGATTATATATATTATTTTTTATGCTTAATTCTATTTTTAAAAAATAAAAAATATATTATTTTAATCGATATTGATAAGGACTCTAATAATCGATAACGATTAATCAGTCGGTAAACTTATTATTTAAGGGGGTCAATAAATGCAACTCGTAAATCTATAAGAATAACTCGAAAATAATTCATTTTAAACATTTAACTTTCTCTCTCTACAAATTTTCTCTCTAACCTCTCTCTAAAAAAAACACCAACTTTAAATATTAAACCTAAATTAGAAGAACATATGGATCTCTTTGAAGATTGTTTGTAAGAAAATATTGGTTTTGAGGTAAGAAAATTGATTAAACTTTTTTTTTTCAGTTTCAGGGGTACTTTTGCCCAGATGGGCCAAAAAACAGGCAACTTTCGCCCATCTCCACGAAACTACTTTAAGATTTTTGCCCAAACTAGGGAAAGTTTTTTTGTTTTTTCGCCTATCTAAGCGAAAGTGCTCTGGATTTTTTTTTTTAATTTCTTTTTGGGTTTAGGATTTTCTTTATTTTTTTTTTGTATTGCTAATATTTTTGTTTTATATTGACAAAGTAATGAAGATCCAAATACATTTGAAGAATTTTTAGAATTGGAAGAATATATTGATCATGGACATTTATTCACAACAGACTGAATTTTTAATTCGAAAGATGAGTTGGTCAACTGGGCAAAATAAACTGCGATGAAAACCAACACATATTTGATCATCAATCGGTATCTGAAATCAAGAACATCTGACCGTCGATCGTATGTTACATTGGCTTGCGAGCGCAGAGTTGCAAATAGAAAAAATACGAAACCAATAGTTGACGATGAAGAAGAATAAGTTCCAATCAAAAGGCAGGGACCTTACGAGACAAAAAAAATATGGGTGTCCATTTAAATTAAAGGGAGAACAAATGGCAACTACTGAGAATTAGTAATTATTCATACACGACGGGAGGCACAATCATAAAATAGCTATTTACAATCACGGTCATGCTCAATCTGCAAGACTTACGGGAGAGCAGTTGCAACAGACTAAGTAGTTCAGGAAGAGTCATATGCCGCCTAGTAATATCCTACGATTTTTCAGAAAACAAAATGTTGGTTATGCAATTAGGTGTATTAGAAGGGAATTATTTTTAATAGTTTATTAAAATATTTTAGATTTGTTTTTCTTCCGTTAATAAAACGAATTTTAAGATATATGTAGTGCACAGAAAATATACAATGTTGTTGTGAAGATTAAGAAAAACAGGATGCAGGGACGAAACACGGTAGAGGAAGTTCTTTGCTTAAGTGCACAACGGGGTTACACGGTCTTCTATAGAAACTGTGAGGAGAGCAACGTACTTAGTGATATTGTCGTTGAACACCCAATATCAATTACAATGATTAGAACGTGGCCATATGTACTGATAATGGATACCACGTATAAAACGAACAGTAAGTTTTCTAGTGGATCATTGTAGTATTAAATCTCTTTATTAATTTAAATGTATATTGCTTTTTAATCATTTTTTATTTTAAAATAGTTAAAAATATTTTGAAGTTCATTTAAAGCAATTACCATGGTAATCATAAATTTTCACTATTAGAAGCTGTAGGCATGACTCCGACCGGAAAGAACTTCACAGTGGTAACTGCTTTTATGTGCAATGAACAGGCTATGACATACAAATGTGTTCTTCAACAAATCAAGCACTTATATGTTTCATCTGCTATGTCAACCGAGAACGGTTCAATTCTTAATGATGGTGAACCAATCGTGATTATTACT
Organism: Catharanthus roseus; assembly: GCA_028651295.1. Taxonomy (NCBI): domain Eukaryota; kingdom Viridiplantae; phylum Streptophyta; class Magnoliopsida; order Gentianales; family Apocynaceae; genus Catharanthus; species Catharanthus roseus. Next base: position 1,108,093 of record JAPQWS010000027.1, read on the forward strand.
GATAGGGAAAGCGGACTTATGCCTGTGATTGAGGATGTGTTTAGTAAATCATATCATATGTTATGTAGATAGCACATTGATTAAAATGTGTTAACAAAATTAGCATAAATGGTTAAAGACGAAGAGGTTGCAACTCAGTTCGTCAATGGGACCTGACATAAATTAATAAACAAAATTGATGAGGCGGAATACCGTAGAAAATTGGATGGATTGAAGACAAAGTGAAAACGAAGGCCTGACTTTATACATTACTTGTTTAACACATGGTTGAATCCACTTGTGCATAAATTTTGCAGGGTTTGGACATCTAAAGTACTACATTTTGGGGTTTAGATAACGAACCGTACTGAGAGCGAACATTTGGTATTGAAGCTATGGCTCTTAACGTGTCATGGTTATTTAGACACCATGTTTCTTAATATTGACTCTCTCATCGAAGGTCAAATTTCCAAGATAAAAACCTCATTGGAGATTTCTAAACTTAAAGAAAAGTATGGCGCGAAGAGTAATCCCATATTGAAGAATATAAGTAATAACATCAATCATTTGGCTTTGAAGAAGATATGGCTTGAGATAAAGAGAGCACGCGAGATAGTTGACGATATGCAAAATAAGTGCGGGCATTATTTAAGGAAGTCGCACGGTCTACCCTGTGCATGTGAGCTGGTTGATAGGTACGTACATGCACTTCCGCTCTAGGCGGAAGATATTTATATCTTTTGGAGAAAACTAGAAATTAGTATTGACATTCCGAATGTACATGAGAGAGACATGGATTCCGAGACGCGTGATCTCACCTCCATGTTAGAGGAAATAAGTACGGGTCCAATATCAAAAGTCAAGAAAGTGTGTCATCTCATCAAAAGTGTTATAAGTCCAGTGTTCCCTGACGATCCTTGTGCTCCATTGACAATCCCCTCTCCCCCCCTCCCCCCTCCCCCTCACAAAGCTGCGAGTCACGAAGGGACGATGGAAGACGAATTCAACCAAAGGATAAGTCTTACTGGGAGTACGTGTCTATCGCACATAGGAAGATAGGAAAGTCAAGCAGTTCAGGGTCTGGATCAGGAAGCGGGTCTGGTTGTGGATCTGGTTCTAGTGAACGTGGAAGAGGTAGACCGCTACATGCGAGTAGGGTAGGTGAAGAGGACGTAGCAGTGGACGAAGCAGTTTGTCTTCTGTTGTAAACCCAGACACCCCTTCAACTCCTTTCCCGTACATTGATGTATTCCCCGATTTTGTGTATGAATTCATTCAAAACTGGAAGAATGTGATAGATGATGGTAATTGTGGATTCAAAGTAGTGGCAAACTTTCTTTTCGGGGATGAGAACCAGTAGCCTAAAGTTCGTAGAAGAATGTATTATGATTTGAAGCATTATATGAACATGTATGTGTCATTGTTCGGATCAGTTGAACGTGTGTATGAGCCGATAAAGAAGACTTACTGGGAAGATGGTCCTGCACCTCAGGAGAATTGGTTGGATACTCATGATCACCTTTATGTCATTGCCAACACATTCAATTTCTTCGTGGTACTAATTGCATGTTTAGGGTCGACCACCGTCCTACCTCTTTATTCGAATTCGAATTGCACTGCTAGAATGCTATGTATCAGATTCATTTCAGAACAACAGCATTTCATACAAGTTATTTGATGTCCGTTGATAATGTAGTATTATTTTTTTAGCGTTAACACTTGTTATTTGTTAAATTATGAGTTTTCTTTTTTATTTTTTTTAAGGGTTAGCTTTTTCTTTTACATTCCTTAGCTGCAGATGCGAGATGGATGTCTGCTGCCACCATTGCAGGTCCAATGGCAATATCATCGAGATATACGAGTCAGTGGGTGAGCAGAACCTTATTATGAACGGATTGCAAAGTGGGTTAGGAGATCATGTACAGAGTATCCAACACAAGGTCCTACTTATGTTGTTATTCCCTAGTCACTTATACGTTGTACGTTAAGGAATTATTTTTTTTATGTGATATATGATATTATTAGTATATTAACGGTTTTTATTTTTAAACATCATATGCATTATTTAACCCAATAAAAAATAATAAATAATATGAAAATATAGGGAATGCAGAAAATATAAAAAAAAATGTCCAGCTACATAACATGATACTAACTACCATGGTAATGCCTCATAACTGAACCAGCAATCCTATCAAATATCTCTTCCTTCCCGGCATTTTTCTGCCTAGCCTCACATGCAATAAAATCTAAAAGAGCTTAGGGTGGCATCGGGGGATCAACTGGTACATGAAATCCACGGGAAATATTCAAGGATTCTGTATTCTTGGGTGACTACGAGGGAGGAACTACTGCATGTAATCATCTGTACATGCACTGGGAGGAATAGCCGGAACATTAGTCCAAGTCTCTGTCAATAAATGCGATGGTGCCTCGAGCCACAATGCCTCCATAAATAAGTTCCTCACCACGTACATCCTATTGTTTGCGGGCCTGCGTACCTCCATAGGTCGGATACGTTGTGCGGGAATATATTGCCTAAATCCGAACTGTCTCACAATCCTATCAGGCATATACGCCTCAACTCAGTTGAAGTATGCAATGAAGCCGTGCCACGTGGATACCCAGCAATCCCGAGTCTCCGGAAGTATGTACGGCGTCCACCTAACCTCATCAGCTGACATCATATCCAGCCGTGGGTGAACGTCCATCAGTTTATGTTCAGTTTTACAACCCAACATGGGATACTGCTGGATGTAGAGCTTACAAGATTGAGTGCTCAGTCTAACCATAGGTGCAAACATTGAAAAATACATGTATATCCATGCCTAATAAATAAATAAATACTTATATAAATATTAATGTAAATATTAAGGGGTGCAATATAAATCATAATAAATATACATATAAATATAAATAATATAAACCCTAAAATATAAATATGAAAAATATAAACATAACATATAACATATAATCTATAATATATACCATATAAACATAACATATAAACATAAAAAATATAAACATATCACATTTAATATGTATAGTGGTAAATACAAATAATACCTCTAGTAGGGACCAACACCCAGCCAACTCCTTTGCATTAACGTGTGAGGCCTGCCCCAAATTCCTATATAGAAAGGTAAGAGTCGCAGCACCCCATGCAAACTTCCCAGAAGATCTCACATCCTTCACCAGTGGCTAAAGTTTCGAAGGAACCATGTTGCCACTCTTTTCAGTGAATAGTGAGCTACCCAGCAAATATTGTATGTAACATGAAGCTCTGTCACTGGAGGATAGTGTACTCCGGGAGCTAGTGGCAACATCAAATAGCTCCTGCCCATTTATCCCTCCACCCGTGAAGGCTAAACCCATATCACTCTAGACAACAGCTACCAACTGATCCCGTGATAAATGAAGATCTGCGGCCCGACCATATGCAGGAACCCCGAGTATCAGCTCCACGTCATGTAATGTAACCGTCATCTCACCCCATGGCATGTGGGAAGATGTTTGTGTTCAGCTGCCACCGCTCAACAAAGTTCGATAATAATGCAAAATTGGAGTGCTGGAACATGCACGACCGCAAATGCATAAGACCTATCCTGGTAGCCAAGGAAACAACATGTGCATCAGTAAGGTTCCACTCTGTAAGTGCCATGTAGCGTGATCAATACTTCAATAAACCACGATCCTGAAGATAAAACAAATAAATTTAGCATTATACTAACTACATAATAAATCATAAACTATTTATAAAAATAAAAATAGTTGAGGTTACATGCAAAAAATAAAAAATAAAAAAATAACATGTAACATTAAGATAAAGATATGTAGATGCCCACGCCATATCGGACCTGCCACATGACCACCGTATGATGGTATGAGCTCTGGATCAACAGGGCCTCCTTCTACTGGGCATGTTTGCTCCCAATCTGAAGCCTTCACTTTCTTCCTCTGAGTAGGAGCCGGAATATCACGAGCCTTATCGAGTCTTTTATTACAAGACCCTGAAATCTTACTCATGACCGAAATAAAACTGCCGGTCAATCCTTTTCCTTTCTCGTGATGAGGCTGCCCGTCGAATCCACTAGCAAGTGCCATAGGCACAAGCTGCTCCTCATCTCCAGCATCCTCACTGTCATTATGATCAGAATCACCATCACCATCACCATCACCATCAACTCTCTCATGGGACTCTCCCCCAAAATTTAGAGATCGGTCCCTGTCATGCTCCTCACCTAAATCCCTATCACCCTTAAAGCACATATCTGCAGAATGCCTCCCTATGAAAGGCTCAGAAGATGAAACATCATAATCTATAGCAGTATAATCATGTTTACTGTATGAAGAATTGGGAGGGATGACGCCCACCATCTGCTAAAAAAACTCTACCCCTAACTTCCTCGCCGGACCATTAAAATCATTTAAAGGCTCCTGAGTTGAAGATCTATATGGTATATGAGGACGTATAGTAGGAGCATGTAGGTAGGGATCATACACTGCGGGTGGAGGTGTGAAGGTGGATGTACAGATCCATATGCCTCATATGGTACAGGAGTGTGAGACAAGTGTGATGGGAGGGGAGGTGGAGATCTAAAAGATGCATACGGTGGTTGGGTAGAAGACCCGAGTGCAACCTGTATCATAATGAAAACCAACAGAAGAAGGGTATGGGTAGACGGGGGATCGGATGTACTATGTCGCCCTCTCACACCTCCAAACGAAGCTGTGACAGTGCGACCCTGAACTCGACCTGTCTTGTCCATGACAAGACCAAGATCATCATCTCCTCTACAGTCGCTTGGTTGAACTATCAATTATTTATTCAAACACATTAATAAAGATTTTTATAAATTAGAAAATTTAATTTTTCTTATATTATTATTTTATTGTTTATTCTTATCAGGATCTGTTATTTCATTTCTACTATTTCATTTTATTTCGTACTATTCACTAATATTTCATTTCTACTATTATTATTTCTATTATTATTAGTTTATTTTATTTCATCACTAATATTACTTAGTGATAGTTATTAATTTATATATTATTTCATGTTATCTAAATCCTAAAACCTAAGACCAACAATAACGATCAATTAAAATTAACCTTCAAATTGTTGAGCAATCACATAATACATTTTCATATTAAAAAAATAAATATAAAAAAATAATTTCAAACTAGTTACATTTATTCTACATATACAAAATTAAATAAAATTTGAAATAACATTTATTATTAGTTTATTATTTATTCTTAACTGGATTTATTATTTCAATATCCATTATTTTTAAACTCTTTCTCACTATTAATAATTTAATTAATAGTTATTAATTTATTATTAATTCTTATTACTACCCTAAACCCTAAACCATATCAAAATTACGCATGAAGATTAAGGTTCACTAAAACCTAATTCATAATCATATTAATAATCAATATTATAACATAAAATATTTTAAACAACTGCTAACATTTATTCCACATATAGAAAATGAAATAACAACTCAAATAAAAAAAATTAAATTCAAGAAAAAATTCTTAAATAATTATGAACAAAAAAGTAAAATAAATAAACAAATATATAAAAAAAATTTAAACTGCAGGTCGCTTTCGCCTAGGCTGGTGGAAAGTGCCTTGCATTTTCACCCAGTCTGGCGAAAGTTCACGTGGAGGACCGCTCTGGATGGCAAAAATGTCCAGTTACTTTCGCTTGACCAGGCGAAAATCACTAGGACTTTCGTTGGCCTGGGCGAAAGTGAACATTTTCGGCAGATTAAATGTTCAATCTAAAATTACAATTTTTTTTTTCGAATTCAAGGCGTATTTTCATGATCTAAACCGATAAAATTATAAATAAATTAATATAGATCGAAGAAGTAACTTTTTTTGGAATTTGGACTGTCGGATCTTCCAAGATTTGAGATTGAAATGAATAGTGCTAGAGAGAGTTTAAATAATTTTTTTAAGAAAGAATGTTCAGGAAGAAATGAAATTTTTTGAATTTTTTCGAATTATCTTTTAAAATTTTCGAATTGCACTTATTGACCCCTTATTGACCCTTTATTTAAAGGACACATATTTTAAAATGGAGGAAATACTAGGAGGATTCGAAGTGAGAATGCATCGCAAAATAGTAGTACTAAGCTTGTAGGAAAAAGAGAAAGATAGGACAGAAATGGAAATGAGTGAATTGTGAAGGGCAAGCAAAGGAAAAAAGAAAAGGACAGAGAATGCTTGCGCAAATCTGGCTAATCTGGCCACAGAGAGACCTATTGGGAAAACAAGCTCAGAGTGGACTGTGGAGAGGAGAGAAGAGAACTACTGAGAAACAAGAAGAGTTTTTCAATTTCTTTTTGGCTACTGTGGGCTGGCCACTGAGATAAATCAATCAAGCAATGAATGAAAAAGGGTTTTTCATGGATTTCAAATGGGGATTTCAAATATCTCTTCATTTCTGTTAAGACAGACACTGGTTGAGAGAGAGATGCAAGAAGAAGAACAGGGCAAAATCCTCAACTTAATCCCCTCTAATCCTAATAATATGAGAACAACTGTTGAAGTAGTTAGGATTATAATTGTATGTTGAGATGATTTAGTTTAGCTAAACTGATAACATGCTGATATTTTGTAACCACTTCCTAGTTTATAGGATAGTGATTTTGTATATATTATGAGGTACAGAAAACAAAAGGGACAGAAAATTTAGAGAAAGTTTTTCCCCACTGGAAACTTTATGGTATCAGAGCCAAGTTTCACGGCTTCAAAATTTCATTTCAAGATTCATTAAAAATGAGCGATCCAAGGCAGATTAATACTTCTGTTTTAGATAATGATGAATATTTCCATAATCATGGTCGAAAAGATGCATACCATCTTGCATCTTCAGACAGTCTGCATCTGATTCTTACACAAGTTCAACTCAAGGAAGATAATTATGACGAATGGGTGAAGGCAATGCGATTAGCACTGCGTGCTAAGAAAAAACTCGGCTTTGTGGAAGGGTTAATTCCGAAGCCGAAACCCAGAACTACAGAAGAAGAAGAATGGTGGACTATCAATACTATGGTGGGTTCGTGGATCTTAAACACCATAGAACCTAATTTGAGAACTAAAATGTCTTATACAGAAAGGTGCGATGAACTATGGGCAGATCTGAAAGAACGATTCATGTCAGGTAATGCACCAAGGAAGCATGAATTGAAGACTGCATTGATAAACTGTAAACAGTCTGGTATGTCCATTTCAGCCTATTATGCAAAATTAAAGAAAATATGGGATGAATTAATTAACTATGAACAATTGCCTAATTGTACTTGTGGGATGATTAATGAGATTATTAAGCAAAAGGAAGAAGACAAAGTTCATCAATTTCTCATAGGCTTAGATGATTCAATTTTCGGAACTGTACAATCAAGTATTTTGCAATTAGAACCAATTCCAAACATTAAGAAAACTTATGCTATGATAATCAAAGAAGAAGCACACAGAAAATTAACAAGAAATTCAGAAATTGGCAGTGAAGTTGTCATGTTTGCAGCCCCCAAATCAATACAGAATACACTTACTGTCTCAAGTTAGGACATGAAGCAAGGAATTGCTACCTGCTAGTGGGTTATCCAGATCGTACCTCGTAGCAACGGTGGTCAGACCGAAGCACTGAAACTGGTGCTGGTGGTCGCAGAGGTCGGGGAAGGACATTCCGAGACAGAGGGCGGGGAAGAGCAGGGACTGGCCGCGGACTGGCTGGATCTTCTTTGGCGAGCCATAGCTGGACAATGGCTGTGCCTGGTTCATCTTCTCCGACGATGCTCGGTTGGGCTGTCGGCACTGCAACTAGTTCATCCTCCTCAAACCACCTTGGCTGGGATGCTCACAGTCGTGCGGCACACTCACCTGCTCAAAGAAGCAATCGTGGAGGAGCAGATACGGACGACACCGACGAGAGACTGGAAATGGCAGCTTCGGCATCGGCAAGTGCACCAGTCGGCATCCCAGGTCTTTCACCGGAGCAGTGGAACTCATTTCTCCAACTTTTGAGCAATCAGAAAAGTAGCAACGAAGCTTTGGAAAATCTCTCTGGTAAGATAGGAGATGAATGGATTTTAGACAGTGGATGCTCCCACCACATGACAGGCAGGAAGATTTTCTTGAAAGATGCTAAACCATCTCATCCTTATACAATTACTTTTCCAAATGGCTCTAAAACAACTGAAGCAGAATTAGGTTCCGTAAATCTACCTTCTAAATTAAAAATTGATAATGTCCTTTTTATACCTCAACTCCGGTGTAATTTATTGTCTCTCTCTCTCAGCTTTCTAAAGAAAATAATTGCGTTGTTATAATTAATGATAGTGTGTTGATATTATAGGACCGTACCTCGCGAATGCCGATTGGAGTGGGTGAAGAGAGAGATGAGATATTTTTTTTCAAACCTCTGAACAAGAAGTTGAATTTTGCTTGTTCTGCTCAAATCTCAGACATGAGTACGTTGTGGCATCACAGATTGGGCCACCCTTCTAAATTCGCAATTAAAAAGTTTTTGGGATTAGATCTAACATGTGAATCTTTGAATAATTGTTCAATATGTTTGCGTGCTAAACAGACGCGTGAACCTTTCCCTATTAGTTTAAATAATGCGGTTGCTTCTTTTGACTTGATACACTGTGATCTCTGGGGACCTTATAAAACTCTGTCTTCTTGTGGTGCAAGTTATTTTTTAACCGTAGTAGATGATTTTTCGAGGTGTGTTTGGATATTTTTGCTCAAAGAAAAAAAAGAGGTAGCTCAGACTCTTAAACAATTTTTTGCTATGGTTGAAACCCAGTTTCTTAAACGAGTAAAAGTGATACGTACAGATAATGGAACATAGTTTACTTGTATGAAATCATATTTTTTGGAACACGGCATGCTGCATCAAACATCTATGGTACATACCCCCCCAACAAAATGTATGTGTAGAGCGTAAGCATCGTCATATCCTAAATGTGGCTCGTGCTTTACTCTTTCAGGCAAATCTTCCAATTTAATTTTGGGGTGAAAGTGTGCTGACAGCTGGATATTTAATAAACCGTACACCTTTATCTGTGTTAGATGGGAAAACACCATTCGAACTATTGTTTAATAAAATACCACCTTATTCTCATCTCAAATGTTTTGGTTGCTTGGCTTATGTACATGATCACGGATTGCCTAAAGATAAATTTAGAGCTCGAGGACGTAAATGTGTATTTTTTGGGTATCCGTATGGAAAAAAATGATGGAAATTTTTTGATATACAAACACATGAATTCATTACCTCTCGAGATGTTGTATTTGTTGAACATGAATTTCCATTTTTGTCCAAGTCTCGAGAAGTGTTATCGAATGAGAACACTATGAGGTGCGATTTTGGTGAAGTTCCTACACCCATTGAAGAAACCAGGGGGAGTAATTCCGCTGAGCTTTCTCAACCATTTGAAATAGCTCACCCTCAGCATCAAAAAGAAAATGGTCCGGGGATTTTTTCTACACCAGGGGAGACCTCGGCTCCATTAGAGGACCAGGGCCCTTCAAATGATTTATCCAATGCTGCTACAAATACTCACTCAGGGTCTAGTGCTTCTACAGATAGTGACCATATTGCAGCACAAAATGCTGCTCCCTTGAATCTTTGTCGAAGAAATAGACAACATCAACCCCCAGGGAAATTGAAGGATTATATCTGTAATATGACTCAGTCGTCTCCTAGTATATCTCTCTCTCATTTCATCCTCTTCGTCGGGTCCCTCAGGTACTTCCTTGTATCCTTTAACACAATACATTTCTTATGACAAATTTTCCTCTTCACATCGGGGTTTTGTAGCAGCTGTTAATGCAGGAACAGAACCTACCAAGTATTCTGAAGCAGCATTAGTACCAGAATGGCGACATGCCATGAAACATGAGATAAATGCCCTTGAGAAAAATAATACGTGGACTATGACTACTCTACCTCCCGGAAAGCGTGCATTGGGTAGCAAATGGGTTTACCAGATCAAATACAAATCTGATGGCTCCATAGAACAGTACAAAGCACGCTTGGTTGTATTTGGGAATACTCAGCAGGAAGGGGTTGATTACACTGAAACGTTTGCTCCTGTGGCCAAAATGGTGACTGTGCGGACCTTATTATCTATTGCTGCTGTTCGAAATTGGGAGGTTCATCAGATGGATGTTCATAACGCCTTTCTGCATGGTGATCTGACTGAAGAAGTGTATATGAAAATTCCTCCCGGGTTCCGTGCTTCCAACCCTCATCAGGTCTGTCGTCTTAACAAATCATTATATGGACTCCGTCAAGCACCTCGATGCTGGTTCTCGAAACTTACAGCTTCTCTTCGTCAATGTGGGTTTGTACAATCCTATGCTGACTATTCTCTCTTTACTTGCACGAAAAATGGTATTTTCTTGTGTATTATTATTTATGTTGACGACCTTTTAATCTCCGGCAATAGTGCATCTTGTATTGCCTGATTTAAGTCTTACCTAGGGTCGTGTTTTCACATGAAAGACTTAGGTCATCTTAAATATTTTCTTGGTATAGAAGTTGCTCGAAGTCAGGCCAGGTTTTACCTTAATCAACGAAAATATGTCTTGGAAATTATTGCTGATGCTGGGATGCTTGGGTGTAAACACGTGTCAACTCCGTTGGACCCAAATACTCAATTAGCTAAAGCTTGTGGAGAATTTTATGATCAGCCAGACCGGTATCGGCATCTTATTGGTAAATTGATTTATTTATCCATCACACGTCCAGATCTTGCTTACACTGTACACATCCTTGCTCAGTTCATGCAACATCCTCGCAAGGAACATTGGGAAGCTGCTCTCCGTGCGATTCGTTTCCTCAAAGGTTCACCAGGACAGGGTATTCTACTTCGTTCTAATACATCTCTTCATTTACGGGGGTATTGTGATTCTGATTGGGCCAGCTGCCCGATTACCCGTCGGTCAGTGACTGGATATTTTTATCTCTCTCGGGCACTCTCCTATTTCTTGGAAGACAAAGAAACAGCACACGGTCTCTCGATCTTCTGCAGAAGCCGAGTATCGTGCAATGGCGATGATACTGTGTGAATTAAAGTGGCTCACTCAACTTCTTATTGACCTACAAGTTCCAGTACAACATTCTATCCCACTTCATTGCGATAGTCAAGCAGCAATTTACATCGCTGCTAATCCAGTTTTTCACGAACGCACGAAGCACATATAAATTGATTGTCACTTCGTGCGAGATGCATTCCAAGAACGATCGATTACTCTTGTTTATATTGCGAGTGATTCTCAACCGGCAGATCTTCTTACCAAGGCTCTACATCTCCCGCAGTTTCGCAAGTTATCTGGCAAGTTAGACATTTGTGATCTTCATGCACCAACTTGAGGGGGAGTGTTGAAGTAGTTAGGATTATAATTGTATGTTGAGATGATTTAGCTTAGCTGAACTCATAACATGCTGATATTTTGTAACCACTTCCTAGTTTATAGGATAGTGATTTTGTATATATTATGAGAATAAAAAAACAAAAGGGACAGAAAATTCAGAGAAAGTTTTTCCCCACTGGAAACTTTAACAACCTTTTGTTTTCATGTTCTAATAATAGGACAAAATTGCTCATCATCCCCATTTGATTTCTTTACCACCACTATAACAGACAACAAATCTGGTGGTGATTGCGGCGGCTGAGAAGGTGGTGGCGGGTGGTTTCTTGTTGAAGCTGTCAAGAAGAAAATATGGCTGTTGTCGGTTCAGTTGGGCAATGGGCGGCTTCTTCTCCAGTACTCTTGGCAGCCGCCGCGCAGGTTTATTTTTCTTCTGTTTCATAAATGATAAAGGAAAAGGAGGAGGAGGGTGACGGTGGCGGGGGTGGCCTTAGCGGCGGCGGCGGCGGCCACTATATATATTAGTATTAATTTGGTGATATTGGTGGGACGGTGCAATCTAAATTAATCCTGTTATTATCATTTTCTTCACCATCATGTGATGTCCCTAATTAATCATCTATCTATGGATATGCAAAGGTTGATCTTAAGAAGATTTTTTTTTTTTTTTGGTTGGAAAATTGAGCTTGGGTGTTGGGCTGATTTGCTTTCTTCATCTTCTGTTTCATCCATACTGCGGCGCGGTGCCGGTGGTGGTGGCTATTGGGCAGAGGATAATTTCTCAGTCAAATACTTTCATATTACCTTTTAATATAATATATATCATCATTTCATGTGGCTAATGATGTTTTCTTATTTTAAATACCTTATACTGCAATGATTTCTCTCTCCAAAATTGGTTGATTTTTTCTCTTTTTATTTTTTATTTTTTGGTTGATTTCTAGTTTGCTGCTGTTTTCAATTTTAAATCTCAAACATGTTCTTATAAATAATTTTAATTTTTATAAAATAAAAAAAAATTTAATATCAAACCTATCAATGGAAAAAATTGAAAGGCTCACATTCTCTTCACAAATAATTTTAGTTTTTACAAAGGGAGAGAAAAATTTTCAATACCAAACTCTACGTAGAAAATGCAAAAAATTTCTATAATCTCCATTTTAGTTGTATTAGGATTTAGCACTTGTTACGTTTTTTTATTCATTAAAAAAAATATTCAAGCATTACTTTCCCCATCTATTGCAATTATTTGTATTTGAGTTTGAGGGTTGGTTTTTTTTCTTTCTTTTCATTACTAATTTCATATCCCACAAAAGAAAAGGCAAAAAAGCCCATAAAAAATATTTAAAAACTTGGATGTTATATTTTTTTTATTTTAAACAACATTTTTTTTTTCACAAATAATATATTTTTTTATGCATTTCGTATAAAAAATCTTCATATTTTTTATTCTTAAATTCAATTGAAATAGAAGTGTATAATCTTTTTAAAGTAAACAATTTGCAAAAACAATGCGGCTTAGAGTTAAAAAGAAAATTGCAGCAATGCTGGTACAGAGTCACCGTTGATGAGTCTATAGAAACAATTCTCCATATTTAAAAATTTGCAATTTTGTCCTTATTTTGTGAGACCCAAAAGTCCATGAGAAGTTGAAAGTGTGATAAATAGGAAAATCTTGACCTACACTATGCTAAGTAGCAGGAACAAGGTGACTTTGAGATGGATAAACATGGGTTCTTACAATAGTACTAATTATGTTTTGAGAAATGAGTTATAAATACTTTAAAACATTTTATATATTCTTTTAATTTTTACATATTTTATTTTAATTTTTATATTCTTAAATACTTTATATTTTTTTTATATCTTAAATATTTTATTTTAATTCTTTATACTCTCAAGCATTTTTTGATTTGTGTATTATTATAATTATCGTGGAGGATGCAGGAATTCATTGGCGATCAACATGTCCCACTCAAGTGCACCTTAAAAAGGTCAAATTAATATTTTATTTCAACTTTTTATACCCGCAAATATTTTTTGAGCTGCGTATTGTTATAGTTATAGTGAAACACGATAGAATTTGATAGTTGTGAGTATACCCTATTCACGTGCAAACCTGAAAAAAGTTAAAATTTACTTTTTAGTGTGCACGTGATTGGGACATGTTCACTACCAACATATTCGGCCATCCTTTACAATAATTATAACAATATGCAAATTGAAAATTTTTAAGAGGGTATACCGGGTTAAAATAAAACATTTAAGTTATAAAGAGAAAATATAAAGTGTTTGGGGAATAAAAATTTAAAATAAAACATTTAACGTATAAAACGAAAAGTATAAAACGTTTTAAGACATTTATAACTAACTTCTCTAGATGTTTAATGTTGCATTAGAAAAGAGTTTGACTTTAAAATTTTTGTATTCGGGTTTTATTTATGAGAAAGGAGTGAGCTACAAATGAATTTTCGGAGTGAAAGTTTGTTTTAATTTTGAGTTAGTTACATTGTCTTCCTTTAGATTTTTAAAATTATAATTTTATTATTTCATTTTATATAAATTATAAATATATCTTTATTGTTTATATATTTATAATCAATTAATTCATATTACTAGTTTCAATAAAAGTTTTGTCAAAAAATAAAGAATTTGTAACAAAAAATCTAAAAATTTAATTAAAATGTCATTTTGTGTTTATAATTTAATTCTTGTTATCAAGACAATATGTCAAGACTACCATTTTTAAAAAAAAATATATTTTTATAGGTCTAGTTTTCATACTTAAAGATATTTTAGTATTAATATATGTTACTATAAAAGATTAATACTTGTAAAATAATATTTTATAATTATTTTAAATTTTTTATTACAAAATCGTTATTTTTTTAATTAAAAATTTAATTGAAATTAAAAAAAAGTTTATTGAAATTGTAATAAGAATTAATTAGTTGTAAATATATAAGCAATAAAGATACATTTATTATTTATATAAAATAGAGATGAAATTATAAATTGGGAGAAAAACTCAATTGGGGGGAGTGATGTAATTAACCCTTGAATTTTCTGGTTCTGAGCAAAGAAGCAAAAAAAAATTTTTTTTTTTGAATAGCAAAAATAGAGGATGAATTGGTCCTAAAATCTAAGGAAAAGACATGACAAAAAGAGATGGAGAATTAGTGAGTGGAATTGAGGGGGTGGATGGATGATCTCCTCGTTTTCTTCCTTGAACATATTACATCATTCTTCATATTGTGAAATGAAATGGGATTATGATTTTGGCTTTGCATTTTTTTATGGTTTTCTGGTGTTCCCGTGAATGTGAATGGTGAGGAGAAGTGGGGTTCTTCTTCCGCTCTTTTTCTCTTTTGCTGCAACTTTGTTCATAATCATATATGGGGTTACTTACTTGTATTTCTCTCTGGGTGGTGGTGGTGGGGGTCTTGTAAGTTGGAATTCATAATCAAGTTTGTGTAAAATTGTTCTGCACTTTTTGGATCTTCATAATTCTCATCATGTCTCATTAACTTTTGGACTTCATTTTCCTGTGGATACTAGTTTATGATTCTGCCTGTCTATGGTATGGGTGTATCGATGGAACCAGATTTATTAATTTTTTTGGGTCAAATTTAATGTAACCAAGAGTTTTAAAAATTTTTAAGAAGCTAAAACGAAGAAAAATATTTATAAATCAAAGACAAGCCAGGAAATCTCAACTTGATGGGTTCTTGAGGTTAAATTGCAATTTATGAAAATAAGGTCATTTTTACAAGACTAGGTTATTTTTTTTAGTTACTTTTAGGAGATAGCCTAATATTCACGACATACGATTTTAGTTAATTTGAATTTAATCTACAGAGCTCTTATAAAATTTAATTCTTATCCAAGAGTTAGGAGTTAGATTCAAATTTTTTTTGACATAACACTACATATATGAGTTGATATGTGACCTTGCATTATATTAACAGATTCTTTATTATCTATCTCAAACTACTAAATTATAAGACCAAGTTATTTTCGGTGAATGACCTCTTTACATTTTTTTACATTAAAAAGCAAAATCTCTCGCTTCAAGTTTTACCAGATTGCCTCATGTCTTGGTGGAAGATATTAATAATCTTGACTCAATGATTCTGTAGATTGAAAGTCCAAAATCTTGTACACACAAGAAATTACCCAACATTGAAAAAGTGAAAATTTCTGCAATAACCTTACAAGGAATCGAACTTTAGAATTTAATACCAACTCAACTCTATAATATACGGGCAGCTCTTTTCATTTTTTACAGTAGCAGTGGTGGAAAACGGAAGACACAGTGAAGGTGAAATGGGCCCTTTTTGGGGTTTGAGGGGTTTGGTCATTCTGGGTTGATGAATGCGGGTGAAAATTTCTAAGTATATCAAGATTGGTGATAGAAAAAATGGTTTCAGCAGTGAAGGTGTAGGATCAGAATTCATTAAGGTAGTAAATAATACATTAGATCAGTGAAACACTGAAAAGTTTGTAACTACTGTATGCTTTTAATTTATCACAATTCACATTTCAAAAGATAGATTTTTCCATACTTATTGCACTATCAATAATCAAGAGAAGCCAATGAGAATTGGAAAAAGAAAATAAAACGAAGTAAAATTGTTACACAATGTAAATACATTTTCTGCTACTCTTTATTAGTTACTTATATTTACCTAGTTTGGTGTCCCAAAATCACTTTTCCAATATAAATCTCATGTGTATAAAAAACTCTTTCTTAGGAGTTTTATCCCTAAATAAAATCTCGAGTTTAAATATCATGCATACACAAAACTCTGTTAAGGATTCTACCCCATAAGTAAATCTCAAGTTTTAATCTCGTGTGGTAGAAAATTATGTTAAGAGCTCTACCTCTTAAATAAGATTATGACTTAAGATGGAATTGTATAGGGTCTTAATCTCAAATCTCACATCTTAGTTTTTGAACTCACATCTCTTTTTACAAATCATTATACTTTTCGAAATTCAATACAAAATTTTTAAAATCAAACTCTATCCAAAAGCAATGGTAAAATCTCGTTCTTACAATATCGAATTTTAACTTTGTGCATATAGAAAATTCTAGTAGGAGCTTTCTTCTGGCAAAGAGTTGGATGGAAACCATATTAGGCATACAAGCCTAAACCAGACACAGATAACCAAAAAATACAAAATTACTGAAGTAAATAACTATGCACAAATATATGCGTAGAACATGTAACCATTTTCAAGATAAAGCAACATCTAAACAAGTTACCTAGCTGGCTAATGAATTTGGCTTAAGATGAAGCATGCATAGCTCAAGATAGTAACAATGTGATTGGTAAAGATACTCTGATTTAAAAAGAGTCCAAGAGTAGCTGGGATGGGGTGCCTCTTATATTAACTGTAACAGTTTTTTCTGACTGGGGCTAATTTTTCTGCTTGGCTTTAAATGGAAACTGCTAGGGGAGTCTCAACTCAAGGTCCCTTTTAAATTGGATAAACATTTTAATTTCAAATTTCAATTTTGGAGTGAAATCTTTTGTTGCCAACACTTTACTTCCACGATATTTAAGGGGAAAAAAAATCTCATAATCAAACTTTTTCAAAATACGCAACAAAGGTGAGAATCAGTATAAGAAAATCAAGAAAAATGATGTAGACCAAGAATATGGGTCTATTTGGATAACGATTTAGTTTGTGATTCGTAACTTAAAATTAAAAAAAAAAAATTGTCTAAATTCATAAAGTTGGTGGGAACATTAAACTCAATTTTATTCCCACCAAATCCAATCCCTATTTGAGTTTCTATTATACCATTAAAAATTTCGCATAATAAGACTTTCTTATCTTTTTAATTTTTTTATTACACTCCAATACGCCACGCTATATTAACTAACAATTTTTTATCTACAAAGATGGCTTATTCGACTAAGTTCTTACATTTGTACTCTACAGGCTACTAAATTCTTGTTTATTAACTCCTATAGTCGACTATATTTACAATAATTCGAACTAATAGCCGACTAAGTTCTTCCTACATTCAGCTAGATTACATTATTTCGAACTAATAGCCAACTAAGTTCTTGTTTATTAAGCTCCTATACTCAACTAAGTATACATTAATTCGAACCAAAATTCATTTATACTCATATTCACATAGTCGACTGCAACTTTGTAACTTTGTCTTCTATTCCCTTCAACATTGTCTAAAAACAAAATTATTTGCAATTACTGAATAACCTTTTTTCTTTTATTTTTTTACAAACAATTATTGATGCAATAATATATATATATATATATACATATATATAACATTAACTTACATAGAAATTCTACATATACAAAATCTTTTCTTTTTCCTCCAATCTTGCACTCCTTCTGAACCTCTGAATTTCTTTTACTTTTTCCATCATACCAGGTAGTTGTTCATATACCTCAATTAACACTTCATCACCACTTTCTATTATTACCTCGGTCGATGCATATGAAGGACTCCTTTTAGATGTTTCCTTTCAATTCATGTTTTCTAATTTTTTAATTCCTTTATATTATCCGACATCTTCTTAAGTTTGAGTTTTTACTTCGTAAGTTTATCTTTTAATTTCTTAACAATCTTTTAACTTATCAATTTGCTTTTGCAGCATGTCCGTAAATGAACGCCGACGATTAACTCGTACCCATATTCCTATACTCTTTCCCCTTCTCCTGGATCCAACATCTGCTTCCACATTATCAACTTGTTGTCCTACAATGTCTGTGTCGTCTTGATATCCTTGAATTCCAGTTATATTTTTCTTATCGAAAAAATTCATTATGTTTTCTATTGCCTCTCCATGTAGTGAAACCCCGATTGTTGTCAAAATATGTGTTACAAAACACGCATAAGGCAAATGTCATTTCGAATGTTTCATGGTCAAGCTAATATTGTGGATAAAGATATATCCGAAATCAATGTGCTCTCCTTTCAGAACAAAGTAGTTCAACATTTTATCACTTGTGGCCAAGTCTTTAGAAACTCAACATCGAATTAATTGTGAAATAGTTACACATATGGCCCATGCCATTAAACTTAAACCATTTATTGATTTGTCAGAATCTAAACCATATAACATACGATTTCTTTGGACAATTAAATCGTTACGATTCAAGGTAGATATTTTCTCCAAGCTACTTAGCTTGAACTCTCCATCTTCTAATCCCAATATGCCCTTGATATATGATGTCATCAAATGCATAATACACCCTTTGACATAGGTACGAATTATTGACTTTCCGTCATCCGTATTTCCTGTCCACAAATCGGAATAAAATTGCCTCACTAATGGCAAAATATAATAGTCAAATCAAACAATCCATCTTCGAATTAAACATAGGACCGTAGTCGAATATACAAATTTCAATAGTTCAACGGAAAGCACAGTCGAATTAAACAAAGAACCATGCACAATTTTCAATAGTTGAACAATATTAAAGCATAGTCGAATGAAACCCTTCAGGTTAAACATAGAACTAAAGTTGAATACACAAATTTCAATAGTCGAATAATGTGAAAGTATAGTCGAATTAAACCCTTCATCTTCAAATTGAACATAAAACCATAGTCAAATACATAAATTTCAATAATCGAAGAATATGAAATCATAGTCGAATTAAACCCTCCATATTCGAATTAGACATTGACCCATAGTCGAATTGAAGGTTTTATACATGGAAGGATAGTCGAATGAAATCCTATGTATGAAAGGATAGTCGAATGATACCATTATATATATATATATATATGAAAGTAGCCGATTTCATACCCATCATGTCAATATAAATGATTTATTACACAAATTAAACAAAAGACATGCTAAAAATGCATACATTCAATAATAGATGATACTTATGAAGTCTACTTACTTCCGCTGCCTTAATTTGAAGGAGAAAATGGGCGAATCTGACACAACTTAGTTGGGAGATGACCTAATATCATGCTCCAAATGGATCTCTTAATTTATACTTCCCTTTTCTCTGATATTAATAGGAGAAAAGAAGTTTAGCCTCTAATGTATTAGATCAAGTATTTTATTTCAGTAGTAATAATGATAGTTGGAGGTAGAATAATGATAGTTCGAGGTAGAGGAAGAGTTTAATGGATGAGAAAATTTTCAATTAGTTGATTACGTAAATTAGTCGTTTACAGTGAAGGAGGTGAAGGAATTAGTCATTTACACTGAAGGTGTTAGTCTTGGATAGGTTAGGTTATTCATTAGTCGACAGTGAAGGAGTTAGTCGTTTACAGTGAAAGAGTTAGTCGGATAGGTTAGGTTAGTTTATTTATCGGAAGAGGAAAGAGAAGATAGAAGAAAGAGGGAAAATAATATGATCTTATAATATTAAAAAAAAAAGAATTGCAATGTCAATCACAGTCGAATGTACCAGCGGAAAAATTTGAGTTTTTGAAACTCAAATTACTATCTTGGGGGTCTATTCACAATCGTGGTAAATTTTGAGTTAAGAATTTTGAAAAAATCGTTGTCCAAATAGAACCTCTAGTTATGAGATTAGATACAATCTCAAATCTCATTATTTTGGGACCAATATCTCCTCTCACGAACAATTCAACTTTTAAAGAACCTAAAGACAATTTCAAAATCAAACTTGATCCAAGTACACCCATATCCGTGAGTAAACTTAAAGTTGGTTAATCAATTCTAGAATAAGCAACACAAAGTAACCTAATATGACCTACTCAACAAGCTTAGTTGAAGGTAAGGTTTCTACCAAGAGGCATTAAATCCTGTATAACAATAAAAGCCAACTGTAGTTTTCCTCTAAATTTGGCAAAGGAATTGCTTTAAAAAATTATGCTACCCCAAAAACTATACACAAAATAGAAAAAAGTTGTTCACCCCTATGCATCTAAGCACTTGCAAAAATAAAAAATAAAATAAAAAAAACCATTACCCTTAAATTGAGCAAAGTTATATTTAGCAAGCTCCTTTGGCAAAATCAACTTGATTATATGGTTTGGTTACATTCTCAGAGCATAAAAAGAAATTACCAAAACACACCAGCTTCATAAATGCATATTCTTCACACCAAAATAATTATGATCTAATACAATTTAGCTATTTGAATGAACAACATTTTCTAATCTATACTTTTGTAACCATTTTATTACAAAAACAACATACCTATGTAGATCTCTCGTCTCTTTTGCATTAAATAAGTACATCTTTCAATTAAGTTAAACTATAAGGAAGATGAATACGGATCTTCCATTTGAGTACCCCATCGGATAGTAAATCAAATCTGTTCCTAATTGACTCTATTGGACCATATGACGAAGAAATTATTGAGAAAAAGACAACTTTTCTAAAATGAAAGGGAAATTAGATTTGTAACGGAATAAAGATTTCAAATTCTTAGCTGGATCCTGTTCAAGAATGGACTAAAAACATTCCTCCAAATGTAGTTCACTCTATCTCTCTGGATTTTAATAATATTATTACCATTTCCTTCATAACAAAAAAAAAAGTGTCAATATGCTCCATGTTTGTATCTTTAACGCATTTCGACTTTACATGTATGTCTAACGCACATGTTTAATTTGTTTGTGTAATATGTAATAAAACATAAAGATTAAACTTACACATAAAAGTACTAGCCAAAAAAAATTACACATAAAAGAGAAATAATTGATAATGCACGAAAACACATGACTAAAAGTTGAGATGCAAATATCTCGCACTCTTTAAGGAGAATCGAGCCCTCTTCAGTAGATAAAAACTATCTAACTAATGCAGCAAAGAATAACCTTCTTACTTGTCCCCTCCAAGATATAATAACCCAACAATCTTGTTCTGTCGCTAGTAATAATTCTGCACAAATTGCTCAAGTTCAAGCTTCACTAGAATAACACATTTTCTTCAACTAAAATTCTCTCTCAATATATGCATATATTAATATGGATATGAACATGTTATAACAATTGTGTTCATTTAAATGATTAATAATCCATATATATATATATATTATATGTTTATATATATACACACACAATACACGCGCATAACAAAACCCTCTTAAGAAGATATGCAACTCTTCAGGTATCTTCTATCCATTATTCTATTCATTGTATAGACATAATCAATAAATTCTCACACATTCATCAAATATTACACATGAATGTATATTGAATATTAAAATGTACCAAAATTCTCCCACAGATTTTAATATTACACATGAATGTATATGATAGTGCGAGAAAGAGAGGACACAGTAGTTAAAAATGAACTATTATGCTTAATGAAGGTGTGCTTAGTATTGGACCTCCACTTAGTGAAACAACAATCTTTAATCCAGAGTCATAGTATGTGGAAAAGACCATTGCACACACATAGTAATCTAGGTGTTAAATTTTAAGCTTACTTAACCAGCACATTATGCCTTGTGCTCTCCTAGTTTTCATGAGTGTTTATTAGAACAAGCTCCATTCTCATAGAAAGCAGACTCACTTTCACACTAATATAGGTGATACAATCTATTAAAAGTATTCTTGTAACTATGACACCTACCCATGAAGAGCTATAGAATATCATTAAGAGTCTTATAACTCAACTCTTCAAACGTTACAAAATAATATACTTACATCATAGGAATGGGTATCATAATTTTGCATTCTTTACATATGATTCATTTTTCCCTTTGAACTCTAGTCCTTGGGTTGGGTATCCTCATATGTGAATCATGTAATTTTTTTAGCTTGAATCTTACCCCTCAATGTATCTAGATCATATCTCTTGTCAAGGACTTATTGTATTACAGTATTACAAGAAATTTTATATAATCATATATTATCATTATTAATTATAAATAATTCTCCTGCCATGATCTGGACTTACCATAATAAATGGATATTCATTTGAACATAGTTCTATCACATATTTATGAATAGAAATAACTTTTCAAGTTCAGAAATATAAAATGATAACTCCTTTAGCAAACTTAATTATAAGTTGATCTTCTTTTAACTTTTATAGGTAGCTATTATTAAATTTTAGTTGACTTCCAACAGAAAGCATCATATAAATAGCACCTTTATGACGTAATCAACAATGATGTTTTGATATAATGATTTTCTTCAAGCAAATGCTAATGTTAAAAAAAGTAATTTTTCAAGAACAATTTAGTTCTTAATAATAGGGAATCATAACCAAAAGTAGGATCGTAGTAATATGAGAGTAACTTTCTTTCCTCAAGATTCTCTCTCAGTATGAGAGTCTCTCTTCTCCTAGAGTCCTACTTCTAGTCCATTTAGGTTTTCACAATCTTCCCTAATTGTCTTCCGCTGTCAACAATTTTGAAGTCAATTGTATCGATCTTTCCAGCCTCATCCTTCCCTTCCAAGATATACTCCCACTCATTCTGATCTCATCTCTCCTTTTTGCCAGAAACCATAATGGCCGATGAATCGTTGAATATCCTCGACACTTTCGATCTCAATGAAGATGAAGATTAGATTGTTGACCTCTCCCAAAGAGAGGTTGATAGTAGATTAGAGGATAGTAAAAACAGCGTCTTTGCAATCGTCTATGCCGGAGGAGAGATCTTTCCCCACCGCTTTCGCATCACCATGTCCAGGTCCTGGAAATGCCAATCCTCACCCTTCAAAATGCATATCTTGGATGGCACTGTTCTTCACCTAATCTTCTATAGTTCTAAAACTCGGGACTATGTGCTAAAAGAAGGCCCCTGGAATTTTAGCAATCAGCTTCTCATTATCCAACCATGGAATCCAATCATAAAATCACCTCCTCTGGTTTTTCTTTCTACTTATTTCAACTATTGCATCACAAGTTTCCATCACGGTGTTACACAAGAGAAATCAGACTCAAGATGGCATCGGTGCTTAAGGATAGCCGAGTATTAGAAATCTGTAGCAGTAAAAGATGCGTTGGGCAATTCTTTCAAATTCGTGCTCTTCTCCGAGTCAAGGAACCAAATCGTTGCTGCATAATTATTGAGATCCTGGGCACTGGCTGAGTTAGAGCCTCCATTCAATGAGAAAGACTGCCAATATTTTGTTATTACTTTGGGAGGATTGGCCAAATATTTCCTCAATCTGACATACTCAAGAATTCTCCGTTCGGTTCCAGACTGTCACAAGGAAATTATCCATACCCGGACACTCTAGGAGTGATAGATAAAACACAGCCAGAATTTTCCTTTTATATGAAATTACATTCTTCAATAGCTGAAGTTCCCTTACCCATAGTCGGTGGTAGTTCTAAGATTTCTTCCATAACAAAGCACTCTTTCTCGGTATAGAATACCAGTGGCAACTCAAACATGGATGTTTCTGATTCAAAGGAAGGGAAATCCCTAAGGGTTGGTAATTCAATAAAGCTGGGGAGAACCTCAAAGAAGTCATAATTCTCTGCAATTCATGGACTCACAGGAACAAAAGCCTAATTCAGATCACTGAAACTCAGAAGGAAGTAGGAAATTATCTACTCAATATAGGCAAAATCCCTACCGTGAGTTGTTCTACCCCACATGCCATTCATGGAAAGTTGGACCACAAAAGTAGGTAACACTCAATTCAACCCTCCAGGAAAATGTATATGCAAAGCTGTCATCACCTAATTCAACAAATAGGGAAACTACCAGGGAAGGAATAAAATATATTTACCGTGAATGCCAAAGGTGGACTCCCAGTACTGCTACAACCAACCCACACTCCTAGCAACTACGTTGAAACGGTACTGCAGATTTATAATCCTACCCAACAATTACGATGTGTCTGGTGTTTCTTCTATTGATAGCTTTTATAAGATAGTTTCTTGCTTTCAAATTATGGAACAACCCACTTTTTGAATCTCCACTCTTTCCTGAATACTCTACAGCAAAAATATTTACAACTGAAACTTTCAATCTTAATTATGATTGAACTGGACTCTTTCTAAATAGTCAATTAAACAGTACTTCATGTGTGCCTCACCCTGCCCCCTTTCCCCTCTGTATGCCCCTTATAATTACGCTCCGACAGAAAATTTGAATTGCATTAAAATTATTCGTGAAAAAACCAATTTAACGACCCAGATTGCATTCTCAACCTCTTCAGTTACAAAACCATCATCCACATATGATTCGTCTTCTAAGTCTATATATTTGAAAATGGCAAACATGGTCCTCTTTAGTTTGGTAATTCAAAACCCAACTCATCTTTCCAATTTCAAAAAGCCTAATTTTCAGCCTGAGATTTTCAATATTCCTACTGTGTTATATAAAATCAAAGAACCTTGCAGTGAAAATCTACCTATAAATTGCTCAATTGAGGTTGATGTAGCATTTTCTGATAACTGTACCCTCGCACGGCCACAAAATATTTCCCTCGCTACAGCCCCACCCTGCTCCCTCTGTTCTCTGTCAAAACCTTCGCCTACCGCAACTCTCAAACTACGGAACATCCAGGTCGGATTTTTTCTCTACATATTTCGCTATTTCCTCCCCCTGTTTCAAACTACGCCGAAAAGCTCCATTTTACCCAGAAGCAGCTCCCCCTTTTTGCTAAACTATTGCAGTGCTTTTCTTTAATTTCTTTAGACCCTTACTGTTCCAATCCTTCCTCACAAACCCGAAACACTCCAACCTCAACTCTGATGCAGCCCGATGCCTCAATTTCCTTCGTCTCTGTGCCGGTACTCCCTTTTGCTCCTCACTCCATTTCAAAGAAAGCTTGTCGAAGTCCTCTCCCCTCATTTAAGAAACAAAGCAAAAGAAAAAGTAAAACTAAGACTCTCCTCCACAAAATATACCCGAGTTTTGTTTTGGAAATGCCCTCTAACAGCCCTCCTACTAAGCCTGCTACTCCACAACCTAACACATCATGCTCCTTAGGACATTTCATAGCCTTTATTTTAGAGAAAGAACTAATAAAATCACATTATAAAAAGCTCATTTTCTCCTAGCATGCTATCTTTTGACCAGTTAACTCCAGCAAACCACACTAGACTCATTACCACTAATCAATTTCCAGAAGATTTTTTAAAAACAGTTTGAGGCTACTGCTGGAAATGGTTTACTTGCTTTGCAAATTTATTGTCTTAATTTAGTTAATTCCTATACTTTTTCTTATGATGATGGTATGTCTTACTATTTTGATTCTTTTGTTTTTTTCTTCTGATTTTGCTTTTTCACCTATATCTATTGATAATATTCATTCTAAGGAAGTGAACTCCACTAATTTGTCTTCTTTGCAACAAAAGTCGTTTACTAAAATCCCAGATTTGGTGGAAAACAAAGCTGTTGGGAAGGAGAACATTGAAGAACCTGGTGCCAGCCGGAACATAAAATCGTCTACTTTCAAGAGGATGGCGCGGCTTTGAACTAAATTTATTTTTAGAATCTTGATGAAACCCTAGCCATGTGACTTTGGTTTATGAGAGATATGTGATTTTTGCAAGTATATTGTGGGTTTTAGAATTGAATAGTTCATGCTAATTTTAGATGATTTATGTCATAGGAATGAATAAGTCATGCTAATGGTTAGATGAATTATGTCATGCATTTAAGCACAATATATTTCTCTAGTGAATCGAAGCTTGTAGCCTAGATCACCACATGAATGTTTAATCTTTTCTCCTAAATAAAATTAAATCATTGTTATACAGGTTAGTGGTGGATTCAAGGTTCTAAATCATCTCTTTGGTTAAGCTCTCGTTATTTTAGTTATTTTATTTATTAGGTTTATTTAATTTAGTAATAATTTTTAGATAATAAACTTTGATTCTTTTTATAGAATTAATTTAAGAATATAATAATTTAAGTAGTTAAGTCTTTCTCTGTGGTTCGATACCTTAATACTTTCATATTACTTTGATCTTGTGTACTTGCAAGTATTGGGTTTACAACTTAGTTAGAAAGTCCCGATCAAGTTTTTGGCGCCGTTGCCGGGGAGAGGTTAAATTAATTGCTTTTGTTATTGCCTCCTAAATTTGTTAGTATTTTTTTTATTCTACTTTTATTCTTGAAAACAAAATATAAAAAAAAAATTCTTTTTTGTCTTCAACGTTTTTTTTATTATTATTATTTTTTTATTTCATTATTTGATAGTTTATTCATCATTATTATTTGTGGTAATTTTTTTTTATTTTTTTGAATTTGTTTACTAATGCATGGTCGTCGTTCGCTCTCTGTTGATTTGAATGAATTTGATCCTGAGATAGAGCGTACACTTAAGGCACTTAGAGCACAAGGAAAATTTTCTAACACTTGTCAGGTTAAAATGGCTGAAAATCCACGAGCATTAAGGGAGTATTTTACTCTTAACACTTATAATTCACCAATAGGTAATAGACTACCTGAAATTGAGGCTAATCACTTTGAAATCAAAGCTTCTACTATTCAAATGTTACCATCTTTTTATGGGCTTGATTATGAAAATCCTTATAAGCATATTGATGAGTTTTTAGAAATTTGCTCTACTTTTAAGCTGCCATCTTTTTATGGGCTTGATTCTGAAAATCCTTATAAGCATATTGATGAGTATTTAGAAATTTGATCTACTTTTAAGCTGCCTAATGTAAGTGATGATGCTATTAGATTACGCCTTTTTCCTTTTTCTTTGAAGGATAAGGCTAAACATTGGTTGTACACACGTGAGAGAATAGGTACTTGAAATTTTGAGATGTCTAGGGAATTTCTAAAAAAATATTTTCCTATGGGTAAACTTACAAGGTTAAGGAGAGAAATCACTACTTTTTCCCAACAAAATAATGAACAATTTTATGAGAGTTGGGAGAGATTTAAAGAACTTCTTCGTAGTTGCCCTCACCATGAAGTCCCTAAATGGCAGCAAATACAAAGCTTTTATTCAGGATTAGATGAGAGAAATTGCCAAATGGTTGATTCCTCTTGTGGTGGTACCTTCTTCATAAAATTGCAGATGAGGCATGGGATTTATTTGAAATTTTGAGTGATAATTCACAACAACACGCCACCTCCTCACGAGTAGGTACATCTAGGCAAATAGGAAATAGAGGAATGTTTGAAGTTTCTCAAAATATTGATCTTTCTCTGAAAGTTGATGCTTTATCTAAAAAAAATTGATCAATTATTAGCTTTGAATACATTGCCTACTAATTCTACTAATGTGCAAAGTGTTTGTGCAATTTGCTCTAGTCCTTCTCATGTTATCTATGACTGTCCTAGTGCTTCACTATTTCCAGAATTTGTGCAGGAACAAGTTAATGCAGCCCAAGGATTTCACAGACAGAATGACCCATATTCAAACACGTACAATCCAGGCTGGAGAAATCATCCTAATTTCTCCTAGAGGCAACAAGGAGGGGAAGTTCAATTAGGCCAACAACAATATCAACAAAACAGACAATCTAGTATGACTACTCGCCCTGGTTTGCAATCTCAAAGGTATGTACCTCCTCATCCTCCTCAAAGTGGAAACTCTATTTTTGAAGAAAAAGTATTATCTGCTTTGAAAGGTTTAGAATCTATGACACAAATTCTAGATTCACACACCCAATCTATTGCTAAGTTAGAAACTCAAATAGGGCAACTAGCTAATGCAATAAGTAGAAGAGATGAGGGTAAGCTTCCTAGTCATCCAATAGAGAAACCTAGAGCTAATTACCATGAGCAAGCTAAAGCTGTAATTACTATTAGAAATGGGAAGTTGGTAGATAATAAAGTAGGGGAACCTATTAAAGATAATGAGTCAAATAATAATGAAACCAAGGGAATTTCTATGACTAAAATTGAAAGGAAGATAGAGAAGGAACTAGCTTCTTCCTCTAATTTTAAGACTCTAGAATCATCTCCTACGACTTCATATAAACCAAAGGTTCCTTATCCAAAAGCTTTATTGCCAACCCCACATCTTAGAAAGGATAATAAAGGAAAGATATTTTAGAAACTCTCAAACAAGTTAAAATTAATCTTTCACTTTTAGAGGTTATTAAGCAAGTCCCATCCTATGCAAAATTTCTTAAAGACATGTGTACTTTTAAAAGAAAATCTAAAACCAGTGTTTCTAAGAAAATCTTCCTAACTGAACAGGTGAGCTCTGTTTTGCAATATAACACTCCACCTAAATATAAAGATCCTGGTGTCCCTACTATCTCATGTCTTATTGGTAATCATAAAATAGATAGGGCACTCTTAGATTTAGGTTCTAGTGTTAATTTGATTCCATACTCTGTTTATGAAGAGTTAGGATTAGGAGAATTGCAATCAGCTGATATGACCTTACAATTAGCTGATAGGTCTATCAAGGTACCTAGGGGAAGGATAGATAATTTTCTAGTTCAAATTGATAAAGGTGTCTTCCCTGTAGACTTTGTAGTCCTAGATATGGAACCTGGTAGATCTTCTCAAAATCATATCCCCATTATTCTAGGTTATCGCTTCTTGGCTACTGCTGATGCCACTATTAATTGTAGAACTGGGGTTATGGATGTCTCTGTAATGAATATGAGGGTTAGATTAAATATTTTTAAAACTTCTTCACAACTTTCTATAGAAGATAATTCTGATTGCAATTTAGTAGATGTAAGTGATGAATTAATTGAAGAAACTCTACCTTTAATGTGTTCAAAAGATTATACTTTTATTGAGAAAGAAAACCTTATCTGCACTAAAAATGTTAATTCTAATCTTGCCTGCATTGCTCCACCTGAAACTCTTCTTTGATTGTGAATCATGAGCTTAATATGAGAGAAATAGATCCTGGCTGAATGCAAAAGAATTAGGGAGTCTGGCTGAAGACTTTAAAATTAGCGCTTTTGGGAGGCAACCCAAATTTTATTTATTTATTTTATTTTTATATTTTTATTTTATATTTATTTATTTTTTTATTATTCCACTTGATTGGTAGAAAGGTATGAAATGTTTGTTTTGTAGGGTAATAAAACAACTTATCATTATCATGGAGATTACAGAGATTGTTTACTACTCCTGCAGACATGCATTAATACTGCCTCTTCTACCATGTTATATTGTTCTTTTCTTTGTCTCTTCTCTACTCTTGGTACTCTTATCACATTGTGGACAATGTAGGGTCTAGGTATGGGAGAGAAGATACTTTTATTCTGATATCTACTATTTTTTTAGTATTTTCATTTTTTTCTCGTATTTCTTGTTCAATTTTTTTTATTTTTTTACTTTTATTTATTTTTCTACATTATTTTAAAAAAATCAAAAATATGATTTCACTTAAAGGATGATTCTTTTTGAGTTCCTTTAAAAATGTCTTGAATGAGTTGAGAAAAGTACTTATTTTCTTGTTGTTAAGTAGGGTGACGAACTTATGTTCTATATTTGTTATAACTTTTGCATGACTTACACTTGAGCACATGGGTTATTGTTAGTATTTACTAAATCCTTTACATTATTTTTGAGTTGCATAAAGTTGATGAATCTCTTCCCTACATTCTAGAACTTACTTGAGTACCTCTTGAGGTGAAATAAAAAGGTTTTCTCGATTTGACTCAGAGACAATGGTCATAGGCCTTCTTTGAATCGTTTGTGCCTTTCAAGCTTACCAAATCTCATGATTTTTTTTAGTACCCTTTTTGAGCCTTAAATCTTATTTCTTTCTTTAAACTACTTAAATACTAACCCTTAATCTTGTAGAGAGCTTAATGTAAACTTCTAACTTGTGCTTCAATGGTGGGTTATTGTTTTTTATGTTATGGAAAGAGAAGAAGTTATTTTGAAAAAAGGGAGAAAAATATATATATATATATATATGACTTGTGGTGTTGGAAAAAAAATGTATTGAGCTGAAAAAAAAAAGGAAAAAGACAAAGAAATAAAAGTCGATACATGATTGTTACAAGTCATAAGGTGCAAAGAAAAAAATTCAAGAGGCCCGAATTTGTGAATATAAGAAAAGGAAGGGCCTTAATGATAAAATTTTGAGAAAAAGAAGATGGTAGTTAAAAAAAAAAAAAAAAGGAGCAAAAACAAAGTTAGAAAGTTTGTCGAAATTTTAAAGTATCCATCTTTTTTGTAAGCTCTCTTTTCTTTGATTTTGAATTCCTTACCTTCGCTTGATAACCAATGCCCTAACCTTACATTACAAGCTTTAAAATTCTACCTGATCTGAGTTGAGTTGATAATCCTTGATTAGTGGAGAGAAGGTACGAAGAGTGAGCCTAGGGAATGAACTCTTGCTAAGATTTATTCTCTATATGTAATTTGGAAATTTTATTTAGTATTTATTTCATACTCTCTGATGACCACAATCACACATTACACAAGTTTTGCATTAGTTATGGGAGATAATTGAATATTTGTTTGTTTACTTAAGTTTAAAAATGAGAGGAAGAGTATTTGTCTTGATAAGTTTGAGATATTGATGGAGGATACTTAATTTGGGCTATTCTCTATCTTTTCTAAAGTTTGTTGTTTATTTTGACTTTGTGGGTACATCGTTTGCAAACCCTCACGAGACCATACTCATCCACTAGGGGTAACTTAGGGATTTAAAGGGCTTGTTGCACATGCTAAGTGCAATCGTGAGTCCTACGAAAGTGGCTAGTTAGTTTTTCTTTTTATTCTTTATTTTTGCTTGAGGACTGGCAAAACTTAGGTGTGGGGTAGTTGATAGAGTCGATTTTTAGCACAAATAAACACCTTAAGTTTTAATTATTAGCCTTTGAAAATATTTTATTTATTAGTCATAATTATTATATTTAATTTATTTTATTTATCTTTGTGCAGATTTCTAAAAAAAGAATGGAAAATAAAGATTCCATATTAAATTTGGTAAAGGGAAGCTGCAGTATTTGAATCCTTTAAGGATTAGGATTAGAACTTTAGTAGAATCCTTTAAGGATTAGGATTTTGCTTTTCTTTTGTCTATATATAGAAGAGCCACACAAGAAGAGAGGGAGAGAAAAAAAAGAGAAGAGCTGCAGCGATTTTCAATTGGAGAAGAAGAAAGCCATGATCTACTCAAATAAATTGGTTATTTCTTTCCCTTTAGCCATGAACTAAATTTATTTTTAGAATCTTGATGAAACCCTAGCCATGTGACTTTGGTTTATTTTATTTTTGGGAGATCTATTCTATTATTTATGTGGTTGCATATCTTGGGATGTTATTGATTTGATGCAATTAATTCTTTGTGATTGTTCTTGTAGAATAATTATTTGAGTTAATTGATATTTTTATCCATGTTTGATTCTTGTAGTCTTGGGTATGAGAGATATGTGATTTTTGCAAGTATATTGTGGGTTTTAGAATTGAATAGTTCATGCTAATTTTGGATGATTTATGTCATAGGAATGAATAAGTCATGCTAATGGTTAGATGGATTATGTCATGCATTTAAGCACAATATATTTCTCTAGTGAATTGAAGCTTGTAGCCTAGATCACCACATGAATGTTTAATCTTTTCTCCTAAATAAAATTAAATCATTATTATATAGGTTAGTGGTGGATTCGAGGTTCTAATTCATCTCTTTGGTTCTAAATTAATTTAGGAAGAATCAAAGTTTATTATCTAAAAATTATTACTAAATTAAATAAACCTAATAAATAAAATAACTAAAATAACGAGAGATTAACCAAAGAGATAATTTAGAACCTTGAATCCACCACTAACCAATATAACAATGATTAATTTTATTTAGGAGAAAAGATTAAACATTCATGTGGTGATCTAGGCTACAAGCTTCGATTCACTAGAGAAATATATTGTGCTTAAATGCATGACATAATCCATCTAACCATTAGCATGACTTATTCATTCCTATGACATAAATCATCTAAAATTAGCATGAACTATTCAATTCTAAAACCCACAATATACTTGCAAAAATCACATATCTCTCATACCCAAGACTACAAGAATCAAGCATGGATAAAAATATCAATTAACCCAAATAATTATTCCACAAGAACAATCACAAAGAATTAATTGCATCAAATCAATAACATCCCAAGATATGCAACCACATAAATAATAGAATAGATCTCCCAAAAATAAAATAAACCAAAGTCACATGGCTAGGGTTTCATCAAGATTCTAAAAATAAATTTAGTTCATGGCTAAAGGGAAAGAAATAACCAATTTATTTGAGTAGATCATGGCTTTCTTCTTCTCCAATTGAAAGTCGCTGTAGCTCTTCTCTTTTTTTCTCTCCCTCTCTTCTTGTGTGGCTCTTCTATATATAGACAAAAGAAAAGCAAAATCCTAATCCTTAAAGGATTCTACTAAAGTTCTAATCCTAATCCTTAAAGGATTCAAATACTGCAGCTTCCCTTTACCAAATTTAATATGGAATCTTTATTTTCCATTCTTTTTTTAGAAATCTGCACAAAGATAAATAAAATAAATTAAATATAATAATTATGACTAATAAATAAATAAAATATTTTCAAAGGCTAATAATTAAAACTTAAGGTGTTTATTTGTGCTAAAAATCGACTTTATCAGGCTTATAGGAATAGACTCAAGGGAAACTACCAAGCACTGCCTACATTGATTGGCCACACTGATCCAGTATCTATTATTTCATCCTTGAAGAGAGTTTTTGATGACTCACCTAATGAAGATGAACATACCTATTAAAGCTTTAAGGAATTGGTTTTTGATATTACTATTGGACCAACGATAGGAGCTGATAATTAGCCTTGCTGAGACCAATGAGTGTCTTGTATTGGAATTGTTGTGTTCTTGTTGGCCCACGTGTAATTCGTGCTTTTCCCAGTCTCATTTTGACTGCTAAAACCATTCTTGTTTTTATTTCTGAGACTAAGTGTTCAACAAATAAAATGGATTCTATAAGATGTTCTTTATGTTTTGACAATGGCTTTTTTGTGGATAGGATTGGCCTCTCTAGAGGACTTGGTATTTTTTGCAATAAAGATTCAATTATAAGTTTGTTGGGTTATTCTTCACGCCACATTGATGCTTCAATTACTTTGACTAATTTTCTTTGTTTTTGGTTCACTGGTTTCTATGGTAATCTTAAAACTAAACTACGAAAATTTTCATGGAATCTCCTTAGAAGACTTCGTTCTATCTCTACGCTTCCTTGGCTTGTTGTAG
Source organism: Catharanthus roseus (assembly GCA_028651295.1). NCBI lineage: Eukaryota > Viridiplantae > Streptophyta > Magnoliopsida > Gentianales > Apocynaceae > Catharanthus > Catharanthus roseus. Next base: position 1,141,540 of record JAPQWS010000027.1, read on the forward strand.
GTGATTTTAATGAAATCTTATCTATTTCGAATGTAGAACTTATGGATATTAGGTACTTTGACCCAAAATTCACTTGGAAATGTCTTAATCTTGGAGCCTACTACATTAGGGCCCGCTTAGATAGAGCTCTAGCCACATTCCATTTTTCACAGATATTCCTCACTTGCTCTATGGTGACCACATCGGTAAGTCATGATTCTGATCATCTAGCTTTAATTTTACATCTTGAAAACTATACTGATGTACCACAGAGGAACTTTCATAGGGTAAAAAAGTTTGAACCTCACTGGACAAATGATGAAGATTGTATAGGTTTTTTTGAGAAATTGTAGCTCCCTGATCCTCATCCCTCGGCTGATTCAATCAGGTCTAATATTTGCTCCATAATAGATCATGTGTTAGAATGGAACAAAAAGAAATTCGGAGAGTTTCCTGCTCGCATTCAAAGAATTAGATGCCTTCTTGATGAGCTTAGAAGAGGAATGGGTTGGAATCCCCAGGATAAAGCCAAATTGGAATTTGACTTAGATAAACTCCTCTCCTTAGAAGAAAACTACTGGAAAATAAGATCTAGAGCAGGTTGGCTACTTGAAAGGGATTGGAACACTACTTATTTCCACAGAAAGGCTTGACAAAGACAGAAAAGGAACTCCATAGGAACCCTTAAGGATGATTATGGAGCAAAAGTGGTGGATCCAAAAGAAATTAAAAATCTTATTCTTCAGTATTTTAAAAATATTTACAGTACTGATGGCGCTCAATTTGTTTTATGGGAAGGTGTAATAGACAAAGTGTTAACCGAGGAGGAATTTGATACTCTCTCGCAACCTTTCACACATATGGAGGTACTGAAAACCTTAAAGCACTTGAAGGGTAGGAAATTTCCTAGGCCAGATGGATTACAGGCTTGTTTTTTTCAAAAGTACTGGTATATTGTAGGTACAAGGTAACAAATATGATCTTGGGAATTTTGAATAATGATGATGATATTGGGGCAATTAATGACACTTGCATCTCTCTTGTTCCTAAAGTAGAAGGCCCAACTGTTGTGAAAGATTTTCGTCCTACAAGCCTTTGTAATATTGTCTATAAGCTTACTTCTAAAGTCATTGTTAACAAGCTTAGAAAATGCATGAATTCTATCATTCACAACAGACAAAGTACCTTTGTTGAAGATAAGCTTATTACTGACAATTTTGTGATAGCCTTTGAAGCCTTCCACTTCATGCAAAATGTGAAAATTAATAATTCAAATCATTTTTCTCTCAAGCTAGATCTAAGTAAGGCTTTTGATAAAGTAGAATGGAATTATCTTGAATTCTATCATTCACAACAGACAAAGTGCCTTTGTTGAAGAAAAGCTTATTACTGACAATTTTGTGAAAGCCTTTGAAGCCTTCCACTTTATGCAAAATGGGAAAATTAATAATTCAAATCATTTTTCACTCAATCTAGATCTAAATAAGGTTTTTGATAAAGTAGAATGGAATTATCTTGAAGCTATCATGATGGCTATGCATATACCTTTAAACCTAGTAACCCTTATCATGAGATATCATGGTTCTCCATCTTTTTGTTTCTCTCTTTCCAGGGGAATCTAATAAGGAGACTCTCTTTCTCCTTATCTGCTCATAATCTATGCAGAGGGCCTTTCTGCTATGATCTGACATGCAGAAAGACAAAGTCTGTTCTCAGGTCTCCAGTTCACTAACTCTTGTCCTTCTATACCTCATTTATTCTTCGCAGGTAACAATGTGATGTTTCAGTAAGGCGACAACTCAAAATGCTAAAGTCATCAAGAAAGTTCTAGCAGACTACACTGCCCTTTCGGGCTAAGAGGTAAATTACCAAAAATCTTGTATCTTTTTTGATAAGCAGGTCTCTAATTAAGTTCAAGATTCTATTACTCACATGTTGGGAGTTCATAATAAAGAGGGTCAGGATACTTACTTGGGCTTCCCTATCTTATAGGTAGATCCAAAAAAGATATTTCATATTTTAAAGATAAAGTGTGGAAAAAGTCAATGGTTGGAAAGAAAAAGTATTGTCTCAGGCTGGAAAGGAGATATTCATAAAAAATATTGTTCAGCCCATTTCCACTTATGTTATGTCTTGCATCCTTCCACCAACAAATATCACACATTCTCTTAATTTTGTGGTCCACCAATTATTTTGAGAGGAGGGGGAGGGGAGGGGTGGGGAGTTCTGAGGGTAATAAAAAAAAATGTACTGGAAAGCGTGGAATGAACTTTATAAGCCAAAAAATCCTGGGGATTTAGGGTTTAGAGACTTTGAGGGATTCCACTTTGCTCTCCTTGCTAAACAATGTTGGCGCATAATAAAACCTCCATCATCTTTGATGGCTACTTATCTACAGGAAAATACTATTCTATGGGAAATTTTCTATCCTCCTCACTAGGCTATAGGCCATCCTTTTTATGGCGCAGTCTCTTGGAAGAAAGAAATCTTCTGTCTTTAGGCCTCCGGTACCATATTGATAATGGGTTATCCAGTAACATTTCACATGATAAGTGGATACCTACTCTCAGGAAGCTCACTCCTTCCTTCTACTTATCTAGGGTTTTGTTGGAGGGAAGATAGAATACGGGCTCTCTTCTTACATCATGAGGCTGAAGCTATTCTCAATATCCCTCTAAACCCTTCCTGCCTAGAAGATCAATTGATTTGGAACTATACTTCTACCAGGATCTACACTGTAAAATTTGGGTACAAACTAGGATGGAATTCATGAACAACAATGCTTCTTCTCAAGGAACTTCTAGCACTAAAACTGAAGAAAAAACTTGGAACTCGATTCATAATCTCCTAGTACAACCTAAAATCAGAATGTTCCTATGGAGAGCAACCTTATATATCCTTCCTACTGTGAAAAACCTTATAAGGCATGGACTTTATGAATTCGTTTCATGTACACATTGTGGGTACACAGTGGAGGATGACAGACATGTCTTGTTTGACTGTACTTTTTCCAAAGAAGTCTGGAGACACTTGCCAAAAGGTCAGAAATAGAGACTACTACTCCCATCATCGAGCTTTAAAGATCTTATTTACTCTATTTCTACTGAACATAGCAAGGAAAAGCTTGTCATTTTTGGAACTACAGCTTGGCTTATATGGTATTGTAGGAATAAACCTAAGCATAACCTCCTCTGAAGCCACCATTGTACTGGAAGCCTTAAACATGATAGAAGAATATTTAGCACTTTTGAATCCGATGAGAAATCAAACTGATACTTTGACAGTGTCCCCTTTGCTTCAGAAATGGACTCCCCCAGATTATGGTTATCTAAAGATTAACACCAATGTTGCTTTCTTAAAGGATAAAATTGGCATAAGAGTAATCATAGAAAATCATATGGGCACTCCTCTCTTGGCCAAAACTATTCCTCGGCATGGTAGTTTCTCTGTGGAGTTTGGTAAGCTATTAGATATCATTGAATGCTATGTCTCTGGTCTTAATTACAATGAGAGGCTACTTATAAATAGTGACTCTCTCCCTGCTGTTAGTAGTCTTAAGAACCCTTCCATTGACATCTCTGATCTGGGGACTTTAGCTTCTAATTTCTTGAGCAGGATGGATAGAATGCTACCTCTTTTTCTCATGTTAAAAGGACAGGGAATATACCAACCCATCTTTTAGCTAGAATAGCTTTAAATTCTAAGGACGAACTGGAACGGTCCAGATTCATCCTTGCACAGGTAGTTAATGCTATTCTTTTTAATCTTATTAATATATAAATCTAGTTTTGTTCAAAAAAAAAAAAAAACCCCAAAAGTAGGATCTATATCAAGAGAATAATCTCATATGTGTTTTTTTTAATTAACACATTTATTACAAGACAGCTTCATAAACAAAGTAACTCTCAGTATTCCATATTTAAATAAGATATCTCTCTTAATTAAAAATAATAAAGTGTCACATTTACAAATATATCTTAACTTTGGTTTCCATAACGTATGGAGGAACACATTAAAATATGTAGGTAAGTCACGTAAATATTCCATAAAGAGATTACAACATTCTCATAAACTTTTATTCATCAAAATAATTTTTTCTTCCGAACATATAGAAAAAAAATTATGAAAAAACAAGAGTACTAACACTAAACAAGTACTCAAATAAGAATAGGAATAAATGATCACCAATCAACACTTTTATGAGAATGTCTAATCATTTTTTAATTCTATGCATTGAAAACATCTTATTTTTCAATACCATATGCCAATATATCTTAGAAATCAATATGACATATAAATACATATCCAAAAACTCCATAAAATAAGATATAAGTAAATAAATAGCAAAGTAACTTACACCAAGAGAGATATATAATTTTAACATATTTCTATAAAAACAATTCATTCCTTTATCCATTATTTGCACAACATGAAATAATAAATGTGAAGCTTGAATGGGAATTGATTGTCTTGTCATGTGCAATCTATTTCTCTTCGAATTCTCCTTAAAATTATTAGTGTAATATGTAATAAAATATAAAGATTAAACTTACACTTAAAATAGGAAAGATTAAACTTACACTTAAAACAGGAATAATAATAATGCACAAAATCACAAAACTACAAGGTTGAGGCGCAGATATCTCGATTTCTTTTGGAGATTTGAGCCCTCTTCGGTAGACAGAAACTCTTAATCAATGCAGTGGAGAATAACATTTATGACTCATCCCCTACAAGATATAACAACTCAACAATCTCGTTGTATTGCCTGTTGCAATTTCGCACAAATTGGTCAAGCTCAAACTCCACCAAAAGAACACTTTTTTTTAAAGTTATCTCTTTAGATATATGCATATATGAATATGATATGATTCATATGAACATGCTAAGATAAAACATGTGTGTCTGAGAGACTAGTTATTAATACACTAGTTATTAATACACGCACACACACGCATATATATATAGGCATAACAAAATCGTCTTAAGAAAATTTGTCACTCTTCAGGTATCTTCTACCCATTATTCAATTCATTATACAGACATAATCGATAAATTTTCATATGTTCATCAAATGTTATACATGAATGTACATTAAATATTAAAATGTATAAACACAATTATCATATTTACTTATCATTTAATAAGATACAAAATAATTCAATAACACAAATATTTCATTTTAGAAGTAATAACAAAGCATATGGTATATTACTTGAAGAGTATATAAAATTGGAAAATTTTACTATCATGAAATTAGATATTATAAATTTATACACATGGACTACAAAATAAAGTTGTATTTTTATCGGACTTAGAGTTAAATATATTTATCGTAAATAATATAATTTCTTCAATAATGTAATATTTAACTGCTTTGTATAAAAGAAACATGAATTTAATGCAAGTAGCTAATTGTTATCATCAGAATGAATTGTTTAGTCACTTAAAACTTGAAAGGTTTGACTATAGAGTTTGAGTATCGACTTTCGACATTATTGCGTTAATAGTAACGTTGTGTGAAAATATTAAAGGAGTCGATAAATGTAATTCGAGAATCTATAAGAATAACGCGAAAATAATTATGTTTTGGCACCAAAACTTTCTTTCCAATCCGAATCTTCTCTAACTCAAAACTCAAATCTCACATTCAACACAGATTAAAGGTAGATACGGATGATTTTGAAGACTTTTTGTAAGAAAATATCAATTTTGTAATAAAAACCCTAAAAATTACATTTTTTTGAATTGTATAAGTTTCTCCTAGATGGACGAAATTATGTAATTAAGACATCTGGGCAAAACTAAAAAAAAAACACTAATCTTCACATGTCATGTAAGAGATTTGAACACATGACTTTATAGAAAATAAGACATGAAATTTACCAAAAGACCAACATAAAATTTTATACAAATTTACAAATATTTAAAGTTATATGTATTTTGCTCAAGTTGATTAGAAAAGAGATAATGTGTACGGTTTAGGGAAAAACTTAAAACATCCATAACTTTGCGATCAGATGTCCGTTTAATTCGTATGACCACTCATTTCAATGGTTCTCAAAATGATAAACGCAATGGCATTGTCGAAAAAGTGATCCGGATGCGTTTCGAGGCAAAAAATTATCCCGTATAGTTGAAAACTTTCACAGGACATAATTTTACGTTCGGACTTCCGATTGAGGCGATTCTTGTAGGCATTTTGGATATTTTTTCTAGATCTACACAACGGAAATGCCGGCATGCGGTTTCCATCGACTGTTTCTACAAAAATATGTCAGTTTCATTTTAATTTTTGTTTTTATATTTTTCTAATACTTTCTCTCTTATTCACTAAAGAACTACGATCCCAATTTTAAAAAAACATAGGAGCAGTTCTTTTTTATTCTAATTAAAAATTTAAATGATTGAAGTCGGTCAATATTAGAATACGTAAATGAGTTAGTACTAATAAATAAAATTCCATGCACTATTTTGCATGAAACTTTATGTTGGTGTCTTGGTAAGTTTTTTGCTACATTTTGTGAGGTCATGTGTTCAAATATCTTACATGACATTGATTTTTTTTTTTTTTAAAGTTTCGGCCAAGTTCAATAATTTTGCTCAGATGGGTGAAAATCTTAGATAATTTCACCCATGTGGGAGAAACTCAGACAATTCAAAAAAATGTAACTTTTGGGGCTTTTTATCACAAAATTGATATTTCTTGCAAAAGGTCTTCAAGATCCTCTGTATCTACCTTTAATTTGTGTTGAATGTAAGATATTTGAGTTTTGAGTTAGAGAGGATTCGGGTTAGAGAGAAAGTTTTGGCAGCAAAAAATGATTATTTTCGTGTTATCCTTATAGATTCACGAATTACATTTATCGGCCCCATATTGAAATAATACTTGCATTCTTTTACAAGTCAAAATCATTAAAGGATGTACTCCATCTATTAAATTCATATGGTATTTTAAAGGGTTGGGTAAGTGACAATTGAGTAACCAAACTTATAGCCATGACAATTTAGTACGTAATTTAGATAGAAAAATTAAATTGGATGGAAAAAATATACAAGGACTATCTATCAATTTTTAAAAAATTTTAGTTGTCAATTTATTGAGTGTCTTTGGAAATAAATTTCAAACAATGCTATATTGAGTGGCTTTGGAAATATTTTTTTAAAAATGCTCTTAAGTTAATTATTAAATGTTGTGACAAATTCTCATAATTTATTTTTCAATTTTTACTACTCGCTTCTACTCTTTGTTTTCCTTTTCTGACTCAACTCTACTATTTTTTTTTTAAAAACTACTCTCCTTTTTTCTTTTTCTGTTTTTCTTTTTTATGACCTGAAATTAGTCGAAAAAATAGAGAGAGAGAGAGAGATAACGAGAATTGTCGATAATAATCCCTCAATAAATTGGCAACAATTACTTTTTTAAATTTGATAAGTAGTTCTTTTATTTTTTTCCCTATCTAATTTAACTTTTTTCATACAAATTGGGTAATTAATTATCTTGATGATAAGTTTGGTTACTCAATTGTCACTTGTACAATACTTTAAGATACCTATATGGACTTAACCCTTTTTTTTTTTTTTTAATTTGTCATATTTTAGACAGCATATTATAAGGAAAAATATCGAATTTTAAATGTTTTTTTATGTGGGTTATAATATCATTCAAATTAATCTCTCATTATTATTCTAAAAAAAGTGTTGACATTTCTTTTTTTTCTAATGGAAATTTATAAAGGGAAGAATTCATTAAAATGGTGATATTATTTTCATAATGTGACAAGTAAAAAATATATATAATTTTGATAAAATATGATAAATAAAAAATATAGCAATATTTTTATGACTTATATACTTACTATTTAACATATAATCATACACACCTGTTAACTCGTTTTTGAGCAACATTAATTAATATTACTGTATACACACAAACTTCAAGAGTAACAATTAGTACAAAAGAACTTTTAAATAGTTATTTCATGAAACAAACTATACATGAAAATAAATAAAGACAAATTTTGTGACTATCTAAGGAAAGAGATAATCCAACTATAAAATGCAATTAATTTCCAACTCAAGCTTCCCTATATAGTGAAGTCTTTCTTTGTTGGCTTTCCATCTAATACAAAAATGCTTAATAATAACAATAAAATAATAATCATGTTATGAAATAATTAAGTTATATGGATGTCCCAATAAAACACTCCAATAGATAAGTAATCATATACTTTTAATTAAGTTAATCCCTATCTCATCTCATCAAAAGGATAAATCTTCTTATCCCTTAAATATAAGTTTATCTTCTCTTCTTCTCTATTCCTTTACTCCTATAAATAGGGGTTATGGGTTGATGTAAAGATGATAGAAATGAATAAGATGAATTTTTGTGATTTTCTCTATGTTCTTAATTTGGTCTCTCTTTTTTTATTTTACAGTTTACCTTTTAATTTATATATGAGTTTTATAACACGTTATCCGCACGAGTCTCAATAAAAAAAAAGTTAGTTTTTCTTCTTTTTCATTGAAGAATAGAAAATTCTATTGTTGAGAATGAAAGCATGATTTACCACTTTTAAAGAAATATTCACTTACCGAATTCTTTAACAAGAGACAAAGTTGGGTAAGAATTTTGAATTGATTGATCTTGAGTTTACAATATTATTAAAGTTTTTTATATAATTGGTCCTTTTAAAAAAAATGCACTAAAAAGGCCAATTTTTTTATATTCTGGAATGGCCATAACGCACACACATTATACGTTATCCTCTACGATAACGCACATGCTTTGTGCGTTATGCATAATCAGGAGTTAAATCTCCAAATTTGTCTTGATTAAAGACGTGGCGATGATGTGGCTGAGCTAGACGATAACGCACACAGCATGTGCATTATCATAAGCAATAAGACACACCGTGTATGTGTTATCATGACTAATAACGCACAAGCTGGGTGCGTTATCAATATATCAAAATCCCTACCCTAGCCGCCTCTGCAACAAAACCATAAATTTTTTCCCCTCTTCCTTCCGCCGCTGCATTTTTTTTCCCTCCGCCGCTGTCTTTCTCCTCTCCTCCTTCTCTTCTCTTACTTTTCTCCCTCCTCTTCTTCTCTTCTTCTTCTTCTCCTCACCAGTCCTCTTTTTCTCTTTTCTTTCTTCGTGCGTTCTTCCTGCCACTGCAACTTACTAATTACCTCCTTCTCTTATTTCAGTAAATTTCTTATTGTCTATAATTGTTTTAAATTTTTTGTATACTATGTGTTAATTTCTATTGTTGTTTATATGAAAATTGTTGTTTGTTATGGTTTGTGAATAATTTTTATGAATTTTATTTGGATAATTGATCAATTTTTTGTCGTTTATTTTTCTAGTTAGGGTTTTTATGATTATGTTAGAGTTCTTATTGGTAAATTCGTGCATATTTGATTATGCTATTAATCTAGTTGCGTTTTCTACTGGGAATGTAACTTGTTGAAATGGGTAATTTGATATAGGTTATATAATTTACTTTTGTTTTTGTCATAAATCGTAATTGTTTATTTTTTGTAAAATATTGTTAGCATATTTATATTGTTTCATTAATTTCATATAATTTTGTATTGTTAGCATTTATATAATTTTATGTTATTAGCATTTAAATTTTATAAATACTTTTATTTTTTTAAAAAAAGCATAGACTAAACCCTAAAATCCTAAATCGTAAAACCCTAATATTGGATCCTTAAACCATAACACCCTAAACTATAAAATATAGTATTTATATGATTAAAACTCTAGAACCTTAAAATATAATATATAGCATTTACATGATTAAAACTCTAAAACCCTAATATTGAAATCCTAAACTCTAAAACCTAAATTATAAAATATAGCATTTATATGATTAAAACTCTAAAATCCTAATATTAAAATCCTAAATCGTAAATCATAAACCCTAAACTTGATATATTAAACACTAAACCCTAAAACTCTAAACTTTTTTAGACTAAACCCTAAAACCCCAAACCATGAACATTATAAATTGTGTAATAATAATTTACTTTAAATATTGTACTTGAAGTTCTAAACCAGTGAAGATGTAAACTTAGAAAGTGTATAATCATAAATCGTAAAACTGTAACAATGAAAATATAAAATCCTAACATTGAAACCCTAAATCATAAATCTTAGAAAGTGTGTAATAATACTTCACTATAACATTGGAATTCTAAAAGCCCTAAAACCCTAAACAGTAAAACCGTAAACCCTTTAAACCATAAACAATAAACCTTAGAAAATTTGGAATTGTACTTTACTCAAAATTTTTTACATTAAATTCTAAAACCGTAAACATTTAAATTTTGATATTTACTATCATCGAAAACCCTAAAACTCTGAAATTGTAACATTGAAACCTTAAAGTCCCTAAACCCTACACCTTAAGAAGTATGCAATAATACTTTACTGTAAATATTGTAATTTTAATTCTAAACCCTTATTGTAAATTTAGAAAGTGTATAATCGCAAACTGTAAATAATGCAGATGGAAGAAGTCCTAGCACACGTGCATACGGGTCCCATAGTCCCTGATGTATTGATGATGTAGCATCAGCATAGGTCTGGGTTGATATGAAGTGGGGATAGTGAGACATATATTACTGATTTTCAATATAGACGTTTCAAGAGAAATCTATTTCAGGCCTACAATGGAGCTCCTTGTAGGTTGATTGATATTATTGATAGGACGGGGTTAGGGGGAGGTTTTAGATGTGGTTACATAGGTCTCGACCACACTATTATTACTGCTTTAGTTAAGCATTGGAAGCCTAAGACCCACACATTCCACCTGACTTGTGGTGAGTTGACTGTAACTCTACAGGATGTGCACGTCTTATGGGGTTTACGGATAGAGGAGTTACCTATTACAGGTCCGAGTTGGAGTGTACACCAGAAGTAGTATTGGATTGCGGTGATCAAGAGACTTATTAGTGTACGGTTATCTTTACTCACTTTTCCGGGTATAAGGTTAAGAATGAACCTTTAGAGGCTTGAATTTTGAGAAACTTCACCTGATCAAAGAGTGATGATGATCTTATCATGCGTGCCCGGGGATTTTTTTTATGATGATATTATCATGCGTGCCCGGGAATTTACTTTCTTACTTCTTGGAGGTCATATACTTCCTGATTTCTCGGACAGCTTGATTCACATATGGTACATCAGGTTGTTGGAGGATTTTGAGGCCATCGGCACTTATAGTTGGGGTAGTTATGTATTAAGGTTTTTATATAGGCATCTATGCGGGACAGCTTTAGGGGGTGCACGACTGATAGAGGGAGCCCTAGTACTACTTCAGATTTGGGCTTGGTCACGTATTCTCGTATTGCGGCCTCAGCTACATCGGTATGTTCAGCCAGACCTTCTTGCTCCACTTAGTGCCATGTGATGCACATCATTTGATCTTAACCAGCCGCCTACAATTTATAGTAAAATTTACAATAAAAATTTACAATATTTTAAATTACTCATTCATTTTTTTTTAATAAAATGGTTATAAGTTAAACATATTTTCTTTTAAAACAATTATAAATATTATCATAAAATATACATAAAAAGGTTAAATAAAATAATACAGTCTTTTTAGAAAATTTCTACAACTATAAGTTTTGCAAAATATTAAAAAAATTGAGTTTTGAAAAAAAAAAATACTGATGTGGCAGATAATACACACACAACATGCGTTATCTGCCACATGGACTGATTAACAATATAATTGTAATTATGTGATAACGCACACAACATGTGCATTATCCTTAGTGATGTGTGCGTTATCGCCAAGATATGAATAAAAATAATTTTTGTGGCCACTTTAGTGGCCTTTTTTAAAAAGGTGTCTAATTACATCAAAAAACCTATTATCAACTATACGAAGTGATTCTGTAGAAGTGCGAAGATTGTCCATCTTTTTTCAAGTTCTCGGAAGACTTTATTTTTTTGAATGATTTCAAAGTTTTGGTAAGTCTTTCATATCACAAATCCCTATTTTAATTATGAATTTTATCAATTTAAGTGTGTGACTTTTCATGTTTCAGAAGAAATTATTTATCTAATATGAATACTTCATGTTAAATCCATTTAGATATATATATATATATATATAAATAGTGGTTCCTGAATACACCACAAGACAAAAAAGTTATAAAGCATCAAATGTATTTGATCTTTTGGTGATATATTTTGAGAGAAAATATATAGAATCACTAGAAGATTATTATTATACATGCATCATTTATAATGAGTTATACTCGTGGTTACAAAATATATATACTATATCAGTATATCATTTATTGATGATGTAGCAGAAGAAAATTTCGAGGGAAATAGTTTTTAAATTATTTAAAATAATCTTATATTTGTTTGAGCTTGAATGAGAAAATGAGTAATTGATGTGATACTTAACCAATATTCTATATTATTCCATGAAGTAAATGAAATTACATTTTGTAATTTCTTTGTTAAAGTGATTCTTTTGTGAATGTGGTTATGATAAAAATACCCTTCACAATTATATTGGTGAAATAATTCATCAAATTCTAAAAATATATATTATTCACCAGAAGGGAAAATTTTGAAAAAGAAATTGAAAATCTATAATTACTAAGTCATCAAATTCTCAAAGTATATATTTTTACCTGAAGTGAAAAAATTATGAGAAAGAAAATAATTATTACGATTTAATATTATGGGGATATTATTGATGAAATATGAATATGTATTTACCATGTGCCTGTAGTACATTTAACATCATATTTGTTAATTAATTAACATCAGCAATGGAAGAGCAAAAAGTATTATTTTACTTCCTCTAAAATTATGATATTGATAGTAATGATATCAATATTAATTATTCACTTTAATATGGTATATATAGATGTAGCAAGTTTTTCTAAATCTCCATAAGAGAATTTTTGACATTTTTATTGTTGATAAAGTTTGTCAAAATAATTGAATTATCATTGTATTTTCTAATCAGGTTGTAAATTTTTACATTTTCAAGTTTACATACTATGTAATTTAAATTCCCGTATTATTTTTCATTAGTTTTATTTTTATCCATGAATGAAAAATATGGTATGTGCCATATCTATATTACTCACTTGAATATATTTGGTCACAAATATCAAAAATGGAAAAGATAGTCTAGTTCTAAAAGAACTAGTTAATTGTGAATTCCAAAAGAGCTAGTTAATTGCAACTCTAGAAGAGTTATTATTACCTGAAGTATTTAGAGTAAAACACATTATATCCATTAAAAAAGTATAAAGTATTTTAGTTGACAGATATTCTTCATAATGAAGATTATCTTGAGATAGTGGATGAAATGAGTTTATATTGTTAACTTTGTTCTAATTGAACAAATTTTAGCATATATAGAAACTACTGTTCCTTTCTATAATTCATCTAGAATTTATGTATTCGAGATACATATTAAGTAACCTGAAGCTTACTGATATAAATGTTAGTTTACTTGTTCAAATAATTTATATAGTGGCGTGACCGATTGAAGCATCCTGGATCACTAATTAAAATACGAAAACTTAATTTAGAATTCTTAGAAAAGTTATGTGACCAAAAGTTTCCTAATCCAATGAATTTCATATACTACTTGTTTTCAAGGCAATATAATTATATGAACATTACCAGTATTATTTGGGGTTGAATTTGTTTAAGATAAATATAAAGAAATGTTAGTTAATGCACATGGACAACATTGTCATGTATATATTGTTAACATGCAACCTGTTGTTGCGTATTTTTTTATTATAAGCTCATATTCAGTACTCTCTTACCAAGACAATTTTTCCCAATAATACTGGTAGTAAACTTATGAACATCCTGAAGAATATGTTTATACACCAAATGACTTTGAAGAACCATGGATGCCTTGAATAATTGAAGTAAATTCTTAGTAGTACTTGTTCATAGTTTGCCAGTAAATAATATAAGTTCTCCTCTTAATAATTTGTTTGTGGTCAGTAACCAAATATTTTTTGTCTCTAGATTAAAAATTATATATATGTATATATATATATATATATATCCTTGTTCTACCACTGAGATAGAACCTCAAAAGATGTTATAAATAAAATTATTGAGAGCAAATCTCAAGGAAGAAGATTTGCATTTTTTATAATTTTAAATATATTTCTCAACATAAAGAGCAGATGAGATATATGAAGATGAAATTGGATGAATATAATATTATTTTGTGTCTCATTTGGATCTCATAAAAACATCTTGAATTTAAAATTTAAAATATAATTTATCCAATCAGGCATATTTAGTGACTGACATCCGATTGCAAGAATGCTCCTATTTGTACTTGATGTCCCTGAAGGATAAACTACCACTACAAATTAATTTGAGATACAAGGAAAATAGTGGTAGATAAGCAGTTCCAATATATAAAATGAATTCTTCATATATGAAAAGGAGCAAATAATTAAGATGGTCACATATAGTGAAATTGAGAAAAAATTCCAACAGGATTTTTCCTAAACATGACATGTTTTATTTCTCGAAAAAATTCGAGGTATTTGAAAGTCATGATAATAAGATCTCAATATGTCATATCTTGATGATAAATTATTATGGAACCGCAAAATAGTACAAGACGTCAATAGTTTATATGCGCATATATTAATATAAATTAGGATCTAAGATAAAAGTTTGCAGACTCAAAATTTAATATTTGATATTCGAGATAATATTATAGCGTTCGCATGATCATAAATATGCAATATTTGGACAGTTAAATTAGTATATTTGAAATGTGCTCATTCCCAGCCGGAATTATATACTTGAATGGTAATCTTAAAAAGATCAAAATAATATCTATATACGCAGAATGAACCATGAAATATATAAATGAAAACTTATGGAATAAGATTCTTTGTAAAACCTGACATTTGGTACGAAGAATAATATTTTCTAGTGGCATATATATATATTTGATTTTATCAATCAAAATATTTAATACCTATATGAAGTCTTAGAAGAACCACAGATACCTGAGGAATATATAAATAATCATTCTAGAAGAATACGACATAATTGTTAGCACCGTCAAATGGTCCGGTTCGGATCACACCACACCGTATTGGATCGCATGTTAAACGGTGCGATTCGAAAAAGATAGCATTTTCACAGTCCAAAGTTCAGCGGACCATAACCGCACCGCAAGCGGCCCTCTCTTTTTTTTATCTAGTAATACTTTATCATTCAATCAACTTCAGATTATTTCAATGAAGTAAAAAAATAGAAGCTCATTTAATTAGACAAAAAAAACTTTAATCAAAGTAAAACTAAAGCCAAGAGAGAGCAGATGTTGCTCTAACAGTAATTTCACACAGTTGTTTCTATAACAGTTATAGCGGTTGATATATACAGATACACTCATATTACTTTACAAAAATGTTATATACTTATACTTATTTAATACATATATAATATAAAATATATCACAATAATTTAATTACATATAATATTCTTTAAGAAAAATAAGCAATTTGGACCGCTGTCTAACTGCATCCAGACCGCAAAAATTGTGGTCTAAATGGTCCGGTCCAAAAAACACCAAATTTAAAGGGTCCCATTTTCAAAAGCCCAACAGTATGGTCCGGACCTCAGGCTTCGGATCGGTTTGACAGTGCTTTGTCTTAGTGATAATTTTGAAAGATGATGTTAACATATCGAAATGCCCAACATGGAAACCTGTATAAGATTTGTTTATAATTCTTGCAACATTATAATTCTCATTCTATTAAGAGATGTCATTCTTGTATGATTTACTAATTATTATTTTGATAAACTAGTGTTTCCCATATCAGGGGGAGACAATCAAACAATAGAAGAAAGACATTAAATCGTGAGAAATATGATCACTATATCATTTCGATCTATGCAAATGCATCAATGAACTAGAAGTTCACAAGTTTGTTAATTTGTTAAGCATTACGAATATGCCGTCTTAGAAAGAAAAATATCTTTCAAGGAAATAGTAATCAAGATGATGCTCTTGAAGAGTTTCCTAGAGCAAGTAATTGTTGAAGGCAAAAAATGTGATAAAAGATTTTAGAAAAATTAGCCTTGAACATCTAAAAGATGTTATACATGGGCATGACACATCATTATATACAAAAATAGTCGTTCGGACATCTGAGAAGTGATAAAGAATATTGGAGAATTTTGTCTGAAACTTTGTCCTTATGAATCTCCTTAGAATTATATATTTAGCTTGGATTATCAAGAAAATCTAACTCTTATTGAGATTGATTCTACACCTAATGATGATTGAGATTCACGCATTATATTATGAAAGATTTTGTAGAGATATTTACAATTGCCGCTTTTATTTTATTTTAAAGTTGGTTTAGAAAGTGTGTGATAAAAAAAGTAGTGCTTGATATTCGAGACAGTACGAATCCAAGAGATTCCAATCATTTTAAGATAAGTTCAAGGATATATTGAAGAAAATATAAAAAAGTAAATTTCACAATGAGAATACGGTGAAATTGGTGTACAATAATTTTGATCAAATATGCAGAAGATTTATTGACTAAGACATGATCATCCGCTATATTTGAGAGTTAGCATTTGACATGCGTCAATTCAATGATGTATAAAATAGGGAGAGAAAGTATAAAGAATGATACTCTTCCACTAGTTTTTCCTTAATAAGATTTTTAAGAAGACACATTCTTTATATTGTGGACATCTAAAGAGAAGTGTTATGAAATAATTAAGTTGTGTAGATGTCCAATTAAAACACTCCAAGAAGATAAAGTAATCTTATCCTTTTGACTAAGCTAATCCATAACATGAATTCATGTGATTTCCCCAAATATTCTTAGGTCACTCTTTTTTTATTTTATAGTCTGTTTTATAGTTTTATATATGAATTTTATAACAAATAACTCATATTAACATTAATTTATTTCCCGCCAACAGTCTTTAACTGCAAAATATTAGAGGAAAATTTTCCCGCCACTTGGACTATCAGTGAAACCAAGGAACGACGCCGTATCGTTGCTACCGAGCACTGCGCTACTGTGTACGACGCCGTTCATTTCCCCTGGCCCACACCCTTCCCTTGATAATGAGAACAACCAAAAATGCCCATATCTGTACTGCTGAAATGACTGAATTACCTTTATAAGCTCCTCCCACTGCCACAGGTTTTCCACTTACAGGGTACAAAACCGTCATTACGAACCGAAGGTAGTGGCATCATCAGTAATATTTACAAATTCTGAATCCTTTTCTGGAAGCTTCCGATATATATAAACCCAGAACTTCATAGAAAATCAAATTAATTTTCATTCGCTCCTCTCTAGGGAAGCAGGAAGAAAACTCTTTTTCTCTTTGGCTCTCTCTCTCAAAATTTTTCCTCGTTTCGCCATTTGCTTCAATTTCTTCATTCGAAATTCTTCTTTTCTCTTCAACCTCTGAAGAGTTCTGGAGAAATTTCGACTATTTAAATCCTAGAAACTGCCTCCTCTGAAACAAATTGATGTTTGTTTAGAAAAAATATAAGTATTTATAAAAAGGGTTGCAGCATTCCAAACCCTAACCCTAACTTATTTACTCCTCCGCCGCTTGGTGCTATTCGGGGCCGACTCAGCATTGCAAGTCCGTAGACTTATCTGGGTTGTTCAATTTGCTCTTTGCAATTCTGGGGTGAGTCATTTTGGTTAGATTCGTTTCGAGTTCTGTTGTTTTTGCTTTCGTTGTCGGTGGATAGAATCGTTTTAGCCTGAGTGTGTTACTTAATGTATGCTATCTGGGTAAATTTTTTTGACCAAAAGTTGACTTGTGATTTGGTGGTTTATGGATTTGGGAGCATGATATGCTGAATTTATGCAGGTTGAATTACGTTTTGTAGTTCATGGTACCTCCTGTACAATCTGGCTACTGCATTTTTTTAATTTAATTTTGATTTGGGACTGATAAGGTGATTTGGGTTTTAAGTTGAGTGTTTGATATTTATATTCTAAACTGATTGTAGACCTTCTTCTGCCTCTTTTAGTTGGTGAAACCTAATTTTGCTTGACACTCAAAATTTCTATTGGAACATGTGTTTCATTTGTATTTTTGCACCATTCAAGTGATTGATTACATAAAGATTTGATTGTGATTATGGTGCTTTGGAGGTATTGTTGTCGTCCTGACATCTAAATCTAACTCCAATCAACAGTCTATTAGATCTCACTTACCTACAGATACGTACTAGGTGGGTGGGTGTGTATTTATATTTAACATAAGTTGCAAGTTTCATCGAAATGGTCGGTCTTTGAAGTTCTTGAAATTTGGGTTTGTTAAGAATATCTGGAAGTTCTTGAAATTTAACTTATTTGCATGATTGGACTTTAAAATTTTTTTATTTTTTATTCTGTGTCAGAGACTTGAATTTGCAATCTCTCTAGCTTCTGAAATTCTCTGAAATCCCTTGAAAATTAGTTGATGGTTTCATGAATGAGCATCTTTTCTTTGATATATTTGACCTTAGTTACTCTTTTCACCTAATGGTATCTGGGCAAGTAGAAGGAGAGGTAATAATCATAATAGATGACTGGGCACCACTAAAGTTCAACGAAAAGCAAGTTTCTCAATATAACTTCTTTGGTTAAGTCATGTGCTAGAAACATGATCTTTCACTGAAAGGAATTATCTTATGGAGTTGGAAATAAGGGGTAACTGCAACATGTAAAAATTGCAAAGTGGAAGATTAACTGGGACTTCAAGTCTTCAATTCTTGTTGATCTGATTAGAGTGATATCTATTCATTGTTTCCCTCCTTTTTTTTTTTCTTTGGAGAGGGGGTATTTGCTGATGATGATAAATACCAGTAGTTAGACTAATGTTTGAGTTCTTGTTCTGTTGGCAATTGTACTAGGACCGGTGGAAGCTTAAATGGCAGAACAGCGCAATGGCAACGTTGCATCAGCAAATGGAAATACAGCTGGTGGAGCTGCATATAAGATTGACCTGAATACCTTCAGCAAGAGGTTGCAGGCGCTTTACTCTCACTGGCAGGAGCACAAGGCTGAACTTTGGGAATCTGCTGATTTTTTTGCAGTAGCTACACCACCTACTTCGGAGGATCTGCGTTACCTTAAGTCTTCAACACTGAACATCTGGCTCCTAGGATATGAATTCCCAGAGACCATCATGGTCTTTGGGGGAAAACAAATACATTTCTTATGTAGTCAGAAGAAGGCCAGTTTGCTTGAGAGTATCAAAGGCCCTGCAAAAGAGGCTGTTGGTGTGGATGTAATCATGCTTGTGAAGTTAAAAAGTGATGATGGGACCTCTCAAATGGATGCTGTACTACGTGCCATGCGATCACAATCCAAATCTGACGGTCATAATGCACCTGTAGTTGGACACATAGTTAGAGAGGCCCCTGAAGGCAAGCTCCTGGAAAAATGGGATGAAAAGTTGAAAAATTCGGGCCTTCAGCTTTGTGATGTGACCAATGGCTTATCTGAGCTGTTTTCTATGAAGGAGCCGAATGAGATAACATTTATTAAAAAAGCTGCATATTTGACTGCTTCTGCTATGAAGAACTATGTGGTTCCAAAACTAGAGAGAGTGATTGATGAGGAAAAGAAAGTTACTCACTCATCTTTAATGGATGATGCAGAGAAGGCTATTTTGGATCCTGCCCGTGTGAAGGTGAAGCTCAAGGCTGAGAATGTTGATATCTGTTACCCTCCAATCTTCCAAAGTGGGGGTAAGTTTGATCTTAGGCCTAATGCTTGGAGTAACGATGATTATATCTTCTATGATTCGACCAGTGTGATCATTTGTGCAATTGGGGCACGATATAATAGTTACTGCTCTAATGTTGCAAGAACCTTTCTTATTGATGCAAATGCAGCCCAAAGTAAGGCTTATGAAGTTCTTCTTAGGGCACATGAGGCTGCCATTGCAGCATTGAAGCCTGGGAACAAGGTCAGTGCTGTTTATCAAGCGGCCCTTGCAGTGGTCAAGAGGGATGCTCCTGAATTGGTGCCTAACCTAACGAAATCTGCTGGTACAGGCATTGGTCTAGAGTTTCGTGAATCGGGGTTGAGTCTTAATGCTAAGAATGATCGGCTGCTCAAAGCAGGAATGGTTTTTAATGTGTCAATTGGTTTTCAGAATTTGCGGGTTGAGAAAGGAAACCCAAAAGGTCGGAATTTTGCATTATTGCTTGCAGACACAGTCATAGTAACCAATGATGGACGTGATGTTGCAACTCAGTTGAGTTCTAAAGCTGTTAAAGATGTGGCTTACTCCTTCAATGAGGGTGAGGAAGAGGAGCAACCACAAGTTAAAGTACAATCTAATGTTAAGGACTCCTTGTACTCGAAGGCAACACTGCGATCTGATAACCAGGAAGTAACAAAGGAGGAACTCCGCAGGCAGCACCAGGCTGAACTTGCCCGGCAAAAGAATGAAGAAACTGCTCGCCGACTTGCTGGTGTGGATTCAGTCACTGGAGATAACCGAACGTCAGTGAGAACCTCGAATGAGCTTATTGCTTACAAGAATGTAAATGATCAGCCAACTCCCAGAGAGATGATGATACTAGTTGATCAAAAGAATGAAGCTGTTCTTCTACCAATATATGGAATCATGGTAGCCTTCCACATATCCACTGTGAAAACAGTCTCTAGCCAGCAGGATACAAATCGTAATTGCTATGTCCGCATCATTTTTAATGTCCCTGGTACACCATTTACTCCTCATGATGCCAACTCTATCAAAAATCAAGGGGCTATTTACCTGAAGGAGGCTTCTTTTCGTTCAAAGGACCCAAGGCACATTAGTGAAGTGGTGCAGCAGATTAAAACTCTTAGGCGTAATGTTATGGCAAGGGAATCTGAAAGAGCTGAGAGAGCGACTTTGGTTACGCAGGAAAAACTTGTACTTGCCGGGAACAAGTTTAAGCCGGTGAGATTGTCTGACCTATGGATTCGTCCTGTTTTTGGGGGTCGTGCCAGGAAGTTGCCTGGTACACTCGAAGCTCATGTCAATGGTTTTAGGTATAATTTTTCCCCCTTTCTGTCGTACCTCTTTATTCTCATTATCTTGCTTCTTCCTGCTTTTAATGTATGAATCTGCACTATGTAGTATTCATTTGTTTTACCCATGAAATGTAATCGAAAACTGCTAATCAGCTTAAATCTCTAAATATTTAAATGCAATCTCCTCAGGTTTTCAACCTCTAGACAGGATGAGCGTGTTGACATTATGTACGGAAACATCAAACATGCTTTCTTTCAACCTTCAGAGAAAGAGATGATCACCCTACTTCACTTCCATCTTCACAACCACATAATGGTAGGGAACAAAAAAACCAAGGATGTGCAGTTCTATGTAGAGGTAATGGATGTGGTCCAAACACTTGGAAGCAGCAGGAGGTCTGCTTATGACCCAGATGAGATTGAAGAGGAACAGAGGGAGAGAGACCGTAAGAATAAAATTAATTTGGACTTCAGTAACTTTGTGAACCGGGTGAATGATCTCTGGGGGCAGCCTCAGTTTAAAGGGCTTGACCTAGAGTTTGACCAGCCTCTTAGGGAGCTTGGGTTCCATGGTGTTCCTCATAAAGCTTCAGCTTTCATTGTTCCAACTTCAAGCTGTTTAGTTGAGCTGGTTGAGACGCCTTTTGTTGTTATCACTTTAAGTGAGATCGAGATTGTGAACTTGGAGAGGGTTGGTCTTGGTCAGAAGAATTTTGATATGGCAATAGTCTTCAAAGATTTCAAGCGTGATGTTATGCGGATAGATTCTATCCCATCTACATCGCTTGATGGCATCAAGGAGTGGTTAGACACTACAGACATCAAGTACTATGAAAGCAGGCTAAACCTGAATTGGCGAGCTATACTGAAGACCATCACTGATGACCCTCAGAGCTTCATTGATGAAGGTGGGTGGGAGTTCCTGAACTTAGAAGCTAGTGACTCAGAATCTGAGCAATCAGAGGAGTCAGATCAAGGTTATGAGCCCTCAGACGCTGAGCCTGATACCGAGTCTGAGGATGATGCCTCTGATAGTGAGTCACTTGTGGAATCTGAAGAAGAAGACGACGAGGATGAAGGGGACGGCTCAGAGGACGAAAAAGGCAAAACATGGGAAGAGTTGGAAAGGGAAGCAAGCAATGCTGACCGGGAGAAAGGAGATGAATCAGATAGCGAGGAAGAAAGAAGGAGAAGAAAGGCAAAAGCATTTGGCAAGTCGAGAGCTCCTCCACCGACTAGTGCCTCAAAGCGATCAAAGTTCAGGTAGATCTATATGTCTCATGGGGATCTTGTCTTGTTTTGTCAACTCCTTCTCTTGGTGGCTGTCTTAGTGGCACAGCAGTTTGCACCACCTGGCTTAGAAATGTAGCTCTAAATAGTTAATTTATCATAGAACGTTTTAGAGTTTTTGTTCCATGGTGAATGTGTCTGCGCCTAGTTAGATGACTAGATTATAAACATGGTTGTACATTGGTAGCTTCTCTTTATGGATTAAAAAAAAGACCTTTTGTTAAGCCCTTTATTGTCCCTTGGTGGGTTTTGTTCTTATAGTTACGTATGTGATGGATTGTATAAGGAAAATGGTAAACTTATCTGCTTCAGTTATCTTGCTATTTCAAAATATGAATCGGCTGCTCCTGTTTTGTTTGCCTCTTGGTATGATGTTCTTGCGTGGTTTTCATCATCATGACCAAAAAAGGAAAAAGGAAGAAGTGAGACAACATTTGTCGCATAGATATCTAGAACTGAGACTTCCCTAAGAGATAAAAGAGACAGGTAAGGTATCTAGAACTGAGACTTCCGAAGAGAGAAGGATACACAAAACAGGTAAGGGAAGTTGTGCTAATGGAATTATCACCTTTTCATGGAGCAACTTTTACTTTGCGATCAGAGGCTGATGCTAAGAATTTCCTCTATTGATGTCTGCATATTTCCTTTTTTCTTTAGATATTTGGACATTTCAAAATTAATATAAATTTCTAGCACATTATGTGACTTTTCCTTACAAATACTTTCTTGTCTCCTAAATGATTTAACTCTTAAAAAATTTAAGATTTAAAAATTAATTTCTTTTAATACAAGAAGTGCACTTTGTGAATGTTACATCACATCTTTCAAACAATATAAAATTTTCCAAATTTTGTTAGTACTAGAAGTGTCACATTTGGCAGAAATTATATCATAATGAAATAAATCAGAATAACTCTAAGCCCTAATTTGGTTTACGGAGGGGGAAGGGAAGAGGCAGTGACACCATTTATTTCTAATAGGGGAATTATATTCATTTAGATCAGAATTGTTTGGTAGGGGCGGAACATTTGCTTCCTCTGTTTCGTCGGGGGTGAAAAGTAAATATTTTTTATTATATATAATTTACTATTATATTCATTGCACAAAGCTATTGATTATATATATGCGGTAGAAGTATACGTTAAGGTAAATTTGTAATAAACTTATATGTAAGAGGATAAATTGGACTTTTTAACATAATTTATTTCTCAGTTCGTCCGTTTTGGGAGGGGTTATTTGTAGAGGGGAAAAGCTACCTCTCCATTATTCCTTCCACTTTTACGTTTTAACTAAACGACGTAAATAGGACATTTACATCTTGATTTACATTCCCTCTTACTCTCCTTCTTGATTTCGCCCCAACCAAATTAAAGTTTATGGTTTAAAAAGGAAAGTAATTTCAGTTAGGAGGTTTTACCTTTTACCATTCGAATTGATAAAATTTTTATAAAAAAAAAAAAATTAATACAAGAATATTACAGAAGTTATAAGTAATTAATAACTTTTGTAAAAGAAAAAAAAATTGATGGCTAGAATATAGATAAAGTTAGTATTTTCCCTATAGCGCAATCTTGGATTGCGGTTCAATACAAGAAAAACATAAAAGAAAAGAATTGATGACTAGAATATAAATAAACTTAGTATTTTTTCTTTAGCATAATCTTAAATTATTCAGTAGTATATTATTCACAAGTGAAGTAAGTAGTTTATACGAACATCTCTTAAGAGGACGAATGTACAACTACAAAAAATTATTGTCTTACGAGTTTGCCAATAAAGGAAAGTTTTACTTGCAAATAAACAACTATCACCTTGAAAGTAACCAGACTTCTTTCCGAATGCTTGCATACAAAAGCGTGGTAAATTCATGACTCACCCATTATAAAAAGTTCTGAAAACAAAATTTTTTATAAGAAGGATAGAATATAATATCAGATCCAATTTTTTAAAAAAATCCTTAGCCATTAACTTGCTTAACCTAGCATATGACCTCCTCACCTCGCTGCCTCATCACCACCCCACATGTCAACACCTCAACCTTTCCTCTCTTCATGATGTGAGGTGTTCTCTCAGAAGGAAATGAATGATAAGATTCATTGAAAAATATATTCATTACAGGAGAGCTATAGGTATAAGAACGGTAATATCTACCATGGAGGTTATCCAAAAGAAGGGATTCAAAACTTATACTAGAAATGGGCCGTTCTCCTTGGTAATGACCGCTCCAGCTCAAGTAAATCCACTAGCCGCCTCAAATTTAATTAATTAGAAAATAAAATTAATTGAAACTGGAAAAATAAAAACTGGTATTAACGCCACGTAAAGATTTTATCTATTCCGTAAACATGCAAAAGATATGTGTCAGAGCTGTATTTCGAGAAAGACAAAAGCGATAGATGATACACCAACCACTTTCTCAAAATAAAGACAAATCATCGTGACTTCCAAGGCTGCAGACATCTAAACAAAATATACAAGTTTCAAGGCTGTAGACATCGAGACAAAATATACAAATCTCAAGTCAAGTCAATAAATAAAAAAAGAAAGCACCAAGGTGGAGAAACCAATGTGATAAGACGATGGACTCCAAAGTACTTGAAATTTGCAATGAAGGATGAAACAAATCCAGAATCGCCCATATAAGACTTTGTAATAGATATAGAAGGTATCGGGAAAAGGAAGAGAAAAAGAAAAACTCTTATATATATATATAGGGTAAGAACTTCAGGTCTCTTATAGAGGCAAGAGATCTTAGTGTAAAATATTTCTTTTTTAATAGAAAAATATTTTCGAGAATGTTGGTTTCATATAGGAGATCTTACTGTAAAATATTTCTTTTTTAATAGAAAAAAATATTTTCGAGAATGTTTGGTTTCATATAGGAGTTATCCAAATGGTAATAAAAGTTACATTACAAGAAGGATTAAACACCCCTTTAGATTTAGCAATTGTAAATATCAAAATTAAACATCGCCAAGAAGCTACTCTTGGAATCTTAAGAGGAAATTTGAAATACCAAAAATTAATATTCCGTATATATCCTAAAATTTCTTATAATTTAAGGGACAAAGACTCTTGATAAAGTTTTGTCTTTAATACAAGATTTTAAAAGGAAAGATGTTTTCCATAATGGAAATAAATCTTATTTAATAACTTATATGAAATCTTATACTTTATCTGATACTCATGTCACTATAAGAGACCTAAAGTTCTTAGCCTAAATACATAAGATAGTTTTTCTTCTTCTCTTCTTTTTTCTGATACCTTCTACATCTATTAGATCGTCTTATATAGGTGATTCAGGATTTGTTTCATCCTTCATACCGGATTTCAATTACTTTGGAGTTCATTCTCTCATCACTTTGGTTTCTCCATATTGGAGCCTTCTTTTTTTTTTTTTTTGTTTATTGACTTGCCTTGATATTTGTATCTTTTGTCTTGATGTTTGTAGCCTTGAAACTTGTATATTTTGTCTCGATCTCTTCAGTCTTGGAAGTCTTGATATTCTGTCTTTATCTTGAAGAGGTGGTAGGTGTATCATCTATCACTTTTGTCTTTCGTGAAATACAGTTGGGACACGTATCTTTTGCATGTTTATAGAATAGACAAAATCTTTACATGGCGTTAGGGTTAGATTTTATCTTTTCGGTTTCAATTAATTTTATTTTCCCATTAATTAAATTTGGGGCGGCTGTTAGAGTTACCCGAGCTGGAGCAGTCATTACTGGGGAGAATGGCCTATCTCCAGTATAGGTTCTAAATCCCTTCTTTTGGATATCCTCGATGGTAGATATTACCGGTCTCATACCTGTAGCTTTTTTGTAATGAATATATTTTTCAAAGAATCTTATGATTCCTTTCCTTTCGAGTGCATCCTTACATCAGTACTTTTAGCTTTTTCAATTGAATAAAATGATAGGCACCATACCTTTCACTTTCATAGAAATCCACCCTTGCTTATACAAATTTGAGTTATAAAATGTCTTTAGGTAAGATAGTGGAATTGCATTAATAGCAATCCCTAAACCTTCGTGTATCCATTTATGCAATTTTGTTATCTCATCAAAACTTTCGATAATCATATAAATCGTATTTATGGCTCTAAAATTGTAACATGTTCTTATCGTTTTGGGGTTAGCCCCTTGAAGAAATTTTAATCCGGGATAAACTCTAAAAAAACCTGTATATAGAGTATCCGTTTTCTACAAGGAATATAGTTCCTGTATAATCGTGTATTATTCCATTAAGGAAACTAGTAATTCTGGTATATTCGAATATATTTTTGCGATATATTCGTTTGTGGTCTTAGTGATATATCTTCAGAAGAAGTTTTGGATTTATCTAAAATAGAAGTTGTGTTAGAAGTCTCTCTTATCTCGTCATCTTCGGATGATGGAGTTGATGAACTGATTGCAATTATTTTAGTCTACTTCAGAATAGCAGCCAATTCATCTTCTAAAATACCATATTTCTGAATCATTTCCTTTTCGAACTTAGCTTGAGTTATCAATATTTGTGAAACTTCTTTAGATATTAAACAAAAGTTAGCTATTTCAATAATTTCTTCAGCGCCAATGCTGAAACTTATTTACTATTTCTCCCTTTTGTCCTAGGATATCATGAATTTTTTGCCTTAGGTTTTCCATCCCTAGTTAAAAAAATTGCACAAACATTCTTATCAGATTTTATTACAGTTATATCAAAAGAAAATCCAGCTGAATATGTTTGTCATCTAATCAATCACTTGTACTCTAGTTTCGATGGTAGGTTATTTTTAATAAAAGTTTTAACCTACGTATTGTCGATGTGTAATAAAACATTTTTAATTAATAGAAAATAATAAAATTTTCTACAACCTTTAAAAGTAGAAGTAATTCTTTTTCATTTATATACTATCGTATTTCAGTATCAGAAAATGTCCCTGATGCAGATCTGCATACCTTCAAATGAATCATCAGAAGATTTTTTCAAAAATGGCCCCTGAACATTCTTCAGAAGCATTTGTTTCTATAATTAGATTATCTTCATCACTGGGTAAAGACAATGTGGAAGTTTTTCACATAATACTTTTATCTTTTTTAATTGATTGATTAACTCTTCAGAAAATGAAAATATATGATCTTTCTTTAATAATTTTTTTAATGGTTTTCTAATTTCTGCTAGTTGAGGAATAAAATCAAAACTATAATTTAATATACCTAAAAAACTTTAAAGTTGTTTTTTATCGAGAAGTTTATGAGAAAATATGTAGTTGTAATTCTATTCCTTGGAAATTTATTTGAAATCCTAAAAAATCTATCTCTGATTTCCCTATTTTTGCCTTTTTCTGAGATAAACAGAATCAATATTGCAGAAAAAATTCTGCAAATCTATTTAGATCACTTAAATATTACTAGCAACTAATATAGCATATATAGAAAAAGGAATAGGGTTAAAATATATTATCCATTTTTCTATGAAATATTTGGAGTATATTTTTTAATTCAAAAGGCATTACTTACCATTCATACATAGTAGAAAATGTTACTAAAGATATATTACCTCTATACATTTTAATTTGCCAAAATCCACTTTTACAATCGAATTTGGAAAATATCTTTTTTATTATGTATCTGATTCATCAAGCTTTCTTTATGAGCCAAAAAATATCTGTCAAAGATAGTTGCATCATTTAATTGTTAATATTTTAATACCATTCTTGTTTTTCCTCCCATTTGTTCTTCATGGTTTCTAACCATGAAAGCTGGCGAAAAATGAGGAGACTTACTATCCCGGATTAATTTTAGATCTAAACGCTCTTTTATTTGTTTCTTAAATTCCTCTTGATCTTGAGGGTTATATCTCATATGTCTAGCCCTTATAGTGTTATCTTTATCTTTTAACTCTATTTTAGTTTCATCTTTATTTTTCTCCCAAAATTCTAATGTATTTTTAGAGTGACAAAGACTAATTTTATGCTTTATTTTTTAATTAGTCTTGGTATTGTTTTATCAATACGATTTTTGTATCTAATAATATCTCCAATTTTAACATCATTATACCTTTTAGTATAGTAGGACATTTTTGATATTATATATATATAGATATATATATACAAATGTGTGTGTATATATATGTACATATATATACATATAATATATATATATGGATATATATATATATATGCATGTATATATACATATACATATGCATATACATATACATATGCATATGCATATACATATACATATATATACACACATATATTTACACACACATGTGTGTATATAGATACCTACACACACATACATGTATATATATATATATATATACAAAAGAGAAGTACAGTTCGAAATTAAGGGAAGTGCAGTTTGAACTTAACATTTTAAAACTAAGGTACAAAAAGAGAATATACAAGTAGAAGCCAGTCCAAGTTTTCACCAAGAAGATGAATTCGTATCACAAATTATGTAAATTCAAAAGTTATTATTGTACTTTTGAAGAAATAAAATGGCACATAAAGGAACAGAGAATAAGTTATCCTTTTATTCAAGTAATTTCTGAAAATTGGCATACCTTATCTAATCATATTATAGTTTTAATAAATCCTCTCTTAGAAAAAATAAAACTAGCACATAGAGGAACAGTAATAACCATTTCTCCCTTTAAATCGCATATAGGTGATAAAGTAAAATAACCAACAATGAAAGATGTAGATAAAATATATCAACAGAATAATTTTACAAATAAACTTTTGCACATAATAACAGAAAGACAAATACAATCAAATGTTTCAATCAACACATCAATCCAAAGAAAAGGCAACCAATAATTGATCAACTAATAGTCCGAATTTATGAAATAAGTAACAAATAAAATTAGCAACAAAAGGAGAAAACATTCTTTTAGAAATCACTAAGAAACTAGAATCTTTAAATATGAAAAAGAAAGCTATTACAAGAAAAATAATAAATATTGTAAATGAAGAATTAATGACTCAAATGGAAGAAACTTTAAATCTAATAGACAAAGTAAATAAAATCAAGTACAAAAGATCAGTATCTAAATCAAGAAAAATTATTTTCAAAATAATTAATGAATTAGTATCCTAGACCATCTTTCTCAAATTTACAATATGAACATGAATCAAGAAGATTTCAATTACAATTTGATGGAGCCAATATTTATCAAGGGAGTATAGATGGACTTACTGACTTTCAAATTATAAACATGTTATCCGAAATAGGAATGGCATGTATATCTTATAAACTTATAGGACACAATGATAATGGGGCAGCAGAATAATGATAGCAGGATTTGCAGGAATATTAAAAAATTGGTGGGAACAGTACTTATCTGCAGAAGATAGATATAGAATATTAAAATCAACAACATTTAATTATTAGAAATGTGGAAGAGGCATAATCTCATCCATTAGGAATGGAAATAGCACACACAACATAACAAAATGTTGTAGACACTTTGATAATTATCATCTATAAACATTTTATTGGAAACTCATCTAAATATAATGATAGAAGTTCAAATATTATCCTAAACCTGAGATGTCCAAAATTACATGATTTTAGATGATATAAAAACATGTTTTTAATAAAAGTTATGGCAAGACTAGATTGTAATAATAGTTATTGGAAAGACATGATTGCCAGAATCATTTGCTGAAAAAGTAAGACAAAAACTTAATGAAATTTATAATGGTAGCATTCCTTATAATATATTAACTTATAAAGATATAATAAATTATGTAACAAATACATGAATAGAACTTTGCAATGGTATTAAATTTAAAAGTTCAAGTTAAAAAGGAAAGTAGAAGTTTATCAAAGGAACTAGGGAATTTCAATGAACAATTTGGATTAGGACAAGAAAAGGTTTTAGCACCTTCAGAAAATGTAAGAAAGAAAAAGGTAAAAAATGACAAAACCTATAGATACAAAACCCCTAGTTATAATCTTAACAAATATTCAAAAAGAATCTACACTAGTAGAAGTAGATCATCAATTAAATAACCAATAGAGAAAAGTAAAGAATATAGTAAAAAAAATCTTCTACTGGTAGTAATACATTTAATTGTAGAAAATGCGGAAGACCTGGACATTATGCTAGAAATTGTAGAGCTAAAATAGAATATCATAATTAGAATTGGATGAATCCGTAAAAAACAAGATATGACAAATGTTAGAAAAGGAAGATTCATCATTTGAAATAAATAGAATAACTGATGAAGAAAATGATGAAATATATGGATTACAAGAAAAATCTGACCTAGACTCATCAGAACCAGAAGAAGAAGCCCATGGATTATGTATTAATGTAATATTATCAGAAGACAAAAAAAAAAAAAAAAAAAATTCTAGAACTTGTAGATAAAGTGATCCTGAAATGAAAAAGGAATACTTATTAAAGTTAAAAGATATAGTTACAAGCTGAGATTCATAAAGTAAAACCCTTTAATCTTAATAAATTACTTAAAGAAAGTAGACAAACTAATTTAATAATAAAACCCCCAACCAGTCAAGATTTGCAAGAAGAAATAAAGCTCATGATTAAAAGATGTACAGTTTGAAATTAAACTTTTAAAACTAAAACATAAAGTTACAAAGGAGAAGATACAAGAAGAAGCTAGTCCAAGTTTTCAACAAGAAGATGAATTCGTGTCACAAATTAGTAAATTCAATATACAAAAATGGTTTATTCCTATTGAAATACTCATAAAAGGAGAATATACTATAGAAACTATGGCTCTATTAGATAGTGGTACATATCAAAATTATATTAGAGAAGGATTAGTCCGTACTAAGTACTATGACAAAACAACTGAAGACTTAGAGGAGTAATAGGTTCCAAATTAGAAATTAAATATAAATTACCATAAGCAGAAATTATTGGAGATGGTATTAGTTTCAGAAGTATGTTCGTATTAGTTAAAAATATACCTCCAAGTATAATATTAGGAACCCATTTTTACATAAATATATCCTTTTTAGGTATAGTTTCAAGGGGTAAAAACTGAAATTTTAGGCAAAGAATTATTATTTCCTTTTATTTATCTCCTAGAACTGTAGAAATAGATTTACTTAAACAAATGTCAATAAGTAGAATAAATGCTATTAGTACTCATTAATTATCTACAAGATGAAATAAATTACAAAAGAATTAAAATTTAATTAAAGAATAAAGAAATACAAGATAAAATTCAAGATTATATGAATCTGTTATATAAAGAAATTTTTTCTGATTTACCTAATGCATTTTGGGATAGAAAACAATATATAGTTTATTTACCTTATGAATTCAAGGTTCAACGAGAAAGATATCCCTACAAAAGCAAGACCCATACAAATGAATTTAGAATGAATAGAATATTGTAAAAAAGAAATTCAAGTATTATTAGACAAAAAAATTATCCTTCTAAATCTCTTTGGATTTGCTCAGCTTTTTACATAAATAATGCACCTTGATTAGTGATAAGGTATAAACCTTTAGATAAAGTATTACAATGGATTAGATAACCCATACCAAATGAGAGAGATTTATTAAAAAGAACATTTGAAGCAAAAATATATTCTATTTTTTATATGAAATCAGGATTTTGGCAAATTCAAATAGCAGAAAATGATAGATACAAAATAGCTTTTATTGTACCCTTTGGACATTATGAATGTAAGGTTATGCCTTTTGTCTTAAAAAATGCACCATCAGAATTTCAAAATATTGTGAATTCAATACTAAATCCCTATTCAAGGTTCTGTATAGTTTATATAGATGATTTTGTTATATTTTAAGTCCATAGAATAACATTTTAAACACCTATATATTTTTTATAAAATAATAAAGAAAAATGGTTTAGTACTATCTTCCTAAAAAATGAAATTATTTCAAACCTCAATTAGATTCCTAGGACATATTTTATACGAGTGATCTTATAAACTAATTTGTAGAACAATAGAATTTGCAGATAAATTTTAGATGAAATCAAAGAAAAAACTCAACTTCAAAGGTTTTTGGGATGTTTAAATTATGTATAAGATTTTATTCAACATCTTAGAAAAATTTTATAATCCTTATATCAGATATTAAGAAGAACCTCCTCTTTAGTCAGAATTCATACACAGCCACTTAAGAAGGTTAAAACTCTTGTAAAAAATCTTCCTTACTTAGGAGTTCCACACCCATATTTCTTCATGATAGTAGAAACAGATGCTTCAGACATAAGTATGGAGACATTTTAAAGCAAAACCTACTTTAGATTCTTTGAATTCTGAACATCTAGTCAAATATCATTCAGGAATTTGGTTCGAAGCTCAAAAGAATTATCCTACTATAAAGAAGGAAGTTTTGTCAATAGTTTTATGCATTACAAAATTTCTAGATGATTTAATTAAAAAAAATTACTTCGTGTTGATTGTAAGTCAGCAAAAGAAATTTTACAAAAAGATGTTTAAAATCTAGTTTCAAAACAATTTTTGCCAGATGGCAAGCAATTTTATCAGCTTTCGACTTTGATATTGAGTTTATTAAAGGAGAAAATAATTCATTACCAAATTTCTTATCAACAGAATTTCTACAGAGGTATGGCTAATAATAGACAGCAAGAATCAGCACAGCAACAAAATAAGTACTCAATACTTGGAACAATTCCCCAACTGTTTCCTTCTTTACCTGAAATACCTTAAAAATCTCCATCTCCAAAACCTTGATCATCCGCTTTTCCTTCTAACCCAAAACACCATAAACTTATGCATTCAATAAAGCCAAAAGCTTTCAACAAACAATTTCAAGAGAAAGCATTTCTCTCTCACCAACTCTCAAAAGAATGCTACAGATTATATAATCATAGACAAAAGAACTCACATTATCACATTAGAATCATAATTAGAAAAACCTTAGTATTCCTAATATTTATCAATTAGTCTTTTTCCCAGAAAAATACTTCTTATTAGATGCACCACACAAAAATTGTTTGCATTATGAATTTATATTACTATATACTGGATCCATAGAGGTAACAGATCATGCAAATCCTCACAAGCAAAATCAGATTGCCTATTCAAAAGTAAAAGCCAAGAAGGTACTTTGATTATCAGATGGGAAAACATCTTCGATCTTTGCCCTAACACCCATTCAGTTTTCTCAACCTTTTGATCCTCTTTATTAAAACTACAGAGACTACATAGCAACATGGTTCAATTTCTTATTACTTAGACCGGTTGATCACAGTTGGTTCGTTTATTTTGCACAATAATGCCCAAAAGAATTTCCTAGATGGGTTTTAAATTGGTTTGACAATCTTGGACCAAATCAGAAAATTCTTCTACCAGAGATTATGGCACAATTTCAACAATGCGACAAAAGTTTTAAATCAGCAATCAATACATTACCCAATGGGTTGTTACATTTCTTTTACGAAAACAAATTGCCATGGATTGTTTCTTGGAACTTTGACAGAGGAATAGACTCATATGAAAGGCCGTCATTAGTACTAGTTTACAATACTGAGCTACATTTTCAAAACAGAAAAGACAAAGACAAACAGAAAAACTAAACAATCCTAATTTTCATTGGAAAAATCAAAAGTGAGTATCAAAATTATCAGCAAAAAATGACGAGAAGAACTGAAGAAAACTTTAGCTGCATTATTTTCCATGGTATCAGACGAAAGCAGCACAGAAAATAATGAAAAAGATGCACATATTTCTCACACTTGTATGATGTAAATGATTTTGGAGAACCATTTTCGCAACAGCTATTTTTTAAAAATGAAAAAATAAATAAATAAACAAATTTAAGCCATCAAGAAAAAGAAGTAGAAGATAAGAAGTGAAGAAAAATTCAAAAAATTTGTCTTCCATTTTTTGTAATAAAAAAGTTTGTCTCCCATTTAAACAGTATTGTATTTAGAATTCAAAATTTGTATCATTACTTGTCTTTTCTTTCCTATACCGGGAATGAATTCACAAAGGAAGAGCAAGCCCAATTCTCTCCTCGATCTGCTTATACTTTGAAATTATTGACAATAAAATTTAATTATTAGATTCTTTTAAAAAAAAATCATTAGTTGTTTCAATTTCTTATTATCATTATATAAAAAATAATTCTTAAATTCTCAAAAGGTATATACATGTGTGTGTGCGCACGCATTTGTATGTATATATTCCATCTAAATCAAAAACCAAATTTATAAATACAATCACTACGCACTTTATTTTTCACATTCCCCTCTCTCTCACTCTACAAATTCTCTCAAGTTTCAATAATTAAATAAGGGTTATTTTACATCAAATCTGCATAATAACATGTTAATATATCAATCTTTCATTGTATTATTATTTCAAAACATCGTTTCAAAATGGGTGTAATTTTAACCTCAACCGTGTGTGATTAGTATTACTAGTCCAAAGAGGATCGTGTGATCATGGTTCAAGAAGGAACCTATGAACCAAAAAGGTCGTTTAGATTGAACGACCGTGTGGGTTCTTCACACCTTCTTCTGTGTAACATGCATTCCTAAATGCAGTGCGGCAGTTATCTCGATGGATGAAATCAACATTGAATTAACTTTCACACACAATACACCTCCATCCAACCACATCATAGCAAATATCAGACTTACTGCTGCTATTGGTCATTCAATTCAGAGATGAACACCGACCAAGCAAAAAGTGCTTGCTTGGTTTAGCATACTTGCCCAATGTCATATCCAGAAAACACAAAATTTCCAACATCCAAAGCAAAACAAGTTGACTCAAACACATATTTCATCACATGGTTAAAATGAAAAACTTTGATTGAGAATCGATCAGGCACCTTGCTCTTCGGTCTCCTCTTGCTGTTGTTGCTGCTGTTCATAACGCTTTTTATATTTTGCAATCTGACCAACACTTTG
Organism: Catharanthus roseus; assembly: GCA_028651295.1. Classification (NCBI taxonomy): domain Eukaryota; kingdom Viridiplantae; phylum Streptophyta; class Magnoliopsida; order Gentianales; family Apocynaceae; genus Catharanthus; species Catharanthus roseus. The sequence goes on from JAPQWS010000027.1 coordinate 1,176,749, forward strand.
AGCCATCTGCCTTCTAGCTCTGATGTGATAGACTTTACCAACTTCATGAATTTTTGTCATCATAATGTTCATTAGTCTACCACTCTGAGTCACATAAGATATCCACTGCATCTGAGGATGTATTCCTTTCTTCATTTTCTCCTAATGATCATCAATCACATCAAGAAGACAAGTAATCACTATCCATCAAACCACTGCTAGTTCTAGTTCTAGTTCTACAAGATGCTATATGTAGTTCATAGCTCAATTAAACACAAATAAAAGCCTTCCTCCCTTTCAAATTGTCTGTCGTCGTCCTAGGATAATACACAAGAATTAAAAAAATGATTTGGTTGTATAGATTAGAAAAAAAAAAATGGACCATATTAACCTTTGACTGTCATCAATTGTTTTAATTAAAAGTTTCTAGACTATTATTTAAGTCCAACTAGATAAGGGTATATATAAAAAAGTACCGTTTAATACTATTTTGATTTACTAAAGTTACATATTTTGAAACAGAAAAAGAGTTTGTCTAGACTATAAATAATATGAAACAGCGGATCTTCCAAGACCCTGCTTATTCTTATCTTAAACAACACTAAAAAGTAAAGTAGCATCAAATTGGACACATGAGATTCTTCAAATAAACAGCATTTCCTTCCGCTAGCAAGCAACAAAAATCAAATCACTCAGATTAAAAATATTGCTTCACACAAAACTGGAAATTCTATTTATTCCACCCATCCTAAAGATCTATACTGAAAACAGTGACAAATATACAGACCAGATACAAATGTACACAAATCTAGGAAACTCTTCGACATACGAACTGCTAACGCAGTAACAAGAACGAGAAAATGGAAGAATAGAGATGAAGTTACAGTGGATAAATTACCAAAGTTAAGGGCTAAGTACCATTGTGAACACACTGCGCAGAATGACCATCCTCTGAATTAGAGTTATAATGTCAAGTTTATCAGAACAACAAATGGAATATCAATTGACTAAACCAAAGAAACTTAAAGGACACCAACTATATCACCATTAACAACAAATTAACAGAGACATAAGTATACTCTGTCTTATCAAAGACAGATGTTCATTTGATACGCCATCATCAAACTACAGAATATATAAAGGTTTTAGAAGATGAATCTGACTTCAATTTTGATATGGAAGGTCAAGATTCTCTGTCCTTTCACAATACCAAGAACAAGAGGGTTCAGTCGGTTTCAAGAAAAGGAAGAAGAAAATTCAAATTTCTAGAAAAAATTGTAGATTTCTAGTTCTAATTTAGTAGAAGAGAACTCAACTTTTGCAAGGTATTGGGTTTTGTTTGAATCAGAAAAAACTGTTATCAAAATTGGGTTTCAAGTGAGACTTCAAGTTTTGCAGATTTCAACAGAATTTGGCTGACATTTATCAGTGAAAAAAGTAATAGAGAAGTTTTCTCATATGGATTTTAAAGGGAAGAAGGTCGATAACTTACTCGTAGAAGAGAGGTAGGAGGCGGCGCCGCCGCGGCAGCAGACAAGTTTCCGATTGCGCTCCGACGAAACTTCTGCCGCTGGAGAGAAGAACAGAGGCGAAAGATCCTCTGCAGCGCATTAACCTACTTTCTTCTCTCTCTCTCTCTTTTTTTCTTTTTTAATGAATCCAATTAAGAGAACGACGACGTTTGGTAAAGGGTTTTTAGAAAGAGGATAATTAATAAATTTGGTTCAATAACTATTCATTTCCTTTAACTTGGTCCTATATTGTTTATTTTTTGCTCATTTTAGTCCAACAAGAATTTATCCTACGCTCATTTAATCCTGTATCTTTTATTTACTCATTTTAGTTTAGTAATTACTTATATTTGTGTTATGAAATTAATGTATACATGGTGAATGTCCAAATACTCAAAATACTAATCTTATTTGGATTCATGAGATCTCCAATGATTTAGTTACATCATTTTAGGATTATCTAATCCTTGTATCTTGAGTCTATAAATAAGCCTTATGAAAGGATATTAATGAGACAATTCAAATTTGATTCTTGAGTTATATTTATTTGTCTGTTGTACTTTTCTTTCTCTTTATTCTTCCGCTTTATATTATATTATTATTCCGAGCAATTTATCGTGTCGTAATCATCAAATTCATAACACGTTATCAGTACAATTTCATGAACGACTTGATTTTTTGAAGAACGAGACTCTGAAAGTGATTTTTCAAAAGTCGCATAAAGATTTCTTTACTCATTAATTTATGAGGCCCTAAAGGCTCAATAGTCTATTAAGAAAGATTTTGATAAAATCTAAAAGGAAGACACAATCATCAGAAAGATGGTCATTATGCTAATACTCATTATCATCATTAGGTATATATGTGGCTATAATATTTTGACCAATGTATCAGTATGCAATATTATATATGATCTAGATTTTTTCTCAATTAAAATAATGTAGAGATAATATTTTGTTTTATGTATTTCAAATATACTCATGTAGTAGCAACATTGAGATATATTGATCACCTTTTCTGAATAAAGGATTGAGTCACTATTGATGGAATATCATGATATTCCTAACAATGTTATGTTATTCCTTAAAGCGAATTCAATTAGAAATTTTATTTATATAATATTTTATACTCGTGATTATAAGTCATTATTGATGAAATATTATAAATCCTAATAATTTTATGTCATTCACTTAAGCGAATGACATAATATGTTATATTCGTGATTATAATTATTTATAATAATTTATAATTATTATGACTCATAAACTTAATATATAAATTATCACTAGAAGTGATAATAATGAGAAAGGAAAGGGAAACATATAATCCCAAATAAATATTATTGATGCAATATAATGGAGAGTTTGTAGAGTATCTATAATACGTCAAACAAAATTTAAAATATCTGGTATGTCATGTCTATTGATACATAGACTTGTTAATGTCCTCAATTCATTGAGAAAAGAAATTACTTTTTGTTTGTGATTTTAAATGAGTTTTGCATATTACATATATGCCCATTGATTTATTATATATTCAAGAATAGTGAAAAAGATATATATCAGGAGGATTAACGGTAGTATAAATTAAAACTTCAAAAGAGTTAATTAATAGAAAACTCCAAAAGAGTTAAAAAAGATTGAAATTAAAGCTCTCAAGAGCTAATATTTTAAAATCATCAGAAGATTTAAATATCTAGAGGATACCTATTGAAAAACCTTAGAGGATCTGGGGGTGAATAAGGTTTTTGGCTAATTGAAAACTTTTTGAACAATTTTAATTAAAACTTCTGATTTTATTTGAAGAAGAATTTAATAACTCATTATTAATAAAATTCCTAACCAAACAAAATCTCTTTTATGATCAAAGATTAGACAATAAATATAGAAATAAAAAACAAGCCACAAAGAAAAGAGACAAAGTATTTATAGTGGTTCACTCTTTCAATAGAGCTACATCCACTACCTTGAGACTCAACTCAAGGATTTTACAAATTCACTAATCACAAGTTATTACACAATATCACGATGAGGATCGCGCTTCAAGGGTTTTGCACTCAAACCTCAAAGTTTACAAAACAAAACAATATAACAATTATCACAGAATCACCAAAGGGTTTTTCACAAAACCTTTGATCACAAGTAAATATGAAAGAATAGGGATGGAATAATGTTACTAAAGAAGCTTGAAAAGAGAAAGATACAACTTGATTTAACGCTTCTACAAGCTCTCTTTTTCTCCTTCTTTGAATAATGATCAATGATGAAGCTCCAAGGAGATTTTTCTTTTTGTTTTGTAGGATAAAGAAGATTAGAAATTTGTTCTTTAATGCTCTTGAAAAAGGTTCTTAAATGTTCTTCAAAACCTTGGAGTTTATGGCTGATCAAAAAGTCATTTTATACGTGAAGGTAAAAACTAGTCGCTATTGCCAGCCAACAGTCATTTTTTTACAATAAAAGTAAAAACTAGACAACCAGTTTCAAAATAAGATGCCTGATTTTCTTATGAACAGAAAATCAGATGACCTTTTTCAAAATAGGAATGCGGATTTTTATAAAAGGCTTGAAAAAATGGATGACCGATTATAAAATCGATCAGATGACCCATTTTTCTTTGTGAAAACTCAAAAATCAGATGTCAAGTTTTCTCAGTAGCAAAAAATCAAATGACCGGTTTTAGACTTATGACAGAAAATTGGACAACCGGTTTTCCTGTAAAATATAAATTTTCCTTCACACTTTAAAACATGTATTCTTGATACTTTTTAAAAATGTGTAATATTTTTAAAACATAGAAAATTTATCAAGAACACTTAGTTTTTCAAGGATAGTTCGTCAAAAATATTTCTTCTAAGGAGCTAACATACTTGATAAAAAATTAAAGAAACAAGTTAGAGAGTTTTACAAAGTTACCTTATAAGACACCCCTAACTATTCTTCTTTTCTTCAAGGTATTCAACTTGATTACTTTATCTTCATAAACTCTTGCTGTCTTGTGATCTTTTGCTTCTTTGTAAATTACCCTTGAGACTTCTCTTGTGCATATTTTGTTCTTCTATATAAAGCTATTTCTAATTATCATAAAACAGAAGTTAATCATAATCAAAACATTACAAATATGCCCTTAGGGCTTACAATCTTTCCTTTTTTTTTATTATGACAAACAAAGATGCAAGATGGTGATTATATAGAACAAAAGATCAAGGTTTAGCCAAGAGAATGCTTCAAAAGATCAACATTTAAAGCTAAGCATATATATATAGAAAATGAGAGAGATAGAACTCCCCCTTTCATTTTGAAAGCAAGCGAAGGTTCGAAAAATAGTTTAGGAAGTTAAAGCTCCCCCTAAAAGGCATGCGTCACAACAAATATGGCACCAAAAATATTGTCAAGAGAACTCAAGGCCATATAAGCAATAAGACATAATGCATAAGACTTTATGCAACTTAAGGCATGTTGTCAACACAAGGTGTTTAAAACATCAAAGCAACATAACTCAAGCTATTAAGACAATTCTCAACAAAGCATATGCATTTCATATATGTACATCCCCTTATAGCATCAACATAATGCCAATGAAAAGCATCTCATATCATAGGGCAACATCAACATATCATCAAGGCATTAAGACATATTCAACATATTAAGGCATCATCATATAAAGCAACAACGACAACATATGCATCTTATAAAGCATCATCAACTTATGCATCTTATATTTTCTCCCCTTTTTATCATAAATCAAAAGTATAAGGGCTATAAGGGATCATTGAAACAAAGATCAAGGGAACTTTCATCATTAAGATCTTATCATGGAGTTCCAAACTAAGCAAAAAAGACAAACAATTTAAAAAGAAACTTCATAAGCAACAGTGGATAAGTTTGAAAACAAAAGTAGTTCAAAAAGAAAGAAACAAAAGTAGTTCAAAATGTAAAAAACTTAAGTCATAAAACATAAACTAGCTTGTAGCTCCCTTCTTGTTTGTCTTTATTCATCCCTCATTCATCTTCTTCTTTGTCCTTTGCTTCCATTCTCATTACTCTCTCTTGAATGTCGGATATTTTTCTATCTAATGCATCAAAGCGACTGTTTATGGAGGCTTGCAAAGAGGCTATCATATCCATAATTTGAGTCATCATCCAGATGATTGACCTTCTTCAACTCGTTCTTGCCTTTTCTTTTGCCTCATTTCTTTTCTATAGGTCTCCTCTTCCGGTTCTATTTCACTTTCCTCTTCATCAATGTTCATCATTTCTTGCCCCTTATTTTCTTCATCATCTTCATCACTCTCTTCATTATCATCTTGTCCACCTCTAACTAGCATACCTTTTTCATTTTTGGAAAACCCATTCTTTTGAAAGTATGCTTGTTGTAGATTTTTCCAGCCACAATGGGATTAGCAACTCCAACCAAATTAAGTACAAAGTATTGAAGGACTTTCGCAAGGAAACAACCATATGGCAAGCATTTTATAGAAGACGTTTGAGTGGCTAGCATGTGTTCTATGGTCATACAATCAAAGTTCATTCTTCTATGCTCATATGACAAAGGAGTACATGTTTGTAATGTAAGACTTGTGACCAACAATAGGAATGACTATATTAGAGATCATATGGTGCAATAATCTTCCATAGGCATCAAGTTTATTGACATTTTTATCATCATGACTTTTAAGAACTTCCCTTTTGTGAATATTTCTTCAAATCTTCTTTCACTATATAGGTTTGGATCAAAGCATTTCTTGTTTTTGATGTAAAATCTTATGCCATCATCAGGTGTTTCTAAAATAGTGTTTAGCAGTCTATCATCAAAGGAAATGTCTTTGCCATCAACCCTAGAGATTACCCATTGATGGGTTATATTTCCATGCTTTTGAATTCTGCCCTTATGTAAATTTGCATTCATATATCCTTTCAGGAAAGAAAAGTTCATCCACAATAAGCAAGGGTCTCCATCCAATATCATTAAAAAGATTGGGATGATTTCCATACCTTCCATGTCAGACAAATCTACTATGTGACCTGGAGCAATTTTCCTTCTCTTTCGTGTCCACTCTTCGAAGTTAGCAGCTTCCTTAACAGAGATAAACCTCTCTAGAACCTTTACTCCGGATGCCACTCTTTTCCGTTTTCCTGTCCTTCTTCTGCTACTTTCTCCTTCTTCAACATTTTCACCTCTTCCAATATTGGCATTCTTTACTTTCATTATTTTTGAAGTAGAAGAGTGAAAGGTTTTGATAGAGAGTTTTGAGAGAGAGAGAGAGAGAGAGTCGATTATTGCTGGTAGTCGATTATTGCTGGTGGTTTTCTTTTAGAGAGAAGAGCAACGGTTGTGAGAAATGAGAGTGATCGGGATTTTTTATAACAAAGTTTTAACTCAATACTTGCAAGTGCACAAAATCAAAGTAATATAGAAGGATTAGGGTATCGAACCACAGAGAAAGGCTTAACTACTTAAATTATTATCTTCCTAAAAAAATTCAAAGTTTATTATCTAAAAATTATTACTAAATTAATTAAAACAAATAAATAAAATAACTAAATTAAAACTAACAGGAGATTAACCAAAGAAGATGATTTAGAACCTTGAATCCACCACTAACCTATATAACAATGATTTAATTTTACTTAGGAGAAAAGATTAAACCTTTATGTGGTGATCTAGGCTACAAGCTTCAATTCACTAAAGAAATATATTGTGTTTAAATGCATGACATAATTCATCTAACCATTAGCATGACTTATTCATTCCTATGACATAAATCATCTAAAATTAGCATGAACTATTCAATTCTAAAACCCACAATATATTTGCAAAAATTACATATCTCTCATACTCAAGACTACAAGAATTAAGCATGGATAAAAATATCAATTACCCCAAATAATTATTCTACAAGAACAATCACAAAGATTAATTGCATCACACCAAGAAACATCCAAGATATATAATCACATAAGTAATATAATAAATCCCAAAAAATAAAATAAACCAACGTTACATGGCTAGGGTTTCATCAAGATTCTAAAAATAGATTTAGTTCATGTCTGAAGGGAAAGAAGAAACCAATTTATTTGAGAAAATCATGGCTTTTCCTTTCAACTAAAGCTGAAATTCTGCAGCTTCTGCTTGCTGGAATTTTCTGCTGTTGGAACTTTTCTGCTGCTGCCTGCTGATTCTGCTAGAATTCTTCTTCAGCTGCTTGCTGATTCTGCTGCTGCCGCCGCTTTTTTTGTTGCTGATTCATTTGCTTCTTCTAGTAATGCACATAGCAGCTTGGTCAGCTGCTTTAGGTTTGCTGGAATTTTCTTCTGCTGCTTGCACAGCAGTCGTGGAGTTTCTGCAGCTGCAATCCGGAAGTAGCTTTGATTTCTCAATCTGCTTTGTGCGGCTCAGTCTTCTCCATCCAGCTCTCTCTTTTTATTATATATTTGTTTTCTTTTTTTTTTTTTTTTGTCTCTCGCCATTCTCTTCTTCTATTTTCAGCCCTTTTTTAAAGCTGCCGAGCCGCAGCTCTCCTTTCCTAATTCTTCTTGGCAGCCTCCCCCTTTTCTATTATAACTCTAATTTCCTTTTTCCTTCTTCAATTTGGACTCTTGCAATAGCCCATCTTTCTTTTTTTTCTTTTTATTACCATGGGCTTGCTTGTGGGCTTGATTTTGGTGATGGGCTTCTTTCTTTTTATCCTTAAAATAAAATGAATTAAATATAATAATTATGTTTAATAAATAAATAATATATTTTTACAAGCTAATAATTAAAATTTAAGGTGTTTATTGGTATTAAAAATCAACTCTATCAGAGAGAAACAGACGTTTAGGTTTTTAAGAGAGAACGAGCCATTTTTGTAGAGAGAGCAAATGAGAAGGGTTTCTCAGTTTTCTAATTTAAAAAGAGCAGAAACCATCAAATAAATTAAAAACTGGTAGACCGGTTTTTAAAGACGGTCGTCCAATTTTTCTTAAACAAAAGAAATGGGACGTTCGGTTTTTGTGTAAGCTTCCGATTTAGTTTTCCGAAACTCTTGGCATTTTTGTGAAGAAAAAATCTTGAAACTCTTCAATGAAAAACGGATTTCTGATTTTTCAATACACATCCGATTTTCTGGGCTTAAAAATGAAAATAAATTTTGAAACTCAAAACAGACATTAGTCCTGAAATTTACCAAAATCAAGTAATTTCCTCAAATAACAAAACCGTTCTTCAGAAAAAGGTTTTGTAAAAATGTCAGCAATTTGATCTTCTGTGCAAATATAGTCTAAAAATACATTTTGCAACATGATCTCTTATAAAATGATGTTTAATTTCAATATTTTTAGTTTATGAATGTTGCACAAGGTTTACAGAAAGATTTATTGCACCTGTATTGTCACATAAAATAGATATGTTTTTAAAATCAAAACTAAAGTAAAGTAAAGTATGCTTCATCCAAAGTACCTGAGCAAGGCAACAATCAGCAGCTATATATTCCACTTTTGCAGTCGATAGGGATTGCATAATTATTTCTTGTTGTACTAAGACACTAAGCATCCCTCTAAGAATGGACAATTTCTACTGGTACTCTTTTTTTCTACTTTACATCCGGCATAATCTGCATCGGTGTAAGCGATAAGATCAAAAAATAAGATTGTTTAGAGTACCATAATTCATAATTATAAGATGATATTAAGTATCTCAAAATACGATTAATAGCTATAAACTGTGATTCGTTGGGGCAAGATTGGAATCTAGCACATAAACACACAACAAACATAATATCGGGTCTACTAGCTGTTAAATAAAGCAAACTCCCAATCATACCTATATACCGTTTTTCATCTACCTTTTTACCTCTTTCGTCCTTATCAAATTTCAAAGATGAGCTCATTGGAGTACCTATTCCTTTTGCATTGCTCATCCCAAATCTCTTGAGAAGTTCCTTTGTGTACTTCTCTTGATTGATGAAGATGCTTTCTTTGGTTTGTTTGATTTGAAGTCGAAGAAAATAGATCAATGCTCCCATCATGCTCATTTCAAACTCTTTTTGTATTAGAGAGGCAAATTTCTTCACATAAACAAACATTAGTAGCACCAAAAATAATATCATCTACATAAATTTGGACAAAAAGAAGATCATTGTTACAAGAGGTTTTTGTAAAAAAAGGTTGTGTCTACCACACTTCTTGAAAAATGTTTAAAAGAAAAAATCCACTTAATTTTTGATACCAAGCTCTTGGAGCTTGTTTTAAACCATAGTGTACTTTTGAAAGTTTGTAAACATAGTTTGGAAATTTTTCATATACAAAACCGAGAGGTTGTTCAACATAAACTTTCTCCTTAATATCACCATTAAAAAGGCACTTCTAACATCCATTTGAAAAGCTTGAATCCTTTAAAACAAGCAAAAGCTAAAAGCATTCTAATGGATTCAAGTCTAGCAATCGGAGCAAAAGTTTCATCAAAATCTATGCCCTCTTCTTGATTGAATCCTTAGGCAACAAGTCTAGCCTTGTTTCTTATAACTTCTCTGGATTCATTCAGTTTATTTCTAAAAACTCATTTTGTACCAATAGTGGGGTGGTCACGAGGTCTTGGGACCAAAGTCCAAACTTTGTTTCTTTCAAATTGATTAAGTTCTTCTTGCATAGCAATAATCCAAAACTCATCACATAAGGCATCATCTATAAATTTAGGTTCAATTTGAGATAATAAGGCAAAGTTGTCAATAAAATACCTTCTTGTACTTACCCCTTGTGATTAAGGCTGTAAACGGGGCAGGTCTTACCCGTACCCGTGCGGGTCTATACCGATTTTTAGCGGGTAAGGTTTAAATTTTATACCCTTGGACCCGTACCCGTATAAATTCTATTAAATGGGTCTGGGTTGGGTATGATAATACCCAGACCCATATACCCATATACTAGTGATAATAAAATAATAATCTATATTTATATTATATATATTATATTATTTATATATATTATATTAAGTTAAGACAGTAATTTATAATTTTAATACATATTATTTCTTCAGTCTTCAGTCTTGTTTTTTGATCTCCTTATTTAGCACAAGTTTCTAGTGAACTAATAGAGTCTATAATAGATTTGGCGTATGAATATGTATATCAATCTAGAGACTAGATTGGTATAAGTTACATATGTATGCATGCATATCAGTCTATGAGGGGAATAAATTTGATTGAGAGTATCTTCCATGTAATAACAGTGCAAAAATGACAATATATTTGTTCCTTTACTTCACCTATCTGATAATGAAATAATTCAAATAGGATGTCCTCTGGACCTTTCATTAGTTAAAGCTGTGACTATGAACTTCTTTTTTTTTTTTTTTACTTAGGAATATTGCCTTAAGAATATTGTAATCAATTTTTTTCTTGGGAAATAGGAGTAAATTACCAATTGAGCTAATTAAATGCTTTTTTTATATGTTTTATTTAGGATGTCCGGTGCACTTGGAAATATTGGATCAATACCAACTGAAAATTCCAAGGCATCCACTGTTGATGATATAGAAATAACTAATTACGATGAGTTGGTTGTGTGTATTTGAACTTTTAATCATTTGAATTAGAGGTGTTAAACGATTATATTTGTTGAAAAAGATGTTGAGGAAATTATGTTAATCATGTTAAAATTTTTATTTTAAGATTATACATTGTTTTATATATTTTTTTGTTTAACAGGGAAAAAATGAAAAAAATATCATACGTGTACGGGTATACCCAAATCCTAGAGGATCGGGTCTGGGTCCATAAATTTTATATCCAGAGGGTCTGGGTCCAAGTTTCACTATAAGGGTATGGGAGTACCCAGAGGGTTTGGACCCATTTACACCCCTACTTGTGATAAATCACCAATGATTTCATCCTTGGAATGTCCCTTTGGATATATCACATCTTGAGGTAGATTTTGAACTTCTTGATCATTTTCTTGTTTCTCTTTAATCTCTTCTTCCTCCTTAGCATATCCTTCCATTACTTGAGCATGCAATGGTTGATAGCTCAAAGAGTTATCTCTGTCATCATCATCTTTCTTTTCAAAAATGTTAGATTCATCAAAGTTAACATGAATTGACTCTTCAACACACAAAGTTCTTTTGTTGTAAATCCTATAGGCCTTTTTTGTTTGAAGAGTAACCTAGAAAAATTCCCTCATCGGATTTTCTATCAAACTTCCCAAGATTGTCCTTAGTGTTTAACATAAAGTATTTACATCCAAAAACTTTAAAATAGCCAATTGAGGGGGTTTAGTTAAAAATGAGTTCAGAAGGAGTTTTCTTTAAAACAGGTCTCAAGAGAACACAATTCATTATGTAGCAAGCGGTATTAACGGCCTCGCCCAAAAATATTTTTGTAGGGAGTTTTCACAAAGCATTGATCTTGTCATTTCTTGTAAAGTTCGATTTTTCCTTTCCACAACACCATTTTGTTGTGGGGTTTTAGCGGCCGAAAAGTTGTGTGTTATACCAAAATCATCACCTAGTTTTGTAAAGTCACGGTTGTTAAATTCTCTCCCATTATCACTTCTGATAGAGATCAATTTACAATCAAGGGAGGTTTGAACCTTTTTGAAAAGTTTTACAAATTCTTGAAATGCCTCATCCTTTTGGCTAAAATATAATGTCCAAGTGAATCTTGAAAAATCATCCACTATAACAAAAGCATACCTCTTACCACCAAGATTAGTGGTTCTCATTGGTCCAAATAAATCCATGTAAATGAATTCTAAAGGTTTCGAAGTAGAAATCATTTTCTTTGGTTTAAAAGAGGTCTTAACTTGTTTTTCAAATTGGCAAGCATCACAAAGTTTGTTTTTCTCAAAATGTAATTTTGGTAATCCTCTAACAAGCTCTTTTGAAGAAAGTTGATTTAGTAAATCCATGCTAACATGGTCAAGCTTTCTATGCCACAAAAATGCATCATTATCATGAACCGAGAGACACTTTAAATTTTGAGAAATAAGATTTTCAAAATGAAATACATAGACATTTTCAACTCTTTTTGCAACAAAAATAGTTTTGTTTTCATGCTTATCAATGATAGAAGAGGAATCACTTTCAAAGACAACTTTGTATCCATTATCACATAATTGACTAATACTAAGCAAATTAAACTTTAAACCATCAATTAAAAGAACTTCCTTAATTAAATAAGAGGAGCCATTACCAATGTTACCTATACCAATGATCTTTCCTTTCTTCTTATCTCCAAAGGTGACGAAGCCACTTTCGGTTTTCTTAAGCTCACTAATAAGAGATGCGTTGCCGGTCATGTGCCTTGAGCAACCACTATCCAAATACCACTTAGTTGAGCTTGATTTGTGTTCCTACAATAGAAGAAGTAGAAATAACTCTTGGTACTCATATCCTTTTGGGTCTACGAATGTTAGTTGAATTTTCTTTTACTTTCCAAATAGTTTTCACACCCCTTTCAATTTTTCTTTTTATAAAACATTTTGTGGCTTTATGACCACTCTTTTCACAATAAGTGTAACAAAGATGTGAGAAGGATGAAGAAGCTTTTACAAAACGTGTTTGGTTAGAAAAAGTATTGGATGATTATATCCAATACCATTTTTATCAAATGGTGATCGTTGAGAACCAAGAAGTTTTTCGAAATTTTCCTTTCCTTTTATAAATTTTTCAATACATATGGTGAGATCACTCACCTTTTTCTTCAAATCATTGTAATCCTCCATGCATTTCTCAAGAGAAAGAACTTTTTCACAAAGATTTTTATTCTCTATAACAAGTTTTTGAAATTCTAAGTTTGAGAAGTCTTTTTCCTTTTCCAAAACTTCTAAAGATTCAAGAAGAGTTTTGTTTTCACAAACAAGTTTTGATCATTTAATAAATTATTAATCTTGTTTTTTAACTCCTTGTTCCTTTTGGAAATCTTTTTCAATTCATCGTACATTTCAATGAGCATGGAATTAGGATCATCATCATCAACAACAACAACAAAATTAGATAAGTTTGAAAGTGAAGATTATACCTCACTTTCTAGTGCCATGAAGCACATTTTGGCCTTTTCTTCTCCTTCACTTTCACTTGAGTCTTGATCCCAGACTCCTATTAGGCATTTGCCTTTCTTCTTTTACTTTATCGCCTCAAGCTTTGCCTCTAAAGCGCATTTTTCCTTTTTGATGGCTTTTGGGCAATCGGCTACAAGATGGTCAGTGCTATTTATTCAAAGCACCTAGCCTTGAAAAGTGAGGAACTTTGTCCACCTTTATTGAATGTAGGTTTCTTCCCTCTTTTGTTCAAGCCTTTCTTATAGAATATTTTGAATTTTCTAATCACCAAAGCCATATACCCATCATTATCATTTTTATCTTCATTGTTGGATGAACTATCTTGCTCTTCCCTATTCACTTTGAGTACTGTAGATTTTCTTCCTTTGTCTTTATCTTCCATTTCATTTAATCTCTTTATTTTCATCTTATAGGTAAGAAGGGATCCTATAAGCTCTTCAATGGGAAGAAGTCTCAAATCTTTGGATTCTTCTATGGCAAGAGTTTTTGGTTGCCATGCCTTTGGAAGTGCATCTAGAACTTTTCTATTTACTTCTTCTCTTGTGTATTCCTTCCCATATGCCTTTAGCCCATTTGTGATGTTGGTGAATCTTGTGAACATGTCACTAATGCTTTCATTTTTCTTCATCATGAATAGCTCATAGTCTCTCACCAACATAGCCAACTTTGATTCCTTAACTTGATTTGTGCCTTCATGAGTTGCTTCAAGCAATTTTCACATTTCATAAGCCGAATTGCATCCGCTCACTCTATTGTACTCATTTGCATCTAAGGCACAACTTAATATATTCATGTCTTGAAAATTTAGAGTCATCTATCTTGATTCAAATTCGTCGAATTCTTCAACCTTCTTGACTCTTCCATCGTTTAGGGTAACAAAAGGTCCTTTCTCTACAATGCTCCAAAGATCAAAGTTAATAGAGAAAATATAAATTATAATTCTTGACTTCCAAATTGTATAATTAGTGCCATTAGAAAGATGAGGCCTTTTAGTAGAAGAGCCTTCTACATAAGATATGTTTGAAATACTAGCCATTTTATAAAGATCTTTTGCTTCTTAGGATGTTAAACCTTTGAAAGAAGACCGACTCTGATACCAATTGAAAAACCTTGGGGGGGAGGGGGGTGAATAAGGTTTTTGGCTAATTGAAAGCTTTTTGAACAATTTTAATTAAAACCTCCGATTTTGTTTGAAGAAGAATTCAATAAATCCTTTTTAATAAAATTCCTAACCAAAAAAAATCTTTTTTATGATCAAGGATTAGATAATAAACATAGAAATAAATAAAAAGCCATAAAGAAAAGAGACAAAGTATTTATAGTAGTTACTCTCTCAATAGAGCTACATCCACTACCTTGAGACTCAACTCAAGGATTTCACAAATCCACTAATCACAAGTTATTACGCAATATCACAATGAGGATCACTCTTCAAGGGTTTTGCACTCAAATCTCAAAGTTACAAAACAAAACAATATAACAATAATCAAAGGGTTTTTCACAAAACCTTTGATCACAAGTAAATATGAAAGAGTAGGGATGGAACAATGTTACTAAAGAAGCTTAAAATGAGAAAGATATAACTTGATTTAACACTTCTACAAGCTCCCTTTTTCTCCTTCTTTGAATGATGATCCATGATGAAGCTCCAAGGAGATTTTTCTTTTTGTTTTTGTAGGATAAAGAAGATTAGAAATTTGTTCTTTAATGTTCTTGAAAATGGTTCTTAAATGTTATTCAACATGTTGGAATTTATGGCTGATCAAAAAGTCATTTTATACGTAAAGGTAAAAACTAGCTGTTACTATCAGCCAACTGTCATTTTTTTACAATAAAAGTGAAAATCGGACGATCGGTTTTCAAAATAAGATGCTCGATTTTATTATGAACAGAAAATCGGATGACCTTTTTCAAAATAAGAATACCAATTTTTTTATAAAAAAAAGCTTGAAAAAATCGGATGACCGATTATAAAATCGATCGGATGACCCTTTTTTCTTTGTGAAAACTCAAAAATCGGACGTTCGGTTTTTCAGTAGCAAAAAGTCGGATGACTGGTTTTAGAATTATGACAAAAAAATTGGACAATCGATTTTCCTGTAAAATATACATTTTCCTTCCCACTTTAAAACATATAATCTTGATACTCTTTAAAAATGTGTAATACTTTTAAAACATAAAAACTTTATCAAGAACACTTAGTTTTTCAAGGATTGTTTGTCAAAAATATTTCTTCTAAGGAGCTAACATACTTGATAAAAAAATCAAAGAAACAAATTAGGGAGTTTTACAAAGTTACTTTATAAGATACCCTTAGCTATTCTTCTTTTCTTCAAGGTATTCAACTTGATTACTTCATCTTCATAAACTCTTGTTGTCTTGAGTGATCTTTTCCTTCTTTGTAGATTACCCTTGAGACTTCTCTTGTGCATCTTTTGTTCTTTTATATAAAGCTATTTCTAATTATCACGAAACACAAGTTAATCATAATCAAAACATTACAAATATGTCCTTAGGGCTTACATCTATAATATCTGGAAGATATTTAATTAATGCTCTAGAAGAGTCTATTTACTTAAGACTCTGAAGAGTCAGTTGATCGGAAGTTTTAGAAGAACTAATTATTTAAATTCTCTGGAAGAATAAATTGACCGAGGAGGTCACATGATAATTATGCTATATTATCATGATTTATATAATAAATGTAAATTACATAAATTACTCTGTTCTCCCCGTAGAATTTTGTAATTTGCCTAAGTTGATGCAATTTTAATGCGTCATTAAGTAAACCTGAAGTTTACTTATTCCAAAATATTAAATGTTAACATGACCTATTAGACCATCCCGAATCAATAAAATACGAATTGTCATAAAGAATTTGTGACAATATTTTTATGGAACCATAAGTTTCTAATAACACAAATTTTATTTGTACTACTATTTTTAAGGCAAAATAACTTTATGAACATCATCAATATATTAGGGTTGAATGTGTTTTGGGATGAATATTAGTCAATAATCAACCTAATGTCCCATATATATTGTTGACTTGCAAGCTGTTACAATTTAATGAGCTCATATTTTAAATTCTCCCATTAACACAATTTGTCCTAATAATATTGTTGATGATTCTCTATTTGTATATATATTGAATGTTCCTGCAGAACATGTTCATAAGCCTAATAAATGGTTTTATAAAACCAAAGTGCTTTGAATTGATTGATGTGTATTTTGTCGTATTTATTCGTATTTCGACAATATATTATCTTGAGTTCTCCTCATTATAATTGGTTCATGGTGAGGAACCAAATCCCATCTAATAATTATATATACACTATATAAATATATCATTCCACCATAATGTATTTAAGATAGGTATTGAAAAGAGAGAACATTATAGAGTCGGATAAACATAAGTTATGTGTCTTATTTTATCCAAAGAATTAATAGCAAGGCATATTTATTGATAAAAGAAAATCCGATATGGAATGCTCCTATAATTTAATGTCCCTGAAGGACAATCTGTGACTACTTATGATTTTAAGATACATACAAAATGTGGTACAATAAATTGGTTCCAACAAAATCCTCACATATGTAAAGGAATAATAATATTTAAGATATTCCTATGTGATTAAGTCAAGGAGATGAAAATTCTAGTAGAATTTTCCATGACATGACTTTATTATTATTTCCAGAAGAAATTTAGGTACTTGAAATCATAATAATTATAAGATCTCGTTGTATCATGTCATGATAGAAATAGATAGAACCATATAATATCACAAAACGTCAACAATAATTTTGTGCATATTATGATTAGAATGAGGATCTTGAATTAAAGTTTGCAGACTCGAGATTCTAATAGATATTTGGCCAAAATAGAGCGAAATCAGATAATTATTAAGTACACTTGAAGTATACATGTATCTCTTGAAGGAATTATACACATGAAATGTAATCTCATAAGGATAACAATTAATAAACAAAGTGCGAACTTGTATAAGTTATGATATAAGATTTTTTGTAATATTGATAAAAAGAAATAATATTTATAGTGGTGGATTGAGTTTAGATATTAACGCATTAAACTCTAAGAATTTGTATAAAATTCTTGAAGGACTCAATAGGCATGCCTGAAGCATGTAAATAAATTGTTCCTGAAGAACATAACATCATTGTCTTAGTGATTTTTATTTAAATAAATATACGAAATTAAGATCGAACATATATCCATGAAAATTCTCTTAGAATTTGTTATGCTTGTCTTTTATGATTCTCTATCTATTTTTAATGTTCTCCACATTAGGGAGAGAAAATTAGAATCATAAAATATCATGTTTAATATTGAAGTGATCTATATACAAGTACTCGTGAACTAGAAGTTTTGTAAATTATTTATTTCTAAAGTTGCAAATTCACTTGATATTTTGTTAATTCTAGAAGAGTTACAAAATTAGATTTGTGGATGCTTCTATAGATGTCCCAGTATGACAGAATTCTTATAACTAATAATGCTAAATCATGTCTAAAGCATGATCGACTTTTATTTATAAAGGTCCTTTAACGAAATAATTAAATACCTGAAGTATTCCTCATGAAGAGTTTATGATTGGCAAGCAAGTACTTGAAATAAGTATTTAAAGATTTCTGTTTTGATTTACAAATGGAACATCCTGAAGATGAAGTTTGATCATAAAAAGTTATACATGGATATAGGATATTGCACATTATTATCCAATTGTCATTTGATCATCAAATATTAGTGAATACCACATGTTTATATATGAGAAGGTAATGGATACCTTTCGGTCTTGAAGTACCATAACACTAAACAATTAATGCACTAATCTTTCTTTATATGACTTCTACGATAATATTATTTTAAGGATAAATAATATCGAATTATGGAGAAAATCAACTCCTGATGAGTTAGATAAAGCAACAAGTTGCTTACTTATATGATCCATTTGAAACTCATTCTCAAACAAACAAGTTATTAATATGTGATATGAAATTATAATTTATATAGCAATCACACTTCAACTATATTAAAGCTCTAGTTAACTTTTTATGTGGATTGTTGAGAATGTATATGATCATTATTGATAATTAATTTCGAGATATGTATATGGTATCATAGAAGGATGAAATTACAACCATATTGTTGGGTTGTGAAATTTGAGGAAATGTTCGGAGAGACTTGACAGAATAAAGTTCATCAGAGTTTCTCTGAAGATTTATTCGCTAAGACATACCAATTTATTGGTTTAATGAAGTTTTAAACAGGGGGAGTATATAAAACATAAATGAATGAAGTTTTAATGAAGTTTTAACTCTTTTTCCTTCACTAGACGTTCTTCTCCCACAGGTTTTTTGTCTAGTAAGGTTTTAAAAAGGCATATTCTTTATGTTATGGACATCTAAGGGGGAGTGTTATGAAATTAATCTGTACATGGTGGATGTCCAAATATGTTTCTGAAGAGAATTAAACTCCCAAAATATTAATTCTATTTGGATTCATGAGATCTCCATTGATTTAGTTAGATCATTTTAGTATTCTGTAATTCTCGTATCTTGAGTCTATAAATAGGCTTTATGAGAATATATTAATAAGACAATTCATACTTGATTTTTTTAGTTCTATTTATTTTTCTGTTGTACTTTTCTTTCTCTATATTCTTCCTCTTTATATTATATTATTATTCCGAGCAATTCGCCGTGTCGCGATGATCAAATTCATAACAATTTGATATTTTTTGTCCAAAATATTTTTGGATATATTTCAAATTGGTTCCTCAAAATATGAAAATATGTCAATTGAGGATCTTGAATTGTAAAATTCTTTTAAAAAATCCTTCAAAATGTAAAAAAATGTATCAATCAAGTCTCTTACCTCACTTATTTGAAGATTTAAATAGTCAATCGCTAAATAATAAATCTCATTTTGATCTTTTGGATCCTACATATAAACTTAAATAAAGAAAAATTGCAAATTCATTATCTTATACCTCCCAAATTAGGAATAGTAGTGGTATGGGTACTCGATCGATTAGTTATTATCAAATCTGATACAGACTATTAGACTATCTACCAATTTTAAATAAATTATCGATCGGTGAATTTTTTTGCTACTAATTCTAGAACTCTCATCAACCAATAATTGATTATTACACGCTATCTAATGAAAAATAAAAAAATAATTGATAAATTCATATTAGTACCTAAAAAATCTCATTTTGTCACTTGACTATTTTAAATTGTAAGGTATCCTAAAAAAATCTTTCAAATTAAATAAAGAAAAACTGTTACTGATTACTTTACATAAGCGAAGTAAGGGACTTGATAAACACGTTTTCTGTGTGATAATGTTGTAGACCCTGTGGAACTCTACTGTAAGTCATAGGTTTGCAAAGTGTTTGGGATGGTAGAGCTACAATGTGAATTGTCAATGGGCATTTCTAATAACTTTGAGCAATCGATAATTCATATTTTTCTTATCCTTATATGTAGAGATATTATTGTATTTAGATTGCTTTTTTTGTTTGGAAATGTTTGTTTTAAAGATGAAAAAAGTAAATGTTTTTAAGAGAAAAGTGCAAGAAATACATGTATTGCAAAAACCAATTAGAAGTTCATTGGTTCTTTCTTATATACTATTACTAGAGAGATTTGATTGTCACACTTAGATTTGAGAATTTTAAATGAGATCTCTCTCACTCAGAAGGTCTATGATTGATTTGATTAAAATGTTCATTGTTGACCGTCTTCTTACTGTATTTTTTTCTAGAGGCATATTAAGATGGGCAATACTAACATGCGATTAGAACAATATTCGGACCAAGGGAGTATCCAAAAAGACGACGATTTTGCAGTTATAGATTCTTTAGTATACTGCTCTTTTGTGGTTTATCCTCAATGCCCACTTTGTAACAATCTTATATAATTCAATCAAATGGTCTAAGCTTATTTTTTTTGCTTCAATGTAGTATATTTTCTTTGTCATTCTTTGTCTGATTCCTGACTTTACTGGCTCACAACAGTTTGGCTACTCCATTGAAAATTTTATTATGTATCCCAACATTCATCACAGTTCATATTCTAAGGTTTACTTAAACCCTGTTGGGTCATATTATGTAAATATGTTGAAAAGAAAATGCAAATTTAAAGAGGACTTATGATTGCAAATCTTTTAAAATTTTGAAAATGTATCAAATACCTAAACAATGTACTAATAAGGTTTTATCTGGTTGGCAAGAGTTGAGATATATTTCGGAAATAAAAGTTTGAAGACTTTGGATCTCAATTACATGACTTATTCTATTTTGTTGCCACTTGTTGCTTCTGGAATTCTTTTAGTGTATTAGTTTTCATAAATATGCTTGGAAGATAATGTACAAGTTGTGGCTTGGTTTTGATGGCCTATGAGGTTGGCCAATGTTTTCGAATATATTAATTTATTCGAGTTGACGTAATGTTTTAATTCTTTTCAACTTTTTGACCTATTGGATTTTCCTATATTATTCAACTTTCAACTGTGTTTGTAACATTGACAACACCCTTACGTCCACCACCTTCCCTCAGCACCCGTTCGTTTTTGTTGAGTCTCTTCAATTTTCTTGATTATTGCTCTAAACTTCCTTCTAACTCCTAGTTTTCAATTCCCTTTAGAAATCATTTATGCTTTCTTGGAAAAAGACACAAACTAACGTCTCTCTTTCTTATATTTCTCCCATAATGTCCTAAGTCTATCACCATATTTTTCATCTTCTACTAACTATGGCTCAAAACGGAAAGGGTATCATCCTTTCTAGGTGTAGGCACAAGTCTTAAGGAAAAGAATAAATATTTCGTAAGGAAATGAAATGAATATTGGAATTTAAAAAGAAAGAAAAAAAACCGTCCAACTCCTTGGAGTGAAATTAAATTATGAACTTTGAGAGAGTAAAAATATATTTTTGTACTCTACGAGGGGATGAAAATAATTTGACAGTGGGTTCTCTAGTTCTAGACTAGAAGAGAGAAGTCATTTCTGCGGGCCTTTGAATTCTCTGTACCCCGCCTCTTATCAAGAATTCCTCCCCTGTTTTCTTTCTTCCTCCTTCAAGTTCAACTGCCATCTCCACTATCCAGCTCCAGCTGAAAACCGCAATTCAACTTGCCAAACCACCTATGATGATTTCATTGACGAACCCAGCTCGAATTTCTTTATCCTCTACTTCTCCCAATGGATTCCCTTTCAATTTTCTCTCTCAAAGCAGCAAGAATTCTCTCCGCTACCATAGAGTAGCCTTTCGTTTCCAAAGGAAGAAAACGTGGTGCTGCGCAGCTGCCGAGAAACCACAGCAACAGCCTTCAAGTCAACAGAACAAACAGAAAAGGCGGCCGCCCAAGCAGAAAAAGTATCAAACGGAGGAGGCTGATCAAGAGAAAGGTATAGACCCAGTTGGGTTTCTAACCAAACAAGGGATTGCTCATAAAGCCTTCGCCCAATTCCTTCGTGAAAGGTAAATATCTAACTGTAAAATGAATGTCACAACTCTTATTCTGTATATTTTGCATGTAGATTATGAAAACCTGTATCTTGAAATTTACCTGCAGGCACAAATCTGTGAAGGACTTACATGATGAAATTCTGAAGCGCCACTTCGATTTGAAGGAGATGGCTTCGGGGTTAGTAAAAATGGAAATTTTTGTTCTGTTGTTTCTCAACAGTCAAGCTAGTTTCCAAAGTTTAGTTCTGTTGATTTCTAGAGCTCAATTTAGATTCCAGCTGCTATCTTGATTGAAGATTTTGGAAAAGAATTTAATAAGACAGTTATGTAACGAGTTGTCTGTAAGTGTGACTGTTGCAATTCTAGCACATCAATTAAATTCTGATTCTAGCTTCATCTTGTTAGATATGAAATAATAGGCATGCATCGCAATCCACAGCATCGGGTGGATTTCATAGAGTGGGCGCCAGGTTTGATACATTCCTGACCAAACTTCAAATGTCCTACATAAATAGTGAAATATCATGCTTACTTTTCTTTTCTGAAATGCTTTGTCCATGACTAGTGTTACTTCTTCATTTGAATATCATTCCTCATTGTTGCATAGCTCACATGTGAGTTGAATATCATGACATCAGGTGCTCGTTATTGTGCTCTGATTGGAGATTTTAATGGATGGTCACCGACTGAAAATTGTGCCAGAGAAGGTTATTTTGGCCATGATGATTATGGTTATTGGTTTGTCATTCTTGAGGACATATTGCGCAAAGGTGAAGAACCGGATAATCTCTACTTCCAACAGTATAATTATGTGGATGATTTTGACAAAGGCGATAGTGGTTTTACGATTGAGGAGATATTTCAGAAAGCAAATGATGAATACTGGGAACCTGGTGAAGACCGGTACATGAAATCACGTTATGAAGTTGCAGCTAAGCTATATGAGCAGATGTTTGGACCTAATGGACCTCAAACTGAAGACGAACTGGAAGACATACCTGATCCAGAGACAAGATACAAGGCCTGGAAAGAGCAGCATAAAGATGACCCACCAAGCAACTTACCATCTACTCATGTGATCGACAATGGAAAAGAATATGATGTTTTCAATGTTATAGATACCCCTGAATGGCAAGAAAAATTTCGGGCTAAGAAACCTCCCATTGCCTACTGGTTTGAGACTCGTAAAGGAAGAAAAGCATGGCTGAAAAAGTATATGCCTGGCATACCCCATG